>CM057131.1:17296368-17896368 GCA_029964075.1 Patiria pectinifera | reverse complement strand
AACAATACCCGATAAGACTATGACCACGTGCTGCCATTAATATTTTCCCTATTTTTTTTTAAAATCACATAAAAATTGTAACGTAGGCCTATTTATTTCTATTAAGTGAGTGGGTGTGTGGACATCCCCGCCACTAGTTTTGTGGCGGATCTACAAAAAGCAGAAACTTTATATAAAAGCTTTCTTGGACACACCAAAATCAACATTCGGCATCTGCACCTTCAAGCTTCAAGCATCAAACCTACAGCTCCAGACCAGTCTATACCAATCGCTCCGCCAATAACACTGTGTACTGTAATAACACTGATTTCAGCAGATTTTATACTCAAGTCTTCGCGCCCGATGGAGTCCGCAATGGTAAGTTCTCGTATATTTGTTTGTCAATGAGCCAAAAAAGCAGCGTAACGAGAAGCGTTGATAGCGAACCTGCATGGGTTGTATACCGTGTACATCACTGCCTATAGAAACAACCCGATCATTGTAATTAGTTTCACAGAGAGTAATCGAAAGCACAGAAGCAATCCACAAGGCTAAATTGTCTCTTTGCGTTTGAATACAAATGATACATCAGAGTAGAAATTTGAAAACTATTTTCTTTGAAAGTCATCCGTCTTCGTAACACAACAGCAGTTGTTATCCAATAAGTCAGGCTACAAAATCAAATGATCGTGCACCAGCATGTCAATGTTGACGCCATATTCATCCACTGAAGAGTATGAATGAATACCTGGTACTCAAAATAATTATTGACAATAAGTATTCCTTTAATTTACTTTCATTCAGGCATTTCTTGCTTGGTGTGTTTTCACCGTCCTCCTCTCGGTATCATTGACGGGAGGCAGCGTCATCCCTCAACTGAGAGACAATGCTGTCGACATCGACAACACCGGCCTACTTATGCGGCTCCTAGACGCTGTAAGACTCCCCAGCGCCTCAGACAATTCATCAAGCGACACAGACACCGTGTTGGTGCTTGACGCGGGCCAGGGCGACGCTGGGCAACGGGACAGTAGGCGCTCTGCCCCCGGGGACGCCAACCTGAGCGACGCGCCGGCCGCCTTTGCACTCGCGGAAGATCTCAGCGGAGCCCAGTTGGCGGAGATTCTGCGAGGGCTGCTGGACGACTCGACCGCACCGGCCGGTTCCGTACCGGTCAGTTTGAGATGCTCCGGGCAGCCGGTTGCCGCTAGCTCACCGACGACATACTCCGAGTATACGTCGGAGACGTGTCACCAAGAACTGATCCCTGCTGTAAACAACTCAAAAGTAAATTCTAGGGGTCTCTGCCCGTGGACATACGTGGAGCACGTTGATATTGACAGGTAAGTACCATGCTTTGGAAAAGAAACCTGCAGAAGGTTTGCCATAGTCTTGGTTGCAAGACCTTCGTGTTTTTTCTTCTCAAAACTTCAGTCGATCATCCACTGTATGGATTCTAAGTGCTTTATTCCACTCGATTCATTGCTTGGAAAGGAATCGATTCCATCGTGTCTTTTACTCGATTCTTATAGAGTAAGGGTCAAGAAGTGGACAGCCATCAAATTGTGCCCTCTGTCAACGACAAAAGATGGTAACGTTTCGATCAATGTTCTACGATCGTCTTCATGAGATATAAACCGGCTTGTCAATAGCGATATATTATTTACGGAAAAGGCATGGAATTTCGCAATTTGCTCTATTAGTTCTATCCACTGAAACCTGATCGGCTGTGTTTCAACATCCGGAGTTGGAAATCAGGTGCTGTTGTTCCAAGAATATAAGGAACACCAAAATGATCATACTGACCCTGTGTTGAATTTCTCGTAAAATCTGTTATTTTTTTCTTCTTTCATCCGACAGATACCCCAGCACGATGCTGTACGCCCAGTGCGCATGTCCAGACTGCGTCAGGCAAAGCGTCTCGGATGACTTTGGTTGTCACCCCATTTACATGGACGTCAAAGTGCTCCGTAAGCACGCTTGCCAAGACGGGATCCAAATGTGAGTACCAACAAAAAACTGGGCAATGAAACAGCGCCCTCGTTCGGTGAAGAATGGAACCTCAGCCGATGACTACATGTACTCACTTTTGCATAAATTTGGGGTCCACTTTTTTTCCCCGTCACTGTCTGTGATTTCATAACTCTGATGCACTCCTTAATGCAGTCTTCCTACAAGAGTGATTATTAAAGGCAACTACAAGTCATGTACCTACCCAACAAATTAAAAAAAACCGATTGAAGTTATTGTTCAATATTCTTATTGAAACTTATGGCAAATTGAAGCACCATTATTCGTGATATTAGGTACCGTGCCACACCTTGGACCCCAAATTTATAGAAAGACTCGTGCACGAAACTCTAGTGGATTTAGTTCAAATTGCCTTCTAAAACCACCTCACAATACACCGCAGTGACTCCTAATTAGCCAAGTCTCAAAAGGGATGCTTGAAATGATTGAATTAAATTAAATAACCAAACTTCGTTTTTCCCCCAGATACGATTCAGTTTACGAGAGAGTACCCGTAGCCTGTGCTTGCCTCAGAACTCTAGAGTAGAAGAAAGGAGACTGGTGAACATCTAGAACGCCCTCTGCTGGTAACAATTACAATATAGCAGGCAATAATTGCAATACAGTACTGAAACAACCATGAGCTAGATATAGCATAAAATATATACTTGTACATAACATAATCAGTCAATTTATAGCATATTTATATACTTTTGGTACTATTTATTTATTCACATGCGCAATAGTTGATGTTAAGTGAAATAATTATGTCCAATGCAATAACACCACAATTCAATGCATATTGGTGCAACGATATTTAAGATATATATAATATATTTATATAATTTATTGATCACGCTATTTATTGGTGCTATCGATGCACTCCGACTGATATTTATTGGATCATGTGAAATTTCGTTTGATATTTATAAGTTTGTCTGGATATTTATATGGTTTTATAGGCAACGTGAGCTTGTTTACGTTCATAATTTATCTTGATTCGTTTTGATGAATTGCTTTGTGTAGAAATTTGAAAACCCGTACAGCTGCATTTGACAGTTACATAAGTAGCACATATTGTGCTCAATATACTGGTTTGTATAACCTTATTTGAATACTGTGTATACATTTTTAAAATATTTAATTTCTTTCTTGTTATGAAACCAAGAATTCCTCAAAAGTGCCCTAGGCACTGTGACTCGTAAGTAGGCTGAAGAAAAGTGTAGAGAGAAGACAATGAGAAGAAATGTAAGGTGGGAGGAAAACAACCAGAAGAATTTTCTGGGCAAAACCCAAGGAATCAAGTTGGGACGGTAAAACCCAATCCACAAGTGGTCCGGGTAAGAATCGAACCCGGGCCATTGCCGAGGAAAGTAACCGCTGCGCCAACCTGACTCCCTAATACTGTGTAAGTTAGAGGTAACCTTTTAAAGGATGCACATTACAGGTGTTATGCTTTCACCAAGATTTGCGATTAAGGCATGTTGGACCATATTTCATGATTGTCTATCTTTCTGCCAGGAAGATTATTCGCAGACCGTGCTTGCTTAATCTGTGTACATGTATAAAGATTTTTGTCCTCCGGACTTATTTCCAAACGAAAGTGTTAGCGTTGTAGTGCGCCCTCCCACGACACATTTATTGTGCCGATAAAATTATTGATAATAGTATTGCAGTCGAATGTGAGGGCGCACTACAAGCAACGCTATTATGTCCGGGTGCTCAGGTATGTTTTCGTTGTTATCAAAATAGATTAAGCATTAACCAAAATGGAAAAACTGCCCCAAAAGGGACAAAGATGTTACAATTATAAAAGGCCAGCTTTCAGTTGTTAATAAATTTTAAATATTTATTGGATTAATATCTATTAGATTATATTGGATTACTATTTATTAGATTATATTTTAATATTTATTCGATCAATAGATTCGCAATCTTTAACTGCTTTTGGCAGTAGATATACTCAGAACATGATAGTATTTATTTATTTATCAGTATAAGTTTGTAATGCATTATTATATCGTTCAAAATCATTAAATTTGTTTTTTTTTTGCATATTTTTCTGAAATGATAAGTGCGTGATTGTTGCCAATTTCTATAAGTTAACTTTGACACAAGGCCGAAGAATTCCACAGAAAGAATGGTTTTTCTCTTATTTGACAATGGTAATCTTTCCTTTTTTTCCCCAATCTTCACACAAACAAATTAGAACAATGAGACACTCGGTGTCAGGTTTGTGCTCCAAACTCCAAAGTAATCTATCTATTCGGTCAACTCGAACTTCAAAACTCATTTTGGTGACATGTAGGCTACTTCAAAATGTTAAGGACAAAGTGGTTTGTACAGGAAAACAATTGTGCCTTGAACAAACATATGGGCGGCCAAAAGGGCCAAAATCAATAAGATGTAAAACAGACGCATTAAGAAGCATACAATAGACAAACACAAGAATCAAGGAACTAATTTATGAAAAGACAGACAATGGACCACGGCTTCTGTCATTGTAAATATTTAGTTCAGATTTATTGTAAACTGCTTTGCAGTCTGTATATTCAATTTGAAATTGCGGATCTACGCAGTGCAGTGGCGCACCCAGGATTTGGCTGAGGGAGGGGGGGGGGGTTCACAATTGTTATTCCATTTTTTGGGGGGTGGGGAATTATAAATTAAAAAAAAAAGTGTTCCCAAATTTTTGGGCGCGGAAAAAATGGGGGTTTGGGGAATTGGGGGGGGGGGGGGGGGACGGTCTATATTGACGTTGGTAGTGCCATTTACACCCCAGGCCACATAATCACCACGGTCAAATTGTGGGATTAAAAAAAGCTGACAATTTTTTTTTGGGGGGGGGAGGGGGGCTCAAGCCCCCCGAGCCCCCCCCCCTCCCGCTTGGGTGCGGGAAAGTGGGCATGGGTGAGGCTAATGGGGTTTAACCCTAAAGGGGCCGGGGGCGGAATCCCCCCCTCAACATTTTCCGTGATGGCCTCTAAAAAAAAAAAATTCGCGACCCGAGCTGTTATGACTTTTTAGCCTCGAGCTTTGCGCATCTTTTGATACCAAAAACATAAAAATTGGACCACGGGTTGCCGCGTAGCGAAAAATTTTCCGGCGCTACGCGCCGTGAAAACTGAATTTTCGCATATACGTCGTGTACACAGAGCAGAATTGCCATTCGTACATATGAATAATTAATTAGCCATAATTCCAAAACCCTTTGACCAATAGTCATAAATTTCTTGGGTATGTTTAGGAAGAGTTGCTCTATGCATGTACCGAGTTTCAAAATTTTTCGTCACTCGATGGCCGAGATCTTGGGGGGGGCGGAATCCCCCCCCCCCGGCTGAGAGATGGTCAAAATAACCCGGCCCCTTTAGGGTTAACGTGACCCCCAGATCGTATAAAAGAAAACTCGTGCAAGAATAAAAGAGCAATTTCCTGCTTCTTTCTCCCCCCCCCCCCTCCCCTAGCAGCTCAACGCCCCCCCCCTATGGTATAAGACCTGGACCCGCCCCTGGATAGGTATAGACAATAAACACACTGATTTTTGTATGCTTACGGATATTTAGTGCGAGCGTTTCCTTTCCACACGGGTAAGGACTTTCCCCTGAGTGACATCAGAATCCTGCACAGGCACTTACTGCGCTCACTACCGGAAACCTGGTGTCTGGCTGGTGTGGTGGATTTCGAAGCTGAGTGGAATCGGTACATTTTGTGATTATGTCAGCGATATCTTTAGGGGGATGTGTATTAGCAACACTTGAACGCTCAAACTGAAACACCCGAAAACAGTTTATTCATGTTGTTTTGCTAATACAACAAATTATCCCATTATTTTGTGCCATTCGAAACATTTCTAATTATTAATAAGATATGTTTCGAACGGCACAGAATAATGGAATTAAGGTAAAAATAGAAAGGAACAAAGATTACCTCCGAAAGTTTTGATAACATGAATATCGATTTAAACATTGTGGAAAAAAAACCCGCTGATATTTTTGTCACCAAATTCGTGGAGTAAATACAGATTATGTTTTTCCACTATCATTCATTTTAAAAAGTGCCAGACAGAAGTACAAATAAATAGCAGTTTATTGATTATTCACCTTAGCCAAAAAAAAAATCGACACTGACCGTCAATTGATATTTGGGTGGTACATTTTACAACCCCGGTGTCAAGCTATGGAAAGGCTTATTTTTCGGAGTTTTAATTCGCGGTCTTCCAACCAACGCTGATACCAAATTCCCGGACAAGACCGATACAAATCTGGAATTCCCCTAGACCTCTTTAAACCAATCACAGCTCACTGCTAAAAATAGCTTCTGTACAGAAAAACAATACCCGATAAGACTATGACCACGTGCTGCCATTAATATTTTCCCTATTTTTTTTTTTAAATCACATGAAATTGTAACGTAGGCCTATTTATTTCTATTAAGTGAGTGGGTGTGTGGACATCCCCGCCACTAGTTTTGTGGCGGATCTACAAAAAGCAGAAACTTTATATAAATGGTTTCTTGGACACACCAAAATCAACATTCGGCATCTGCACCTTCGAGCTTCAAGCATCAAACCTACAGCTCCAGACCAGTCTATACCAATCGCTCCGCCAATAACACCGTGTACTGTAATAACACTGATTTCAGCAGATTTTATACTCGAGTCTTCGCGCCCGATGGAGTCCGCAATGGTAAGTTCTCGTATAATTGTTTGAGCCAAAAAAAGCAGCGTAACGAGAAGCGTTGATAGCGAACCTGCATGGGTTGTATACCGTGTACATCACTGCCTATAGAAACAACCCGATCATTGTAATTAGTTTCACAGAGAGTAATCGAAAGCACCGAAGCAATCCACAAGGCTAAATTGTCTCTTTGCGTTTGAATACAAATGATACATCAGAGTAGAAATTTGAAAACTATTTTCTTTGAAAGTCATCAGTCTTCGTAACACAACAGCAGTTGTTATCCAAAAAGTCAGGCTACAAAATCAAATGATCGTGTTCACCATGTCGATGTTGACGCCATATTCATCCACTGAAGAGTATGAATGAATACCTGGTACTCAAAATAATTATTGACAATAAGTATTCCTTTAATTTACTTTCATTCAGGCATTTCTTGCTTGGTGTGTTTTCACCGTCCTGCTCTCGGTATCATTGACGGGAGGCAGCGTCATCCCTCAACTGAGAGACAATGCTGTCGACATCGACAACACCGGCCTACTAACGCGGCTCCTAGACGCTGTAAGACTACCCAGCGCTTCAGACAATTCATCAAGCGACACAGACACCGTGTTGGTGCTTGACGCAGGCCAGGGCGACGCTGGGCAACGGGACAGTAGGCGCTCTGCCCCTGGGGACGCCAATCTGAGCGACGCGCCGGCCGCCTTTGCACTCGCGGAAGATCTCAGCGGAGCCCAGTTGGCGGAGATTCTGCAAGGGCTGCTGGACGACTCGACCGCACCGGCCGGTTCCGTACCGGTCAGTTTAAGATGCTCCGGGCAGCCGGTTGCGGCTAGCTCCCCGACGACACACTCCGAGTATACGTCGGAGACGTGTCACCAAGAACTGATCCCTGCTGTAAACAACTCAAAAGTCAATACTAGGGGTCTCTGCCCGTGGACATACGTGGAGCACGTTGATATTGACAGGTAAGTACCATGCTTTGGAAAAGAAACCTGCAGAAGGTTTGCCATAGTCTTGGTTGCAAGACCTTCGTGTTTTTTTCTTCTCAAAACTTCAGTCGATCATCCACTGTATGGATTCTAAGTGCTTTATTTCACTCGATTCATTGCTTGGAAAGGAATCGATTCCATCGTGTCCGTTTTACTCGATTCTTATAGAGTAAGGGTCAAGAAGTGGACAGCCACCAAATTGTGCCCTCTGTCAACGACAAAAGATGATAACGTTTCGATCAATATTCTACGATCGTCTTCATGAGATATAAACCGGCTTGTCAATAGCGATATATTATTTACGGAAAAGGCATGGAATTTCGCAATTTGCTCTATTAGTTCTATCCACTGAAACCTGATCGGCTGTGTTTCAACATCCGGAGTTGGAAATCAGGTGCTGTTGTTCCAAGAATATAAGGAACACCAAAATGATCATACTGACCCTGTGTTGAATTTCTCGTATAATCTGTTATTTTTTTCTTCTTTCATCCGACAGATACCCTAGCACGATGCTGTACGCCCAGTGCGCATGTCCAGACTGCGTCAGGCAAAGCGTCTCGGATGACTTTGGTTGTCACCCCATTTACATGGACGTCAAAGTGCTCCGTAAGCACGCTTGCCAAGACGGGATCCAAATGTGAGTACCAACGAAAACTGGGCAATGAAACAGCGCCCTCGTTTGGTGAAGAAGAACCTCAGCCGATGACTACATGTAGTCACTGGTCCACTTACTTCCCTGTCACTATAGGCCTACATCTAAATCTATGATTTCATAATTCTGATGCACTCCTTAATGCAGTCTTCCTACAAGAGCGATTATGAATGGCAACTGCCTACCCAACAAATACAAAAACCGTTTGAAGTTATTGTTCAATATTCTTAATGAAACTTATGGCAAATTGAAGCACCATTATTCATGGTATTAGGTACCGTTTCACAACTTGGACCCCAAATTTATAGAAAGACTCGTGTACGAAACTCTAGTGGATTTAGTTCAAATTGCCTTCTAAAACCACCTCACAATACATCGCAGCGATTCCTAATTAGCCAAGTCTCAAAAGGGATGCTTGAAATGATTAAATTAAATTAAATAACCAAACTTCGTTCCCCCCCCCCCCCAGATACGACTCAGTTTACGAGAGAGTACCCGTAGCCTGTGCTTGCCTCAGAACTCTAGAGTAGAAGAAAGGAGACTGGTGAACATCCAGAACGCCCTCTGCTGGTAACAATTGCAATATAGCAGGCAATAATTGCAATACAGTACTGAAACAACCATGAGCTAGATATAGCATAATATATACTTGTATATAACATAATCAGTTAATTTATAGCATATTTATATACTTTTGGTACTATATATTTATTGACATGCGCAATAGTTGATGTTAAGTGAAATAATATGTCCAATGCAATAACACAACAATTCAATGCATATTGGTGCAACGATATTTAAGATATATATAATATATTTATATAATTTATTGATCACGCTATTTATTGGTGCTATCGATGCACTCCGACTGATACTTATTCGATCATGTGAAATTTCGTTGATATTTATAAGTTTGTCTGGATATTTATATGGTTTTATAGGCAACGTGAGCTTGTTTACGTTCATAATTTATCTTGATTCGTTTTGATGAATTGCTTTGTGTAGAAATTTGAAAACCCGTACAGCTGCATTTGACAGTTACATAAGTAGCACATATTGTGCTCAATATACTGGTTTGTATAACCTAATTTGAATACTGTGTATACATTTTTAAAATATTTATTTTCTTTCTTGTTATGAAACCAAGAATTCCTCAAAAGTGCCCTAGGCACTGTAACTCGTAAGTAGGCTGAAGAAACCTGTAAAGAGGAGACAATGAGAAGAAAGTTAAGGTGGGATGAAAACCCCAGAAGAATTTTCTGGGTAAAACCCAAGGAATCAAGGTGGGACGGAAAAAGCCATTCCACAAGTGGTCCGGGTAAGAATCGAACCCGGGCCATTGCAGAGGAAAGTAACCGCTGCGCCAACCTGACTCCCTAATATTGTGCAAGTTAGAGGTAACCTTTTAAAGGATGCACATTACAGGTGTTATGCTTTCACCAAGATTTGCGATTAAGGCATGTTGGACCATATTTCATGATTGTCTATCTTTCTGCCAGGAAGATAATTCGCATACCGTGCTCTCTTAATCTGTGTACATGTATAAAGATTTTTGTCCTCCACACTTATTTCCAAACGATAGTGTTAGCGTTGTAGTGCGCCCTCCCACGACACAACTATCGTGCCGATAAAATTATTGATAATAGTATTGCAGTCGAATGTGAGGGCGCACTACGAGCAACGCTTTTATGTCCGGGTGCTCAGGTATGATTTCGTTGTTATCAAAATAGATTCAAAGCATTAACCAATAAGAAAAAACTGCCACAAAAGGGACAAAGATGTTACAGTTATAAAAGGCCAGCTTTCAGTTGTTAATAAGTTTTAAATATTTATTGGATTAATATCTATTAGTTTATATTGGATTACTATTTATTAGATTATATTTTAATATTTATTCGATCAATAGATTCGCAATCTTTAACTGCTTTTGGCAGTAGATATACTCAGAACATGATAGTATTTATTTATTTATCAGTATAAGTTTGTAATGCATTATATTATATCGTTCAAAATCATTAAATTTGTCTTTTTGCATATTTTTCTGAAATGATAAGTGCGTGATTGTTGCCAATTTCTATAAGTTAACTTTGACACAAGGCCGAAGAATTCCACAGAAAGAATGGTTTTTTTTCTTATTTGACAATGGTAAACTTTTCTTCCCCCCCCCCCAATCTTCACACAAACAAATTAGAACACTGAGACACTCGGTGTCAGGTTTGTGTTCCAAAGTAATCTATCTATTCGGTCAACTCGAACTTCAAAACTCATTTTGGTATGGTGGCCCTGAAGGGACATCACACATCAAGATTTCTGCGCAGAAATCTGCGATGTCGCACATTTTATCGCAGAAATTTGCTCAGATTTCTGCGATAAAATGTGCGACATCGCAGAAATCTGCGCAGATTTCTGCGATAAAATGTGCGACATCGCAGAAATCTGAACAGAAATGTGCGATAAAATGTACGACATCGCAGAAATCTGAGCAGATTTCTGCGATAAAAATGTGCGACATCGCAGAAATCTGCGCAGATTTCTGCGATAAAATGTGCGACATCGCAGAAATCTGCGCAGATTTCTGCGATAAAATGTGCGACATCGCAGAAATCTGCGCAGAAATCTTGATGTGTAATGTCCCTTCAGGGCCACCATATTTTGGTGACATGTTGGTTACTTCAAAATGTTAAGGACAAAGTGGTTTGTACAGGAAAACAATTGTGCCTTGAACAAACATATGGGCGGCCAAAAGGACCAAAATCAAGAAGCATACAATAGACAAACACAAGAATCAAGGAACTAATGTATGAAAAGACAAAGTCGGAAATAAACTAAGGACAAAACAACAATTTCCAACAACTCAAACAAAACAAAAAGAAAGACAAACTAACTCAAACAATTAAGAACACATTTTTCAATCAAAGAACACATTTAAGAAAAGAACAACATACCAAAACAAAAAGGACAAAATGATAGACAATGAACAGATTTACTAAAGAAGAGACAAACTCGAGCAAAGGACAAAAACAACCAAAAACGTATTTTTTTTCAAACAGACATAAAAGCCAAAATCAAACAAAGAACAAAACAATGATCACTACACAAAGATCATTCAACTTGATCAAAACGAATGTCTCAAACGCAGGGGCGGCGGAACACTTTTCAATCTGGGGGGGGGGGAAACACCAACAAGGGGCACTTATCCAGAATAAGGGGCACCTTCTGTCGGTGTGAAAGTGAGAGCCTTTCGGCCTCCCGTTGGCGGATCCAGAGCACTTTTTGGGGGGGGACAATTTGATCCCAAAAAAGTGGGTCCACAAATTCACGGCGTGGGGTTCGGGGCCCGCTAAAAAATGGATTTTGGATGCTCTGTGTCGCGATCTGAGGTAATTTCTGACCACTTTGACCAATTTTGGTGAAAAGATGGTGGTGTAAGTAGTGGCTGCCTTTTTGTGACATCACTAACAAAAAAGCAATTTCGGTTCGTGTTTTTTAATTTTTTATTGGGGGAGGCATGGCCCCGTTGGCCCCTCCCCCCCGGATCCGCCCTTGGGCCTTCAGAACACCGCACACCCTCCGCCCCTAAACCTCTCTGGGTCAGCCCATGAATTTGACTAGTTATGTAGAGAGAACACTCTTTCTTTTCGCGAGAGGGGCACTTTTGCTTTTGATTGCCAGCTCAGTGACCATTTTATTCACGTGAGGAGGAGCACTATTACTTTTAAAGGCCAGTTTTCCATGAGAGGGGCACAACATCTCGAGAAGTTATCGTGAGATGCACTAATGATTGTTTTTGATGGCCAATTTTCCATCTCGATAGGGGCACAATTTCATCATTGCGAGAGGGGTATTTGTGCTTTCGAGTGGTAGTTTTCCATCTCGAGAAGGTGGACAATCTTGTTAATGCGAGAGGGGCACTTCATATGGTTTTTGAGGGGCAGTTTTCCATTAGGCCTACAAGAGAGGAGTCAATTTTATTTGTAGCGCGATCATAATGCTTTCATTACGCGTGTGCGTTTGAGGGGCAGTTTTGTTTTCATCTCGAGGGGGCACATTTATAACCGCGAGTGTGTCACTTTTGTTGGCCTCGGAAAAAACGGGGGGGGGGGGAGCTAGTGCCCCCCCCCCATGCTCTTTTATGCGCATGCGTGCATAATTATGAATTTATTAGTAAAAAGGTTCATTGTCCTCTAGTATTCCCTGGCGGAACTGATTGCGTATTTGGGCTTGTTTGTTCACGGATCCTACGGTTTGTTCAAGGCAGGATTCTTTTCCTGTACAAACCATTTTGCCCTTTCCAATTTGGAGTACAGGTCACCAAAACGTTCGAGTTGATGGAATGGAACAGATGACTTTGAAACACAAATTTACCCGACTTCGAATGTCTCAGTGTTCCAATTTTTATTGTGATGGTTGAAACTAAGAGATCACCATTGTCATATCAGGTTTTAGGTAAAATAATTCGGCTCTGTGTCAAAGATAACGTACACAAATTGGCGAACACCAATTTAATGTTTTGAACGATATAATATTTGATTATAAACTTAAATTACTGATAAATAAATAAATATTATCATGTTCTGAGTATATCTATTGCCAAAAGCATTTAAACATTGCGAATCTATTGACTGAATAAATATAAAAATATAATATAATACATATTAATCCAATAATATAATCTAATAAATATTAATCCAATAAATATTTAAAATGATTAACAACTGAAAGCTGGCCTTTGGTGATTGTAACATCTTTGTCTCTTTTGTGGCAGGTTTTCCTCATTGGTTAATGCTTAATCTATTTTGATAACAACGAAAACATACTTGTGAGCACCCGGATATAAGTAATATTGTCAGTGATCCGTGGTGGATGACTTGAGCGTTGCTTGCAAAGCGCCCTCACATTCGACTGCAATATATGGTCAAAAATAATCGTAAATCTTGGTGAAAGCATAACACCTGTAACGTGCATCCTTTAAAAGGTTACCTCTAACTTACACAATATGAGGGAGTCATGTTGGCGCAGCGGATACTTTCCTTCCCTTCCACCGCAATGGCCCGGGTCCTACCCGGATCAAATGTGGATTGGGGTTTTTATTCCCAATTTGAATCCGTAGGTTTTACCCAGAATATTCTTCTGGGTGTTTTCCTCCCACCTTTAATTTCTTCTCATTGTCTCCCGTCTACAGGTTTCTCCAGCCTGATTTCGAGCTACAGTGCCTAGGGCACTTTTGAGGAATTCTTTATTTTCAGAAAATATTCAAAAAATATATATATATAATGTATTCAAAGTAAGTTTTACAAACCAGTATATTAAGCACAATATGTGCTACTTATGTAACTGTCAAACTGCAGCTGTACGGGTTTTCAAATCTCTATTCAAAGTAATTCATCAAAACCAATCAAAATAAATTAAGAACGTAAACAAGCTCACGTTGCCTATAAAACCATATAAATATCCAGACAAACTTATCAAAATTAAACGAATGTTGTAATGATCGAATAAATATCAGTCGGAATGCATAGATAGCACCAATAAATGGCATGATCAATAAATTATATAAATATATTATTTATGTCTTAAATATCTTTGTACAAATGTGCATTGAAACGTGGTGTTATTGCATTGGACATATAATTTCACTTAACATCAACTGTTGTGCATGTCAATAAATTAATAGTAACAAAAGTATATAATTATGTTATATTCACTGACTATGTTACATACAAATAAATACTATGCTAACAACAGAGGGCGTTCTAGATGTTAACCAGCCGCGCAGTCCCGTTCTACTACTCTAGAGCTCTGAGGCAAGCACAGGCTACGGGTACTCTCTCGTAAACTGATTCGTATCTGGGGGAAAACGAAAGAAAATAGTGTCAAGTTTGGTTCGAAAACGCCAATTTTACCATTTCAAGCAACAATTTTGAGACTTGGCTAATGAGAAAACACTGCGATGTATTGTGAGGTGGTTTTAGAAAGAAATTTGTACAAAATCCAGTTAAGTTTCGCACACGGATCATTCTATAAATTTAGGGTCCAAACTGTGGCATTTTTGTACCTGTTATAATTAATGGTGCTTTAATTTGCCATATGTATCATTAAGAATATTCTAATGACTTCAAACGATTTTACATTTGTTGGGTAGGCACTCACTCTTGGAGGAGGACTGTATCAAGAAGTGCATCAGAATTATGAAATCGTAACAGGGACGGGGAAAATCGGACCTCAAAATGTATACAAATTAGTGGCCCACATGCAGCCCTACAGGTCCCATTCTTCAACAAGCGAGGGCGCTGTTTCATTGCCCAGTTTTCATTGGTACTCACATTTGAATCCCGTCTTGGCAAGCGTGCTTACGGAGCACTTTGACATGGTTGTAAATGGGGTGACAACCGTAGTCATCGGAGACGCTTTGCCTGACACAGTCTGAACATGCGCACTGGGCGTACAGCATCGTGCTGGGGTATCTGTCGGATGAAAAGAAGCAAAAAAATAACAGATTATACGAGAACCGCACGAATTCAGCACAAGGTCAGTATGGTCATTTTAATTTGTTATTCTTGGAACAACAGCACTCGATTTCCAACTCCGGATGTTGAAACACAGCCGTTCAGGTTTCAGTAGATTGTACTAATATATTAAAATTCGTTGCCTTTTCCGTAAATAAATTATTGTGATATCACTGTTGACAAGCCGGCTGATATCCCATGAAGACGATCCTAGAACAAATAAAAAATCATCAAAGCCGGAGAAAACTCAGTCTTGGACCAAGACGTTACCAAATTGTGTCGTCGACAGAGGGCACAATTTGGTGGCCGTCCACTTCTTGTCGGACCCTTAAGAAACACGATGGAATCGATTCCTTGTCATGAATGAATCGAGTGAAATGAAACACTTATAATCTAATACAGTGGAAGATCGACGGAAGTTATGAAAAGAAAAAAAACACGAAGGTCTTGGAACCAAGACTACGGCAAACTTTCTGCAGGTTTCTTCTCCACAGCATGAGGATGGTACTTACCTATCAACATCATTGTGCTCCACGTATGTCCACGGGCAGAGACCCCTAGTATTGACTTTTGTGTTGTCTACGGTAGGAATCAGTTCATGGTGACACGTCTCCGACGTATACTCGGAGTATGTCGTCGGTGAGCTAGCGGCAACCGGCTGCCCGGAGCATCTTAAACTGACCGGTACGGAACCGGCCGGTGCGGTCGAGTCGTCCAGCAGCCCTTGCAGCATCGCCGACAACTGGGCACCGCTGAGATCTTCCGCGAGTGCAAAGGCGGCCGGCGAGCCGCGGCTCCTCCGGCTGGCGTCCCGGGGGGCAGAGCGCCTACTTTCCCGTTGTCCGTCGTCTCCCTTTCCCGCATCAAGCACCAACACGGTGTCTGTGTCTGATGAATTGTCCGAGGCGCTGGGGGGTTTTACGGCGTCTAGGAGCCGCAGAAGTAGGCCGGTGTTGTCGATGTCGACAGCATTGTCTCCCGGTTGAGGGATGACGCTGCCTCCCGTCAATGATACCGAGAGGAGGACAGTGAAAACACACCAAGCAAGAAATGCCTGAATGAAAGGAAATGAGTAATTAATGTCAACTATTATTTTTGAGTATCAGGTATTCATTCATTCATACTCTTCAGTGGATGAATATGGCGTCAACATTTGATTTGTAGTCTCATTATAATGAAAGTAAAGGAATTATTGTTGTAAATAATTATTTTGAACAACAGGTATTCATTATTACTCTTGAGTGGATGATTATGGCGTCAACATTTGATTTGTAGACCGAATTTGTGGATAATTACTGCTAGTTGTTTGACGAAGACTTATAACTTAAAAAAACCAAAATATTTTTTCAATTTGTACTCTGATGTTTCAATATTGCATTCAAGCACAAACATACAATTTAGCAGTGTCTTTGAAATACCAACCGACTTTGGAAATGTACATGCAAAAACAAGAGAATTTAGTCGCGATTATGGCATGTGCAGCTCAGTGAGTATTACAAGTATAACGAAGAAATCTAATAGCGGCTTTCACTGTTACCTGCTGTTTGAATTTGTCAGTACTCTCGATTGTTCTCTCTCTGTGAAACTAATTGCAATGATCGGCTTGTTTCTATAGGCAGTGATGTACACAGTAAACAACCCATGCAGGTTCGCTGTCAACGCTTCTCCATAATGATACGCTGCCTTTTTTTTTTGCTCAAACAAATCTAAGAGAACTTACCATTGCGGACTCCATCGGGCGCGAAGTGTTGAGTATAAAAAACTGCTGGAAACAGTGTTATTACAGTACACGGTGTTATTGGCGGAGCGATTGGTATAGACTGGTCTGGAGCTGTAGGTTTGATGCTTGAAGCCCGGAGATGCAGATGCCGAATGTTGATTTTGGTGTGCCTGAGAAACCATTATATAATTTTTCTGCTGCTCGAAGATCCGGCATAGAATTATTGGCAGGAACGTCCACACACCCACTCACTTAAAAGAAATAAGTACCTTAACAAATCCGTGTGATCTAAAAAGAAATAAGGGAAAATATAAGACTCCTCGTTGGAACGTTTCCTTTCTATAGGGTTAAGATTTTCCCCGGATTGACATCCGAATCCTGCACTGGCCCGACGCAATGCGCTCACTACCGGAAACCTGGTGTCTGGCTGGTTAAGTGGATATCGGAGCTGAGTGGAATAGGTCGTTATTGCAATTATGCCATCGATATCTTGAGGGGGATTTTTGTCGACTAAACTTGAACGCTAAAACTGAAACACTTGAAAACGTATTAACAACCAATCAGAGTTTGTTCAAGTTGTTTTGCTAACACAACAAATTATCCACTTTTAGCAGATAGCCTAGACAATTATATTAAAAAAAAATAAAGATTATACTTCAAAAAACAATATGTTGTCAGATTTGAGTTTTTCACACTTTTGGCTAGCTTCATCGGAGAAAAAAATATTCTTATTAGACACCCATACTTAAAATATAAAACAGTAAAATACTTAAAATAAGAAACAACATTTAAAATTTACTAACAAACTGAAACCATTGCATCGGTTCGTGAGAACGTTGATGATGATATGAAATGTTTCGATCGGCACAAAATAATAAAACATTTAGGTAGAAACAGAAAATTGTGGGAGAAATGCCCTAATTTTTTGTTACCAAATTAGTGGAGTAAGTAAACAAACTTTTCTCCACTATCATTCATGTTAAAAAGTGCAAGACAAATATTGATTATTCTCCGTAGCCAAAAAAAACCCAAATATCGAAATTGACCGTCAATTGATATTTTGTTGGTATATTTCACAACCCCTATGGAAAGGCGTCTTTTTTAAGTGTAATATTCGCGGCCTTAAACAACGATGATACCAAATTTCCGGACAAGACGATACAACTCTGGAATTCCCCTATGGACCAGGTACTGTCATTAATATTTTCCCTTGTTTGTTTTTTAATCACAAGGACTTGTTGTAAGGTTTTTATTTCTTAAAGTGAGTGGGTGTGTGAATGGACATCCCTGCCAATAGTTTTGTGCCGGATCTACTAGCAGCAGAAATATTATATAATGGTTCCTGAGGCACACCAAAATCAACATTCGGCATCTGCATCTCCGGGCTTCAAGCATCAAACCTACAGCTCCAGACCAGTCTATACCAATCGCTCCGCCAATAACACCGTGTACTGTAATAACACTGATTTCAGCAGATTTTATACTCAACACTTCGCGCCCGATGGAGTACGCAATGGTAAGTTCTTGTAGATTTGCTTGAGCTAAACAAAAAGGCGGCATGATAAAAAAAGTTGACAGTAAACCTGTGTACATAACTGCCTATAGAAACAACCCGATCATTGCAATTAGTTTCACAGAGAGAGAACAATCGAAAGTACCGACAAATTCAAACAGGAGGTAACAGTAAAAGCCGCTCTTTGACATCTTCGTTACTTATTTAGTTACTGAGCTGCACAGGCCATAATCGCGACTACATACTTCTGTTATTGCACGTACGTTTCCGAAGTTGGTTGGTATTTCAGTGACACGGCTAATTATTGTCTGTTTGTGCTTGAATGCAATATTGTTACATCAGAGTACAGAATTGCAAATTGTTGTTTTTTATGCTCTGGCAGGAGCTTCTACATGTCACTTGGTGGTCGGTTGGTCGGTCGGTTTGTCTGTCTGTCTGTCCCCGAAAATTTACCAAACGTATACATGGTTTACCATTATGTGCCATCGGCGTCGCATTTTTCGGCGTCGCATTTTTTAGCTCTGGCAGGGATCGTTTTGATCGATTTCATTTTTAGACCTATCAGGGATCATTTTGATCGATTTCATGCAAGACTTCTTGCAACGCGGCCAGAGCTTACTGTGCCCTCGCACGTGCGCTGTACATCTTCCTCGAACAAGGTGGACGCCATTTTGTGTAGTTGTTGGACGGTATGCAGAAGGATGAAATGTCCCAAAAATGTACCAAAAGTATGGTGTTCCATACGGTCCATCGGCGTCGCATTTTCGCCAGAGCTGATTGTGCACTCGTACTTGTTTTAAGTTAACGATCTTCGTGAAACAACTATAGCAGTAGTTATAATGAGACTACAAATCAAAATTGTTGACGCAATATTCATCCACTGACGAGTATGAATAAATACCTGTTGTTAAAAATGATAATTGACAATAACATTCCTTTATTTTCATTCAGGCATTTCTTGCTTGGTGTGTTTTCACCGTCCTCCTCTCGGTATCATTGACGGGAGGCAGCGTCATCCCTCAACTGGGAGACAATGCTGTCGATATCGACAACACCGGCCTACTTATGCGGCTCCTAGACGCCGTAAAACCCCCCAGCGCCTCGGACAATTCATCAAGCGACGCAGATACCGTGTTGGTGCTTGATGCGGGACAGGGAGACGACGGACAACGGGAAAGTAGGCGCTCTGCCCCCCGGGACGCCAGCCGGAGGAGCGGCTCGCCGGCCGCCTTTGCACTCGCGGAAGATCTCAGCGGTGACCAGTTGGCGGCAATGCTGCAAGGGCTGCTGGACGACTCGACCGCACCGGTCAGTTTAAGATGCTCCGGGCAGCCGATTGCCGCTAGCTCCCCGACGACATACTCCGAGTATACGTCGGAGACGTGTCACCAAGAACTGATCCCTACCGTAGACAACACAAAAGTCAATACTAGGGGTCTCTGCCCGTGGACATACGTGGAGCACAATGATGTTGATAGGTAAGTACCATCATCATGCTTTGGAGGAGAAACATGCAGAAGGTTTGCCGTAGTCTTGTTTCCAAGACCATCTTGTTTTTTTTTCTTCAAAACTTCAGTCGATCCTCCACTATATTGGATTCTTTATGTAGTGCTTTATTTCACTCGATTCATTGCCTGAAAAGGAATCGATTCCATCGTGTCTTTTATTCAATTCTTAGAGTAAGGGTCAAGAAGTTGACGACCACCAAATTGTGCCTTCTGTCGACGACAAAAGATCACGAGAGACGTCTAAGTCCAAGATTAGGAAACGGCATGGAATTTCGTAATTTGCTCCATACAGTCTACTGCAACCTGCACGGCTGTGTTTCAACATCCGGAGTTGGAAATCGAGTGCTGTTGCTCCAAGAATGAAAAATAAGAATGATCACACTGACCTTGTGTTGAATTCGTGCGGTTCTCGTTCAATCTGTTATTTTGTTTCTTCTTTCATCCGACAGATACCCCCGCACGATGCTGTACGCCCAGTGCGCATGTCCAGACTGCGTCAGGCAAAGCGTCTCCGATAACTTTGGTTGTCATCGCATTTACAACCATGTCAAAGTGCTCCGTAAGCACGCTTGCCAAGACGGGATTCAAATGTGAGTACCAATGACAACTGGGCAATGAAACAGCGCCCTCGTTTGGTGAAGAATGGGACCTGTAGGGCTGCATGTAGGCCACATTTTTTTTATCAATTTGGGTCCGCTTTTTGTCCTGTCCCTGTTACAAATGATACAATGTCATTATTCTGATGCACTCCCTGATACAGTCCTCCTCCAAGAGTAAGTGCCTACCCAACAGATGTAAAATCGTTTCAAGTCATTAGAATATTCTTCATGATACTTATGGCAAATTCAAGTACCATTAATTATAACAAGTACAAAAAAAGTCACACTTTGCACCCTAAATGTATAGAATGATCCGTGTGCGAAACTTAACTGGATTTAGTACAAATTGCCTTAACACCCCACATTCGGCCTACATCGCAGTGTCTCTTGATGACGCGCAGGTCACTGGTCACGCAAAATCCAACCAATCAGAGCGTGAATTCATCAGAGTATCCCAGCGTCCTGTTTGCAGGGCGGGTGTACGAGCGAACATGTAGGCCACTAATTTGTATAAATTTGAGGTCCGGTTTTTCCCCATCCCTGTTACATCTAACATCTACGAATTCATAATTCTGATGCACTTCTTGATACAGTCCTCCTCCAAGAGTGAGTACCTACCCAACAAATGTAAAATTGTTTGAAGTCATTAGAATATTCTTAATGATACATAAATTATGGCAAATTCAACTACCATTAATTATAACAAGTACAAAAAAGTCACACTTTGCACCCTAAATTTATAGAATGATCCGTGTGCGAAAGTGAACTGGATTTTGTACAAATTCCCTTCTAAAACCACCTCACTATACATCGCAGTGTTTCATCATTAGCCAAGTCTCAAAATTGTTGCTTGAAATGGTAAAAATGACATTTTTTAACCAAACTTGACACTATTTTCTTTCGTTTTTCCCCCCAGATACGAATCAGTTTACGAGAGAGTACCCGTAGCCTGTGCTTGCCTCAGAACTCTAGAGTAGAAGAACGGAGATGGTTAATATCTAGAACGCCCTCTGCTGGTAACAATAACAGTATAGCAGGCAATAATTGCAATACACAACTGAAACGACCATGAGCTATATTTTGGAGTGCTTTGACCATAAAATATTGAATATTACTTTAATATAGCATAATATATATTTTTATAACATAATAAGTGAATATAGCATATTTATATACTTTTGATACTATTTATTTATTCAAATGCGCAATAGTCGATGTTAAGCGAAATAATATATCCAAGCAATAACACAACAATTCATTGCATGCTGGTACAAAGATATTTACGATATATATAATATATTTATATAATTTATTGATCATGCTATTTATTGGTGCTATCGATGCATTCCGACTGATATTTATTCGGTCATGTGAAATTTCGTTTAATATATATGTACAAGTTTGTCTGGATATTTATATGGTTTTATATACGTTCATAATTAAGTTGATGCGTTTTGATGAATTGCTTTGAAATAGAGATTTGAAAACCCGTACAGCTGCATTTGACAGTTACATAAGTAGCACATATTGTGCTCAATATACTGGTTTGTATAACCTAATTTGAATGCATTGTATAATTTGTTTTGAATATCTTATTTCTTTCTGGTTATGAAACCAAGAATTCCTCAAAAGTGCCCTAGGCACATGTAGCTCGAAAGTAGGCTGAAGAAACCTGTAGAGAGGAGACAATGAGAAGAAATTAGAGGTGGGAGGAAAACCCCAGAAGAATATTCTGGGTAAGACCTTGGCGGACTCAAGTAGGGACTGAAAACCCCAATCTACAAATGGTCCAGGTAGGATTCGAACCAGGGCCATAGCGATGGAAGGCGAGGAAAGTAACCGCTGCGCCAACCTGACTCCTTAATTGTGTAAGTTAGAGCTAACCAACCTAAAGATGCACATTACAGGTGTTATGCTTTCACCAAGATTGACGATTAACACATTTTTTACCATGTTTCAGGATTGTCTACCTTTCTGGCAAAAAGGAAAATACAAAGATCGTGCTCGCTTAATCTGTGAATATGTATCATAGTTTCGTACTTTAGAGTCTAGACGTATTTCTAGCCTATAGTGTTAGCGCTGTAGTGAGCCCTATCACGACACAACTATTGTGCCGATATAATTATTGAGAATAGTGTTACAGTCGAATGTGAGGGTGCACTACAAGCAACGCTTAAGTCATCCACCACTGATCACTGACAATGTTACTTATGTATGTTAATTATATAGTATCTTATATAATATATGTTTTTGTCAAGTTATCAAAATGGATTAAGCATTATCTCAAAAGAAAAAAGACTGTCACAAACCAGACAAAGATGTTGCAATTATCAAAGTCCAGCTTAATATTTACCAGATTATTTTTTAATATGCATTCGAATAGATTCGCAATCTTTAAATGCTTTTGGCAATAAATATACTCAGAATTTAAGCTTTAATATAATCATTATTTATCGTTTAAAAAATATTAAATTGCATGGTGTTTGCCTATTTTACTGAAATGATACGTGCGTGCTTTTCGTCAATTTGTATACGTTAACTTTGACACAGAGCCGAAACGGCAACCTTTTTTTAAACCCCCCCCCCCCCCCCAAATGGAACACCAGGGCACTCGGTGTCATGTTTTTAAGTCATCTATCTTTTCGGTCAACTTGATCTTCAAATAACGTTTTGGTGACCTGTACTCCAAAATCGAAAGGGAAAAGTGGTTTGCACAGGAAAAGAATCGTGCCTTGAACAAACCGTGGGATCCGTGAACAAACAAGCCCAAATACGCAATCAGTTCCGCCAGGGATTACTAGAGGGCATTATACACCGGCCCTGAGCTAAAGCAACTTCTCACGGTCGAGTGCGCTGCTGCTATCGTAATATTTCTATAGCGATCCCCTCGCTATGCCATCATTGAACTATTTACCTACCTAGCAAACCTATATGTACGCAGTACTTACTATCAGTTAAAAAAAACTACCATTGTTCGAACTGCAATACACGAAGTTACAGCAGAGGGAACAACTCATTAAATCTTTCGCGGTAAGACTTTCGTTTATTTTTAACTCAACCCTTATTGTGCGTTTCCGTTTCACTGGCAAAATTTTGGCTGGCATGAGTGTCCGTTTTCGATAGAATTGTGTCAAACATGTAGGTGTTCTTTTAAAGGTTATGTCGCGATGGTTGAGAGGCGATGTGCTAGTGTTTACATACAGAGTTAACTTTTTGTATCAGACTAAAACTTGGGTGGGTATGTCCCATTCCCAGGGATCTCCGCCCATTCCGCACGTACGTGGCCTTACAAACCACTCCCCTAGGCCTTAAAGGGGGGGGGGGATTAATCATTAATTAAGAAGGCCTATTTGTAAACTTGGGATATTGTCGAACCATTTTGGGAATCAACCATTTGTAGTGGACAATACAGCAAATTAGGTCAGGTAACCTGTTGGGTCAAACTCAGTCAAAGTGGGTCACGTCATCACCGGTACGGTGAGAAATGTACACAAAGCACGGTGGATCATGGACGGCTGAATGTCGGGAACGGTCCATTTTGTAGGGCCGCAGCGTTAGGCTGGAGAACTGACCCAATACGAGAGTGAGTGATACGAGGCTGTGATCAGACTGGGCAGTGATGATTGCTGTCCTTGGTTACCTAATAGTATCCAAAATGTAAACTGTCTAAGATTTACATTGTTGAGAAAAATGAGAGGAAGGTCGACAAAGGTTAAAAGGCTATGGGGTACGCGCCATCAAGCCTGGCACTCCCCTGGCAGAGAAAAATAAATCGTCCATAGTGCTGAAAGGTTTCCATGGTGATGTCCGTGTAGCTTCATCAAGTTGAATGAAAAAAAATAATGGCCCAGTTGACCAAACCAGCGCCCTTTTAGAGTTAAAACAATAACTCGGCCCTTGGACTTTCTCTTCCTGGAAAAAAATCCAGGATGTTAGTATACCCGGGCGTATGGTTTCTGATATAATTTCCTGACAGTCAACAGCCACAGGAGGCATAATAGGAAATTGTGGAATTACAAACAGACGAACATCTGTCAAAAGATCCGGCTGCATGCTGCTATAAGAATGAGTTTGCAGGAAAGTTTTGTGTCTAATTTCTGGATCAAATAAGTGAGGATTTCGATTTCCAACTGTCGCCACACACTCTTTAGCGCTACTGACGCCACGGCCAAAAAAGGGGCCGGAAAGCGATGTCATTATTCTTCTGTTAAGATTTGAGAATTACAGCAGACAACAAAAGGTGAGGTTTTGCCGAACTAAGACGGAGAATTGGAAGTGCGATTTTTGTCTACCTCAGTTTACTGTAGACTTCCAAAGGAGGGGCGGAACCAGTTTCACATGACGGCGATTGCTGGTTCGCGAGCTATCACCGCCCGTTAACATTTTCAAAATCATCGCATACATACATCATGGGGATATGCCCAACAGTGAAAGTTGTGTTGAACCTGTTCCACTACAACGATGGGTTTTTTTACACGCAGTTTCTTCAAAAGTTCTGAGTAATGATTATTTATGGTGTTCTTACAGGTATCTTCGGAGACTGGGAGTTCGACGATAATGGCTGACAAGACGGAGCAAGACTACAAGACGGAGATGTTGAAGTGCCTCCCCTCGGTGTTGCCACACGATGGTCAAGCGGCACTGTCTCTGGTTCATCCAGACATCATCGCAAAGTGAGTATTGCATTCACAAATGATTTCATACGACAAATATTTGTGTGACACTCTTGAAATTAGGGATCGGAAGCTCTTGAGTTGTGGTATATGCAGCAGCGAATTTATTCCGTATCTTATGTGAAGACAAGATTTACATGAAGTGGTGTTACTTCAGGTCTTCGGGAAATAACGAATAATCAAAATATATTTACAAAATGGCTAAAATTATTAATCAGTAAGATTAAAGCAATATGAATTCGAATTACTTCAGTTCATGAAATAATAATAGGTACGTTTTCCCGCCGAAACTTTCGCGGGGTCGGCCATCTTGAATTTCAACGTTTCAAGAAAAAACTTAGTTTAAAAATACCATTAAATACGGGAATAAGGAAATACAAACAGAAATGGGTAGTCGAGGGATTGTGATGTCATCTAAGGTTATTAATGTAAAGATTAAGAACGAAAATAAATAGATAGTAATAATGACCTGTATATGTGAAGACAAGATTTACATGAAGTGATGTTACTTCAGGTCTTTGGGAAATAACGAATGAGCTAGCGCCCGAGAGCAGACGTTGGGGGCGCTAGGTTAATTTGAATTTACATGTAAATAAGGTTGAACCAAAAAATAACGGGGTGCCTTTTTATAACCGTCACATTTGCAATGCTTCTAAAAGAAATTAAATTCTGCTTTGATGGAAATGAATTTGTTGAAGGATGGATGCTGGCTCTCCACCACATAAACAATTCCGAAGTCAAAACATCATATAGCCTACGGATATGCTACGTAACTGTTCAGCTCAACAACTACCTATACATAACTTAAAGAACAGTTAAAGTTTCAGCGATTAATATTTGATCAAGAAAACGAAAAAGGTAGTTTCTGAAGAAAATGCCAAATGTTTTTACTGGTATCTTGTTCATCAATATAGGTTTTCCCGGCTATATATTGTAAAACGTTTATCATTCGAATTAACCGTTTCTAATATTCAAATGCGTCCATCACCATCGATTTTGTTAGTGCACTTCCAATGTTTAATTTCGTCTTTTGTCAGACAATTTCAAATTCAGTTCAAGCAAATTCAAACAATGAGAACATGTGTCCGTCCCTGAGTATTCGATTTCACCTCGTCTACGCCAAACCTTGTTATTCAGAAATCAAATTCGTCTAATTGATTTATATAAGACGAATTCGATCTCTGAATGCTGCCATTCGGCAACAGCTTAGACGAATTTGATCTGTAATGACGAATATTCTCGACCCGGTGACCAAAAAGGGTGACCAAACTTTGAAATCGAATGGTAAATGACTAAATTGGTTTTGTTAAAAACGTGTGGATTTTTTCTCGGACGAAATTGAATGTCAGTCTGAGAGTTGGTGAATTTGAAGGAAATTGTTTTAACCGGGAAAACCTATATTTAATATCTTGCTCGATCTTCAAAAATTATGCCAACTCTAATTTTTTAAAGGAATGTTTATTAATAAGTGTATAAACATAAGTAACATTTTGTTGTATTTTCACTGTAAAGGAACTACTGTTGTGGGTTGAGATTCCCGGATCTGTTGAGTGGAATCAATGTGCTGAGTCTTGGCTGCGGCTGTTTGAGAGACTGCTTCGTTTTGAGCAAGCTGATTGGTCAGGAAGGCTCGGTTGTGGGCGTGGACCCCAACGATCACGTGGTTTGTATACTCGCCCATAATGTATTCAAAAGCCGGAGCGTGAACGGTGATCACCCCCCCCCCCCTTCCCAATGTTGACAACAAATCGTGACTGCTGGCCTAGCAGGTTATGTTATCCCAGTCAAAATAATAGGGCACACAGATATTAAAAAGCCGGAACTGTAGAACTGAGCAAGTGAAAATTACAATTTTTGTGTTGCTTTTTTTCCTAGCAATAAAAGTTTAGTCCCCTTGGATGAGACATCGAACGAAAAAAAAATCAGCCAAGTTTTAGTTAACTTATTTTGGTCACTTTTAGACACGTTTTAAACCCCTTGCATATACGACAGTATTGCCTTGAAACCACAGTGGTCGTAAAAGCTGAAACGAGGTATGTGAATGCATGGATACGGTATTAGGAAATATGTTCATTCCAAAATACATGTACCCTGTACAGAAAGCCGTTTATATATCCACTTTTACAGTTTTCTCATCAGCATGGGTGTTTTTGCAATTCACTGTTTAAAAATGTGTTTCGATTCGTTTTTAGATTTCTTTTGGGCGATCATTTTTGGAGTACCATCGGAAGGCCTGCGGTCTCAGCAAGGATAACATCCAATTCGTTCAGTGTGAACCGGATAAACTCGTGGATGCCGGCTTGCAAAAAGAGCAGTTTGATCTCGTTTGGTGAGTTGGCTGCCATGGGGATGAAGTGTACAAAAGATGGGTTAGATATTGAGAAAGTCGACAAAATGAACGATTAGTTGGAGCAATAAATACAGTAAATATAAAGAAGAACAATGACCGAAGCGGGAATTGGACGCGCGACTCCGGAACTCCGCTCCGGCGCTCTATACCAACTTATCTATCCATCCCAATTTTGGCGCGGTTTTCCCAATTTGTCAATGCAAGTTAGCCTAAGTACAAGGGCGGATCGGGGGGCCAAAGGGCCCCCCCCCCCCCACCCCCCAAAAAAAAGAAACCATTTTTTTTTTTATGTGACATCGCAAGAAAGGCAGGCAATGAGTACACCACCATCTTTTCCTCAAAAAAACAATGGTAAAAGTGGTCAGAAATTGCCTCAGATCGCACCACAGAGCATCTAGAATCCAAAAAATTTTCGGGGCCCTTAAGCGGGCCCCGAACCCCACGCCGTAATTTTGTTGACCCACTTTTTGGGGGGACCAAATTTTTTTTGGCACCCCCCCCCAAAAAAATTGTGTTCTGGATCCGCCCTTGCCTAAGTAGAGACTGAAAGCGCAAAAAAAGGCGCGGAAATGGGTGGCCTCGCGTTGGTTGTATTGTATGCCCACAACTATTATTATGAAGAAAATAAAGCCAAAAATTTCATCTGAGAAACATTTGCACCGATCTCCCAAATGCCCATGATAGAGAAGCATGCGTTGACAAATCACGCTTAACGATTCCTTCTTACAGTTTTAACACGGTTTTTGGCCTAACGCCCAAGAAGCGAGAAATTATGAGCCAGCTTCGAGACGTCTTGAAGCCTGGGGGCGAGGTCTTCTTCACGGAGATGGTCGCCAACACCAGGATCAGAGATGAAGTCAAGAAGGACGAATCGCTGTGGGGCAAGTATTGCTTTTACTCAATATCATCTATGTGGAAAGATTGTGTTAATTGTGGTGACAACTGTCAATATTATGACTATGATGAATACTACGAATATGATACATTTTTTCCCTATAACATCGCCGCACGATTTTCTGTACAAAAACAAATTACAAAACCAGTCATTGCATTTCAGAGGAAGCGGGTGGAGTAAAATCTCAGTTCAATAGGTCTCTATATAGGTCTCAAATAATATTTTCATGAATCGACTGGTACCAAACTGGTCGATCCACCGAACGACTGTCTGAATCATAACATTTCTATTGTGATTTGTTGATATTTTCATAACAATTTCCTATTTTTATTAGGCGAGGGCATAGCAGGAGCGTTCTTCTTCCAGGATCTTGTAACGATGTCCCGTGAATATGGCTTCTCAACCCCACGACTCGTGCAAGCTACGGACATGCGCGTCAAAGAACCGGAATTGGATAAATTTATCGGTATATGGCGAACATATCATCCAATACACTATTTAGACTTAAGTAATATATCTGCAATTTCAATACCAAAAGCAATCGATACAACATTATTCGAGTTATTAATGCAATGTCTACAGTGACTCCCTAACATTTTTGTCATGCACTAGCGTGTACGCTGTAAAAAAAAAAAGTTGGGTAAAACACTGTTTGGCAATGTAATTTTACCCAACATTGGTTTGAAATTACCTCATTGTGGGTTGATTTGGGTAAAAATTGTCCAACGATTGGGAAGAATTTGCCCAAGAGTTTAACCTGTTGATATGTTGACCAACACTGGTCTACATATCAACCCAGTTTGCCCAACGTTTTTTACAGTGATAGAGCAAAACTGTAGGCCTACGCCTCACCCAAATCCTTCACATTCCGAATAAGTGACCATTAAGACCCTGGACAAAGTAATAAGGTCACACCTTTTTTTTTAAATTGACCATTACTCAATAAATCTTTGGAAAAATGTTGGTCGTTGTTGAAAAGCTAATGAACTAAACTTGTCAAACTATGTATCAATATTTGCGATGTATTTTTTAAAAAGCTGTGAAAAAAGAGGGAATTTATTTTGAGGGTTTGGGTTTTGGGACACCCTCATCGACAGAGTTTCTTTACGGCTAGTGTAATTATTCTTTTTTCCGTGCTGAAAGGGGGTGTCAAGTTTTCCATGGCAACCTATCGAATGTTCAAACTCCCTCAAGAGAGGGATGATCACGGAGCAGTCATTGTATACACCAACCCACAGAGGGCTATAGATGATATGAACGTTATCGAACTCGACGCTGGGGACACGATCCAGGTACAGTATTAGGGGCGGATCTACAGCTTGAAGGAAACGGGGGGGGGGCATGACGGCTTAAAGATGCATGTCCGGTGCTCTTTATAACGTTTATTTATTGTTTCTCCTGACGAGTTTTCAATTTGTATGTTGTTTTAACGAAAGAATTATACATGTACTTTATTCCGATGCTGGGCGTCTGCAACCCTCTGAAAAAGGACTTACATTTTGCGCACAAGAAATGAACCCGCCCTGCAAGAGCCGAATTATTATCTGGCAGCCAATCATTCGAATTTTGGGAAGAAATAATTAAATAACTAAGCGTCGATGTTTTTTTTTCGTTCGATGTCTCATTCAAAAGTGAATAACTTTGATACATTTTGTATTGCTACGAAAACAGCAATTGAAAAAACAAATATTCTTTCGAGGTGAAACTCGAAAATGGCACTAGGAAAACAGTTGTTTGCAACAGGAAACAATTTCGTACACCTTTGAAAACTAATCAGTTTGTCGAGATCTTTTTGACGGGCAACATTATTATATAATGTTGCCCAAACTTAATGGAATACAAACCCTTTATTGTACACTAAAATGTTTGGGTAGGAGCCACGAACTGAGAGTTTTACATTTTGACTCGACAGAGCGGCGTACCGGTCCAGGTAGATGCCGAGATGGGGGCAATTTTGCGTCATTCCAGATTCTCCAGCGTCTTCCAGATCACATCTGATAAAGCGGCTCAGGTTTTAAAGGTAGAAATTGATTCGTGTTACACCGTACACCACATCTTTGCTATTACATGTACTTGTATCTGCAAAACCTGAACCACCCGTCCCGGTTACCCACCTTAAAACACACTACAGGGCGAGTCAAAAAAACGAAACCCAAATGTCCGGACCATTGTTTTAGGGAAGTTCTGCATGTAGCATTTTCAATATCTAGGATATGAAAGCCCAATTCATAAGCTTTCTTTTAGTACAAGAATCATTCATGTACTTTTTTAAGTTACGGAATTATTTTAAACACAACCACCATTTTAGAGTTCTGTCCACGAATCACAAGGAGGTAAGGGTTCTTTCAGCGAAACGAAAACAAATCACATAGGGATGTGTGTGAATTTTTCGTTTTGCTGAAAGAATGCCCACCGTTTTTGTAATCCATGGACAGAACTTTAAAACGGTGGTTGTGTTTAAAATTCCGTAACTTGAAAAGTACATAAGTGATTTGACTGATTCTTGTACTAAAAGAAAGCTTATGAATTGGGCTTTCATATCCTAGATTTTGAATGTGCTACAATAATGTACATGTAGAACTTCAATAAAACAATAGTCCCGACATTTGGGTTTCGTTTGTTTTTAACTCGCCCTGTACAACTTCGTTTTACAGGCATCTAAGATATCTGCATTGTATATATCAAATTTCGATAGTACTGTTCGCAACCTATTTGACACAAAGACTGCTGTACAAAATGCCACCAGGGAAAAACCGTAAACTCAAAGAAACAGATTAAAATATGCGGTTTGTACATTTTATTGTATCTTAGTTCTGCTGATGGCTTACAAGGTATTATTAAGTGTGATTTAAGCATGAATTGGATTGAATTTCATCATTGAATAAAACATGTAGAAATGCAAGAAATGAATTCACAATTAAAATACTGTTTTTATAGTACAATTTTCTCTTAAACTCAACACTAAAAATAAACAAACTACTGATCTTCCAGGCTGTCTAAAGCACATCTTCATCCAAGGAGAGTACATAAAGTAATTTCTCAGCCAGTTTGTGAATATTAACATGAATTGCTATTCTCTTTTTTTTCCAGCCTTGCCCAACGGATCCGTTTGCAGCCGAATAGAGAAAACTGCAAGAGAAATAAGGAAAGCCTGAAAAATCTATGACAGATACTAAAAGGAGGGGCGGGGCTTGGATTGTCTAATGGGGGGGGGATAGTGGCACGGTCCTTTTGTTGCTATTGGGCACCTAAGAAAACTACGGAATTCCTCAAGCTCACGATGTTCCGGTGTCTTGAAGATGGGATGTGAGTTGTTCTAGGGCTTGTAGTCAAATATTTACATCTTTTTATAGAAGAACTTTATCTGCATGTGTGATAGAACTTTAGCCGAATGATTAAACAGACTTTTGTAAATTGCTTATAAACTAGAATGACCTGAAATATATAAATGGTCATAGTTAGCAGGGCCTGTCTTTCAAAAGAGGTTTTTTTACCAAAGATAAGGTGAATGCCTTTTCAGTAGCACAGTTGGTAACTTGAGAAAAAAAAATCTTTTTTTGATTAACTGGGTAAGCAGTGTGAGTGGTGAGTTTTACAAAAACCATACCAATGCTTGATAGAAAGTTCCTCCAACATCATCACCAGAAACTTTTCTCCAACCAACGTCTTGTACAATAAGGAAACGGGCCTCAGAGTTTTCAAAGTCTCGTGGCGGCTTTCATTCGTCCCTGAAGATTTTGTATTCACATTGGGTCTGTTGGGGTCTCTGGAGAGGGTGGGCAATCAGCATGGCCATTTTGTGCCGGAGCATAGAACTGTCTCGTCCCACCTCATGGATGTAAGACGTGTTGTGGATGTCCAGGTTCAAAAACACGTCGTAGATTTCCTACATTTCCAAAGAAGGAGATTTTGACCAGGGTATTAGAAAATTTAATTGGATTTGGATGGAGGGGGGGGGGGAACGTGGGTGAATTTAGGCATACAAATTATCTCAAACGACATGAACTAGCTTAACCCTAACTCCCTAGGGGTGTGCAAAATCATATTGAAATTGGAGGATTCAGGACTGATAGAATTTGAAACTCTCACATGCCAACAGTATAGTCCTTCACTAGTTTAGAATGCACTCGAATCCAAAATCTGCCTGAGCACATCATTTTTGTTCGGACCTCATATGATAAACAGTCACAAAATGTCCACAATTGCACTAGCTGGAATGGGTGTCGAAGGGGCGATGGGGTGTAAATCAGTGTGGGAAGGGGGTGGGGGAGGGAAGAGGGAGGGGTGAGAAAGGGGTTAGAAGCAGGAGTGGGTTTCAAAAACACATCACATACGTGACGTGGTAGGTCAAAACCAGGCGGAATTGGGCAGAGCTAATGAACAGAAAAGCAGCTGCAGAATGACATGGAAGTGATTTTCAGCAATTTTTTAGATTTTTTTAAAAATATGTGATGCTACACATGTTTAAAATGTTCTGTAAAAGTTTCAAAACTGACATTTCATCAACAAAGTATATTTTTCACTTAACTCAATTTTTAAAGGCCTATTTCTCATTTTGAACAGTCTGATTTCAAAATTTAATCGCTTCGATTTTGGAATATCCAATTAAAAAAAAAAGCGGCGTTTAATTGAGCAAGGTCTATATTTTACTAATACATGTATTGTAATAACTCAAAATTGACCTCATGCCCAAATGTGCCTGATTTTTGACATAACAAGTCACATATTTCCTACATTTCAAAAACAAAGTGAGTACGACCAAGTATTAAAACTTTTTGAGTAGATTATGGTAAGTAAACCGATAAACATTGTTGAGGTAATGTCAAAAGGGGTCATGGGTATTAAACAGAGGGGATTTTTTTTTCAAATATTAAAGCACGACAATAGACTATCCTTTGAATGTGGAATTTATGACCAACCCCATAACCCTCTGAATAAGTGTTGGGAAAGGGCTGGGGGGTGGGGGGACACCACTTTTGGATCAGGCTTTTGTAAGCTTTGAGCCAATCAGATTGTCTAAATCTTGTTGGGTCTTTGAGTTTCAAGCAAACTTTTCCAGGGCCTACCTTGCAGAAATTGTCTTCAGTTGGAGGTTCATGGACGTAGAAGACGTCAAAGAAGAAGTAGGGCGATGAGGAAAGGCTCATCTGCGACTAGAAAAAAATCATAGAATACAAAGATATTTGGGATTTTATTAGATGTAGTAAGACACAAAACTGGCCAGAAGACAAAAGTTTGCTTCCCAGACCTGACCACCGAGTCATCAGCGACTTAATCTTTGTCATAAGCACAAATTGTTACTATTTTGACTACTATTGCATCTTGACTATTATGACTATTGTATTTTTAATTAAATCAGACATATACGCAGTGAAATAGTTATGCCAACAGGACATTCGTAGCTTTGCACAATATATATATTTATTTTTTTTTTTACATTTTGTACTTTATTACTAGTTTTGCACACTGATATTAAAGGGAAAATACAACATTTGCAAACATCAAAAAATAAAACTACCAAATCATTTTGAAATACCTTGCTGGACTGTTAGTGAATGACAGTGTAAAGCATCCTGTAAAATCATGGCACCTGGTATACTGTCATTTTCAAGAAAAGTGGTATTTTTGTATCAATTTCCAACGCTGATCGGGCGATCAGCGTTGGAAACAGCTGGCTTTTTTCTCAAATACTGGCCCCAATTGACCATCGCACTTGTTTGCAATCGATTACAAACCTATGAACGGGTACAAGCCAGCTAGACTGGTTCCCTGACCTTACAATTCCCCAATGTATGTAAACTGCTCTGTTTCTTCTTATATGGAGTCAGGGAACCAGACTACAGGAAAATGATCGTTTTTCTTGGTTGTTATAACATTTTCGAACCCAAAACGTCAAAAAAGTCAGTGTAACTATATTTGCTATATATTTCCAACCCCCCAATTCCATACATTTCTGAAAATTACAGCAAAAGCAAATGATGTATATTCCCTTTAATTGCATGCTTTTCAGAATTTATATAAAATGTAATGAGTTATTGACTGAGGGATTGATTTACAATTCCATGTAAAGGAGGGACTGTCTGATCAAGTGAATGTCTAACATCCAAAGATGAAACAAAATAAATACTTTCTACTACAAATGTAGTAATTTTTTATTTTGCAGAATGTATCTTTCTTACGTTTTCTTGTATGTACCAACCTGATCGTTTTCTCCGATGCCGTTCAGTTCAGGAATGCACTTTGAGCGTCCGTACACAAATAGTGTCCTGATGATGTATGGTGGCGGTAGGCATTCGATATCGTCAATTACGGGAGGCTGAACTTTCTCATATCTACAAAAGCAAGAAAACAAAAAAACTGGAATGTTTGTTCTTTGCCTTGTGATTGATATAAGTCTGCTACTCGGAAACGAGTCTGACTTGAGCCAAATTTCGCAGGAGTTGGGCTCTTAACGACTCATTTTCAGTATTAGGGACGAGTAAAAAATCAGAGTTGTTGAGAGTTAAAGGGAATATTAAGACATTTGCTTTTGCTGTAATTTTCAGAAATGGATGGAATTGAGGGGGTTAGTAGTTTATAGCAAATATTGTTACACAGACTTGTTTGAAGTTTTGTGATCATAGATGCTGGAAAAACCAAGAAAAACAATCATGTTCTTGTAGTGTGGTTCCCTTACCCCACTAAAGATGAAAGGGAACAATTTATAGCATTAGGGAATTGTAAGGTCAGGGAACCAGTCTTGTACCCTTTCAAAGGTGTGAAATCGAGTGCAAAAAAAATGCGGACTAACTAAATATGGTAAATTGGAGGCAGTATTGGAAAAACGCCAGTTTTTTCCAATGCTGGTCGTCTGACCAGCGTTGGAAATTGATACAAAAATACCACTTTTCTTGCAAATGACAGCACACCAGGTGCCACGATTTTACAGGATGCTTTAGACTGTCATTAACTAACAGTCCAGTAAGGTTTTTCACTTTGGTAGTCTTGTTTTTTGATGTTTGCAAATGTTGTATATTCCCTTTAACTAAACAATATATATTCCTAAAGCCACAAGATATTCCACGATTGTGATGTATTTATTTTCCCCAGGTGACCAGTGAAAAAGTCTCGTTTTGATTTAGAAATGAAAAGGTGTAAAAAATAAGTAAACATTCTCTCCCCCCCCCTCTCCGCATGACCCTTTGACTCCGCCCCCTGCAGGGACATGCGCCTGTGAAGTTGCCTACTTACATGACATCAAAGAGTGACGACAAGTCACAGCGTTCACACTCCGTGGTGTCATTCGTCAAGTCCAGTAAGACATTGACAAACTCATCCACGTCAGATGTGAAGTCCTGAATCTGCAAACAATGGAATAAAAAGAAGGGATTACAAAAAAGAAAAAGTAAAACGGTTGGTTAGGCAAAAAAAAAAAAAATCGGTCTCTGGTCAGCGCGCGTCAATTTTAATGATGCGCGTCAACCTCTTCTTTTTTTTCCAAAATGTTCCGCGGTAGCTCCAACAGCGCCCTCTGTTGCCCCACCTCCTCAATTTTTTTTTTACCAAAGAGCACCAAGGAATGGGAAATTGCACCAAGGCAAATGATCAAGGGCACCAAGGCAAATTATGCAGGACACCAATGTACATGAGGACACCCAAAAAAGCAAAATAGACCCACCTTGTCTGTACAATCCAAGCTTGAAAAAAAAAAGAAGCCGCGTCGCCGCATCAATTCCGGAACTTTGGCCTGACCAGAGACCGAGTATTTTTTTGGGGGGGCCTTAGATTGCACATGTACATACACTTCAGATTTTGTACGGTTGTACTTGACTTACCCACAATGCACTCTCCTGTAGGAGGACCAATGCAAACTCATGTTTAGCGTTGATCGCACTCTTCGTCTCCACAAACAAGTTCAAAGCTTTTTTGATCATCTCCAGTGGTTGATGTGCAGACCTTTTCATTTGTTTAAAAAAAAGAGAGTTATAAATACAAAATGGTAATTCATTTTTTAACTAGGACCTATCCAAACTTCATAAACATGATAAAAGCAAACACAAGTTCCCAAGTTTTGCCTAAACACTTATGAGGGAAGCAAGTACACTTAAGTTACAGAAAGAAGGCACATTTACGTCAGTACATGTCTTCTTTTTTTTTGTAAAAGTAATCGATTTGAGTAAATAATTTGCTCACCCATCTTTAGTAACGAAGGGGAGTCTGTTGACTTCTGTGGCAAGATCTATGCAGATTACCTGCAAGTTAAAAAGTTAAAAAATTAGTTAACTGCTTCAATACGTCTACTCTACAGTCCATGATCGATTCACCAATGATGTCCGTCTGAAGCCCGGTTCATACTTCACGCGAAAGCGAAGCAAAATTTGTGACGTCAACAATACATTCGAAGCGCGTCCACCATTGTTGACGATATGAATTTTGTTTCGGACATGCTTTCGCGTGAAGTATGAACCGGGCTTGACAACTGTACTTGCCACAATTCACACAAACAATTGGCCCAAAATAAAATTCCCAAGTTTAAAGCGTTACCTTGAACAGTTGAAAGTAAATCCCTATGATTTACTCATGGGCGTCGCGAGGGGGGGGGCAAGGGGGGCACTTGCCCCCCCCCCCGGAAAAGCAAAAAAAAAAAAAAAAAAAAAAAAGGAAGGAAAAAAAAAAAAGAAAAAGAAAAAGAGGCGCGAAGACAAAGTGGTGTAAATTTAATGAGTTGGGGGGGGGGGGCAAAATGTCCCTGCCCCCCTCTAAAACTGATAAATCGAGAATGTGTTGAGAAATACAAGCATTTTTTGGCAATTTTTTTTTTTGCCCCCCTCTAGAAAAAATCCTGGCGACGCCCATGGATTTACTGCATTTACTTTGCTGACAATAAACATAATAGGATAACACAAAACAACTATTTTGGCGAAAACTCTTTAGGCCAAAAAAAAGAGTCTCCGGTTTCTGGTATGCGCGCGCGTCGCCGTAGCCATGTGCGTCAGCAAAATGAAAAAGGTTTTTTTCAATGAAAGATGATGTCTCAAAACCGCCAAACTCACTGGTTTGACTGGAATCCTGCTGCTGCACAATTTTAACGTGTTTTTAGATGGGGATTTGATCGAGAATAAGCTTTATGTGGCCTCTCTGGTCACCCATAATATTTGCACTAAGTTTAGTCGGGCACCATTTGCAGTCATCAGCTGACATTTGAAGCAAAAATAACAGGTTAAAAAAAAAAAAAAAGGCCGCGTCGCCGCACCACTCTTTGGGCAAGCTCTATTCCAGAAACCGGAGACTTTTTTTTTGGCCTTATTAATAAAAACTCATGGTTAATCTATCAGATTAACCAGTGACAAAAGGTCTAACAACTATCATAACACCGGGTTTAATAATCAATAAACAAAACTTGTTTTAAAACATCGTACAATCTTTTCTGGGCAGTTCACATGGGGTAAATTAAGAGCAGGGACATCTGGCTCTGGTTCATGAATCACTGATCCAAACTCCATCTCGTTGCCATGGGAACTCAGCTGATCATGCACCTCCCTTTCACTTTCTCCCGGCATAACTGGACGTCTCGCCAGTGCTGTAACACATTCTGATTTGTCTCTTTCAATTGATCTGTTGCTCTGAGTTTCCTGCGTCGCGTCCTCATCTTCTCCCGCGTGTCCACCTTTCCGAAAAATCATTTCGGCGCTAGCGTGTAAGGACTGGCCTACTTGGCCGAGAACTTTCCGGCCTAACCGGGCGTTACTCCCGGAAGTCACGCCGTGTTCCGTGCTCGCGACGGCATCATCGTCAATAATGTCATACTCTCTGGTTGGCTCCGCTTGCTGAGGGGCGACTTGAGGGACTGGGCATGCTGGGGGAACTGGGGATCTACGGTCAGACATTTTTGAGGACTTATTCTGTGATTTTGTCGTTGGAATGAAATCAGCGTAGGACTTTCCAAAACTGATTTCTTGAAGCAAGTTCATTATCCTGCATTTTCATGTTGACAAAGTTGGTCTGATGCCTTTACTTGCATAGCGATTTTCTGATGGTATTTTCACATCACATTAGAGAACCAGACTAGAAGGCCAGTAGTCTGGTTTTGCTGGTTTGCGAAAGTAATCATAACATAATACGTTGAGACGTCTTGGCATTTGACACCTGCATTCAACTCTTTTTTTATGGCAAAAAAAATAGATATGGCCCTTTTAAATGGTTTGAAAAACAAAACTATTTTCTGAAATTTCATCCAAAGTGATCTCTTTGTATCATGTTGAAGCTTTGATGAAGGTCAGTGGTGTAGAAAAGTGGAAATCGCATGCATGTTCAATACTGACATTTTTAGTGCAGGCGCATAGCCGGTCTGGGTAAAATCTAATTTTGAGAGGTGTAGGCTTAAATGTATTCTTTCATATACTGTTTCATTTACATCACTTATGTAAAAATATTTATCCATAAAGGACGTATCCAAGTTTTTTTATTAAATATATATTAACTTGTCCTGCCACAATGTACTGACAATTTCCACAAATACTGTATCATTTGTTTTAATTATGATAACCCCTGTAAAAATGGTCTAGTCCATAGTCGTGATTCACAGTCGCTGGTTCCCGTCTTCATTGTTTTATTTGGACGATGCATTACGGAAACCCACGATGTAATACTGCCAATTTTGGCATGATTGGAAAGTGGACTCTTTGTAACTTGGAAGACAACGAATTATGGTGCGATTTTTTTCATTTTCTGTTGATAATGTAAGTTTCTAAAAACTGATTGATTAACGATGAAATAAGGAGTACATATGTCTTGAATTTATCAGAATTTGTAACAAATTCAATGTGTTAAATTTGACATTTTATATGAACGATTTGTCTTTCAATTTCAATGGCTTTAGAAAATTGCAAAAAGTGCTCTGCAGCTGCCGGTTTTAAATGTCATTGTTTTCTACTTTTTCTGAAACTAGTGAAATCATGGGATTTGTTTGGTATTTTTATTTTCCAACAAACTGTTGGATGAATATTAAGCATAAAAATGTAGTAGCCCTATTAATGTAATTGTTGATTGTTTTACATGTTTACTAATAATAATATCCGCCTTGTTCGAGTCGCTAGCGCAGCTGCCAGCCGCCTTGTAAGCAACACCATTCGCGTATATTCGAGTTGCAGTTGTGTCCCATTATTATGACCGATGTTTTGGAAACTTTAAGAATGTCTTCTTTTATTATTTTAAATCGAATCCTACATTTAGTATTTCATCTTCTTTTTCTGATTCATGGCTCTGGAAGGAGGATTGTTTTTAAAACTGGAAATAAAGTCTGAAATTGGGTCTGATTCCCATTTCTTTAACTCAAAGTTACAACGACAACGTTTGCGCAGAACCAGACAAAGATTTGTCATAGGACTGATGGTAAAAGTAAAAACAGTCACTGCCCATGTTCAGTGCTGTGCTGGTGGTAGTGGTACAATGCTAAAAACAATTGGAGACCGGTTCACAGTCAAATATCCACTGCCAGGTTTTCTTTTCCCTTGACTTTTAAGACAAATTATGACACCTGCAAATGTATTACATAATTATTACATTATTTTGCTTACAATTTTAAAGATGAAGTACTAGCAATGAACCACAGTTTATTGTGTGAGTAAATGTTTGAAATATTGTCAGAATATATAACACTATCTAACCTTTTTCCAAATATAACCTTTTCCCCGCAGAATGTGGATTTCCTTGAAATAATCCAGTTCTAAGGCATCAATTCCAGAAACTTTCCCTACATCGGAAGCTCATCACAAAATTAGAATCAGTCCTGACCAAGCATTTGTGGGATTGCCAGCATCGCTGCAACCATGCCTCCCGTCAACCCACAGCAGCAACAGCAGCAGCAGCAACAGCAGCAACAACCTCCCAATGCCGACGCTGCACGTAACAACAACAACAACCCCAACCCCTTACTCAACGTCCGTGACCGGCTATTTCACGCCCTGTTCTTCAAGATAGCCATCACATACGCCCGGGCCTTCCCGCCATCCGTGCGGCGCTTTTTTGAGTTTGCAATATTGATGAAGGTGAGCAGAATGCTTGAGTAGTTTCTAGTTTACTTTCGAGTGTTACTCCATACTATTATGACCTTGAGTGCAGAAAAACTTGTTCGAAAATTTGGGAATCTCAATACTGCATATGAGAGTCCCAAAAGTTAAGGTACTGAAAACATGCAATACTACAAGAAAATAGCCTGACAATTGACATCTGAAACAACCAGTCCAACAACTCTTCAGTACTGCATCAATCAGCTGTCAGCTGATTGTGCCAAAAGAAATATCTAGGATGTCGGGTACTAGGCCATTATTTCTACACGTTTCTCCGTAGTCAGGCACCAGACTAATGACAATGAATGAAGAAGTCAGTCTTGTCAAACAGTTGGACCATGGATGGACATGTACAAGTCTAGTCTTTGGCCGCATTTTGAAATCACTTGACTTCCATCTCATGTGCAAGCCACTGCCAAATATTAAAGAAAAGTCTCCTTTAAAAATTGAATTGAGTCTTCAAACTTGGTTGGTGAAATACTGAGGACCTTTTCTTTGCCCATTGAAAGTTTTGGAGAAATTTGCTGGCTAAAGAGTGAGTAAAGTTGGCCTGATCTTCGTTTGCATCGTTTTGAGCTCTTAAGGTCCCAGTCTGCAGAAAAACATGCAAAACAAAAACCAGGCCAACTTACTCTCCCTTTAGCTGACAAAATTCTCCAAAGTTTCCAAGAGGTAAAGACAAGGTCCTCAATACTTCACCAGCCAAGTTTTGGGTCTGAATTTTCAATTTTTAAAGGAGACCTTTCTTCAGCAATTTGCGCCTGAGAATGATGCAAAGTGATTTCAATCTGAAGCCAAGACTAGAGTGGTATATATCCAACCTTTTGAAAAGATTGACCATTCAGTAGTCTGGTGGCATGATTATGAAGAGAATGTGTAGAAATAGAGACTAGGTACCAGATGATTCTTTTGATATAGTTTATTGTTGTTTCATGTGCCAGTCTATATTTCTTTTAGTGCATGTTTTCACAATCTTAAGTTTTGCGACTCTCATACACAGTATTGAGAGTCCCAATTTTTTGGACTAGTATAAGTTCTCCAACCTTTTAGTGTATTTTGGACAAAAGCCCTACAAAAGTGAGCGCCTGCTCAGTGTAAAAACATCTAACTGGTCAAAAACCGAAGACCAAACTGCCTCAGAGTAACTGCAACAGCATACAACAGTGACATTGTTATGCCCCAACTATCAATAGCAATGACCCCAAATATTGATGGGACGGTCCAAACTGCAGTTGAGACAATAGTTTTCACCAGTTGTGATGAGTTGCCATTTAACACTCCAGACTCCAGAACCATTGAGTTTCAAGTGAGTAGGTCTGGGAACTAGACAAATCAATGTAAGAAGCACCCGGATGCTTGCGCCATTGTGCGCTTACCTATAATTGGGACAATGCTGTAGTTGGGGCATAACACAATAGACCATTATCATGTTGCGGCCAACTTGATTTTTTTTCCCATTCAAATCAACGTAACCAAAGCGAGGCTGGAAGGGAAAATAGTCTGGTTCCTTTTTTGCACAAAAAACATTATCATTCAGTACTGTTATTGGATACTGGGAACATGACTGGAATGGTGGCACCTGGTGCACTGTGTTGCATCTGGCAGGGTTTGGGATAAAGTAATGACAGCTCAAGATCCAAACATACGTTTACATCTTTCCAACTTTTGTCCCCGCAATGTACATGTTGAGTGTACACGGGGGAGTGTGGCCTAGTGGTTAGGGTTTGTAACTCCTGACCAGAGGATCAGGGGTTCGAATCCAGCCACTGGCTGTATGTTGTGTCCTTGGGCAAGCCACTTCATCCCCACTTGCCTCTCTCCACCCAGGAGTATAAATGGGTTCCGGCATTAGCTGGGGAGTAACCTGCGATGGACTAGGATCCCTTCCAGGAGGAATACATGTATTCTCAGTCGTTTCATGCTACTGAAACTGGAGATAAACGCCGGCCTGATGGCCATATTGGCTCGTGACAGACTTTACTTTACTAACCCTAACCCCTTGGGTATTTTTACTAGAAAGCATCCTGAATCCGCCAAAATCCATCATCGATTTTGCCATGCAAAAAAATTGTTGGTGGCCAGTGCGTCCATCATAATCCACCAGTTAGCTGGGAGTAAATCTGTTGAGATCCTGAATCCATCAAAGTCCCCCAACTGCTCAATATGGAGGTATCCTGAATCCATCAAATCCTGCAGTAACGCTAGGCTTACTGTCCTGAATCCCCCAACTTTTTCAATATGGGGGTATCCTGAATCCGCCGAAAAATAGGGGAGTGGATTCTGATGGATTCTGGAACGTCAGGGTTAATGTACATGTGTGTGACTTTAAATTCTATCTTTCAACTATTTTGAGATGAACTATCTCTGTTACATTGTGGCTAAGGGTCAAAGGTTAAGAGCTTTAATGATATAAATAGGTCTTATTCTACTGTAGCTCTGAAAATAACTAGCTTATCACACAATAAGGGAATTTAGTTGACTTTTAAGTAATCAAGTGATCCTAAATACATCAACAATTGCATGATTTTCAGCCTTTTTTCGAAGTGTTAATATTTTATAATAACATGTTGGTACCATACATGTGTGTGTGATCTTTTCCTTCATGACTTGCATTTCATGCAATAATGTCAGGGCCCACTTTTTTAAATACCCAAGGCACAATGGCCAATGGCAGACATCATTGTTGGTACCCAGCCATCGGTAACCGGCACCAACACAATAGCCATCAGCAGCATTTGGGTCTTTTTGTCAGGGGGCACGTTTGATTTTTGTTCATGTGACTGATGTGTTTTTGTCAGTTAAAGGCAAAATACAACATTTGCAAACATCAAAAAATAAAACTACCAAATCATTTTAAAATACCTAGCTGGACTGTTAGTGAATGACAGTGTAAAGCATCCTGTAAAATCATGGCACCTGGTATAGGCCTACTGTCATTTTCAAGAAAAGTGGTATTTTTGTATCAATTTCCAACGCTGATCGGCCGACCAGCGTTGGAAAAAAACTGGCTTTTTTTTCAAATACTGGCCCCAGTTGACCATCGCACTTGTTTGCAATCGATTACACACCTATGAACGGGTACAACTACAAGCCAGCTAGACTGGTTCCCTGACCTTACAATTTCCCAATGTATGTAAACTGCCCTGTTTCTTCTTATATGGAGTCAGGGAACCAGACTACTGGAAAATGATTGTCTTCTTGGTTTTTATAGCATTTTTGAACTCAAAACCTCAAAAAAGTCAGTGTAACTATATTTGCTATATATTTCCAACCCCCCAATTCTATCCATTTCTGAAAATTACAGCAAAAGCAAATGATGTATATTCCCTTTAAAAAAAAATTGGCCTGGGCTACATGTTGTGTTGCTTTTGGGTTTGTTTTGTTCGGTTTAATACATGTAGTCACTTAACATTGATCATGTTCATGTCGAGGGGGTTTTCTATATTTGGCAGCAGGGTATTGTGATAAGAAGTTCTGTAGAATACATGACCCGATTGTATGTGCAAAAGGGTGCCAAGTTCTTCCAATGCAGTATAATACATAGGCCTACATGTACATTGTGCATGTCTAAAACCACGAGCAAACGTGACAAATGTTTGCAACTTTCTTATGTAGGCCTTTACTTCATGATTATTCATGTTATATTTTTGTTTTAGCTACAAAACGTACTGGTAGGATATATCTGATAACATAGGATATTACTGTTACAATTATTCCAACAGGATAATCATATAATTTCACTTTGGACTTTCATTGCCAATTGATACACGCAATGACCTCCCCCCCCCCCCATTTTGCTTCAGTTTTTTATGTGTGGTAAAATGATAATGTCTTTTGTCAAGCATACCATATTCTCTGACTTGCTAGTGACATTTGACATTGCATGTATTTAAAATGAACATATTGCAGACAGGGTCAGAACATACAATTTACATGTACATGTACATGTACATGTATGTGTAATGCATGTACAGTGCATGAGATTCCACCTCCATGCGAGGTAGTGCACTTGATATAATGCTTAGTCATGGGAAAATGTATGTACAGTGTAGACAAGTACATGTATACATGTTCTAGCCTTAATGAAACCTACATAGTCATAGTTGTAATTTTTATTACAGCATGTGTAGGCATATGGTACATGTACTTATGCATATATCTAAAAATAGTTAAAGGGAAGATACAACATTTGCAAACATCAAAGAACGGAATGATCAAATTCTCACCTAATACCTTACTGAATTGTTAGGGAATGACAGTCTAAAGCATCCTTTAAAACCGTAGCTCCTGGTGTGCTGTCATTTTCAAGAAAAACTGTATTTTTCCAACTCTGGTCGGCCGACCAGCGTTGGAGAAAACTGGCTTTTTTCAAAAACTGTTCCTACTTTTTCATATTTAGTTATTCTGACTTTTCTTTGCAATTGATTACACATCTGTGAAGGGGTTCAAGCTTGCTAGACTGATTCTCTGACCTTACAGTTCCCCAAAGTATATTAATTGCTCCGTTTCATCTGAAGTGGGGTCAGGGAACCAGACTACAAGAATATGATAGGTTTTCTTGGTTTTTCCAGCATCTACAAGCCCAAAACGTGAATTAAGTCAGTATAACAATATTTTCTATAACATGATACTAATCCTCCAAATCCATTTATTTCTGAAAATTGCAGCAAAAGCAAATGTTGTACATTCCCTTTAAACCAAGTTAAAAAAAATTAGCTAGTTTCTCGCCCTTGACTGCTTCCTTTTTTCAGCCCACTTCCTTTCTTTTTAATTCCTACATTTGCACTGCATTTGCACATATATTGTCTTTTTATTTATTTATTTCATACATCATCCAACAGCGTAAACGCCAAGGACAAAGACATTTGTTTCCAGCGACATTGTACACGTAGCTAGATAAAGGGTTATGTCTACTTTGGACACAATTTTGTATTACACAGAGAGTCAAGAAATGGCAGTATCTATCCACCATCTTGAAAAATTTGCCATCTTGGGAAAAAAATGCCTGCCTCCTTAATTTTTTCAAAAAGTCTGGACGAGAAACTACATGTATGTATTTTTTTGACTACTGTCACTTCAAACTGGACACCATGCACATTTCTACATGTACTAAGTATGCAATAGGGTACATGTACATGATATGTACAGTGTACAAGTAGATGACATGACTGTAGAAAAAATAGGGAACCTTGCTTAACTTGAACTCTTGATTCCTCAAATTTGTTTATCCGTTTGCTTGAGATTTAACTAGAGAGATTACTGTAGCTTCGGCGTTAAGTGTTCCAGCAAATTAGATTCATAATATTGTGGTCCCTATGTTTGTTTGAAATTTTGTTTTAATTCTTATCAATGTTCACTTTTATAACACAGTATGTCAGTTATTGGCAGAAAATTTAACATTTTCCAAATTTACAAACATTTGTTCATTAACCTTCACATTAATCACAGTGACCCTTGGAGTTGTGATCTTGTTATCCTTTACAACTATTGACTTGGGCCAGTGGGTTACCTGAAAAACAATATCACAGAGGACCTAAGCCAAGTCCTCGGGAGGTTTTCGTGTACAAACCTTATGGGACATGTCGAGAAAAAACAAGTCCAAACAATAGGAACAAAAGAAGGGAACAATAAGGGTCCTCATGAATATAGTTTTAAAAAAAGCAACTCCGTATGTGGACTGCAGACACAAACAAATGTAGTAGAATTTGGAAGATTAATTCATGGAATGGTTTGACCTATTTCAGGCATTGACGGCCCTGTTTGTCCTGGCCTACATCCATAGCACTTTCTCCCGTACTCCCATCAACTGCCTAGTGGACTACCAGGAGGTGTGGCCTCGCGACGGTATCCTGAGGGTGGAGATTGTCCACAACAGGACCAGTCCGCAGGCCTTCTCCATCTATAACAAGAAGGGACAGGCGGGGAGCCAGACCTGTACCGGCGCAGGTAAGTGGAGAACATGTGAAATCTATTGGTTGTGGGTTCGAATCCAGTATGGGGTCATGCTGAATGTATCTTGCGTGCAGACAAGCATGTCATTTCTGGCTGTAACACATCCATGCATTGAGCGCAAGATATAGATCCACAGTATCCAGTAATATGAATGTAGGTGTAGTTTGCTCCATGACAAACTGTTGCACATCCAGTAACTTGTAGATTTTCAACACAGCAAGTTGCAATGACACATTTTATAGTATTGAAGTCTCTGGTCTTGTAAAATTTGTAATTAGTTTTGTAATTTCTTAAATTGTTAAAGCTGTGAAGAGTTTTCCCCCCTGAAATTTCTGCCTTTTGAGGAAGTACTTTAGTATGTACCAAGATAGAAAGTGTTTATTTGCGGATTGTGATAACCTAATAGCAGCCATACTTTACAAGGAAGTTCAAAATTGTTTGGAATTATCTTCTTGACAAGGGTTCACAAAAGTGGTAAAAAAAACCTTGGAACTTTGGAGTAGTTATCTATTGTTATTAAATACCATTGCCTGTTTGGCCACACAGACACTGACGCAGACGATCTCAACGGATTCAGTCGGGCGCCAATGTTTTGGGAGTATCCAGGAAAGGAAATGAGCAAGGAACCAGACGCTGTCCCACAAACCCCAGAGGGCGCTATTGATCCGGACGAAGCGAACATCACAGTGGACATCATGGTGACGGAGAAGCCAGTCAAGAACATGCAGCCCTTCCGAGAGACGGTCTCTGAATTTGAGATGTTCACGAGAGCAGGTAAAGTCTTGTAGGTTTGCCGCCAATACGGAGTTTGATTTTGGGGAGGGAAGGGTTTCAAGTGAGATAGACTTAATTCTTTGTCCATCCAATTTAGTCTCAACTTCAGTTTTGAATGGGGCAGGAAGTATTCTGAAAGAGGATTGGATAAAACGGCTGTTAGAATTACCTGGCTATGGCTTTGCAATTACACATGCGCATATGGATAAGATGGAAGCCACATCCCATAGACCTGTGTGTTACTGCCAGCCATTGCCAAGTAATTTGGACACGGTTTACTTTAGCCATGTCTGAATTACTTGACTATGGCTTTGCAATTGCATATGCGCCTATGGAAGCGGCAGCAGCCACTTGCCATAGACATGTGTGTTACTACCAGCCATACAAGGCCATACTAGGGCCAAGTTCGCGCAAGGACTATAGTTGACCAATGGTTAACTAACGTTTGCCCGAACTCTGTCTAGTCGACGGTGGTTGACTACGCTAGTCGACTATTTGGAACCAGCCTATTGGGGTTGGTTGCATCGCTGGTAACCAATAGCCGCGCGCATTCATAACGCAAGCAGAGAGCCAGGATCCAGAAGTTTTGCGATGACATTTTGACCAGCGTTTGACTAGAGACGTTTGCACGTTGCTATTAGTGCGCAGGCATAAGGTACGTCACAAATCAACCACTAGTCGACTAATGGTCCTTGCCCGAACTTGGCCAAGGTTTACTTTAGCCATGTCCGAATTACTTGGCTGCGGCTTGCAATTACATATGCACCTATGGAAGCGGCTGCAGCCACTTGCCATAGACACGTGTGTTACTGCCAGCCATACAAAGCCATACAAGGTTTACTTTAGCCGTGTCGGAATTACTTGGCTGCGGCTTTGCAATTACACACGCACCTATGGAAGCGGCTTAACGTGTGTGCTACTGCTGGCAGTAGCCCAGTAATTTTTGGACACAGCCAAATCATGATATCTTCCTGCTTCTCTGACTCTGTCTATTTTAGTGTGGCCAGCAGATGAGTACATCATGGAGTATTCTCTTGAATATGGATTCCTTCGATTGTCCTCCAGTACAAGGGAGAAACTTGGCATCCCGGTCATGGTGGTGCAACTGGGTGAGTGTAAAAGATGAAAATGAGTCTGGTTCATTCTTGGGCCGAAAAGCAAACCCGAACGCGCATTTGTGACATCACGTCAAATTGGCAGAGGTTGAACACGTTTCAACTCTGTTGCAGCAATTGTTTGGAGACGTCGAATTTGCTTCGCGTTCACATTCGCATGAAGTACCGGTATGACCGACCTTTACTCTGTCAATCAAGTGATATCTGTATTAAGACTAGCTGGTTGTACAATGTAAGGTATAAAAATGAAGTTGTATTTGAACCCAAATGGGTCATCTGGACTGACTAAGACACCGACTGACTGACTGACTGTCTGAGTTACTGCGTTAATATCGTCGTGTCCGTGCAACAAGGTCGTATCTCCTAAAATGGCGTGTGAGGTCACTTAAAATAACACGGATGTACACACAAAGTCAGTAAACATCGCGATACGCGAGATACGACCTTGTTGCACAGAGCGTATTCGCGCGAGATACGACTTGACAGATACAGAATCGAGTTACTACCTTGTTGCACTGATGCGGCGTTATAGTGTCCTAAATGGGGACGTCCCCGTTCAGTTTGATGAGGTGCTCCCGGTCATGTTCTAAGCATGAAATAATAGGTGTTCTGGTGTGGTTTTTTTTCATCTGTTGATATTATTAGATCCTACCCAGGATGTGTGCTTTGGTGATTCTCTGAGCCGCTTCTTTCTGGAGGAGTTTCTTGGGTACGACGATATCCTGATGTCTAGTGTCAAGAGTTTAGCTGAACACGAGGACAACAAAGGTAGATGATACGGCATTGTTAAAGTCCTTGGCACAAGTCCCAAGTTCCTTTTCCAGTTTTTCAATCTATGTACAGTGAAATCTCGATTTATAAGTCAAAAACTGTTAACTCAAAACCCTTCTAACTCAAAAGTGAAAACGTATTCCTGTCAATTGTTGTTGAATAGAACATCCATTGGATAACATTGGATAACTCAAAACTCTGCTTGACTCAAAATTTGAGCCAATTCCTCTGAGCTTTGACTTATCGAGATTCCACTGTACAAGGTCTGGAATTGGGTCAACTCAATCTGAAATTTACAATGGTTTGTTTTTCTTGTCATTAGTAAAGTAAGTTAAGTCTGTGGCTCATAAGGCCAGCATTTAACTTCAGTTGTCTTGGCATGAAATGAATGAGAATATTTCTATTCCCCCTGGAAGGGATGCTAGTCCATTGCAGGTTACTACCCAGCTAATGCCGGTACCCATTTACACTCCTGGGTGGAGAGAGGCAAGTGGGGATGAAGTGGCTTGCCCAAGGGCACAACATATAACCAGCAGCTGGATTTGAACCCCTGACCCTCTGATCATGAGTCACAAACCCTAACCACTAGGCCACAATCCCCACACACACACAAAGGATTGTAGGTTACAATTAATGTTGTAAGACTGAGGCCTGCTCCCAAGAACCCAGGACAAACTCCTCGTTAGTGCTGCATTAAAACCATCAGTTTTTGCATTCAGCCCCCCAGATTTTTTTAAAATTGTATATTTTACCAATTTTTACAGGTTACCTGCGTAATGTTGTGACTGGTGAGCATTATCGCTTTGTCAGCATGTGGATGGCTAGGACGTCCTACATCGCCGCCGGTTTCATCATGCTTATCTTCACCATCTCCATCTCCATGCTGCTTAGGTACTCTCACCATCAGATCTTCGTTTTCATTGGTGAGTGAAATGAGACGAGCCATTTGATTGGCTAAAGTAATGGTTTTAACCTTGAACGATGAAGGACAGCATATTTCCTTTTTTTCCCCCAGATGATTTTTATGTATCCTTAACCTAACTCTGTCAAACGCAACTCAGTGCATCGGGTGTAAAAGTTGGTAGGACCTTGCTGCATTGAAACCATCAACACCAGTGCAAAAACGGCCAATTCTGAAACAGAGCTAGTCCCATTGAACAATGCCACAGTTGTGTCCTGCTGCATTCGGCAACCACAGACTCTGAGGCAGTTTGGTCTTGAGATGTTGACCTGATGGATCTTGCTACATTGAGCTAGGCTTGTCATTTGACTAGGCTTGTCATTTGACAAGTGTTGCAAAATACCCCAGGGAGCTACGTTTAATGCTTAAAGTGGTACTTAGGCACCTTATATCAGATCAAGGCAATTCCTTGAATAAATGAGAAAATTGATACTTTTGCTCTGATTTGTTTGTTGTTTGTTGTGTGTTTTTAATAGATTTTGTCCAGGTTTGCATCCAAATTTCAAAGTCAAATATTGTTTTTAATAATTTTGGAAGACTGACTTCTTGGTTAAGATAATCGCAATATTGATGGACTACCGACTGTACTAACAAGGAAAAACTTCCCCGCAAAAAACTAGGGTAGTGTTTTCTAGTGGTATGAAATATAAATAGTGATATAATCTGCCTGTTTTGTACCTGTTTCAGTGGACTTATTACAGATGTTGGAGATGAATACAGCTATCGCATTCCCTGCTGCACCACTCCTGACTGTCATACTGGCTCTTGTGGGTAAGTGGAACTTCATTGTTACTCACCCTTAGCCCTCTTAGTCTTCTGCACTTCACAACCCTTCAAGTTTTCCAAAACCACTTTTGAGTTAGCACCCACACTTCAATTTCCTTTGAGGTAATCTTCTGAGGAGTATGGATAACACTTGAAATCCCTGCACAATTCTTTTGTGTGGTTAAATCAAAGCAAGCAGACAGATGCAGTTGCCCTTCACTACATTCCACAGTGCTGTTTGTGTGCAGTGACTCTCTGTGTGATACAGTGACTTCAACACTTCATATCCCTTCACCTGAAACTGAGCTACAGGGTTTTAAATGGTTTTACATACAGTGAAATCTTGATAAGTCAAACCTCAAGGGAACAGGTTCAAAATTTGACTTAAGCAGAGTTTTGAGTTAGGCAGGGTTTGTATGTCATTGTTATACTTCCGAAGGCAATGGATTCTTTGTTTGACTAAACAGTTGTTTAGAGTTATCAGGGTTTGGCTTATCGAGATTTTATTGTATTGCTCAGAATATTGACTTCCCACAAGGAGGGTTAAAATTGTGCTGGATGGACAGAATTTAAATAGTTTAAAGCTAAATATTTTGTCCCATCTTTTTTTCCTGGCTTTTCTTTTGGCCAGCTTTTCTTGGCAGTGTTACTTGAGATTCGCACCTATCCATTTTTTTTAAGTGGAGTTGAAAGCTTTTTAAAAATAAATATTCCAGAAGAGTTTCGTAAATAATTCGCTATACAGTTAATTTCTCATTGCCAATTTCTTTTCGTGATAGATGAATTCAATAGTTTGACTGTTTTGTTTTGGCTTTTTGTTTGCAGGTATGGAGGCGATCATGTCCGAGTTTTTCAACGACACAACCACAGCATTTTACATCATCCTGATAGTGTGGGTGGCTGACCAGTACGATGCGATATGCTGCCACACCAATATCAGCAAGAGACACTGGCTCAAGTAAGTCTGGTTCGTCTGTGGTTAGTGGCTAGTAAAATTTCTTGGGTTATTTTGATACTTCAATATTTTTTAACCATGAGTTTCCCATCAGGTTTGGGGATGGTGCAATTAAGCATGACAGGGGTGAAATTTGTCAGGATTTTGCCTGATTTCTGGATTTTGTTGTCAGGATTTTTCGGTGTCAATTTTTCCTGATTTCTGGATTTTTTTGGATCGCGATTTTTCTTGATTTCTGGATTTCTTTTGTCTGGATTTTTCCTGATTTTTGGCTTAATTGTCAGGATTTTGCCTGATTTCTGGATTTTGTTGTCGGGATTTTTCCTGATTTCTGGATTTTTTTGGTCACAATTTTTATTGATTTCTGGATTTTTTTTGTCTGGATATTTCCTGATTTGGGGATTTTTTGTCAGGATTTTTCCAGATTTTTATATTTTTTTTCAGGATTTTTTTCTGATTTCTGGATTTTTTTTGTATGGATTTTTCCTGATTTTTGGAATTTTTTTTCAGGATTTTTTTCTGATTTCTGGATTTTTTTTTGGTCTTGATTTTCCTGATTTCTGGATTTTTTTTGTCTGGCATTTTTCCAGATTTCAGGATTTTGCAAGAATGTATTTGTTGTAATCTGGAATTCCTTAGATTTTACCGAAAAGGTGTTTTTACCTAAACAAAAAGAAAGATAAAAAACAAAAGAAATGGGTATTTTAAGGGGTGCCTTTAGGCTCTTGGGCCCTCAGCAACCACCCAAACCCTCTGCTGATTATTTCGTGGAATTTTCATCTCCTCCAAACTCACCCCTGGCATGTACAGTGATGGCTTAAAGCTTAAAGGTTCGACCGTTTCAGTCACACATTTTTGTTTCACTGATAAATTCAGTGTTGGTCTGTTATAGCTGATGATTTTGGTTTTGTACTTTTTTGCAGGTTTTTCTATCTCTATCATTTTGCGTTCTACGCCTACCACTATCGGTTCAACGGTCAGTACAGTGGCTTAGCGTTAATCACTTCTTGGCTATTCATTCAGGTAAGCCCATTTTTGAAAGAAAAAATAATCTAGAATTAACTTTCCTCTTTCTAGCATTGTCCAGAGCAGATTAAACCTGCCCAGTTTCTAATCCGCAGTATACATGAACAAGCGATGAGTGAATGATTTTATGTAGTAGATTCATAAAAACAAAATAATTAATGTGCGGTCTTTTTTAATTTTTACTTACAGCATTCCATGATCTACTTTTTCCACCACCATGAGTTACCGACCATCCTACACCAGGCGCGGATACAGTTGCTTCTTCAGCGTAATCAACACGGTGGGATGCACGGAGCGGGACTCAACGCCAACCTGAATCTCAACCTACAGGATAACATACCCCCTGACATACCCGCTGACGATACCCAGGCCCCACCCCAGGACGCTGCCCGAGTCGACGCCAACAGCGGCATGAACAATGTTGGTACGAACACGCAGAATCCAGCCCCAACTGTTCCCACTACGCATCAAGCGCAACCAGCGCCCACGGTACCCAGAGTCATCAACCCCACCATTTGGCAGTATCATCTAGGATCGGTGCTCCGGCGGCGAGTAGCCGTCCCCACTCAAACAACTCGCCGGTACCCGCCGAGCACCGGTTCCAGTCCCCACGCCCCTTCAGCCAATGTAATAGTCAACAACTCTGTGAATTCCACCCATCAGCAACGGACTGTGCCAACGTCAGAGACTGAACGTCCCAGTAATGAACAAAATAATACAGCCAGTACGTCAACTGAGGGACTGAGTAACAACGTACAACCATCAACAAGTAAAGCTAGTGAACCTTTGAATGAGAGCGAATCACCGTCAGTAAGCAAAACCAATTCCAGCTTGCCTATCGACAAAGAAAACCCTGCCGATAACTCAAATGCGACCAGTGCAGAACCTAGATTGAGTAACTCTGTGGATGGCGGAACGAGTGTTTGACTCGACACACGAGGAGTTGTCAGAGCTTGAGTCACGAGCGTGACTCATTATGCATATGGCACTTGGATGCACTTTGAGTGTTCATTGTCAGAGTTAGGTTGCTCATGAAGTTCCGAGTCGGCGTACAATGAAAAGACCAAGCCAGAACTCTCTAGGAGCCCTTGTGTGCTGAGCCGTTCAGCTGAAAAGTCGACAAAAGAATATTTTTAGCCCTGAACTGGAAAAAAAAAAGTGTAGTAGTTGATCCATCCCATGATGCATTAGTGTCAGATTAGAATTACCCACGATGCATTGCATTATTCTTGCTGTTGGAGTTTAACGAGGTCATCTATATGCCATCCATTCCTGAGATATTAATTTATTAACTGTTTGATATTATAACAACAGCATGAACAGTGAACACTGAGATCATTAAAAAAATGTAACATAATTTTGTGCAATCAAATTAATTACCGTATTTTTTAATGCAAGTGACTTCCCGTGGCATTAAGTTACTGGGTTTATATCTATTGGCTATGTGCTTGAAGAAAAGAGGGCGCTTTGCAGAGTTTTTTTTTTTAGACTACCAACGTATTTGCAGATTCATCTTCATCAAGTGAATATTCATCTGTTTACATTTGGCAGGTAATAGGCGAGTTTGATCGAGAGACATAGGCTGACTAGTAGTCGACTCATGACATATATTATTGCATCCGTAATCTCTAATCGAATGATGGTCTAATGCCATCAACAAAACTTCTTGGTGTTGGCTCCTTGCTATAAATTATGACATGTGTCACTGTAGGTAATGACGTCACATGACCCATGATGATGTCATCAAAACGTCAAGCTTCGCGGACCGTCTTTGGACTAAGGTGTTCCCGTGTGCCAACTTTGATTAAGATATGAGGTTTAGAGGTGACAAAAGTCGTGTCCAGAAAATCGTGTACAAAGTCCATGAGATTTGGGATAGAACAAAAATAAACTAAAGAAGAAAAAAACTAATCAGAAGAAAAACAAAGGCTTTTCCGGATACTGTCTGGGAAAAACCAATCAGTGGTCAATCCAACCTCGGTAGGCTGGTCCAAAATAGTCGACTGAACTCGTCCAGTTATAGTTAAGTTAGTTAAAACTGTGGTTTACTCTAGTTCCCAATTTTGTTCATGGGAAGCTGGCTGGTTCCCAGTCTCAGCATTATACTCTGTATGGCAAAAGCAGGTGACGGGAACCACTCATGGCGCGAAAGTGCTTACTTGTTCCTTACTTGTTCACGGGTGCTAATACCTTCTGTTAAGATCATGGGCGTCGCGAGGGGGGGGCAAGGGGGGGCACTCTGGAAAAGCAAAAAAAAAAAAAAAAAAAAAGGAAGAAAAAAAAAAAAAAAAAAAAAAAAGAAAAAGAGGCGCGAAGACAAAGTGGTGTAAATTTAATGAGTTGGGGGGGGGGGGGGCAAAATGTCCCTGCCCCCCTCTAAAACTGATAAATCGAGAATGTGTTGAGAAATACAAGCATTTTTTGGCAAAAAAATTTTTTGCCCCCCTCTAGAAAAAATCCTGGCGACGCCCATGGTTAAGATTTCAGTATCACACTCACAGTACCGTGCATCTTTGTATACACTGACATGGACTTAATCGCTGAAATGCCTCAGTAAAGAACCCATGTGGAATTTTAGGGAAATGAGGTTTTTCTTTTTAGTTTCTCGCTTAGTTTATCTGGGTTATAGATTTTAGACGTGAAAGTGGGAAGGTCCATTAACGGAATTAATCATCACAAACTCTTTTTATCTGCCTTGCCTCCGAAAGTGACCAAAATACAACGACATGTTGAAAATGTTAAATGCCTGTGCAAAGAACCCATGGGGAATGTTGGGGAATTTAGGATTTTTATTAAAAAGTTTGTCTTGCGTATTTTATGTGGGTTATACACTTGAGAAGTAAAAGTTTGAAGGTCCGTTTTGTAACAGAATGATGAATTATAAACTCCCTATTATTTGCCGTGTCTCTGAAATTATGCGACCAAATTCCCAAAATGCAGTGACATTTTGAAGATGTCTTGGCAGAATGTCTATACAGTATTGTGTGGAATATTGACAGAATATACTGTACAGATTCTCAATAGATGTTAAAAATAGTTGTGTAAGTAAATCTACAGTGTATGCTGAATACCTGTAGAATACCATATATTATTTAGATATTTTGCAGATATTCTTGAAAGGGTTCTGTGCAGCATCTGCAGATATCTGGAAAATTATCTGAAGAATATTAAATCTATATCCACTGGCATAATCATTTATGTGGTATCTGCGACATTCAGCTATCATGGGCATTAATATTCTGTGGGATACTCACCATCGGCGAAAAGTGGAAAAAGTTGGAAGTCTCTAAAGCCGTTTACTAAAACCCAACTCATGCGATATATTTTTTTTTCTTCAAGTCCTAGCTTTGTGAAATAAAGGTATCGTAGAACGGCATTAGTTGCGATAATTTAAAGATATTTCCAAATTATTATTTTGTTTTTATATAGCCCCCTAAAATAAGGTTCCATTTATGTTCCGACAGTGATGATTTGTGAAAATTCTTGCATTAGTTCCACAACTTTAACCCATTATACTTGAATGAAAGCACTGGTTTGGCAAAAGCATTTTAAGAAATAAGAGATTTGTAGTTTGTAAAGAGAGGTTGCAGAAATAGTAGCAGAGAGATTTTTTTGAATAATACGTTTTCATTTTACGATTGTGTTTCACCTCTGGTGAACATTGACATGTCTCATCTGGTGCTTTTCAGTTTATTATGGTATAAGGAATCGCAAACACTGGGCTGAATATAAACCACAGTAAGTGGAGCCTCGGAACGGCAATCCACGGGTCGCAGGTTCAGACCCCGCTCCAGGCAATTTCTTTGTTCAACTTTAAAATTAATTTTTATTCTGTTGTGTGTGCGTTTTAAACCTGTAAATAGAACATCCCATTAACACAAGACCCACCTCTAAACTGACACTGTTTAGGGATCAGTGTCAGTAAATAGTGAAGATATGAAGCGATAAGCTTCATTCTATGATAAAAAGGCGGAGATCATGTCCACAAGGTTTTAAAACAAAATTGTGGCGATTTCACGTTTAGTTTTTTTGAGGAATAATTTTAAATCAGAATTTATATTATGTTGGATGAACAGCATGCCATGACAACTTGTATTTCAGGCAAACGAATGTACCAAAGTCACAAAAAATACAATCCTTATAATTTAACCTTTTCTTTTTGGGGGTGGGGGTGGTTTGATTTTTTTTTTTTTTAAGGCAGGAGTTTTCAAACTTAAACATTATACACTTTACTTGTGATTAACAAGGTATAGAATGGTTATGGTTGAAGTTAAAGTATCCTCATAATAAATTTTATCCCAATTAATAAAAGAAATCCCCAAATTCATGTTTGTATAATAATCTCTTCACTGCTTATTTTTGTTTTCATTGATACTAGTATAATAAAAACATGAATACTTAACAGTGGTGTGGTCGAGTCTATCACAAGTCCTTTCACAAGTCTTCTGCAAGTCCAGTCACAAGTCCAGTCACAAGTCCAGCCACAAGTCCAGTCACAAGTCCAGTCACAAGTCCAGTCACAAGTCCAGTCACAAGTCCAGTCACAAGTCCAGTCACAAGCCCAGTCACAAGCCCAGTCACAAGCCCAGTCACAAGTCCAGTCACAAGTCCAGTCACAATTAACAGGATGAACAATGACAAAGGAATGCTTTTGTAACAGTTCATTTGAATAGCGAGTGATTTGACTTGAGACTGAAGGACGTGTGATGGACTTGAAGGGAATTGTGATAGACTCGACTAAAACACTGATATCAAGTTTGGGTCTTAAATCAAAAACTTGCCATTTTGCCACTGCGAGTGAACTTCAAATGTAGTTGGGTAACACTAAATGCCATAAAACTATTCTTGCTAAAAAAATATTCTGTGCCTTCAGTATGCAGATTACTACGAATGGATATCTTTTTTTTTTTAGTCTTATTATTTTATTATGAGATTTAGATTATATTATCACTTCGAAATCCCAAACTCAGTCAGTGTGTTTGTTGTGTGTTTCAGTTGACATGTTTTTTTGCATGTGTTGAATGGTCCACCAAAGCTGACATGTTACAGAGACACGGTAAAAAGCTTGTTTGCTCTTTGATGTAAAGTGAATAAAAAGTGAATTTCAATTTCAGTCTAAGAATATTATTTTCATTCCTGCGTGATTAAAAAATCACGCATTTTTGAGTCGGTTGTCCATCAAATGCTTTTTTTGGGGGGGGGGGGCGTGACGACAAGTTTGCCAGGGTATGATTTGCGAGTTTAGTCGCTGGGTACGATCGTGAATGACAGTGCAACTAAATCGATCCCATCTGTACTATGTGCTTGCGCTTGAGTTAAGTTGTGGGCGATGGGGCGTACGTACGGTACGCACACAAGATGGCTCCGGATGTAAGTGGGAAACCTCTCGAAACGAAGGCGATTTTAGCCCGAATTAGGTGTCTACAAGCAGGTATTGAAAGCATCAGGAACGCCACCCCACTCCCCAAAGCCCTGTGCTACGTTCCAGGCGAGATCCAGTTCAAGATTCACCCGAGTTTTGTGGCCAGAGCAGCGCGCGCTAGCAGCGGGACTCGTGGGCGAACACCGCCCAAATCACCGCGGGTGAAGTTGACCGTGTACGCTGAACCGAACAAGGAGTGCCCGGCGGACCAGCAACGACATGTCTACTGCGGTAAATCGGCCAAAATCGTCGGCACGGGAGAAGAAATGTGCAACAATTTTGGAAGTTGGATAAGACTGAGTTTACAAGTGAGTTTTTCTGTACCTAACATAACATGTTGCCAACATATTGCAAAATTAAACCTCGAAAAACACAGTTTTTAATTTAATATGTACAGGAAATGATTGATAAAAAAATTGGGCAATATTACCATATGCGAAGTTCACTAATTTTCTTCTGTATTGACTAACAAGCCCCCAGATAGCAATTTCATGTCATCAAAGTCAATTTGAGCAGTGAGAAAATACAAGCATTTTCTTAGAAAACACTTAGAATTTTTCAGTCCAATCTCATAGGGTTTGTACACAGGGTGTTGAGTGAACTTCGTATATGGAAATCTTTCCGTGTAATTAAATGAGAAATTAATATGCCATAGTCATAAAAAAAAGACTGGAACGAATCCCATACATCATAAACCTTATCGTAAATAGCAAAATCCGAGAACATCACGGGAAGACTCGGGGACATCAACGCGTACACCGCATGGCTTAACACGGCGGCGACGGCGTGCGCGTTCGAACACAGCGTTCGTGCGTGGTTCTTTACCCCCTTATCCTGCCATAATGCTTTGCGCAGCAGTGTATTTTGCTATTTGCGATAAGGCTTATGGACATCTGTCACTAAATTTTCCCTGCAGTCAAGTATCAGCCATCAGAAAGTGATAACACGTCCTAAAAAAGTCAGGGAAAATATTGAAGCATTTACTGAGAAAACACTTGGAATGTTTCGGACCAGCGGACCAGTCTCATCATGCTCATAGGCTTTGTGCACAGGGTGTCAAGTGATGTCTTTCCAACAAGACTTGCTACATCAAACATGTTCATGGTGGTACGTTAAATAAAAAAATAAAAAAGTAATGAAATTTAATGAATTGATCATCTGACGCGATTCATTAACACTGTTATTTTCCGCCATTTTGGCAGAGTTGTCCAGACAAACTGAATGTGTTTGATGGCAAAGCCGGCTGGCTGCTACGCTACGATAGCAAATCGAGTCAAGACGATCCTCCACTTCTCATTCCAATCACTGAAGAGGAAATCAGTGAACAGCGACAAATGGTCTTTGGGAAGCAACAGAAGGTCATCACAAAGTAAGTGAAGTGCCTTGTGCAGGTTCGTTCTTTTTTTTGGTTTTTACCCTGGCCTGAAACACACTTTCATTTTGTTTCCGGGTTAATATCTCAGCCAATAAGGATGGTGTTTATCTCCTGTTTCAGTGTCTCCGGGAGTCAGGTTGGCGTAGCGGTACTTTCCTCGCCTTCCACCGCTGTGACCCGGGTTCGAATCCTGCCTGGGCCAATATGTGAATTGGGTTTTCAGTCCCTGACGTGGGTTTTCCCAGAATATTCTTCTTGGCTTTTTCTCCCACCTCTAAAACTGTAATTTCTCCTCATTGTGTTCTCTCTACAGGTTTCTTCAGGCTTGCGAGCTACAGTGTCTAGGGCGCTTTTGAGGAATCCTTGGTTTCATTACCAGAAATGATTAATAATAATAATAATAACGAAATGACTGAGAATATTTCTATTCCCCCTGGAAGGGATGCCAGTCCATCGCAGGTTACTCCCCAGCTAATGCCGGTACCCATTTACACTCCTGGGTGGAGAGAGGTAGTTGGGGGGGAGTGGCTTGCCCAAGGACACAAAATGTGGCCAGCAGCTGGATTTGAACCCCTGACCCTCTGGTCATGAGTCACGAACCCTAACCACTATAGGCCACACTCCCCAACTTGTAGGGGTATACTTTAAAAAGTGTTGGATCTTTCAAAATTTGACTAAATGAGTAAAATTGAGTGTGAAACTTCATCTCAAGAACGGAAAAAAAATGTGGTACTGTACATGTATTTCTCCTGCACAAAGTCTAGTCTACTGAGCATCGTGAACATTTTCAAAGTATTTTAATGAAAAAAATTGGGATCCAAATTAAAAGATAAAATTAGATAGATTTGAGTTACAGCAAATGTTTTGAAAAAACTGTTGCTACCTCATGCCACTTCCGCGATTGTGTACAAAGTCTATGGAGAGTCAACAAAATTCAAGAAGTATTTCCTAACAAAATTGGAAATATTTATCATTCCAAGATTCATGTCTTATCATCATTTTCGCAATGAATGACCTTCATTGAGATGATATATGAAGAAAAAAGTGGCGTCAGGTTGCAACATTTTTTCCAATGTTTTATTCACTTTTCAAACTTAGTGGATTCACTTTTCAAACAGCGTCGTTCACTTTTCGCAAATCGAATTTTACTTTGTCTAAAAAAATTTTATTCTAAAAATTGTACAGGTGGCTAGATGTTGTGGAGGAAACCCTCATGCTCAAGCTCGGAGCGATGCGCAAAATTGCCCCGCCGGACGAGGGCGCCGTTGAGGCGCTCCTGACCGTGCCACCCAACTGGAGTCTAGAGTGCGACGAGGAGTTAGCCAGGTTCTTATTTGAGAAGACGGTGCACATTGACGAGTTGCTGGGAAGCGCCAAGCAGTACGTGGAATCGGTGGAGGTTTCATCAGCAGCGGTAAGGAATATTCCTATAAGATCCAACAAAATCCAACAAAATCTCACACCCGGGCCCAATTTGGTGGAGCTTCTGAGCACGAAATAGTGCTTGGCAGATTGATGCGCTAAGCATAATTCATCCGAGAGCCAGTCACAAGCAATGCGCTTCAAATGGCTTTTTAGCTGGTAACCTGTGTTTGCTAAGCTAATAACTTCTGGGCTCAGCGTGTTCCATGAACTTTGCCCCTGGTTGCAATGTTGGTGTCCCTTTGCATAAGTGGAACGTCCTAAGGAGTTTTCCTACATGTAGCCAAAATACTCGGAGTAGTAAGGTTAAAGGAGTTAAAATGGCTTTGGTTTAGTCAGTGACACAAGTTCAGCAGTTCTGTGAGCATGATATATGCACAGATATGGACCTGTAGTTGCTATGGTATTAACCACAATGTGAAAATAAGATTAGCTGTTACCCATGATAGGACAGTGGGCACAAGCAAAATGGGGTGCTGTGGTCCAATGGTTACGGTGTTCAACTCGTGTGCCGTGGTACATGGGTTCGAATCCTGACGGGGAACATGGTGCTTGTGCTGTTGAGCAAGGCACTTTACCATTATTGCTTCGTCTTTCGGATGGGACGCAAAGCAGTAGGTCCCGTGTGTTGTGTAATGCACAAAAGAACCCATTAACACTTATCGCTAAGAGAAGGGATTTGCCCCGGTGTTTCTGGCAGTGGCTGCAATATGCGCCCCAGCACCTTGTAGACCCTTATAAAGGTGCTACATAATGGGTCTCACATTTCTCATAAAACTTCATGTATCTGTCTTTAAAAATAGACATAATTACCAGCGCCTTGAGTACCTAATTGTTGGTAGATACGTGCGCTATATAAGACTCCGGTATTATTATTATAAAATTAAAATGGAATGGGGTTTCTTTTTCACAAAGTCCAATCTTCCCACGGATTAATTTTGTTTCTTCCTTTTTAATAGGATGAGGATGAAGACGCAAGACGTTTAACGGACGGAGACGAGGATACGTACTGGACCAGTGATGGCACGAACGGACGACATTGGATTCGACTCAACATGAAGAGAGGAACCATTATCTCGTATGTTCACTCATAAGGCCAAGTATTAAAGAGAAATAAACCAGTTTTTCGTCCGCACACGTATTCCGTCTTGGTCTTTCCTTGGGCGATCTAAAAGAGCCAGGCTATCAGTCATCAGGGCAAGACCTGAGTTTAATGCTCAAGGGCAAATGATTCCAATCCCCATCCGCAGCCCTTTGTCCATAACATGATGGGTTTTACACAGCTTTAAACATAAAGCACCGAAATTGGTTAAAGGGTCCATACAACATTTGCTTTTGCTGTAATTTTCATAAATAGATTGATTTGGGGGGTTAGTATTTTAAAGCAAATATTGTTACACTGACTTGTTTGAAGTTTTTGGATCGTAGATGCTGGAAAAACCAAGAAAAATAATCATGTTGTTGTTGTCTGGTTCCCTGACCCCACTTAAGATAAAACTGAGCCATTTTTAGACGTCGGGGAATTGTAAGGTCAGGAAATCAGTCTAGCTGACTTGTACCTGTTCACAGGTGTGATAATATGATAAATTGGGAGCAGTATTTGAAAAAGGCCAGTTTTTCCAATGCTGGTCAGCCAACCAGCGTTGGAAATTGATACAAAAATACCACTTTTCTTGAAAATGTCAGCACACCAGGTGCCATGATTTTACAGGGTACTTTAGACTGTCTTTCACTAACAGTTCGGTAAGCTATTTCGTGATAATTTGTTAGTTTTGTTTTTTGGTATTTGCAAATGTTGTAAATTCCCTTTAAGGCAAGGAACTTGGTCACAAAAATGTTGTTGTGATCAATTGACCATTGTTCAGTGAGACATGAGCGAAATAAACACTCATAGGGGTTTAGGAAGAGGTTTAAGAGTAACTGCACAATTTAAAAAAAATCAAAATTTACTTTGTAGTTTTGCTGTTATTTCAAAATATTTAGACAGACTTTTTTGGATTACATACTGTATTTTGAAGGTACAATTTAAAAAGAAATCGCTGTGCGCCTATATTTTGTCATGTTTTATCCAGTTTCTCTCCAAAGAGATGACTTAAACAAACTGCTTCATGTAGAGGCGAAAGGTATCTGAGGTGAATTGGACGACCTTTGACCTGAGCCAATTTTGCCCTGAGCGACCTTTGACCACCCTACGATGGGTTCTGTTATCTCCACAGGAAGCTGTATATCGTAGTGGATAAGGACGACGACAATTTCATGCCAGGTCACATCATCGTCATGGGAGGCCCCCTGGAAAATCTCAAGAAACTCAACGATGTCAACGTCGACTTGTAAGTCTGTCAAGGGTAGTGTTAAATTGTAGGTTGGTTGGTTGGTTGGTTTGTTTGTCTGTGTTTATTCAGCAATTGGCTGGGATGGCCCACGGAAGTCTTTCGACTTATTTCCAGTGGGGTCCCTTGGTAGAAAATGTGAAGGAAATTACAGTTTTAGTGGTGGGAGGAAAACCCCAGACTGATATTCTGGGGAAAACCCACGGACTCAGGCAGGGCGGGGACTGAAAACCCAATCCACATATTGGCCCAGGCGGGATTCGAACTCGGGTCACAGTGGTGGAAGGCGAGGAAAGTACCGCTACGCCAACCAGATCCCCAAACCTGGTTTACAGATTCTTTGCTTCTTCTCTGTCTTCGGCTCCAGGTTCTAGCTTCACGATTTTAGTCCCCAGACATGACAGACTACAGTACAATAGAAGTCCATGTTTTGGTGAATGGCCAATGGTTTTATGTGTATTTTCATTGGGTTTGAACATGGCAAGATTCTTACAAATCTTGGGCTGGAGATGTAGCCCAATGCCAGGGCTGAAGTCGGGATTTCATAAACCCTTTTTGTCCGCGTCCCAGGCATTACTGAAAAGAGAAGACGACTTAAAGTCCACTTTAATCTAAAAGCGGATTTTTCCCCCCATGACCATGAACTTCCACTAGGACTCACCAATTCTGGATTGTGATATGAGAAAGTGTCAAAAAGTCATGGTTTTTCATACTTTCATACTTTCAATTTTTGTCTTCTAGTGAGTACTCTGGCGATGTTTGCGTCTTGGAGCAAATGAGCCAACATTATCCCGTCATCGAGATCAGAATCAAGTCTTGCCAAGGTGAGATTGGCTGAGGCTACGACTCATTATAGGGCATTATAATAAAAGCCACGTCTGAATTTTGTGGCTACGGCTAGTTACAATGCATTCATACGATGGAAGGTGTATGCTTCTGGTAAAGGAAATTAATTACAGCAAAGTGTCCTGCTCATGGACACAAGGACAATGATCTCCTTGGCTGGATTCGAACCCACACTGACAACTCTACAACTGTATTGATTCTTGTGTTGTGATCCATAGGCCATTACATTCCAAAGTAGCACGAAATGCAGGTGCGTGTCCCGGGTTCGATTCTTAACACTGTCACTTAATCCAGATTCTGATTGTGTTACAGACGATGGGATCGACTGTAGGATCCATGGGATTAAGATTAAATCCACCATGGAGGGTCACCTTGGTCTGAACAAAGACATCTTCACCGACACTGAGCTAGTCAGGTATGTATCCAGGAGCTGCTCAGCATAGCAATATGCTAAGCATAGAAAATATGAGCTTAGCAGATACAGGTTGCCAGCCAAAATGTCATGCGATGTATACTGCTTGCCACTGGTTCCCAGCTCACTCCTGCTGAGCAGTAAAATCTGTTAAGCAATATTTTCGGCTTATCAGCTCCCAATATTTGGCCAATACTTTACGTTCATCCGAAGTCTGGCACCAACTCTCTTTCAACTAAAAAGTGGCTTGAGGAGGGGTTTTGTTGTACAAGGCTAAAGGCAAGGGCCAAATTTCAAGGCTCTGCTTACCGTTGGCGAAAAGAAAACCTGCTTAGTGTAGCAGGAAATTCTGTGCTTACAGTAAGCGTATTTCACGGGTTTGCGAGGAATTTTGGCTTCTGCGCATGCGTACATTAAGGATCCTGTGCTTACTTGGTTAGCACAGAATTTTTCTGTGAGCGCTGTTAGCACAGAATGATGATCGTAAACGCGGAATTCTGTGGTTAGCAGTGCCATGAAGTTGGGCCCAGTACAACAAGTGACATCATGCTCTACACTGGTTTTCGTACGCTGCATTGTTTACCTGTTGGACTGTGAGAGGGAACCAGCTTTTTAAATTTGTGGCACACCAGCCAGCGGTAAACTTGAAAAAGGTTTACAAAAACAGAGAGTTAGATGACATTTTTGCAAATTTAGATGATGTAGAGAAATTTTGAAAACCGAAGCTTGGTAAGAAAGGGAACTTATTTACAAGGTTTACAAGGTGGGATACTTAAGTTTTCAAATTCTTGTTTTTAAGATTTAAAAGAAATTCTTCAAAATTTTGATGAACTGAGTTGAGGTTTCTCTTGAAGGAAAAGCAGATCATAAAACTAGCAGCAAAACTCTTCCACATCCATTTCAATGAAAGTTAATAATTACAATCTTAAGGATCATGGTAACCAAAATTCAGACAAAAGTGTTGCTTTTTGAGTTACTTACTTTTCAAGAATTAGTTTGAAAGTTCTTCAAATTTGCATTTTATCCTAGGTACCCCAGACTTGAGAATGTTGCGAAGGACCACCTGTATCGTCGAGCGCTGGCCCTTAAACGTTTCATCACCCTCTTGGACGGAGTGATACATTTTATCGTCCCGGCCTGGGAGCATACGGTGGGCTCTTTCGCATCCTTGGAGGTGGTCCGTCAACTCTTGCCTCTCTCCAAGAGGAGGAACGCACTCATTATGCACTTCTTGAAGGCTTCCGAGAGCAGGTCGGTCTGCATGCCCAGCATTCACCTGGATTTTAACCTTAACTCCCCAGCCTAATTTACTAGGAACCGTACCCATTCAGGCAAATTCCAACACCCACATGAGAAATTGTACACACACGCTGTTGGACTTAGTTTCTGGAGGTATGCCAACCCAAGTTGAAAAGACCATCAGTTTAGGGCTACTGTACCTATCCCAACAGATTTAAACAAAACCTGCTGTTGAACTTTGATGGGTTGAGTTCGGTTAGGGTTAATCCCATTAATGCTTTTATTACATTGTATTACATTGTATCAAATGGTATTACAAATTTAATCATTTCCTGATGAATACATGAAACCGTACAGTGCAGAGGTGGTTTTGGAATGTGTAGGGAGTAACAGGCAGGGCGGATTAGGGCAGTACAGGAACTAATGAGTTCAAATAATGGACAACAAGTAGTATTTCCCACTATCATTGCATACATCTTATTGTCATGGGAGTTGCTGTGTAAATGAATGTTGCTTATATAGCACTTTTCACCGAAGGTAGGTTTCAAAGTGTTTCACAATTATTACCCCTGTTCAGCAGGCCATGAGACCACTTTTCTGCAGCTGAGATCTGCGCAATCTGAACCCAATTTCACGGCGCCGCTAAGCACAAAAATGTGCTTCGCACAAAAAAAGTCTGGCTTATAAAATCAGGGGCCAATTTCACGGCACTGCTAAGTACCAAAAATTGCTTAGCACAAAAAACAGTCTGGCTTATAAAAGCAGGTTACCAGCCAAAACTACACATGATGTATATTGCTCGTGATTAGTATTCAGCTGTTGTTTGCTTAGCATGAAAATCACGTTGAGTTTTGGCTGGTAACCTGCTTTTATAAGCCAGACTTATTTTGTGCTAAGCAAATTTTTGTGTTTAGCAGCGCCGTGAAACTGGGCCCAGGTTACCAGCCAAAACTCCAAGTGATTTTTATGCTAAGCAAACAACAGCTGAATACTAATCACGAGCAATATACACCACATGGAGTTTTGGCTGGTAACCTGCTTTTATGAGCCAGACTGTTTTTTGTGCTAAGCAAATTTTTGTGCTAAGCAGCGCCATAGGTCTCTACCCTCACAGGTACCCATTAATACTCGTGAGTGGAGGGAGGCAATTGTGGTAAAGCATCTTGCCAAAGAACACAAGCATCATGCTCCATTCAGGGTTCGAACCCATGTACCATGGCACGTGGGTCGAACACCATAACCACTGGACTACATCGCTCTACAGTACCATATAAGCAGTACCAAAAACTGTCCTTTTTTATAAAACTCCTATAAATGGACCATTTTTTAATCCACAGTCCTCCACAGTCGATTCCCAAGCTGTGCATCAATCGGAGGAGTGCATCGGATCATAGGAGCGACCCGTCTAAGGACCCCACCTGCAAGAATGCCATCTTCACCCAAGTCAGTATTCAAAAAAATTCCTTTCATGTAAAGAAACTTGACAATAAATCTTGGACACATGGTCTGAGCTGAAGGAATTAGTTACCGTGGAGCTTGACGGCCAAAATCTGTGCGATTTACTTTGTTGACGAAAAGCATGTTAGCGGTTTCCTATCCCAGGTTGGACAACGTCTTCATTGCATTACGACTGACGTCCAGGGTATAAATTGTACCACCATAGCGAAAAAAATTATAACACATTTTTTTCATATTTTTACCTGACAGAGGAAGCTGAAATTTCGCTTACATATTCCTTGTGTCCAGAATTGTGCATGCTCTGGGTTTAGAAAAGGCAAATATGTCCGCAGGCGGCGTGTTTACCGAAAATAAACTTCATTTGCTTTCATTGAAAACATTTTCAGTACGAACTCCCCGCCTGAAGACGTACACACGCGTGCCGTTTGCTGCCGCTTACGCTTGCTGCCGTGGCGGCAGCATGCTAGGTCTGCATGCACGCGCGCGTGTAATCTTCACATGAGGAGTTCGTACTGAAAATGTTTTCAATGAAAGCGTGGGATTGCGGGTTTTTTTTGGTAAACACGCCGCCCGCAGACATATTTGCGTTTTCTAAACCCAGCGCAGGCACAATTCTGGACACAAGGAATATGTAAGCGAAATTCCAGCTTCCTCTGTCAGGTTAAAATATACAAAAAATGTGTAATAATTTTTTTCGCTATGGCAAGAGAGATTCATACCCTAGACTCCGTTGCGTGTACACAACGGAGTCCAACCTGGGCTTACGGTTTCCCTACAATGTTGGCTCTAACAGGTCCTTCCCAATCAGCCAAAATTTTCAAATGAGGTTATTATTAAGTTAGGAATGCTTCTTGACTTATGTTTGCTTTGCACGCAATTGCTAATGCTTAGCTCAAACACGCAAAACAATATTTTACTCAACAGATCCGTGAAATTTGGCTCTTGAGTGAAGTTGACAATGGATTCTTGTGTAAAATTGGACAAGGCTGAGGGATCATCAACTGTGATGAAAGACCCCACCCCCAAATTATTGTTTTCTGTCGTTCATAATTCATCGTCAGATTTACGAAGGCCTGAAGCCTAAGGATCGCGGTGAGAAAACGCTGGACTACCGATGGTCAGAAAGCTACAGTCAGTGGTGGGAATGTAAATTCCTGTCGGAAGGAATCATTGACCAAGGTAAGGCACTCCCCTTTCCCTAACTCCGCCCACTCTCCCTTTCCTAACTCCGCCCACTCTCCCTTCCCTAACTCCACCCACTCTCCCTTCCCTAACTCCGCCCACTCTCCCTTCCCTAACCCCGCCCTTTCTCCCTTCCCTAACTCCACCCACTCTCCCTTCCTTAACTCCGCCCACTCTCCCTTCCCTAACTCCGCCCACTCTCCCTTCCCTAACTCCACCCACTCTCCCTTTCCTAACCCCGCCCACTCTCCCTTCCCTAACTCCGCCCACTCTCCCTTTCCTAACCCCGCCCACTCTCCCTTCCCTAACTCCGCCCACTCTCCCTTCCCTAACTCCGCCCACTCTCCCTTCCCTAACCCCGCCCACTCTCCCTTCCCTAACTCCGCCCACTCTCCCTTCCCTAACTCCGCCCACTCTCCCCTAACTCCGCCCACTCTCCCTTCCCTAACTCCGCCCAATCTCCCTTCCCTAACTCCACGCCCACTCTCCCTTCCCTAACTCCGCCCACTCTCCCTTCCCTAACTCCGCCCACTCTCCCCTAACTCCGCCCACTCTCCCTTCCCTAACTCCGCCCTTTCTCCCTTCCCTAACTCTACCCACTCTCCCTTCCTTACCTCCGTCCACTCTCCCTTCCCTATCTCCGCCCATTCTCCCTTCCCTAACTCCGCCCACTCTCCCTTCCCTAACTCCGCCCACTCTCCCTTCCCTAACTCCGCCCACTCTCCCTTCCCTAACTCCGCCCACTCTCCCCTAACTCCGCCCACTCTCCCTTCCCTAACTCCGCCCAATCTCCCTTCCCTAACTCCACGCCCTTCCTTAACTCCACCCACTCCCCCTCCTCCTCCTCCATTTTACTTACACAAAAGTCCCCTGTACTCACAGAGTTGCAGAATCACATAAGGAAATTTTAATATCATTACCAGGAAAAAGATCTTTCTAAATATAAACAGCAAACAAGTTGGAAAAATCTGGCAAGTTTTAGAGTTTCTTGAAGAGAATTGTGTTTCTAAAAGGATATAACAAATGATACCTAGCAGCTGAACTCTTATATTAAGCACGGCACAATATCATAGCGCTGCTTAACAGTAAGCATAAACGTTGTGCTAACTACAGCAGAATATTGCGCAAGCCTTAAACACTATTTCATGATGTGGATGTGCTAACGCTTGTGCACATGGAGGTTTCTATTGTTACGTCACTGATTTAAGCAACTTTTTCCTCCGAGGTAAGCGTGCCTTTTGCTGTGCTTACCGCTTACAGTCTCTATGAAATAGACAAAGGCTCTGTTAGCAGAAAATCGTGTGCTTATTTAGCTGTGCTATGAAATTGGGCTCAGTTCTCAGATGGACACTCGGTTTTCCATGATAGAGTTACTCTTAGTCATGCAGTGTCCTTGTTTCATTTCAGGTGGTGGATTCCGAGATAGTTTAGCCGATATCGCTGAGGAGTTGTGCCCAGTTGGTGGGGAGCAGCCCGTGCCACTGCCATTCTTCGTCAGAACTCTTAACCAGGTAAATGTTCAATCTTTGGTATTTTTGTTTTCAATTATGCCGCGGTGGTTGATGGAATGATATTATACGTCTCAAGGTACTCAATTAACAGTTGTCAGGGTGGTTATGACACATGGATTGCTGTTACATGCCTTCATCTTACGCTCGGGATATTTTGAAAATATCTATTTATAATGCAGTGGTAGTTTGTATTGAACAAATAATTGGTTACTGACCTATGCTTTTCCCAAGTTAAAGGGAATATACAACATTTGCTTTTGCTGCAATTTTCAGAAATAAATGGATCTGGAGGATAAGTGTGTTACAGAAAATATTGTTAAACTGACTTGCTTCACGTTTTGGGTTTGGAGATGCTGGAAAATCCAAGAAAACTAACCATGTTCTTGTAGTCTGGTTCCCTGACCCCACTTAAGATGAAATGGAGCAACTTGTAGACTTTGGGGAATCGTAAGGTCAAAGAATCTGTCTAGCAGGCTCATACCCATTCACAAGTGTGTAATCAATTGCAAAGAAAGTGCAGAATAACTAAATATGAACAATTTGGAGCAGTTTTTGAAGAAAAGCCAGTTTTCTCCAACGCTGGTCGGCCGACCAGCGTTGGAAAAATAGAAGTTTTCTTGAAAATTTCAGCACGCAAGGAGCCACGATTTTACAGGATGCTTTATACAGTCATTCCCTAACAATCCAGTAAAATATTTTGTGATAATTTGATCATTTTGTTTTTTGATGTTTGCAAATGTTGTATCTTCCCTTTAAGTTAAAAAGAATTCTGGTACATATTTCAACTCCAGCGAATTTTGCAGTGAATTATTTCGCGACATCAAATTTACTTTGCACTTGCATCCGAATGTACTGGCCATTACAAGTACTTGTACTTCTCTGTATACTTTTGTCACATATATAGCCAAGTAAGGCAGCATCCATATATATTGGCTATGGCTTGCAAGTACACAGGCACCTATGGAAGCGGCTGTAGCCACTTCCCATAGACATGTGTGTTAACTGACAGCCGTAGCCAAGTAATTTGGATGCAGGCTAAGGCTGTGGCCACATTACTTGGCTACAGCTTGCATTTACACAAGCGGCTATGGCTACGGCTGAAGCTTCTTCTAATAGCCGCGTGTGTTACTGCTAGCCGTAGCCAAGTAATTTGGATGCAGGCTAAAGCTGTGGTCACATTACTTGGCTCAGCTTGCAATTACATAAGCGGCTATGGCTACGGCTGAAGCTACTTCTAATAGCCGCATGTGTTACTGCTAGCCGTAGCCAAGTAATTTGGATGCAGGCTAAGGCTGTGGCCACATTATTTGGCTACAGCTTGCATTTACACAAGCGGCTATGGCTACGGCTGAAGCTTCTTCTAATAGCCGCATGTGTTACTGCTAGCTGTAGCCAAGTAATTTGGATGCAGGCTAAGGCTGTGGCCACATTACTTGGCTCAGCATGGGGCAAGTTCGCGTAAGGACTATAGTTAACCATTGGTCGACTAACGCTTGCCCGAACTCTGTCTAGTCGACGATGGTTAACTACGCTAGTCGACTATTTGGAACCAACCTACTGGGGTTGGTTGCTTCGCTGGTAACCATAGCCGCGCACATTCATAACGCTAGCAGAGAGCCAGGATCCAGACGTTTTGCAATGACATTTTGACCAGCGTTCGACTAGAGACGTTCGCACTTTGCTATTAGTGCGCAGGCGTAAGGTACGTCACAAATCAACCACTAGTCGACTAATGGTCCTTGCCCGAACTTGGCCTTGCATTTACACAAACGGCTATGGCTACGGCTGAAGCTTCTTCTAATAGCCGCATGTGTTACTGCTAGCCGTAGCCAAGTAATTTGGATGCAGGCTAAGGCTGTGGCCACATTACTTGGCTACGGCTTGCAATTACACAAGCGGCTATGGATACAGCTGTAGCCACTTCCCATAGACATGTGTGTTAACTGACAGCCGTAGCCCAGTAATTTGGATGCAGGCTAAGGCTGTGGCCACATTACTTGGCTACAGCTTGCATTTACACACGCGGCTATGGCTACGGCTGAAGCTACTTCTAATTGCCGCATGTGTCACTGCTAGCCGTAGCCAAGTAATTTTGACACGGCCTAAAAATGCCATGCACACCAACAAGTATATTGTTCACAATTCATTCATTCATTCATTCATTCGTTCATATTTATTTCCACTTAATCATTTTAAAGGGAAAAGGTTTAGACAATAATTTAGATAAACGGATAAGATTAAAGCGGTGGGCTTCTCCAGAAAGCAAGCTTGTCAAGTGGAGAAGTCCATTGTGTGTAGAAAAAATATCTATTAATTACATTTGTTCCTTTAACTTAACTACACAATGAAATACACTTTAAGTTGCACATACAGAGACAAGGGACCAACACAAACAGGACAAGACAAGACAAATCAAGTACAATCAGAACCTACATGGGAAATCATAAGAAGAATATGTTCACAGCAAATACTAAGTAAAACTAAAATTAAGCATTATTGTAACTTTCCATAAGCAGAGACTTTAGCTTTTTCTTAAATAAAGGCCTACTGCTGACAATTCTAAGAGTTTGATTTAATGAGTTCCAGAATTTGGGGCCCTGATAATGAATGAACTTTTTAGCTTTAGCAGTACGTATGTGTGGGATATGGAAATCCCTGGACTGTCTGGTATGATGATGATGAATAACGGTATTAATCTTAAACATTCGTTCAAAATGGGTGAGAATAGTACAAAGATGAGATACCTTTCAGACTAACCTGATACTTTTTATTTCTAACTAGTCTTTCATTTTTTGGGGGTGGTCTTTTCAGCGTCTTGACAACTCCAACGTCTACCGCGACATGTACGTGCCCAATCCTTCCTGTAAGCTGTTCGCCAAATACGAGTGGATCGGACTGCTGATGGGAGCGTGCCTACGAAGCAAGGAACATCTTGTGAGTAAATTTAAAGGCTTTCAGATGCCATCAAACGCAAAATGTTTTATTCCTGGATGTATTATCATATCTTGAATACTGTAAATTCATTAGTCTAGAACGGCCACGTGTCCAGTCCGTAAAAATAACTGTTGACTTTATATACACTGCGTTGCATATAAATTACCTCGTATACACCGCGTTGCATATAGTATGCCATGTCACAGCAGTCAACAATTGTTAAATGTACAACAGTGGAGAGGGTTGTGCTTGTTGGCCAGGACACATTATTTGCACTGGTTTACGTATGATCAAGGTGTAGAATGCACGCGACAAATTTCTGTTTGCATATGTCAAACCCGTTGTGTCTCTACATGAGAGGAACACATCTGGCACTGCCCTTCAGTAATAGAAATGTTCTTCATTTTCACCGCTGAGGGTGAACTTAACCAAAGACTTCATAGCTTAGTTGGTAGAGCACTATATATCGTGGGTAGCCAAGGACGCAGACTCAAATCCCAGTCCATTTACTTTTTTTTTTTATCAAATAAGCAGCAAAAGGAAAGCGAATGGACTCACTTACATTTGGAACAGTGTAATCCAGCAAGCAAAATCAGATGTCATTTTTGAGGTGGTGCAACACTTGCGCGCACGCCGCACGCGTTCTTAAAGACAAGACGCACACGCAGTTTGGGTATTACCATTGGTGGAAGGAGCCCGGAGTGCGTGCGTACTACCTGAGCATGACTCACGCGAGCCTGGTACCACCGCAGTGCCACCTCAGAAAATGGCTGTCAACGAATTAGTTTATCCGGTTCGTTAGTAAAAACTTCATACACGCGCGCGCACCACTGATTACTAGCGCCCATTGGATAAACGCTCGAGCTGCGTTAGCTTCCGGTTCCATTCGTGCTATGCTACACTATGCGAAGTACGCATGGTTGAATTGAGATGACGTCACACTAACGAACTGGAGAAAGCTTGAGAAAGCCTGCACACAGCCTGTAATTGGCAGTTATCCGCTGTTGGCTGGTGGAAATAAAATAAATAAATAAATGAATAAATAAAGGAATTGACAGGAGCAGCTAAGACTTGAAGCAGCAATTTGTTCAAATGTATTATTATTATTATTATTTTTAAATTACTTCCTGAATTCCTTAACCATTCCCAGTTTGACTTGACTTCACCAGAAACGATGAACAGTCCTGTATTTATTTTTTTGTTTCAGGTTTTAGCTCTGCCGTCGTTCATCTGGAAGCTTCTTGCCGGCGAGAGAGTGACGTGGACTAAAGATTTCAAAACGGTTGACGATGCCGCTGTGAGTGCACAAAAAAACTACTCTCACTCTCATGAGCTTAGATCTTGTTGTTCGTGTTCCTCAAAATAAACGTGATAGAAAATATAAAAGATTTCACGAATGGGCTAAATGTCAAGTTAGTCGGTAATTCATCAATTTAGGAAACTCCGTGTTAAGATTATTCCAATTTAATTATTTTTTTATGTGTAGCATAAATCACACAGCAAATCATCTACAATTGCTTGAACTTATTTTTAAGTATCATTAAAAAATACAAGGGAAAAATGGGGATGATTTCTCAATTTTTCAGATTTGTTGATATTTGTAATCTTTGATATTCTACTACACATATTTCAAAGAAATAGTATAAAAATCATGGAACGAAAACGTATTTTAAGGAAATACAAGTTACATCTTTCATTTTAAAGACTACAAACCTCAAAACTTTAAAGGCCATTTTATCAGTATTTTACTGTTTTGACATCTGCCAAGTTCTGTCTCAATTTCCAAGAAATAAAAGTTTTATTATCGGAAGTGGACTAACATTTGCCATTCAATAACTCACAGGTCAAACTTTTGGAATCCTTCCAACGCATGGACAAGGAGACCTACGAAGCCAACTTTGCCAGTGAGCTGACCTTCACCACGATGCTGAGCGACCAATCAGAGGTGGAGCTGGTCACCAAGGGGTCAGAGGTCAACGTGACGTACGAGGACAGGCTGGAGTATTGCCGATTGGTGCAGGCCTCGAGGATGGACGAGAACAAAGAACAGGTCGGAGTTGGATCGTCGTTCGGTGAAAGTTGGGAGGATTTAGTTTGGCAATGCAAGTTGTACATGAGAAATTTACATGGGCCCAATAAGCCATTTGCAAGTGACCTATGCCCTAAATTTGAATAACGTCTGGTACACTGACTTGCTCATAATGCTTGGCACGTCTTAACTTTAAATTCTCCAGACCAAAGACGCTGTTGCTATATCACACGATTCGGGGCAAGCTCTTGCATAGTTACGTAAGAGACGCTCAGCACCAATACATTGTTCACAATGGGTGAGAATGGCACAAAGACACCGGACCGTTCCGGAGTTTGGGGTTGCTAGTGTAAGGCTTGCCCCGAATCACGTGATATAGCAACAGTCTCTTTGGTCGGGAGACTTTGAAGTTAAAATGTGCCAAGCATCCGAGCAAGTCAGGGTACCAGATGTTACTGAATTTAATTCGCAAATGGCTTATCTCTAAGCACACGATTTTCTGCTAACAAATCCTTCGTCTATTTCACGGAGACAGTAAGCAGTAAGCACAGTCAAAGGCACGCTTACCTTGGTTAAGGGTCATATTTCATCAAGATTTTGACCTTTTGGTTATTCACAGGTTGAGGCTATGCGTCAAGGCTTACTGCGCGTCGTCCCGCAGGCCGTACTTGACCTTTTGACCTGGCAGGAGTTGGAGAAGAAAATCTGCGGTGATCCGGAGATCAGCGTGGCGGCGCTGCGCAAGACGACATTCTTTGAGGATCTGGGACAGTCGGACACGAGAGTCAAGTATCTGTGGGAGGCAATGACGAACTTCACCAATGGTGAGTTGTGGATTGGTTTAATAATAATAATAATTTGGGAGGCTAATCATCCTTACTTGCAGCTGGTATGCTGAATTGCGAAGGACGCGGCTACAACGTGGTCGGGCCGCTGGCACGTAAAGGCGCCTATGGCTGCCGGCCACATAGACCCATATATGACCACGGAGCACAGCCTGAGATCGAAAGTGTTTGATTTTTCTGGAGGGAGGAAAACCGGAGGGCCCGGAGAAAAACCCTCGTGGCACAGGAGAGAACCAACGCACAACTCTACTCACATGTGATCCGCGGCCAGGATTCGAACCGTGGTCACCTTGGTGAGGGGCGAGCGCTTTACGCACAAGCCACCCATGCCACCCATGGTGAGATTCTGGCCTTTCAAGATGAGTGGCCCTGGTTCAAATCCTGTCACGTGTTCAGGGGAAGTGTTGACAAACTTTACCAATGGCGAGTTGTCAGCTTTTTGTGATGGTGACACTCTTGACTTTCAAGATGAGTGACCCTGGTTCAGATCCCGTTAACGTTCATGGGAAGCGTTGACAAACTTCCCCAATGGCGAGTTGTGAGCTTTTTGTGATGGTGAGACTCTTAACTTTCAAGATGAGTGTCCCTGGTTCAGATCATGTCACGTGTTCAGGGGAAGCGTTGACAAACTTCCCCAATGGTGAGTTGTCAGCTTTTTTGTGATGGTGAGACTCTTGACTTTCAAGATGAGTGTCCCTGGTTCAAATCCTGTCACGTGTTCATGGGAAGCGTTGACAAACTTCCCCATTGGTGAGTTGTCAGCTTTTTGTGATGGTGACACTCATGACTTTCAAGATGAGTGGCCCTGGTTCAGATCCAGTCATGTGTTCATGGGAAGCGTTGACAAACTTCCCCAATGGTGAGTTGTCAGCTTTTGTGATGGTGACACTCTTGACTTTCAAGATGAGTGTCCCTGGTTCAGATCCTGTCACGTGTTCATGGGAAGCGTTGACAAACTTCCCCAATGGTGAGTTGTCAGCTTTTGTGATGGTGAGACTCTTGACTTTCAAGATGAGTGTCCCTGGTTCAGATCCAGTCATGTGTTCATGGGAAGCATTGACAAACTTCCCCAATGGCGAGTTGTCAGCTTTTGTGATGGTGACACTCAAGACTTTCAAGATGAGTGTCCCTGGTTCAAATCCTGTCATGTGTTCATGGGAAGCATTGACAAACTTCCCCAAGGGCGAGTTGTCAACTTTTGTGATGTGACACTCATGACTTTCAAAATGAGTGACATTGGTTCAAATCCTGCCACGTGTTCAGGGGAAGCTTTGACAAACTTCCCCAATGGTGAGTTGTCAGCTTTTTTCTGATGGTGAGACTCTTGACTTTTAAGATGAGTGTCCTTGGTTCAAATCCTATCATTGCTCATATCAGGTACCAATTTGCCAGGGTAAGTTTGAGGCCTATAAGGAATAACCAGATCTGTCATTCCCCCAAACTTAAATTCTTGCCCACCCTCCCCCCCCCCTCCATCCCTCACACCTCCGCTAAAACTCTTGTATAGCAGCACTTGGCCAGGCCCACGTAGAGATATTTTTTAAGAGCGAATGGTTTCAAATCGATTAAATTTTGTGGAGCAGTTACATGTAGTTAGTCTCTTAAATGGCCTCAGAACTTGCAGGGTAACACTATTTGTGAGCTCTATCTGTTCTCATCCATGTACTGTTGCAGTACCTAGATGTAGAACCAAAGGATATTTCAATAGCTTATTTTCCCACGTGCTGCATCTCTTTGGAATTCCTTGCCTGGTGCTTGTTTCCCTCCAACCTATGATCTGTCTTGTTTTCAAGAGGAATGTTCATTCCTACCTTCAGTTTTCCTGAGTACTTACTCTTCATTTGTTTCTCTTGTAGCCCTATACCTGGAGTGGCTTTTAGCCTTGTTCAGGGCGAATATGCATTAAAAAAAACAGTGGTAGCATAACCCAAAATCTGTCTCACCCAAGTCTTTTGGTTTTGGTCTTTTGATCAACAGAGGACAGAAGTCGTTTCTTGAGGTTTGTGACCGGTAGACGTCGCCTCCCGACACCACTCTACATTTGCCCTGGCAGGGGGTAAGTATCAGATATATCCCACTTAAAAAAAGACTTAAGTGGGCAAATTATTCATTTCTTAAAGTTTTAAGATAAATCAGAAAGGACGAGCTAATAAATTTGGGGTCCAAAAGTGTGACACTTTTTGGTGTCCCTGTTACACCTGACCTGTGTGATTTTCCAAACAAGTATCATTAAAATCAACTTCAAATTATTTTTGATTTGTTTGGCAGGTGTTTTGCTTTGCATAATCACTCTTGGAGATAGAAGGCATTGAAGAAAGTGTCCTGAATTTACAAAATCTTATATGCGATGTAACGGGAACACAAAACAAAATTGGATGCCAAATTTATGGACTGACCGACATGCTGTTGAGTGTTTCTTTTTTCTGATTTCAACTGAAGACTTAGATCTGAGTGTCCAACAGCACCAAATGGACGCAATTCTAGGAACCTCTAAATTTATTTTACCTTTGTTTCCCGTTTTTCAGTGAGAACACAGATTCTTTGCCAGAATCCTCCACATGTTCCAACACGCTGTTCTTGCCGAATTACTCCAGGTATGTTGGACTTTAGCTTTTCGGGAAATTATTGATTGCCCAAGAATGCATATGGATGACAAAGAAAACCTAAACTGCAATTTGATATATTTTTTTAGAGTTTTTAAAATTTTGAAGTTTAAAGGGAAAATACAACATTTGCAAACATCAAAAACTAAAACTACCAAATCATTTTGAAATACCTTGCTGGACTGTTAGTGAATGACAGTGTAAAGCATCCTGTAAAATCATGGCACCTGGTATACTGTCATTTTCAAGAAAAGTGGTATTTTTGTATCAATTTCCAACACTGATCGGCCGATGAGCGTTGGAAAAAACTGGCTTTTTTTCAAATACTGGCCCCAATTGACCATCACACTTGTTTGCAATCGATTACAAACCTATGAATGGGTACGGGCCAGCTAGACTGGTTCCCTGACCTTACAATTCCCCAATGTATGTAAACTGCTCTGTTTCTTCTTATATGGAGTCAGGGAACCAGACTACAGGAAAATGATTGTTTTTCTTGGTTTTTATAGCATTTTCGAACCCAAAACCTCAAAAAAGTCAGTGTAACTATATTTGCTATATATTTCCAACCCCCCAATTCCATCCATTTCTGAAAATTACAGCAAAAGCAAATGATGTATATTCCCTTTAAGCAGAATCCATCACTTTGGGTTTTGTACGTATCTTTCTCTGAACCCCAAAATGGTATTGTTGTGGAACTTATGAATATAAATGTTAGATTTCTTGCTTTCTTTCGTTTGCTAGTGCAAAGTTAGCGGAGGAGAAACTGAGGTACGCAGCTTACAACTGTGTGGCCATCGACACCGATATGAGCCCGTGGGATGAATAAAACTGACGCAATCTTGGCGTCATGTCAGAATCAACATTTCTACATTAGAACCACTGACAGCAGTCGCCTCTGTGCATGAACTGAAGAGGGCGCTCTACAGCCTAACAAGGAAGGCTATGGCTTAGACATTTCACTGGTTCGCAGGCACTTTATGTTATACATAGTCAATTTGGCGTTTACCAGGGAAGGCAGGGCTTAGCCTTAACAAAAGTTTATAACCTTAATATGCACGGGTCTGTTGGAGCTTGCCCTGCAACAATTAGTATTGCGTAAAATTAGAGAAATTGAAATCAAAGCAAGGTATTACTTTATGTAATGCAGTTTATTTTATTGCAGTGACCACAAGACAAAAATTGAGAGTTTCACAACAGTTGAAATTTTTTTCTAAAATGGGATCCAGCAATTCACTGATTAAAGGGAATATACAACATTTGCAAACATCGAAAAACAAAACTACCAAATTTTTACGAAATACCTTACTAGCATGTTGGTAAATGACAGTCAAAATCATCCTGTAAAATTATGGCACCAGTTGTGAAGTCATTTTCAAGAAAACCACCGTTGGAAAAACCTAACTATTTTTAACTACTGCTCCAAACTTACCATTTTTTTTGGTCCAAATTTTGTTTGCTATTAGTTACATGTTTATGAACGGGTGTAGGCCAGCTAGACTGGATAAATTGATCCATTTAATCTTAACACAAAACTTCAAACATGTCGGTGTAACAATATTTGATCTATTATACTAACCCCTCAAATAGTTCATATCTGAAAATTACAGAAAAAGCCAATGATGTACATTCCCTTTAAAACATTATAATTGTTTCTTTAATTAATCGTGTCAAATTGCAAGAATTTCTGTGAGACTTGGGTTAGCTGGTTTTAAAGGCACCCCGAGCATGCGTAGTGTAACATGAATGGTATGTTAATTCAGAAATCATTTCTGGAAAAATATATAGTCACTTATTGAAATATATAGTCAGTTATTGAAATACTGAGATTAAAAATGTAAACCAAAAAACACAAAAAAAATTACACAGATGTGGATTTTCAAAGGCACATTCACTCTTCATTTACATGTACATGTATTTCATTTTTGGTAAAAAAGTTGATAACAAAAAATTGTGTAAATTTTTTTTTTGAAAATTCAACCAAGTAGTTTAAAAGTGTTAAACACGTACTATATTGCATAGCTTAAAATAAAGTGTACACAAATGTACACAAGAAAGACATTTATACCACACTTGTGTATGTTTCCAAAATTCGACGAGAAATATGTTCACTTATAACGAGGTTGCTGGCAAGTCAAGAGGTGGTTGCAAAATACACAGGCAACTTACTGACAAGCGATGGCCTCCCTTCTCCCCTTATATGCCAAACTAGCAAAAACTGTTCCCTTCAAATTCCCTGAGTTTTTCCCAGATTTTGGGTGGTTTCCCCAAATTCCCTGAGTTTTTACTCCCTGATTTCCGCAGTGGATGGGAAACCAATATCCAATAGGGAAACGTACATAAAACTTGTTTTCATTACAGTCGCCGATAAAAGTCATATCACCCACCCACAAATTAACAAGGAATTGATGCAATGGCATGGGGCTTGGCTCAAGCTGACCTTTGACCCTTGAAAGGTCAACAACTCTTGACCTTTGCCGATGCGGTTGTTGTGCACATTTGACTTCTGCTGCCCTCGATAGCTTGATTTTGCTCATACCATTTTTTTCTCGCCCGATCTTGTATTATGTTAATTTATGCTCTCATGATTTTAGTTGGAATGTTTGAACCCCCCTGTTTATTAGTAACTGTCGCAGGCAGTCACAAAATTCAATACACTTCCTCTGCTATGCCTTTTTACACAGGCTAGTCACCAACAGTCAGATCAAATTAGGTTTTGCCCTTCACCCTTTTTTTTTTAAACACTGTATACTCAGTGTGTTACCTCCCGAGTGAAAGTGGGAAAAAAAAATCACTCGGGTGGGACTCGAACCCACGACCTCCTGCCTTCTAGTGCAGATGTCTTACCACTCAACCACCGAGCTAACGGGATCAGTTGGCCGGTTGAAATCTGATGTACATAGCAGCGGGTACCGCATAAACTATTATAAGATGGAATTTTGCGTCGGGGTGATATAAATCAAATTAGGTTTTGCCCTTCACCGACGTTTTTTAAACACTGTATACTCAGGTTCGAGTCCCACCCGAGTGATTTTTTCCAACTTTCACTCGGGAGGTAACACACTGAGTATACAGTGTTTAAAAAACATCGGTGAAGGGCAAAACCTAATTTGATTTATATCACCCCGACGCAAAATTCCATCTTATAATAGTCAGATCATTCATGTAGTGAGCACTGTGACCAGTCAAATTCCATCAACAGACACAGAAACTAACTGGTCAGCACAGCTGGCTTACCAATCCACTGTGACAAGGCAAAGCTGTATTTTACATTTCCAGTCACAGCTAGTCATTCCTGCTATATATATAGGCAGGGAGCTCTTAACAGTTGAAAACAGTCGATTAACTGTTTTTGAGTGCTGGGATTGCATGCTTCAATTTGTGGAAAGAAGTGAGGGGGGAGGGATTCACTCAGATCGCCCCACCACCCCCTCCCCTTCCCGGCCCACTTCCACCTCCCTACTGTCACCGTTCTTGGAGCCTGAACCATCTTGCAATCCCACAATGCACCAGTACCAGCACGATCCCACCGCTCACGACATAAGTGTTCATGGTTTGGTAGAGAAGTTTTGGAGAGAAGACGCTCCAGACGAACAGATGATATCGCTGTAAGGTGACGAGGGCGGTATAGATGGCAAGGGGTAGGGCTCGGCTTAAAGCCAGAGTATGCGCAACCTCCAAGTAAGCAGATCGGTAACTGGAAATAAAAAAGAAAACCAGTGGAATTCTTAACAATGGTTAAACAATGCACTCGGAGATTTATTGAAGATGGGTCAACTCGACCGCATATTAAAACCGTATAGGATTAAAGATCGTACTGGTACTAAATTACCCGTGAAATTATTTTGTCTGGCTTAATGTCGTTTAGAAGAAATCAAGAAATGTAGGTGATTTCAATCAGGCAATTGACTGATTTTTTGGAATAAAGAGTGTTGTTGACAAATTCGTGTTTAGTGATCAAAAGGTTGTACATGGTTTTTCACTGTTTTCTCGAAAACTGTAATATCCACTGCAGCTGAGCTGAAACTTCAACAGGTTAGATTTTGAACAGTCTTCTTTGGTCTTTGAGAGGTGTTATTATTGGAAACAAACAAGAAAGCAAATACTCCCATGTATCCTTAATGCCATGGGTAAAAGTCAACTCAGCCCGCTCTCAAAAATACAAGTTGGTTATAGTGTTGGTGGACAAAAACACCCTTATAAACCATGTTGACAATCTGGTCAGTGTGGGCGGTATTTTAAACACAACTTGTTCCCTGGTGGGTTGACAGATTTTGTAAACAAACCATCACAGCTGATAGTTCTGCTTGGCAAGACAATCACATACATGTGCGGTTCAGTTGGGGAGGGGAGTGTCATGGAACTTGTGTTCTTCAGCAAGACATTTTGCCTCAACTAAATTAAGATGATATTAAACTGCTCATTAGGCACAATGTTTGTATGGTGAACTGCTTGTGTTTTTATGTCATGTGTTCCTGGAAAACATTTGATTTGAACACGTGCACTAGTTCCAGTTTATTCAAAATTCACAAGTTTTCCAAGTACTTTTATAATACAAATTTCTACAGGCCATTCATGTTAAAGGGAAAATACAACATTTGCAAACATCAAAAAATAAAACTACCAAATCGTTTTGAAATACCTTGCTGGACTGTTAGTGAATGACAGTGTAAAGCATCCTGTAAAATCATGGCACCTGGTATAATGTCATTTTCAAGAAAAGTGGTATTTTTGTATCAATTTCCAACACTGATCGGCCGATCAGCGTTGGAAAAACTGGCTTTTTTTTCAAATACTGGCCCCAATTGACAATTGCACTTGTTTGCAATCGATTACAAACCTATGAACGGGTACGAGCCAGCTAGACTGGTTCCCTGACCTTACAATTCCCCAATGTATGTAAACTGCTCTGTTTCTTCTTATATGGAGTCAGGGAACCAGACTACAGGAAAATGATTGTTTTTCTTGGTTTTTATAGCATTTTCGACCCAAAACCTCAAAAAAGTCAGTGTAACTATATTTGCTATATAGGCCTATTTCCAACCCCCCCAATTCCATCCATTTCTGAAAATTACAGTAAAAGCAAATGATGTATATTCCCTTTAATTTCCTGAAATATACTGCCTCAATGATGGAAATTCTTAGGAAGCCTCAATTTTACAAAGGAAAGGCTATAATTGATTACATGTGATAGGTTTCACACAAAATGATCAATAATGAGGATATTTACATCATTTGTGCTCATGCATGGTGTAATGAAGGACAATTGCATGTTGACAGATGGCCAAATACAATACACGGATTGTATTTCTAAAAGTGGGATTTTTTCCAAATGAGCAACAGTTGTTACCGGGTGCACTGCTGTTCATGAACATTGTTGAGGACTGTCAAGCAATGCCAGTAGTGGAGTATAAACTGTTCAGTCATTCTTATCAAAATTATTTGACAATTTTAGTACCATAGAGGAAATGTGAAATTCAGGTAAGTTTGCTTTTTCTATTTAAAAAAAATGCTAGAATTGTTTTCAATTTATAAAGATTTGAAAGCCAAACAAACACTTTTTTCTTATTTGCAAGTTGACACTTAGAAGTGTAACTCATTCATGCAAATGCATTATTGTTAAAATGCATTTCTGTATCACACTATTAATTAATGCACCACTTTTATTAAGTCTTACAATTCGTCACCGTCACCACGAACTGACACTCACATGCGCGTGAGTGTGCTGCACGTGGGCGTATTTACAGAACCGGGATATTTTGGGTTTCACGAACTGACATCCTCCACAGTGCGGCACTTTTAGAGTGCACTCTGTGCATTTTTCGGTTTCACGAACTGACACTAATCTTAATTTTACCAATTGAAACGCTTGATTAAAACATTGTATAATCACACAAGTAGACGGATAGATTAAATTCGTGTGAAACCTTTCAAACCGTTTTTCTCCGTTCTGTATTGCCGCATCATGCTTAGGTGTTAGTTCGTGAACACGAAAATGTACGGGGTGCGCTCTAAAAGTGCCGCACTGAGGATGTCAGTTCGTTAAACCCAAAATATCCCAGTCCTGTAAATATGTGTGCGTGCAGCTCACTCACGCGTGCGTGAGTGTCAGTTCGTGGTGGCGGTGTCGAATTGTTCCCTTACCAGACAAAAGAACAAATTTCTGATTACAGCCCAGTCAGTCCTAGACAGAATAAGCAAGGGTCATCTAGACTGTCCCATCTGCTTCAGTCGCTTCAAGAGGCCCAAAATGCTCCAGTGTTCCCACTGTTTTTGTCTGGATTGCCTCACACATTTTGGAAAAAACCTTCGTGGCACTCGCGGCAGTATAGCCGAACTGACTTGCCCCGTCTGCAGATATGCGACCAGAATGGTTGGAAAGAGCGTTGCTGATCTGCAAGATAATCTCCTATTGGCATCGATCGTAGAGGAGGTCACGATGATAGAACGAGAACTTGAAGAAGACACAAAGCCTAGTGAAGTGGCAGCGAATGTGCCACAGGTTGACCCCGAGTATCCACCAGTTACTACAGGCACGTGGGAATCACTGGAACAAATCAAGACGTTTGGACCTGGACACTCGAAATTCAGGTCCGTGAAAGATGTGGCCGTGTTTTCCGACAATGAACTCGTGGTTGTAGATGTCAAGCGCAAACAGCTCGTGAGGTCGTCCCTTTTGAGTGATTCTTGCTCCAACTTTGAAACAGTCCATGTGAACAATCTGTTCTCTCCGAGTCATATCGCAGTGAGCAAAGATGACAAACTCGTTGTCCTGGACGGCTCAGGAGTCAAGATCTTCAGCAGGCAGTACCGGTTCCTTGATGCGTTTATGCCGAGCAGCGAGGCGGACATCGACGGCACGCCAACCTGCCTCGCAGTGGATGACGGCAATCAGGTAGCCGTGGGTTACAAGGCTGAGGAACTCATATCTGTACATAAACAGGACGGATCCCTTGAAACCAAACTACCCGCTGCCGGAATTGGTGGTTTCATGACAACTTACAAGCAACGATTCATTTTCACCAATTTAGAGAAGAGAAACTTAACGTCAATAGACTACCACGGTGGGTCGGTGTTCTCAGTAAACATTCAAGGACTGTATCCTACCGATCCGACTGGCGTGTGCTGTGATCGGGATGGAAGCATTTATGTCGCAGTTTGTGGAAAGTGGCCAACAGGGGCAGTTTACCATTTCAGTCCCCAAGGCAAGTACATCGGATGCATTTTAAGAGGCTGCGGACCACCAAATGGTCTCAGAGTAACACCGGACGGCTGCAGTCTAATAGTGGCTGCCCAAAATCGCTTGAGAATATTACAACGTAAGTGAGACGTCATGAAAATGCCCAAATGTACAAGGCAATTGGATAGAAGTGAGCAAAGACATTAAGTCTTGATATCTCAGGGGTGAGATTGCGGGAAATTGAAAAATCCACAACATACAATTGACCGAGGGTTTGAGGGTCACCGAGGCCTCAAGCCAGTGTAGGGTGTATATGGTTTATCTCAAATTAGGTTTTGCCCTTCACCTACGTTTTTAAACACTGTATACTCAGTGTGTTACCTCCCGAGTGAAAGTTGGAAAAAATCACTCGGGTGAGACTCGAACCCACGACCTCCTGCTTTCTAGTGCAGATGTCTTGCCACTCGACCACCGAGCTAACGGGATCGGTTGGCCGGTTCGAATCTGATGTACATAGCAGCAGGTACCGCATAAACTATTCCATCTTATAATAGTATATGGTTTATGTTACAAACTTGTCTTAAGGCACTCCCTTGATACCACTTTATTTTGTTCTAATTAACTTTTGTAGGTACAAACACCTTTACTGTAAAACCAAAGGAATTCCATGGCGATTTAAAAACGGATTCTTAAAGAATCTTGAAATCAGGAAAAATCCTGACAAATTCTGACAAAATCTCACGCCTGACATTTTTGAAATCAATTTTTATAACTGAAGACTCTAGACATGATTAATGCAAAATGCTTTTTAATGTTTTTCATATTTGTGAAGACAAGCTCCAAGCCGATTGCCAAAACTCCTGTGGTCCTACAAAATCATAAATGGTGTTTTTCTACGACATGAGATAACTACTTACTTTGTGTTATGTTCCGTTATGTAGACCAGTAGACGTAGTATCCACAGCATAGGACCAGCATATGTTGAGATTGCTGTTAGTAGACCGGCTACGGCATGGATGTAGGAACTCATACCTACATATCCAGCTGAAATATCCACTGTGGCTAAACTATTGGAATTACCCTAGAGAAACAGAAAAAAGATGATTTGTTAAAAATGGGCCAACTTTAAATCCTAGCTGCTGATTGGTCAACCGCATAGCAACAGCAGTGGGGTATCATTAGTTATCCAACGAACGCAAGTGGAACACTGAGGTACGCCTGTGTCCCGTATGTTTCGGCCCCTTGGCATACTTTAAGGAGTTTGGCCTAGTGATTAGGGTTTGTGACTCATGATCAGAGGGTCAGGGGTTCGAATTCAGCTGCTGGTCACATGTTATGTCCTTTGGCAAGCCACTTAACCTTCACTTGCCTCTTTCCACCTGGGAGTATAAATGGGTACCGGCATTAGCTGGGGGATAACTGCGATGGACTGGCATCCCATCCAGGGGGAATAAAAATATTCTCAGTCATTTCATGCCGAGTAAACTAGCGATAAACACCAGCCTGATGGGCTTGAAACACACTTGACTTTACTACACAGTTGCAATTTGAACAAATAATGCCAGATAACCGTGTTTCCACGGCAACACAAACCTGAGCAAAAAATACAGCTTGTCCCATCCATATATGCACCAGGGTAACAGCCCACAATCTCAGCCGTAACCACGGTAACACCAGACCCACAATGCAATGCTGCAGTAACACCGACATGGCGACGACACCGCTGTTGTGCGGCCTTAGCAACAAGGCCATCAACATGACGTGAATGTCGCAAAGTTCTTCCAAAATTGAGCTGAAATCTTTTGAAATGTTGTTTTTTGATTTGGTGGTTAGTGAGTTCGCTGTTGGGTCATCGGTGGTCGTTTGCTCAGTTTTAGTCTGGTTCCGGGGGCCGTACAACAGTGTGGCGTATTTGACAACAAAATGCGCCAACGAAATGATTACAAGAGAGTAGACTACCCATGCCTCGTAGATTCCTCTGATAAAAAAAATGACAGAAACAAGATTTGTGAAAAATAACTTTTGAACACTATTTGTAAATTTTTGGACTTTGGTGTAAACTGATATTTGCCCCAATTATGCTTGCTTTATTCTCAGAAACAGATTTAATGGTACAAAACATTCTTTTGTGCAAGTTAATTCATACTGCATATGTAGCATGTCACATTTAAAAATCTAAACCTTTACAATTATTGTTTACTCAAAAATGTAAATTTACTGCGATAAAAGCACATTTATTTCTGTTTATTTCCAACATTGCACTGTAAGAGTGCTATCAATCTGTAAACTACGCATGTCAATAAATGCTTATTATTACTGCTCAGTTGTCTTAAACATTTCAAAATATTATGAAATGCTTGATTTTTTTTCAACAAATGGGGAGTCACAATTTTTTTACCCATGAAATGCATCCATGCTTACAGAAAACCTTGACTTCGGCCGACATCTTTAAGGCAATTTTTGTTACTCCATTTCAGTGACAAGGAATATGCACAATCGGTCTTCTCCTCCATTTCCATGTTGGAAAAAAGGCATGTACCTCAAAGATGGCTGAATGCAAAGGATCTATTGGCACTTACTTTTGTGAGGTTGGAAGCGATACTGGCAAAGTAACAGCCCCCGTTGCATAGCGATAGAGATAAGCGCCTAGTAGTGCAGCTAGTAATCTGTAGTTGGGTCTCCCGTAGCAACGGACAATGTAGATGATTGCGAAGGACGAACAAGTCAGAACGGACAGGCTGACTTTGTTTTCTGGTCTGCAACGACAAAAAAAACTGACATTTGGTCATATGTTAACCCATTCAGAACTATAAAGGGTGGATCAAACAAAACCCACGAAACCGAGATATTATTGCTAATTGGAACAGAAGTAGGGCACATGTGAATCAAAGGGAAATATCCTCTGTTAGGGTTGAATCTCCTCTTTAAAATGACACCCTGATCATGTCATTACATTCACGATTGACTGAGCAGTGACCAATTTTATGAAAGGGTCTTTTTACAGGCTTGCGCCACTTTTCAATTGTGGTTTTTGTGGTGTCATTTGTCACAGAGTGAAAGGCTATATGGTTGCCAATCAAGGCAGGTGGAGGAAAAAGAGATTTCACCATGAAAAGGGACATGACCAGGGTGTCATTTACCCTAACAGAGGATATCTCCACCACCCTGTATTTTAAATCACAGTTGGACTCCATAACCTAAGAAGTTTGAACACACGTGTATTTGAAAAAGGAGGGAAATATTACAAATCCAAAGAAAAATATATCAATTTGCCAACCGACCTGACCAACCAGTCTCCGATATCAGGTCGGTCGGCCCACTTCATTCCCGTCTGGTTCCACGCCCTTAGCAACCGACTGGCGATGAGCGCCGCCGCAGTCGCCATGGCAACTCTAGTGGCCATCTTGTCGCCGGATTGGCCAATCGCGGAGGCTGTTGCATAGATGGAGGTTGCCAGGGTGAATGTGAGTGTCAGGAAGTACCAGGTCTGGTGTTCTTCCTCAACAAAGCTGCTGGCGGCGAGGGTTAGGGTGTGGCCTACCGTTCCTGCCAGGAGGAACTTCTCAAACCAAGAAATGCCGGTCAACTGCAGGATGAGAATTATGGGAGAAAAAAAGATTACAGCCAAAGTAGTTGGGAGTGCCCAGTGGTTAGGGGGGTTCGTGACTGATCAGAGGGAGGGTCAGGGATTCAGCGCTGGTTCAGTCAATATATTGTGTGTCCTTGGGTTCACTCCCACCCCCACTTGCCCCTCTCCACCCAGGAGTATAAACCTGCCGCAGCTGGGGGGAGTAACCTGCGATGGACTAGCATCCCATCCAGGGGGAGTAGAAATATTCTCAGTCGTTTCATGCTACTGAAACTGGAGATAAACGCCGGCCTGATGAGCCACATTGGCTCTGGACAGACTTTACTATCTAGTTGATTTATGACTTGTCCTCTACACCGCAAATACTTACGACTCTACAATTTCTCACCTATGTTAGGTGTCACTGGCAGATCTAGCAAATATTTAAGAAAAGATAAGACGGTAGCTGAAAGTGGAGGAATTGAAAACCCGCAGTAATTGGTGGCATTTTCAAATTATTTTTTTCAGTTTTAAACTGATTCAAAAGGAGGTAAAGTCACTGAAAACTACTGCAAAAGTTGGAATTTCAATTTTGTGACGTTACATTTTGAGCTGACATTCAACCCATGCCTGTACACCAAATATATATTATTTATCACATACTTTTGAGGTAACAATCTATGGGCTCCATGTGGTAAGAAAGGAAGAGTTGGGGGAGACCACTGGGAGAGACATTCGAATGCATTGCCGATGACGCCTGATGCTCACGCAAAGATGCTATGGCTTTGTACATACGTTATTAGTCATACGTGCTTTGGGTTATACGCGTGCGAACCAATATGCGCACCCGTTGCGTCCCCGTTGGAGCTCTCAAAAGTGGTGAAAAATGTCCTCTCTTTTCGCGCACCAAGCCCATACAGACATCATGAAAACACTGACTTTAAGGAGCACATACTTACACTTTGAAGAATCCGCCCAAACCAGCCAAACGTGGTCAATGCGGACAGCAGAATGGCGGCCAGAGATCCTCCAATCAGTATCAGAATGACTGACCGCGCCCTTGCCCCGCCCGAGGGTGCACACAGCAGCTCGCTGGTTGCCCCGCCCGCTGCAGTACACAATGCAACATGGGTAATGCCTGCTGCTAGGCAACAGCCAATCAGGAGCAGGAATGATGGCGTGAGGTCAGAGGTCACATGGGATTGGCTGCTGAGTGATGAGGCACCGTAGCAAAGCAGGAACAAGACCTAAGACGTGATTTATAAAAAAAAATGATGCTAATTAACTTTAGATCGAACCAATTTTAACAACAGCTATTTAACAACCAATCATAAATGTTTGTTCTGACCTAGCATACAAGCTGTCATTTGCAAACTGTCCAATGAGAGCACTGCAAAACTTAGTGAGTACCATGCACCTTTGTTTCATTGTTACTGAATACGGGCTAATTAACTTACGAGCCACATCAGGACTAAGCAGCACCAATGAGAGCACTGCAAAACTTAGCGTGTACCACGCACCTTTGGTTAATGGTTACCGAGTACGGGCTAATTCACTTACCAGCCACATCAGGACCAACCCGCACCCCATGGCGTGCAGGTCGTATCTAGCCAGCGATGAAGCGACTTTGTCCCTCATCAGTCTCGTGGCTTTCACGTACTGTGTCGCAGCTTTCCTAGAGATGGTCTGTGTGTCTATGGCGGAGCCGTTCCTCGTGTGGGACAGCCATGCGGCATGTGAGCGCAAGGCGTGCTGGTAGGCCAAGTAACCCTCATCTGTTGATAAAGACAAATGATAATAACTGTAAAAAGTTCCATCAAATGTTGGTGGCTGCTGTAGTTGCTGCTTACCATGTGATTCACATGGGCCTGCCAATCCTAGTAAGCGTTTTGATAAAGTGGTGAAGACACCTGACTAGTAAGTAGGAGGTTAATGGTTCACGTCCCAACCAACTAACCCCATAAACTTTTTCTCATAAAGTCTTGGAAAGCACTGGGTATGACATGAAGGACACAACCGTATAATAATAATAATAATATAATGATATGGTACTGAAATAGCACTTTATACCAAAGGTCTCAAAGCACTTCAGGATTATTACTCGTTTTCATCAGGCCATGAGACCAGTTTTTGCAGCAGCTCCAGATCAGCACATTCTGGTCTCTACCTTCACAGGGACCCATTTATACTCCCGGGAGGAGAGAGGCAATCGTAGTAAAGTGCCTGCCCAAGAACACAAGCACCATGTTCCATGTCAGGGTTCGAAACCACATACCACGGCAAGTGAGTTGAACACTGTAACCATTGGACCACAGCACTCGACAACCTTGTATTAATGAAATAAGTGCAATTACATTGATTATTTGGACTGAAGCAATTACAGTCAAGTGTCAAGCTCAAGGACACAAACTGTGACCTCTGACCTTGCTGGCTTTGAAAAAAAAAAAAATAAACACTCCATCAAATATCTACTTCCAAATGCCGTTTATACAAAAAATGTACTTAAAATACTAAAAAAAAAAACATTTGCTCAAGACTAGCATTTCAAGAAAGTCACTTCCAAAATTTGAAGAAAAAAAAAAACGAAAAAAAATTGACCTGTTTCATATGAGTCCACGTTCTGCTTCAACACCTGGCTCAGCTGATGGCCGTTCAGCTGCAGCGCCCTCAGGTGTTGACGAGGGGAGAGGTTATCCTCCAGCATCGTCGGGATGGCCACGCCCAGGCTATTCTGGGGGATGGGGAGACCCATCAGGAGGGACAAGGTGGCGGCAACATCAATCTGATACACCTCATCAGGGTGGGGTATGGCCGCTTCTGGAGATTTTTAAAAAAATATAATTTTTAAATTTGTACTGATTTTCAAAACGGCTACATACCCTTTACATTCAGTATGAGCTTTGAGGTGTTATTTTTTTGTGATTGTAATTCATTAACAATTAATGCTTTATTACTCATGTGTATCCCATGAACAACAAAACTTGCACCTCAAAGATGTCTGTAACGCAAAAGATCTATTGCCAAAACCATAAGAAATGGCAAGCATATACGCTATGTTACGTGGACATAACATGTGCTAGCTTCTTTGGAAATTGAATGCTTTCATTTTTCTTCACATTATTAAATTGTTCAAATTGGTGATTTCAAATGTAAATACAACAATGAATTCAAAATAAAAACAGTCTTATTTGAATTGGTAAAAAAAATCTCATTTATCTTTGAAGTTTTGGAGAATCTTTTACTAATACCCCAAGGAACTGTTATTGCCCATCTGTACTAAAAAAAAATTTTATCATAACTTTTTATTGAATTGGCAGTGTTTTATCCCTTAATCACTGTACCGCCCCAAATCGCCCTGCCTGTTACTCCCCAAACTGCCCCACACTGCCCCAGCATTTGTCCTGTAATAAACACAAGGCAATACAGGCGCAAATAGGTAAATCGGGAGGGGTTACTTTCTCCTAACAACCTTTAACCTATTAATGACCTGTGACCTATATCTGACCTTTAACCTATTTCTGACCATTGACCCTTTACTGACCTGCGACCTGTTTGAAGGCGGAGCTGATGAACACCATGGGCGTGATGGTCTCGCTGTTTGATGCACCACCATGGCTTCCTGCATCACTCATGCCGTGGTCACCGCACAGCATGATTAAAGTGGGCAGAGCCAAGGATTTATCCTGGAGAACAAAAATATAAACAAAAATTGTTTATACCTCCGAATCTAGACTTTAAAGGGAAAATACAACAATTTGCAAACATCAAAAAATAAAACTACCAAATCATTTTGAAATACCTTGCTGGACTGTTAGTGAATGACAGTGTAAAGCATCCTGTAAAATCATGTCACCTGGTATACTGTGATTTTCAAGAAAAGTGGTATTTTTGTATCAATTTCCAACGCTGATCGGCCGATCAGCGTTGGGAAAAAACTGGCTTTTTTTCAAATACTGGCCCCAGTTGACCATCGCACTTGTTTGCAATCGATTACACACCTATGAACGGGTACAAGCCAGCTAGACTGGTTCCCTGACCTTACAATTCCCCAATGTATGTAAACTGCTCCGTTTCTTCTTAAATGGAGTCAGGGAACCAGACCACAGGAAAACGATTGTTTTTCTTGGTTTTTATAACATTTTTGAACCCAAAACCTCAAAAAAGTCAGTGTAACTATACTTGCTATATATTTCCAACCCCCCCAATTCCATCCATTTCTGAAAATTACAGCAAAAGCAAATGATGTATATTCCCTTTAATGGAGCTGTTTCTTACCATTCTCTTTTGGGAAGTAGCATCAGCCAATTTATCAGTTCAACTCGATATACCTCAATTGTGAAAACGTTTAATCATTAAGATGACATTTTTAAAACTGCCCAAACTGCCTCAGAGTCTGTGGTCACCAACTGCAGCAGGATATAACTGAGGCACTGTTCAATGAGACTGGCTCTAAATTGTCTCAGAATTGGCCGTTGATGCCCTGGTGTTGAACTCTTCAGGGAATTCAATTCTGGCCTCTAGGCACCTCGTGTGAACTTTTGAGGAAATTTGGTGAAGTTGGATTTTTGGGTCAAAAACTGACTTTTTTGATGATGCCGGCTATGGAAAACGTTGAAGTTTTGGGGGCATTTTGGAAAAAAATCTAAAAATTTTCTTTTCTCACTGGATACTGAATGTGATGAGTTGAACTCTTCAGGGAATTCAATTCTGGCCTCTAGGCACCTCGTGTGAACTTTTGAGGAAATTTGGTGAAGTTGGATTTTTGGGTCCCACAGACTTTTACACTTGATGAAACTGTGTTGCGTCTGGCAGGGTTAGCATTAACCTATTCAATCATCCTTCCCGCCTCGCCATTCTAATTCTTTTTAAGTTCCATAATCTTTTAAACACCTTTTGCTTGAAAGAAGCCTCAAAGACAGTTTACTACTATGACAAAGAAAGATACCTGCTCTCTGATGGTTTCATGAATGGTGCGAATCACACCGTCCATCTCCTTGAGTTTGGGTGAGATCAGGGGGCTGGTTGGCCCCCCTAGATGCCCGATGTGGTCCAGGCCCAGGTAATGCAAGACCAGTGCGTCCCAGTTAGGATTGAACAAGGCTGGTTGGATGTGCCTGGTCACGTTATTGTCAACCTGTGTTATAAAACAACAAATGACAAATTGTCACAAATTTTCGTATCATTTTTTTTATTTGACTACCAGATCAGGTTTTTAAACCAGATTGATTGATTGCCGGAAGCAGTGGCCTCATAGTCTGTGAACTCATGGTATGTGGGTAATTCTGCAGGTTGTGGGTTCAAGTCCCGCCTGAGGTTGCGGTGCGTGTGCCCTTGGGCAAGGCACTTTGTCACTCATTGCTTCTCCCCGCCCAGGAGTAAATGGGTACATGTGAGCTGGCAGAGATGGTTATTGTGATTGATTTTAGCTGCTTGCGTGGATATGGCTGCATTGAGCTGTTTACTCCCCAGGGAGCAGAGATTGTCTTTGGAATGTTTCATTGGCATAATGACCATGCCTAACAATAATGTAAAACACTTAGATCTTAAAAGCACTACATAAATATCCATTATTATTATTATCATTAAACCGGCCAGCCAGCACTGCCAAGCTCGGTGGTCGATACTAAGACGTCTGCACTAGTAAGCAGAAGGTGATGGGTTCGAGTCCAGCCCGAGTAAGCTTGTCTTTTGTTGTCTCACAAGCTTTTGGTCAGCACTGATTATAACTTGCTGAAAATTGTATTAGTTCAGGGCAAAGAATTTCAAAATTTACAAATTGACATATGTTAGCTGTTCATACCTCACACAAATGCAAACGCCAATTAAAGTTGACGTCACCTAACTGTTGCAGCAAATTTCACTGGATTTGAAATGTGTTCAACTTATTGCCAATTTACAGCGCAGAAACTTGCTGTGACATCACACATTCACGTTCGCAGCCACTTCCAAGCTGCGTACAATTCAACTTTCAGGTGTCATGTTTAAACTTAGCAGAGTACTTATGATGAATACTCATCAAATTGAAACAGATTCTGAAAAAAATTCATGTCATTTTATTTTGCTGACAAGAGTTTAGCTCACCTCTGTGTAGTCAGTAACAAAGAAGGACGTGGTTCCATCGGCGTCGGCAAAGTGCCCCGGGAAGAGTTTCATCCAGGTATCGTCGCCGTAGAAGTAGAGCTGTCGACCCTGACGACGCATCTGTGAGATGAGATTGTCCTCCACCAAGGCTGTGGAGTCCAAGTTCAGGACGATGTCCACAAAGCCGGGAATCGTTCCTGACGTCAGAGCCTGGATAGACCAAAGAAATCCTCAATCACAATGGATAAGAGTTTGGTAGTCGAATCCTTCACAAGTCCTGACAAGTCAATCACAAGTCCTGCCAGTTTTAAAGGTATAGTCCATCATTTGCAGCCATCCGAAAAGTAACTGGCGTAATTATTGTTGAAAAACAAGCTTGGTTGAAAGATAGTAAGGGGACTAAACTCCCTGTGAAATTATTCTTTCTGGCAAGCTGTCATTTTGAAGTTATCAACGAAAGAAGGCATTTCCAACGGTGATTCTTAAGAAGCACCGTAGGAAAATTTAAATTAGTAGTTCGTTTTGTTATTCTTGTTATAATTCGTCGGATCAGTGCGCGACGTCGCGTATAGCTGCAATTCAAAACAATTCAATACATGATTCAGTAACTTTGGATTTGAAATTGAGATCTTAGAATGCTGTTTTTCTCGGAATGTACAGCTGAAGCTTAGCTGAAACTTCATCAGGTTAGTTACTCAGTATCCTTCATTAGATTTTGAACTCTTTTGTTGCTTCAAACGAACAAAATGCACAAATTACAAATGATGGACTGTAGCTTTAAGTCAAGTCGCAAGATATTGAAATTACCGGTGATAAAAGATATCCGTTGATACCATTTATCACCTGTTAGCTGTGACTGAACTTGCAAAAGTCCTTGTGGCTTACTTTTAACAGGACTGAATACAACACTAAGATAGATGTTGTTACGAGCCACTGGGACAATTTCAATTCCCTTTCCCCCGTGGTTGGCACAGAGGTTCTTTCCTTGCCTTCCACCTCTATGGCCCGGGTTCGATTCCTGCCTGGGCCAACATGTGGATTTGGTTTTCAGTCCCCACCTGATTCCGTGGGTTTCCCCAGAATATTCTTCTGGGGTTTTCCTCCCACCTCTAAAACTGTAATTTCTTCTCATTGTCTCCTCTCTACAGGTTTCTTCAGGCTTGCGAGCTACAGTGCCAAGGGCACTTGTGAGGAAACCTTGGTTTAATTACCAGAAATAAGTAATGACAATAACATTGATTCTAGTAATATGACTCCTGTCTTATCAACAAAACTCCTGTTAGCTTCTTCTAACTCCTTAAATTTTGTGATTTTTTTTTTCATTAAAAAAAAAAGGGAAAGGATTAATTTTTCATGAGAAGACCTCCCACCTTGATTCTAGGCATGGTGACAGTTGGAGGATGTGCCCTTGCTAGGAAGCTCCTAGTGCCACCTAAGCCGATGAGCATCCTCGTGTATGGCATGTCGTATTTATTGCGCTCTCCGTAGACAAAGTCCGCCCTCAACGCATCGATCAGGATAACAACGAGGCGACCGAAAACTGGACCAATCGGAGCAACACCTATGAATGAAAGTTAAAAAAGCGAGTATGATTACTTTTTATTCTGACGGAATGTACTTCAACAATAATGACTCATTAGTAAGGCTAAGTTTTTAAAATAAACAGTTGAGAAATTATTCGCACATGGTGTTTCCGCAAACCTTTCATTATTTAAACAGTTTCTCGTTTGGGCGTTGGAAAAAAAACGAAGGAGTTGGCCCCCTTTTTCCCCCCAAAGATTGCCGATTTTTCAAGATGGTGGATGTTTTTTCTTCCATTTTCTCAACTCTTTTGCTGATTCAAACTTGTGTCCAGAGGAGTCGTCCCCTTCCTATATCTAGCTACAATTTCAAATGAACCGCATGTATGTATCGTACGTTTGGGCGTGATCCCTGGCTGTATGGCATACTGGTTTATGGCTTCTGACTAGCACCCCTTGAACAAAGATATTGACTAATTGGGGAACCGCCAACATCATAAGGGCTGGATAGCTCAGTTGGTAAGAGCACCAGAACAATTATCCGGAGATTGCAGGTTCAAGTTCCGCTCCAGTCAATTTCTTTGTTCAACTTTTCAATGGCTACAATTTTGTTAGAAACAAATAAAAAGACAATATATTGACAGTATATTTTCAAAATATATGGGAAATGCATGAATTAAAAAAAGGAGGCAGACGGGAAAAAGGAAGTGGGGGGGGGGGGGAAACTGGTTTATTTCTTATACATGTATTACCAGAATCTTGGTCATCTGTTGGGAGGCCCTCGTTTGCTGGCGTGCTTTCCAATGGCTCCCTGGGCAAATTGTGGAATGATGCATAGCCCTCCACGGCTTTCTTAACGGGAAAGAACCCCTTCAAGAAGATGTCCAGCCCCAGGAATTCACCCACAATGCATAGCAGCAGGAGCTGAAGACCTGATAAACGCATGGTTACTGGCTGACTGACTGTTGATCATTAAATTAAAATAGACAAACATAAAATAAATAAACAAGTAGACCAAATACATCATGTTAATGTTGAGCGCGTTCAGTCGATGTGCGCCATTGGTCAAATGTTGCGCATCGGTCGATCACAACACTATTGTTCGATCCCGCTGCCACCTATTGAACACTTTTCTTTCTAATTTACAACTCTGGAGGTTTTTTTTAAAGAGGTAAGTCAATTGACCCATCACTCAACAGATCGACCGATTGCACCCAACATTTGACAAATTATACAAATTAAACTAGCCCCACTAGTGTGGCCGTCGGTATGCTGCGCAGCGCAGCTATACCGACGGCCACACATCAAGTGGGGCTAAAATTAAACTAACAACCAACTTAAAGTTCTACATAACATAGCTCGATTAAATTGCGGTTATCTTTTTAATGCACTTTCACCCAATCACTGATAATTGCTTCGCCTGTCCCAGCCCGTTTAGCTGGTTTTGCAATCCCCCCCCCCCACCTCCGTGCCCCGCCCCCGGCTCAGCAGTATGCTGCAAGTGCAATGTGCAAGTCTAGTTTTAGTCTGTAGCCGGCCACTGCCACACTACACCTCCGGCCTCCACGGGCGACTAAAGTACTGCCACTAGTGCTAAAGATTGCTCTCAATATGTAAGCTACACATCCTTTTGAAAACATAGATCATTAGGTACTCAAAATTCTTAAACTGAAATTGTTTACCACTGTTGATCACTGTTGAATGATATGCCTAAAATTATAGCCTAGCCTAGGAACCAGGGAACTTTCCCCGTTCATGGGCGCAGCCATCTTTCGTGGTACTCGGCCAAAATGTGCTCAAATTGAACATGTTTGCAGTTTACCAGCGCGGGTGAAACATGGTCGGGTATTTGCCTCGAAACGAGTTACTTGCACCTCTTGTACATAAGTAGGCTTTCGTGTACCAGACTACACCAGAATCCAGCATGTCGGGCAGCGAAGACGACTTGGAGTTTCGTATCAATACGAAATTTGCCGAAAATTACGATAAATGGAGGAGAAAGGAAGAGCTGCAAAAATGTATGTAGAAGTTCGGGTTGGGAAAAAATGTTTGCAACCTGAGGCTACTCCAGCGGTTGTGTACAGTCTATGGAGAGTCAAGGACATTTTTAAAGTATTTCCTACAAAATTGGAAATGTTTCTCAGTCCCAGATTCATGTCTTAAAACTCTTAATAATCTTATCATCATTTTTGCAATGACTGACCTTCATTGAGATGATATATGAAGAAAAAAGTGACGTCAGGTTGCAACATTTTTTCCAAACTTTTTCTGACGTGACCGCCACTTTGTTTTTAATTTTGTGTAAAACTTAAGTTTTTTCTGTTAAGAAAAATATATCAAAATACTAATACTGGCCTAGGCCTAGGCCAAATCAAGCAATTTTTTAACTAAAATGAATTGTCTCTTTTCATTTGATTAAAAATAAGGTAGTGGATATTTTGCCGGAGGTAATGACGGCGAACTAACGATTACTAAAGGTTTGCCGGCGGCAATCCATATCAACAGAGGGCGCTGTACTCTTTAAAATAGGGCTGAATTATAAGATGTATTAAATTCCCATTAAAAGTTGTGTAGCTCGTTTGGTGTAATGGTTAAGCGAAGGCTTTTGTAAGCGGGATGACTCGCGTTCGATTCCGACCACACCACATTTTTAAGTTTTTTTTTTCTCATCCCCAAATAAATAAGAATATTCTTCTTTTATTATTTTAACATGTCTCAAACATTTTTTGCAGAGTATTACATTTTCTTTTTCAGATTTGTGGCTCTGGAGGATTTTTTTTAAAAGGGAAATAAAGTCCGAAATTATAAAATGGTCTGAATCCCATCTTGTGAATACGAGGTAACAACGATAATTTTGGCATGGAGCCAGACTAAAACTTGTCACCGGAAAATGTTTAAGTACAAAAAAACAGTAACTGCGCATGTTCAGTGCATATCCGGCAAACTAACGTTTACTAAAGGTTTGCCGTCTCCGGCAAAATATACACTGCCTAAAAATAAAGTTGTTCGCTGGTTTATATTGCCACACTTGAAGTTGAACACATCATCTTTCTTATCCAAATTCTTTTCCAGTAAAAGACAGATACGGGGAGGACTTTGCTGAAGAATCTTCCAGTTCATCATCAGAAGAGGAAGATGAGGACGCAGAGGTAATACAGCCAAAAACTGCAAAATTTGGAAAAAATCTGCCCCCCAAAAAATTAAATACCGTTTCCTAGAGGAAGGTGGGCGTGGACATCAGGGGATTTTTCACATTGGCTTATCTAGCTCCTAGACCTATGGTCTTGAAATCAATGGTTCTTGAGTTTGGAGCTCCGAATGGTAATAGCAACCAATGATTGCTGAATGGTATCACACAGCAAATGATGAAAACCGACGTCACTCTGCCCCAATCTTTACTTTTGTCTGCTATTAATCTTCCAATTAATCAGGATTTTTTTTATCTTTCCTTCAGGGTCTTACAGCACAAATTGAGAAAGACTTCTTGAAGACCCTGTCGTATGTTAAGAGCAGAGATCCGAGGATATACGACAAGGATGCAACGTTCTATCATGAACAGGGTTTGTACCATTCTATGTCTTCTCTGTCTAAATTTCTTGTTACATGTATGACTAAGATTCTGTTTGAGTTTAAATTGACGTCAGTTATGAACTTATTGACAGTTTATACTCTTAAGAGCACACATGAAATTACACATATTTTCGCTACCAAGATGATGGAAAAGACGTCAACCTTTCCATCAAAATTGAAATAATGGTTTTCTCCATTTCTCCATTGGCTTATGTATACTAAACAAGTTAGGTATTTTTGTACATCGTCAAGTCAACTGTTTGAATTTTTTATCTTGCAGAATCGTCGTCCGATGGAAGCTCTGGTGGAGATGCCCCGCCCACAAAGAAGAAGAAAGAAAAGGGAAAAAAAGTAAAGGAAGACAAACCGGTCTTCCTGAAGGACTATGAGCGTCAGATTATCACGGAGAAGGGCGGTCGCTATAGTGATGAAGAATATGAGGAGGAGGAGAATGAGGAACAGTTTGGAAGAGCAGCGTCTCTGACCTACGTCCAGGAACAAAGAGCGATCAAGGACAGGTATACCAAATGGGTGCATACTAGGTTGAACTGGGTTGCTCTGGGTTAGGTTGCTGTGAAACAAATGAGTATCAGTGGGTACATAGGCGTATGCTAGGTTAAGATGGGTTTTTCAGAGTTAGCGTGCTGTGTATCCAGTGGGTATCAGTGGGTATTTTGGATTCAGCTGGGTTGGGATGGGTTGCAAGGAGTTCAGAAGAGTGGCGTCTCAAACCAGTGTCCAGGAGCAGGAAATTAATCCGACAAATAGAGAATTGATGAGTTCGTGTCAGGTTGAGGTAGGCTGTTCTGGGTTTTCCTGCTGTGCTGCCATTGAGTATCAATGGGCGTATTGGGTTCAGACGGGTTTAGCTGGGTTGCAAGATGTTTGCAATTGTGGAATATCCAACCAAAAAAAAACAAAACAAAAAAACATGAGAAAGGAGGTTGCCTTTTTACAGCTTGGCTTGATTGGGTTGAAATTAAAAAGTTTTACTGGTTGCACTGGGTTTAGATAGCTTTTCCGGGTTGATTAACACTTAATATTGAATGTCAAATTGTTCTCACATGCAATCCTATTAGAAAATTCTGGGTTTTTTTGCAGTTTTCAAAAGGCATTGCAGAGCAGCGACGAAAGTGATGATGATATCCTCTTGAAGAAGAGGCCGAAAACACCCAGAGAGAAGGTAAGGCTAGACTTGCGTGTCCTTGAGCAAGATATTTTGTCACAATTTATTTTAGAAATGAGTCGGTGGGTACCAGTAAATGGCAGGGTTTGTACTGTGCTTGATAAGTCTTTGCCACTTCTGTGCTAGTTCTGTGCTACTATCCTGTTCAATATCTCTGACGCACAGTGACTGTTTATAGAAGCTGTTTGCATGATCATGCCACTTTTTTTCATGCTTTGCTTTTCAAACAATGTTGATTGAACAGTAAATTGAAAAACAAAGTTTGCAGTAAACTCACAAGAAATGTTAGATACAGGCTTGCTCCTTGGTCCAATAACAATAATATTGAAGCAGGCATATTTTATGTTTCAGATTTGCTTTTGTCTAAGAACTCAATTAAACCCTTTTTTTTGTTCATTGTTGATTTGGCAGAAAGCAGAAGAGGAGGAGTACATCCAGTGGATGAAAGGACGGAAGGAGACGGTGGACGATGAGAAGACGGCTCAAGATGCAGCAGAGATGGTAAGACTGGGACTCGGACAATCTCGATTTATTAATTAATCCATCTCCTGTCAGTGATGTTGGCTGCATTCCAGTCTGCCCTACTCAGAACACGCTAACTGGATGGCGTAACCCTTTTTTGAGATATGGCAGAAACCATAGGAGTGGGTAAATTTGGGAGTGGGTAAACTTGGGTAAATACAAAAAGAGTTTGCCAAATCAAAATAGCACTCTCCTGTTGTGTTTGTCTTCTCCCAAATATGCTAATTTGAGAAGGCAACTTGCTTTCAGCTAAGACTCGAAAATGGAGTAAAATTAGAAAATTCACTATTCTGTGAGCAGAAAAGGAAGATATGGTGAGGAGTTCTCGTATTAGTGCAGTTTATCAGGATATCAAATTTTTTTTATTCCTAGGTTTATTTGACCAAGATTAATTGTTTGTTTTATTATTTATTCTTATTTTTGTTATTCAGTAGTCATTGAGAAATGTTATGTTTTTTCTGTTTCAGGAAGCTCTGAAAAGATACTGGACCGATCCATCTCTGGAGGAAGGGGAGAAGTTCTTACGCGACTTCATTCTGAACAAAGGGTACAAGGCGAAAGATGAGGAGGGGTAAGACAATGGAACATTCCAATCCCAGCTAACTTGTCAGTTATGACATCTGAAGCAAACGTTATGAAACATAAACCCACCAAGCAAACGAATTGTATCACCCCTGATCTTCAGAGTTGTAATACTCAGATATATTTACTTGTTCACCTTTGTCTGTACTCAAACTCATCAAAAAGTTACTTAGCTTGTATCAGTATTCATTGTATTGTATTTTGCTTTGTTTGTTTATATCAATTTTGCGTATAAGTCTGTTTATTTTTTTTATGACTGTAATGCGCATTTGAACATATTTTAAATGGAATTTGCGCACTATAAATTAATAAATTATTGTTATTATTATTATTATTAGCTATAACATAATCATTGAAAAAGTACTCATGCTAGCATTGTACTCTTACCCACTGAGATTTTTGGTAAATTCTCACAATTGAAAACAACTTAACAACCTTACATGTCAACAGTTACATATTGGACTAGTCAAACCCGTATTTCAATTGATGCTTTTGACCTCTTGACATTGATACAACACAAAATATACAGATTGTATTTGTGTAACAGTAGCGTGTTTGTCAAGACCATTTCCATCCCAGTCACAAGCTATTCAAATGACTGTGACGTAGGATTCTTTTTGTTATAGTTCATCACCCGTTAGTTGTGAGCGGACTTGAAAATTGACTTGTGGGTTACTCGTGGCTGGACTTGTGACGGACTCGACTTGAACACTGGTACTGATGGGTAACTTTCTTATTTTGTTCTCAGAGATGAGCCCGCCATTGAGCTAGAGGAGGCAGATTTCTCTGAGGAGGAGCGTCTTCTAGACACGCAGGATGAATTTGAGAGGAAATACAACTTCCGTTATGAGGAACCAGATTCAGAATTTGTAAGTCTTGGTTTAGATGACTTAGATGACTAAAATTTTATTTTAGTAATCATGGCACCTTCATTGTTTATACAAAACCCAAATTAGCCCTTATCCTCCTACATCCTTCCAAATTCACCAGGCAGTATTGGAAGACTTTGCACTGAGGAATGAAGAGCCCAGCCACTGTTACTTTACATGCTCCTTGAGGGTCAACGTTCAAATTAAGTGCCATTGATTTCCTGCACAGTGGAGGAATCTTGGAATGTTTGTAGCAACATGACTTTGGAGCTAAAATTTGTAGAGGGAGTTACAGTAAACCTCTCTGGTAACTCATGCCTGTCTTAGACGCCATGCTACTGCCGCGCCGAACTTTACTTAAATGAGTGCGGCAGTAGCTCATCAACAGCATGGTAGTTGCTCTAAACGCCAAACTTAATAGTCGAACCTTAATGCATCTGGAGTAATGGGCCAGTTTAAACTAGTTCAAGCAGTTCAATGTTCATTAAGCCCGATCACAATTTTTGCGCTGAGTCTATTGGAGTCGATTTGCAGGTCTGCACCCTGAATTGTGATTAACGTCAGACTGGACTTGTGCCTGGACTTCTGATAGACTCTACTACAATGCTGTTTAAGCTATGACTTGAACTCTCTGTTCTTAGATCAAACGCTACCCCCGGACGATGGCCAGCTCGGTGCGAGTCAAGGACAACAAGAGAGCCGTTAAGAGACAGGATAGGAAGGAGAGAAAGCAACAGGTATTGTGAAGTCAATAAAATTTCAATAACAACATTTGTCTTGCATAACTCTCCGGCCTCCCCCCCCAAAAAATGAATAAGTAAAAAATAATTATTCATAAATACCTAAGACAGTTTACGCATTCCTATTGGTCGAGAGCCCATCACGTGGCCAGTCTTAAATGGATGATAAAGACATGGCTAGCTGGTCTTAAACACTTTTCCAGTGTCACAATAAAATGTGGACTCCTAAAAATCCAGTGCCTCTTATCGTTTCATTGGTTGAACATTCACAATCCTCACGTAGGCATGCGCAACACTACCAGGAAGTTAGAATTTTATAGTTCTAAATTCAAAATGCAACGTGCCAGGTGCGTTCTGCGCGACATCGCGTAGAACATGATACGCGCGCATCAATCTCCATAAAAGGGTTGTTTACATCTTACTCGTCAGCTGAACACTCCATTATTTTGCAGGAGGGATGTTTCAAAAAGCATAAAGTGAATTTGTTGAACAAAATCGGGATGTTTTGAACGAATTATATGATTTTTTTTTGCCAAAAAGGTATTTATGAATGGGAATAAATATGTGCTCCGTCGGTATTTATCACTCTGTTTAATACCACTTAGAGTCTGGGTGCTGATAGTTACCCTCGCCTCCGGCTCGGGTAATTATCAGCACCCAGACTCTAAGTGGTATTAAACAGAGTGATAAAAACCTCCGTAGCACACATTTATTCCCTTAGTAAGTAATAAATACAAATCATTAATTTCCTCTCCTTTTTTAAGTAAACCAGATTTGTCACAAACAAATTCATTTCAATTGAGGAAAGTTCCAAATTTTCCCTTCGAGTTTTCAAATTCTTTTTAGAGAAATTCAAAAATCATTGTCCTTAGAATGAATAAAACCTGAAAATCATAGATTTAAAAAGGGTTGAAGAACCCAAAGTATCAACCTGGCTCATTGGTTCAAATCTTGAATCCCCCTTGCTGCAGGATAAGGAACGAAAAAAGGAGGAGCTGAAACAGCTGAAGAATCTCAAGAAGCAAGAAATTCTGGACAAGTTGGAGAAGCTACGTCAAGTGACAGGCAACACTGCCGTCGGCTTTGAGGACATGGATCTAGAAGGGGACTTTGATCCTGAACAACACGACAACGCCATGCAGGTACAAAAATCATTAATCATTAACAATCAAGGCAATGTGCTGTCTAAGCCTAGCCATGTCTGCTGTCTAGCCCTAGCCATATCTGCTGTCTAGCCCTAGCCATATCTGCTGTCTAGCCCTAGCCATATCTGCTGTCTAGCCCTAGCCACATCTGCTGTCTAGCCCTAGCCACATCTGCTGTCTAGCCCTAGCCATATCTGCTGTCTAGCCCTAGCCAGGTCAGCTGTCTAGCCCTAGCCATATCTGCTGTCTAGCCCTAGCCATATCTGCTGTTTAGCCCTTGCTATATCTGCTGCCTAGCCCTAGCCATATCTGCCGTCTAGCCCTAGCCAGGTCAGCTGTCTAGCCGTAGCCATATATGCTGTCTAGCCCTAGCCATGTCTGCTGTCTGGCCCTAGCCAATCTGAAGTGGTATATCAACTCACATTAGGCACCCCAAAAAAATCTTCGGTTTCTGGTATGGAGCTTGCCCCAAAAGTGGTGCGGCGACACGTTTTTTTTTTTCCGCCAACTTTTTTTTTCTTCAAACGTCGGCTGATGTTGCAGATGACGCTTCGATCCCCTTAAAACTCTCAAAAATATCCTTTAGAGTGGAGCCATAAGGCTTGAGAATTCTGCACCCACTAACGATCGCGACCGACACGAACATTCTTTGCGAAATTTGGATAGTTCAGACAAAAATCAGAGAAAATGGTAATGTCAGACCATACAGCGACATCGACATTGTGCATGAGCTGCCAGGCTGGTCATTAGTGTGCTCCCTTACATATTGCGCTAATTTAAAAGCGTTAACAGGTTCCAGATACACGACCATCGCTCCCTCAGTCTGGCTTCCAGACACACAATTACAAAGACACACAATTGCAAATAGTGCCCGACTAACTTTACTGCAAAATATATGGGACCCCAGAGAGGCCACATAAAGCTAATACTCTATCTAAAAACCAGTGAGTTTGGCGGTTTTGAGACATCATCTTACATTGAAATAAAAACTTTTTAATTTTGCCGACGTGCATGGCTACGGCGACGTGTGCGCAAACCAGAAACCAGAGACTTTTTTGTGGCCTTAACCCTCCTAGTTGGAAGTCAATATTCAGAGCCATTTAAAACCTGTTTGATGTGAAGGGATATGTAGTTTAAAAGTAACTCTGTCAAACAGAGGGTCACTGCACACAAAAAAGCTATGCGGAGAGCAGTGAAGCATGACCAAATCTGCCTGCTTGTTCTGAGCTTAACCACACAAAAGAATTGTGCAGACATTTGAAGTGTTATCCATACTCCACAGAAGACTACCTCAAAGGAATTTGAAGTGTGGGTGCTAATTCTATGGGCAAAAGTGGTTTTGCAAAACATGGAAGAATTGGGAAGTGTAGAAGACTAGGAGGGTTATGAAGATTGAATATCTTAACAAACCACAGAGCTGTGCTTACATTCAAAGATGAAAATGAAGCTTAAGTGAATTTTCCCCTTTGCAGAAAATTTTCAGTGAACAGTATGACGCCTTGCCGGAGGAAGACACAAAGCCAGAATTTGAGCACGAAGACTGGGAGGATGGTGAGTGCAAAATGCCCTCATTTCTAAAACTTGAGCTTTGATACACATGGGAATGACATAAAGCAATGTGTCCTCACTAGGCCCTCATGAGTTAGACTGGTGACCCATTCTCATCGCATGTAGATGAGGACATGCCCTAAAAGCTTCTTAAATTGCATTGGGTGCTTTCGCATGTAGTCAGATTAGCCTCAGTCTCAAGCACATGTATAGGGTTACATGCAGAATGCTTTGCCTGTTTTGCATGTGTTAATACTTGAATAACATTGACCTGGCATTCAAGGTCATAAAGACAAGGAGGTAGCGCTCAGTTTTCTCATGAGTAGGTTATAAGCATACCATACTGTTCCTGTATGGGGTTTATTTGCTCCGTGCATAAGTATACCCCCTCAACGGCAACAAAGGGAGAGTTGGGGGAGACCACCGAGAGAGACATTCGAAGACGCTATGGCTTTGTGCACATTCAGACTAGAATTATTCGTATGTACTTTGCGCTGCTATGCGCACGCGAGCCAGGACAGTATGTGATGTGCCCCATCAGCTTGGATTTCAAAAATGGTAAAAGAGCGCCCTCTCTTGTTCACGCACGGAGCCCATTGGGATTTGCCCTCCACTGACGTAATTATACTCAGTCTTGGAGAGCTTGCAAGAAAATAATTCACAAGCTTACTCAAGTGGGACTCGTACCCACGACCTCCTGCTTACTAGCGTAGATGTCTTACCACTTGACCATCGAGCTTGCTGTGGTCAGCTAGCTGGTTCGAAACTGATATAGCAGCGGGTTCATAGGATGCATCAATGGAACTTGTATCAGTGCAAATTCCGTCTTATTAATGTAATCTTTGTTTCGGCATTACGTTTGCTGTGCTGTCGGTAATTATCACAGTCTTCACAGTATCATCTCGGCTACGGTCCACTCTGTAATTCCAGTTTTAATGTCACATATTTGGGTCTTATTTACAGAGAATTGGGATGATTGGGATGGTCAGGACTATGGAGAGGAGGAATATTATGAAGGAGGTGATGAAGAGCAGTACTGCGAAGACCCAGATTTTAACGTGAGTGCAAAAATAAACCACAGAAAAACAGCCTTTACGCGTCTACAATAGGTGATGAAAAAATAAAGTGTGTTCACTGAAGAGTGCATTTTTTTTTTTTTTTTTTTAAGTGTGACTGCCTTTTAGTGCAAGCCACTAGCACAAAAAAAATAAGTTTCAAAAACAACTTTAGTAAACAGTTCTTAACCACTTCGCGCCAGGATTATTTTGACATTGACCGGACCCAGGGGGCGGGATTGTTTTTCACGAACCTCGATGCCAGACGGGTTCAGGCCGTCATCTGCAGGTAGCACACCCTGATACTTCTCGGCCTCGCTCGCTGCGAGCGGGTCGCAGACAGATATTTCTGGCGTTGCTTGTTGCATGTTTATCCGTCATCCATTCCGAATATCGCAAAACCTTTGCATGTATACACATGATCCGACGTGAACTGGTTAAACCATTTAATCGAACAGAAATTGTTTTTCATTTTTATGTTTTTCAAAGAGCTTGTGAAGGAACTGGGGTGGGAATCGAACCCGTAACTTCCAGCATACTAGTGCAAATGTCTTACCACTTTATGGCCATTTATTATATCATTGTAGATGGATGCAGATTATGACCCGTCTCTCTCCAAGCAAGCCAACATGGAACGTAGGGCAGCCTTGCAGCAGGAACTGATTGGCTCGTCCAAGAAAAAGAAGAAGAAGAAGTTGTCCAAGTTTGCTGAGGTCTTGAAGACCAAGAAACCTGTCTTCAATCCTGGTGAGTTGAAAGCCGACTGTGATGTATTCGGGGGCAAGTTCTTGCTTACATTCAAAGCACAAGATTACAGAACCATTCTCAAGATGGAATTTACGTCAGGGAGATGTAAATTCAATACAGGGTTTTGTCCTTCACCGATGTATTTTTCTGAACACTGTATACTCAAGTGTTGTCCATATGGGCCCCTAGGGAGAACAGTTCATTGACAACTGATAGGGTTACCCTAGTAAAATAACACAAAATAAGTAAAACAAATAAATAAATACATAAGTAAATGTATTGGGGTTTTAATTTTTCATTTTGATTTAAAATGTAGTCGGAAAAGGGGGGAAGTTCTGAAGAAGAATATAAAAACCAAGTGCCTACCCGTATCACCATCTACGAAAAAACAACACCTACATGGTGAGAAACAAACAAATATTCCCACACACGGTAAAGACAATATCACCATTTACATGGTGGGAAATTAAAAAAAAACAAATCACCTACACAGTGAAAAAAAAAGGAAAAAGTATAAGGTCTTTCACCATAAATCTTTTGTATTTCTGTACAAGATTCTGTACAGAACTAATTAGCTTATATCAAAAGTGTAATTGAGAGAAGCACAATGCCCCATACTAAAAAAAAAAACCAGCATTAAATCAACATTTCTTTTATCCTTTTTTTCTCCGCAGATGACAGAACTTACGAGGAGTACATCGAGGAGTTCTACAAGCTGGACTACGAGGACATGATCGGGGACATTCCTTGCCGATTCAAATACCGCAAAGTAGTTCCCAACGACTTTGGCCTAACCACGGAGGAAATACTGTCAGCTAAGGAGCGAGAGTTGAACCAGTGGGCCTCGCTCAAGAAAACCTGCCAGTACAGGTGGGTACCAGCTATGACGTTATGTTAGTGGATAACCAAGGCGGTTACCACTGACGCACACTGGTAGTTAGTGGTTACCATGTTGGGCACCAGCTACATAGTTTGGCATAACTTGTAGCTGTATTAGTACACATCTTACATATTTATACCCCAAATGCACTTTTTTGGCATTTTTCAGCTTGTTAGGGAAGTAAAGGTTGATTTTATTTTCCCCATGTGCAATGGACTTACAATCACCTAACCATTTGGTAGTACCAGAGACATACTACCCAAGTTGAGCTGCAAGTCTTCCGACTGTACATGTCTTACATATTTATGTCAGGTTGACAGTAGCAATCGCAAGAGCGATTATTGGTGTTCAGTACTGAAAAAACCTTCACGACAGAAAAATTATTATATGCATTCTGTTGGAGGGACTTCACACTTTGTTTTTTCAACTTTTAATAATGATGTTATGTATGAGGAAAAAAACATAACCCTATTAGAACAGTTAGGCAGTAAAGAACAAATTTTGACCGAGATTTGTTTTTGTTTTTTTAACTTTTGATAATAAAGCTACGTAGACTGTGGTATGATACAACAAAAACAATATGTATGGTCTGTTTTGTGAAAACAATGCAAAACTAGCCCAGAGATGTTGGCCGATTTGAGTGCCTCGTGATTTTGAAGCAGAGTTTGTCAAAAATTAGCCAACACCGAGGGACCAATAATTTCCCATTACTTCCTGAAAAAAACCATGATGTTATTTTTGTACAGCAGTAATCAGGAGCAGTATCGCCCTGTTGAGGAAACCCAGAATATATCTATCAGAAAAGTTGAACTGCAAAGAAGAAAAAAAGGTTAAAATAAGAAGTGTTGTTTATTGTAAATGATTTCTTTTTTTCAATAGGACGGAAGAAGAAGAAGAAAGAGACAGGAGGATCTTTGCCAAGAAAGCCAAAAATGAAGCCAAGAAGCGACGGGTCTTCCTTAGTCTCTTGGAGAAACCGTAAGTCAATTATTTGACTTTACTTTCAAAACCATTGATTTTAGATAATGATGTCAAAGTTGTCTGATTTCTGTCAGAATTCTCGTCTGGAATATAGCGTCTAATTATTTATCCCGTATTGTAAAACTTGTTTGCAATAAGTTTTAGAAACTCTCATGTAAGCTGGTATCAGAGGGCCAGCTTACAGTCCTCTTTGTACCTACTCACTGACCAGGGGGGGGATCTTAATTTCAGGAAACAGGGGGGGTGTTGAGTGAACACGCCTTGCTAGGGGAAATTTTTGAAATCTACAATGCTTTTTCCTGCGTTCTAAGGCAATTTGAGAATAGATTCAGGAACTTTAGCAATCCATTTATTATTTTTTGCCCCGTTTTATTAGTTTTGTAACATTAGTCAGCAGCTGAATGGGGAGGGTTGTGACCCTCCTCCAACCCCCTCCTAGATCCGCTACTGCTGACTCGCTGAACAACTGACTGCCTGTCACTTGTGAATTAGACTTGCTTAAGTCTCACTTTGGCCCAAAAATGTGACCCTGATAACTTCCCAAACCCGTACACCAACTTGGTCTGGGAGCAGCTGTACTAGCCTTGCCTAGTCTTGTTCATTTTTTCGGCAGATTTTCAATTTCCAACTTTCTGGTCATTCAAAACTTTTGGGCTTCTTTCTGACTTAATATTTTGAACACGCTTCACTTTTTAAGGAGGAACATTTTTGAATACCAAAAACAAACTATAAAAACCTGTTTTTACTAGTGCGGGTGTATGATATATGTATATGAGCATTAAATTTTGTATTTTTCATGTTCGTTCACTCTTTTTTCTTTTTTAAGGAGTGACAGTGAAGACAGTGGAGATGAAACAAAACCAAAGAAAAAGAAGATATCCAACACTGCCAGCAAACAGCCCACTTCCCAAACCAAAAAACTTGGAAGGAAAACTGCAAAGGCTTCAACCATTCCCAGCTCACCTGAGAAGCAACAATCTGAGCCAAGCAGTCCATCGAAAAAAGTCAAAACAGATCCATCTTCTACCAGGAGCAGTGGCAAATCAGTTGACAGAAACCCTGAGGAAACACAAAAGTCAGAAACAAATTCAACGGGAGTCCACGACCCAACGAACCTTGAAAACGTCTCTAAGAAAAAGGGCTCATCGAAGAAGACCAGAAAGGCCTCAAAGGGAACTGATCCTAAAGCAGACTCATCCAAGTCAACAAGTCCCTCTGAGAAAATCACCAGGGACAACACCAGGGGATTCAGCACTTCAATAAAGCAAAGAGTGGACGTTGTAAAGGACGAGAAATCTGAGCAATCTGGTAACGAAGACGTCAATGGAGAAAGGACAAATGCTGCAAAACCTATCAAAAAGAAACGGAAAAGGAAAAGGAGTCATAGTGAGGACAAGCCTAAACTCAAGATTATTGACGCTTACGCTAGTGAAAATTTGGACATTCCTGATCTGTCCAACATCGAGAAGAATGCTGCATCACGCGCTGATCCCACCTCTGCCACCAAAACCAGCGCTAACACAAACAGGACAGAGAAAACAAACCAGAAAACAAAAGTGGGAAAAACTCGGAACAATTCAGACGTGGATATCAAAAGCAAAGGAAGTATTCATTCGGAGCCACCTCAAACAGATTTGCAATCTCCAGACAGGACTGACTCGAAAAAGCGGAAAAGGAAACGGAAAAATAGTGAGCAGCAGTCTGAACCAACTCCAAAGCAGAGCCACAAAGAAACCCAAAACAACAAGCACAACGTTTCTGAAACCGTCTCATCGAAACCATCCACGGAAACAACTCCAAGGAGCAAGTCGGACTTCGCAAGCATCAAGCAAAAGCTCAAAAAGAAGCAACTGACAATGGAATCCACAAAGAAAGACCAAGCATCCAGTAAACTTGTTTCAGACAGAAAACGCAAAGATGCCTCTAAGAGTGCTCAGCCTGCGTCAGCAGCGTCACCTTCATCCAACAAGAAGCAGAGCAAGAAACAAATCGTTCAGCAGTTTTCAGCAGCCGCAGCAGCCAGCGGCACCTCCAAGAGCAACAGGACTCGCAACAAGAATCGCAACAGGAGACTCGCAAAGAAACAGAAACCCCCTCAAGCTGCGACGGGAACCACCGTTTCCGACGCTAGACTCAAAGCGTACGGGATCAATCCCAGAAAGCACGGATACAGAATGAAGTACTTGAGAGAACAGGAAGCCAAAAAACAAAAACAAAACCAAGAATCATAGGGACGCTTGCATGAGATTTTTTCAGATTTCAGGATGAAATCAGACTTTTTTAATCTAGGAGAAAGACATTATCAATGAAAGAAATAAATGCATCTTGCAAACTTTTCATCAAATTTCATTAAAATTGACAATATCATCCTTTAGTTGCTTAGGCCCCCCCCCAAAAAGGCTTCGGTTTCTGGTATGCGCGCACGTCGCCGTAGCCATGCGTGTCGGCAAAATGAAAAGAAAGAACAAATTCAATGCAAGATGATGTGTCAAAACCGCCAAACTCACTGGTTTGACTGGAATCCTGCTGCTGCACAATTTTAACGTGTTTTAGATGGGGTTACGATCGAGTATAAGCTTTATGTGGCCTCTCTGGGCTCCCATATATTTTGCACTAAATTTAGTTGGGCACCATTTGCAGTCATCAGCCCACATTTGAAGAAGAAAAAAAAACCAAAAAAACAAAAACGCGTCGCCGCACCACTTTTGGGGGAAGCTCCATACCAGAAACTGAAGACTTTTTTTTGTGGCCTTAGTGTGGAAGCTAAGCATTTTTGTCCCTTTTTTTGCAATTAGATCCTGGACTTGTGCGACTCTTACCAATGCATCAGCTCATCAACTTTTGGTCTAAAATATACCGAGAACCTTAAAAATGTTTGCAGTTTTAAATGAGATGTGTAATAATTTTTGTGAATGAATGATGCCAAATGTCTCATATAATCCCCAAAATATCTTGAGGAAACAGTGCATGCTAAATTTTCTGTTGATTTAATTCTTAATTTTGGCACAAAACATGTTATTCAGTGCATTCAATATTTAAGTGAATCGAAAAATACTTTTTATGGTGTTCAGAGTGTCATATCAGCTCTCATTTAAACCAGAAAAATGTTTCAAGAAACAGCACCCTAAATTTTATATTGCTTTAATTCCTAATTTTGAAACAAAGCAACATCAGTTTTGTTTTTTTATGCGAAACCAAAATGGAACTTTTTTAGATGTAAATTTCCTTTATTCTCATATCTGTTTTTAATCAATGATTGTGGAATATCAATTAAATCATTGATGTCTTAATGTATTTTGAAGGTAGTAATGTACATTGAAATACCAAGAAAACTAGTAGGTTACAGATGCCAATAAAGTCCATGTATATATCAATTTTATCAGAAATCATACTTCTCTTGAATTGATTAAGATTTTTTTAGACAACATTTTGTACAAATTCAACGGAAGAGGCCCTATTATTAGAGAATCCCCACATATCGTTCACAAAGCTTTGGGTGAATTTTTGTAGGATGCTGCCCCCAAATTAAAGAAAAATATTACAAGAAGTTTAAAAAGAAAGTTAAGTACATTTAGCCAGCATGCCATCACGGTTTCCATTGGACGGTATTAACAGGCCTTTTGTATTCCGGCCATCTTACGAGGGCATCTTTTGATATTTTAATTCAGTTACAATGAATGCGCCAAAGCTTCACTCATGCAAATCCCAGCGAAACAAAGGCATTGCCCTCTAAGATGGCTGTTACGCAAAAGGTCAATATATTTTTGCATAAATTGTCCGGCTGCAGGCGGGTGCGCCCCGCCGAAAATTTGGAAAGGGAGCTAGGGGGTACTCTCAGAGTAGAAAGAGGGTGGGGGAATTAATCTATTACAATCTGACACACAAAAAATCAGTTGACAATGTCAGTCATCCCTCTCGCACTGTTGACTGCTCGTGATGTTGAACATCATGTTTACACTTGTTATCAATTGACGGGTTTCGAGTGCATATTGGCCGTCTTATCTTGAAACACAATCTGCTTTTTTGTCCTCATATTTACAATCTGTATTGGACATTTACCACCTATTTTGCATACACAGTATGCGGTATTACTCATCATACGCAAAATATTCTTGATACAAATGTGCTAGACAAAAGAAATACTGTCAGTAGCTGGTGAAAATTTATAATAAACAATATTTGTACATTTTTTGACTAGTCAAAGTTATTAGTGAATGATACATGTGACAGTTTTGAACGCAAGAGGGCGCAACTTTCCAGACTTGTAGAAAACTTTAACTTTCAACAACTTCCGGTGACCCCCAGCAAAGCAGGCTTCTGACAAGACTTCGGCGAAGGAAAATCTGACGTCTGTTCGTCTGCGCCAGTCGCTTCATTTCTCTGCTTGAAACCCCTACAAAGGCTACAAGCGTCCCGGTTTTACGTCCCTGTAACAAGGATTTGTTGGAGATTCCTCCAAGGACAATGGCGGGTGCAGTTTTGGAGAATTTGAGCACGAAAAAGCTGTCTTTCTTCTGCTTGTGTTTGCTGCTTGTTCAGATTGCGTGCTTTCTTGTCGGCGGACTTGTCGGTAAGACATTTTTAAGATCCTTTTTTTTTAAGAAGAAATGAAGTAGTGAAGTATTTTCATTGTTAATGCCATTCCACTGGCTTGTTCTGTGATGTGAATTTAAAAATTTTAAATGATATTATGAAAAGAGTGCGGTGTACAATTGCACGTTTTCCTTGTTTATATTTTGAGAGAATGAAGATAAATATGACGGAAGGGCTGATACATTTTGCCAATGCTTGCATGACAAATTTGTGGAAAATGTTTAATTCTGTGTTTATAGACCCCTCTCGTAGGGTCGCACTAAAAAGCGTCAACACAGCGTCAACACATGACAGAAGCGTCAACACACCGTCAACACATCCAAAACACATTCTGAATTAACAGAAAAGGTATATAATTGTAAAGCATAGAATAAAAGAGAATTTCCATTGGTTTGAGTTTCCATTTTGTTGTTAGAAATATAGTATTTTCACGCGAAAAAAATGACCCTTCACTTACACGGCCGTTGTCCACCATTTTGACTTCGCACAAAGCTTGGACTACACCATTTCAAGTAGGGGTGTGCAAGTATTCGTGTCTTAAACAACAGAGGGCGTCTTGCTGCACAGAGGGACACCAGTGCACTCTGATCTGTGAGGGACTGAGGTTTATTGTACAACGCTATCACCCTTTAGCATAATGGTATGGTCCGCGCTGCCACTGAGGCAACATGGCAGCCGATCTCGGAGCGGCACGGAGAGCCAATTTTCTTGAACTGAAAATCGCAATTTTCAGACGTTTAACCTATTGATTTTGTGTCAAAATCTTGTTTCTGTCCATACCATATGGGTTACATACTGCTTTTGTCACTTTTAATGCATTTTGGATGTGTTGACGCTGTGTTGACGCCGTGTTGACGCTTTGGAGTGTGTTGACGCTGTGTTGACGCTTTTTAGTATGACCGCTCTCGTACACACCCATCTTCTTAGCAAAATTACAACTGCGTATTCAACGCTATCATATCAGGTACGTGTGCGCACAGTGTGCAAAATGTTCTAAACACGCGTGCATGTTGCTCGAAATTTCCTTTATTTAAAGGCAGTGGATATTTTGCCGGAGACGGCAAACCTTTAGTAAACGTTAGTTTGCCGGATATGCACTGAACATGCGCAGTAAGTGTTTTTTTTTTTACTTAAACATTTTACGGTGACAAATTTTAGTCTGGCTCCATGCCAATATTATCGTTGTAACCTCGTATTCACAAGATGGGATTCAGACCATTTTATAATTTCGGACTTTATTTCCCTTTTAAAAAAAATCCTCCAGAGCCACAAATCTGAAAAAGAAAATGTAATACTCTGCAATAAAATGTTTGAGACATGTTAAAATAATAAAAGAAGAATATTCTTATTTATTTGGGGATGGGAAAAAAAACCTTTAAAATATGGCGGGGGTCGGGATCGAACCCGACGAGTCATCCCGCTCACTAGAGCTTTTGCTTAACCACTACACCAAACGTGCTTCACAACTTTTGGTGGGAATTTAATACATCTTATAATTCAGCCCTATCTTAAAGAGTACAGCGCCCTCTGTTGATATGGATTGCCGCCGGCAAACCTTTAGTAAACGTTAGTTTGCCGTCATTACCTCCGGCAAAATATCCACTATCTTATTTAAATACGGCACAGCTGACATGGCCAATGTGCGTCACGTAAATTTCACTCCCAAGATCTGTTGGCAGTGACGTCATTTTTGAGAGATCTGTTGTTTGGTTTTTGCGTAATAATATGTGGGAAATGATTGTTGATATTGAAAAATAATTGAGGCCTACGTGATGTATATTTTGTTAACCATTTAATATTAAATTATAAGATCAACTGTGTCTTTCGATTCATTTTATGAAATGTCAGAATTTCCACTCAACTAAATTTTTTGTATTTTTGTCAGCATTTTTGTCAACATGTTAAATGAAGATGAAATGGTTGCCTTTTTTAGGTGGATGATCATTTAGTTTGACATCTCCATCAAAGTGATGTTTTTCTCCTAGTTCCAAAAAATTAGTGCTTTGAATGGGTAGGAAAACCTCCCCTTGTTATACACAGAAAACAAGGTTTAATTAGGCCCCCCTTTGTATGCATTTGAAATTATCAATACAATTTGGGGGTTTTCTAAAGTGACATTTCATGTGATTTGCCAAACCAAATGGTTCTGATCCTACATTCTATTTCATTAAATCGTATACATGTTCTATTTTCAAATCCCATCTTGTTCGCAACCATGTTGCAACCATTCATGTAGCTCCATCCTCCATGTTGAAACATGCAAACAACGTACAAAAACACTCTGGAATTTATTACACTAGCCAACTGACTCCACTGGGTACAATAATCCCCCAAATCCATTCAGTGTGGTCTGGCAGTGAGAGCCAGGAGGTGTGAATCACCTTGCACCGCATGGGGTCATAGGGGTCAAGCAGCGGGTTTATTGAGGCATTCATAAAGGGCACTGAAGCAAACTGGTCCACTGTGAACAAACCACAAGAGTTTTCTGGAAAACTGCAAAGGACTTGTGGTTTTTAACAAGATTTGGTGTGACAGAAAAGAGTTTGGTTGTTTTGTCACCTTTTTCTGTTGTTGGCCTTCTAGTTCCAAGCTCAATACTCAATGTAGATTACTGGAAGTAACTGAAAAATCTCACTTGAGAGGCGTTCTGGCAAAATGACTGGGCTGAGGTTGAAATGAGGGTTTGTGTAGTATTATTACTATTAGGAAAGAGACAAAAGTTCTCCGTACAAACAATATTGTTTGTTGCACTTCAGTCAGGTACACTTCATTCTACCTCCATGGTCAGACACAGTTCACATTTTATTGACATTATGTCAAAAAAGTAAAATACTGAGAAAAAGGCCCTTAATTTCAAGTTTCGAGATTTCTGAAAATGAAAGAAATCACATTTTTTTAGTAGGCATGCATGTATCAAAGATTACAAATTTATATCAATAAATCTGAAAATCGGGAAAAACGTACCTCCAAGTCCAATTGCTTTTTTGCATTTTTCTCCACCATGGCCTATGTCCAGTTACCTCTCACTTTGCCAGAATGCCGTGCTCGCAGCCAGAAAAAAAATTCCTAAAAATGTTTAAAACAACTATCGCCACATTTTATGGAATTTGTGCAGGTTTGCACAAAAGGTTACATTAAGTGGTAGTACATGAAACGTAAATTATTTGTCAGAGTAAACACTGCTGACTACTTTATCATAAAAAAATCCAATTAAAAATAACACATTACAATTGGTTTAATTCTAAAAAGTACCATTAAAAACAGTTTTTATATTAAATTCCCAAAATATGGTTGGGAAATTTATTTTTAATAATAAGAGATAGGCCTATCGGTACTATGAACAAACCTAGTGTTCTACACACTATCATGCACTTCTAAATCTACAAATTTACAAGGCTAGGCCTATGTTAAGTAGTACTGACGCGTGTCACAGCATGTGTGCACTCAATACAGACTGTGTCAACTTTCAAACGGGAGAACTCTTAAGAAAAAAGGGATGCTCTGCAAAAATTGTCTGGACTCAATTTCAAACAAATGTGACAGAGTTTATTCATTGAAGTGCAATTTTATTGAAGTGTGCTAATTTTTGTTTACGTCAGGCACACTGTTTTCTCGTGTTCAGCTGTCAAGTGATGACACACAGATCAACTTAACCCCCCCCCATAATAAAAAAAAATGGTTTATCAAGATTTGATAGACATTCTTTCTTCAAGTACGTGTATTTAAAGCTATAGTCCTTCATTTGCAGCCATCCGAAAAGTAACTGGAGTAATTACTGTTGAAAAACAAACTTGGTTGAAAGATAGTAAGGGGACTAAACTCCCTGTGAAATTATTCTTTCTGGCAAGCTGTCATTTTGAAGTAATCAACGAAAGAAGGCATTTCCAACGGTGATTCTTAAGAAGCACCGTAGGAAAATTTAAATTAGTAGTTCGTTTTGTTATTCAGCGCAGCGCGCACAAGTATTGGAACGACGCACACGCGCGCGCGGTTGTTATAATTCGTCGGATCAGTGCGCGACGTCGCGTATAGCTGCAATTCAAAACAATTCAAAACATGATTCAGTAACTTTTGATTTGAAATTGAGATCTTAGAATGCTGCTTTTTTCGGAATGTACAGCTGAAGCTTAGCTGAAACTTCATCAGGTTAGTTGCTCAGTATCCTTCATTAGATTTTGAACACTTTTGTTGCTTCAAACGAACAAAATGCACTAATTACAAATGATGGACTATAGCTTTAAGCAAGAACCCAACTTGGGCATTATTATACAAAGAAAAGTGCATGATGTAAGTGTTTTGTGCATGGTTAATGTTTCAGATCAAGAATTCCAACATGTCATTGATATTAAAAATAATCTATAAATTTTCTGTTATGCTGTGTAGGGCAGTAACAACATAGGTTTCTGAATATCGCTTGTTATTCAAAATAAAGGCGTTTGCCTCTCGCACAGGTGCATCTACATGATCTACACACAAAACATGGATTCCTTTTCTCTCATTATATCCCTCTCACTAATTTGAATTGATCCCTTGAAGATGCATGCCACCTCTTCACTCAGTCAAGTGCCTCTTACATACTTGGATGGAATTAGGTGATTTGTTAAGGCATGTCCCAGCATTGCCCACCCCCCCCCCCCCCTTCCCCCTTCCAGAGATAGCTATCCTGATTACAATCATCAATCACTGTACATCTTGTTTACAATGTTCCCCCTGGAGTGGGCCATGAAAATTCTAGATAATTGCATGTTGCGGCTGGTTTGGAAAAATTTCCGGCAGTGATTCATTTTCTAGACGTTGGCATTTAACACTGTCATAAACCAAGTAGCTTTGCATTGACATGGGCTGTTGCAGCTTTGGGGGGGGGGGGGTGTACATGTCCACTGTAGTTGTTGAATCTGTAAACTGTTTATGTTGAGTTGTCTATGTTTCTTGTTTTATATTCGTCTCATGAAGTGAATGCTGAAAGTGTCGTGTTGCGTTCCCCCCTGATTTTCAACAAAACAAATAATTATTTTTTTTCACTCTGGTCAAATACCGTAGTCTGCACTTCAGACATGGTGGGTAATATCCACAAGTAAAACTTAAGTCTAGCTTGTACCGTACAGTGTATGTCTTTGTTGTATGAATAGTAAACACAGATTTCAAATGTTTACACCTGCTTAATACTTTCTTAGAACATGAGTAAACTGTAATCCAACATAAAGCAGTTTACAGTACTATTAGGTGTTGAAATGTTTCGTTTTGGAAATTTTACTTTAATTAATGTTTTTTTCCTGAATTTTAATCCTGGAAAAGACCAGATCAAAGCGATTTCACAATCACATCAACAATTGTCACGATTAATACCATTACCCTACCAAAGTTGCTTTGTACTAATTGCTTTAAATATTTAGCTAGTGGCCATTCAAATTGTATGATGGAATTGTAATTTGTATTCAACTTTTTTTTTCTGCAGTGGGTGTGTTACCGAATTGCCATAACACATCACTGATCAATATAAATTTGTAAGTTGACCCGGTTTGACCCCATGTGGTAAGCCTCTGTGTCCCATGGCTAATGTACAATGTAGCTAATAATCCCTGAGGCATGTAGAACCAAAGCTCTATGGTAAAACAGGAATTGTGTTTACTACACAAGTACACAACAGTAGTCAGTGCCCCACACCCAACCCAACACAATCTGAATAGAAATGCCAGCAGCCAACTGATCCGTGTGAAGTTGATTAGATTAAATCTATACAGCCAGTATCCTGCTGAGTCTTGGCAGAGCATGCACTGCTCCATGGTGCCACATGGCCAGCTTGTCAAGCCCGTCTTTCACATGCTGTACATGTCAGGCATGCAACGTTTCCTGGGATCCGCTGATTTCTTCGTTTTTTACTTCTCATGAATGCCATTACAAATTAAAAAACAGTGTACCAAGTCTTGTGTGGTTTGGAATTTCCTCGTTTTTTTCTAAATTCCCAGTTGCATGCCTGACATGTACATGATGTCATGGGCAGACATGGTTCAAGCATGGAGGAAGGAACGTTCAAGATAAAAATGGGGTCCATTTTTTTCATGTCTCTGTTTCATCTGATGTAAGATTTCATAAATTCAGGACACATTCTTTAATGCCTTCTAAAAACATGCATCTCCAAGAGTGATTTATTTCTATTTAAGCAAAGCACCTGCCAAACAAATAAAAAAAAAATTGAAGTCATTTTTAAATCTCAAGGCATTTTGCTATGATGCAACCTCATTGCTGCAAAATCCTCCCAACTGCCTCAATGTAAAAACTGCATACAGCCTCGATCCTGCAAAATCATCCATTATTTCTTGAGTGTGGTCCTAATTGGATGGGTGACAACTACCTCAATCCTGCAAAAATCCTCCATCAATCACTGTCAATGTGTTGAGGCGGAGCCAGTGACATCCTGGAGCAGTGGGGAGGATTGCAAGCATAATCAGGTCCTAAATTTATGCACAGCTGAGCATAAATAACTCAAGGTCTGGCCCAAGACCTTGACACAGTGCATTCTCCAAAATCAACCACACATTTTTGCCATGTAGCCTCAATCCTGGAAAACTCTCCATTTTGCAAAGAGGATCTTGCAGAATTTGGGAAGGTTAGGGTTAATGATACTTGCATGGCAAATTACTCAGGTCAGGTGTAACAGGGAAAGCCAAATAAAGCTGGTCCTGGAGCACACACAATTATATTTGATTTGTTCAAAATTGCTGTTCAGAAGTCTTTTCATACATGTGATCTACAATTAAGCAGGTTTAGATCCATTACAGGATAATCTTATTCCTATGCAACAGCAGGGTTCTCGTTGTCTTCTCTCTACAGGTTTCTTCATGCTTGCCAGTTACAGTGCCCAGGGCGCTTTTGAGGAATCCTTGGTTTCATTACCAGAAATACTTAATAATAATAATAATAAGAGAAATGAGAAACTTAGTATGCTGGAGCTAAGTGCCAAATACTACAAAAGGCTAGAGTACTGCATATACACGTATTAGCAGTATTTTGTAGCTTTAGGAATAGGATTAGGAGGGTGGTTTATGTTTTGTTGATCTGAGTTGTGAACTACATGTAGTAAAAGACCTGTTGTTTTTGCTGTTTGGTTTTGAAGTTCGCAGCCTTTATATTTCAGTAGCGGTTTGATATTAGCAAGATATTCATAAATTATTTGGAGCAGGTTTCAGGTTAATGTGCATTTTGTGTAAATGGCTACTTTACTGCATGTCTCTTATTTAAGTGCACATCTGCTTGAATGAAAAATTTCACGCAAACTTAAGTACTGAAATGTCCCAACTGAGAGTTTTTGATTTTTTCAATAAAAAGGCTTAACGGGCGTCTCTGGAACTAGGTGGAACGTAGCTATGAAAATATTCACTATGTTAAATGTTTGTTCTACTTTTCTTTTGATAGCGCCAGCCCCTTCGAGTGCTCACAACATCCTGACGACAAAGTGCATCGACCCCTCCTTCAGCCTGCAGAAATGGTTCCAGCCGCACGGTCCGCACGCCTGCGACAAGGTGCGGGATTTTGACGAGGCCACCAAGCGAGGCATCTTCGCTGATTGGATCGTCTTCTCGGCGCAGGTCCCCCACCGGCCCAACACCATGCACCGGTCCTTTCAGTATATGCTTGGGGTCCTCGTCATGGACATTGGATACTCTGATGAAGACGGGAAACACTTAGGTAAAGTTCATTTAACCAGTTCACGTCGGATATCATGTATACACGCAAAGGTTTTGTGGTATTCGGAACTGATGGCGGATAAGCAGGCAATGAGCGAGGCCGATCTGATACGCCGTGCCCTCTGGAGACGTGTGTACAATAGGGAACAAAAGATTGTATACGTCTCCACAGGGCAATTTCTATAGATGAATACGTCTCCACAAGGTTTTCACGAAATAGATATATGGATTTTACTCAAAAACTAGGAATTTCCAAGGTATGTTGATCCGTCGCAAATGGTAGAGTTTTAGAAAAGGGATATTAAGTCCGAATTTCAGCCAAGGAAATTAATTCTGGTTAAAATTAGAGCATTTTTAAACTGTACTTTGAAACTCGAAAACTTTTAGTACACGAGAACAAAGGAATGTCTCCACAAGGATACAAATTTCAGTAGGTGCGGAAATATCTGTGTGCAACCTGCTCGCAGTGAGCAAGGCCGGACATATCAGGGTGTGCTACCCGCAGATGACGGCCTGAACCCGTCTGTCATCGACGTTTGTCAAAAACAATCTTGGCCTGGGTCTGGTCAATGTCAAAATAATACCGGCGCGAACTGGTTAAATGTAGGGCATATTTCTAAGTATTCATAATAAAATTTTAAAAATCAGTTGCCAAGTATTCCTTTGTTATAGACCTTAATATGCGTAACAGCCATCTTAGAGGGCAATGCCTTTGTTTCGCTGGGATATGCATGAGTGAACCTTTTGTGCATTCATTGTTACTGAATTAAAATAACAAAAGATGCTCTCTAAGATGGCCGCTATGGATAAGGTCAATTGGTCATTCCATGTTGGATGTGATTGGATTGGTCGTGGACTCGACCACAATACTGTCACAAGTGGAATCACAAGTAAGTTGAAGTAACCCAAAATAAAATGTGACAAAAGTAAAGTAAAAAGTAAAGGGGACGAACCTGTATTCACAGGAACGGAGTGCCCATCTCTCTTTCCCTATAGCGATTGGGCCAGACTCGAGTCCATGAAATGATGCTGTGGGGGGATCGCCACACCTCCTCCACAGCGAGTCTGTTACCTTCCCAGCATTGAACAATGCTGGTACCCATTTAACACCTGGGTTGAGAGGAGTAATTGAGGTAAAGCGCCTTACTCAAGGGTACAACACGCATGGCCACGGTGGGGCTCGAACCCACAACCTCTTGATCATGAATCCTGTGCTCCACCGCTAGACCACACGTGCCCCACACGTGACAAAGAAACACCATTTTTTTAAAATGTAATTTAGAGATGAAGTTGAGTCATTTACAAGTCAATTTGTAGATCTCAAGTTACACAGAAGAAATAATGACAAAGAAATGTCTTTCTCATAGTCACAATTTATTTGAATACTTGCACGTCGTTACTTGACGAGAGACTTGATGACTTCTTATTGAATTGTAACCGACTTGTGATTGACTTGTGACTTACAACTCTGATTCATTTTCCTTCTACTTTTCTTTTCTTCATTTGTGCACTTTTGATTTCCAGCCCCTAATGCAGCCGTGACCTTAGTGGTTCGACTTGGATACAAGGACACGGACGATGGGGAGTTTCAAGAGTTGGTCAGCGTTAACGAGACCAGAAAACTTGAATGTGTATTTCCTTTTGTAAGTACCCCTCACCCCTCCCAGCCCCCCTTTCCACTGCCCTTAGCAGCATTTTTCGTTTTTTACCTGAAGCTGTGACGGAGGTTATTGTTACAGACTCGGACAAACTGGAAAAAACTGACGCAATGTCCATGTCATCTAGGAATGTCATCACAATTCATTGTTACGTCAAACCATAGAGCAAGGACCCAAGGAGTCGGAACTCTTGGGCGATTTACATTTTGACCATTAACATACCAATCCCTCGGGAATGTCTATAGCTACAGCACTGTGACCGCAAGCCTCGACCATTCAAAGCGTGAATGCCAGCGGCCTTTAAACACGATGATTGTCGCCGGCTTTTTAGTTGGTAACCAACAACCTCCCTATATGCTGCATAATAATTCATGTCACGTCGCTGCTCTTTTTTGAAAAATATATTTTACGACAAGATAGGTTTTTACAACTGCGCAGTTGTTAGGTGTGAGTTATGAACTCAAGTTAGCAATGTGCAGTTGTTGGTGCGTAAAAGCGTTATCTGTCCCTGTAATTTGGAGATAAATTGGATTTCTTTCAGATAAGTTTTCATGTATTTTCAGACATTTTAATTGGCAATATATCATTGATGAAATGTGTTTTTTGGAAAATTTTACAAGTTTTCACACTAAAGGTACAGAGCATTTTGTTCTTCATGAAATGATTGTTCCAGTGATGTTGACCACATTTATATACAGTATCATCCAACTGCGAACAAACACTTCAAAATCATTCATTTTTAGCGATGTATGACAACTGCGCATGCGTATTTACCATGGTACTGTCTACGAAGCCATGCAAACTCCTTTTTTGGCATTAGTGAGCGTGGATCTCTATTGTGTTGAGATTAGCGTAGTGAGCAACTGAGCAAGCTGGCGCCAGGTGCTTTCTATTGTAGCTTTCGAGCGCGGCGACCATCATTTTACTTTTGAAGTCTTGGAGTACGAACTCCTTGGGTCCTTGCTCTATGGTCTAACTAATGGCATGGGTGTACAAGCATGTGCTAAATGACACTCAAAATGAGACATAACGAAAGTCTGTTAACCCTCCTAGTTGGAAGTCAATATTCAGAGCAGCATATAAAATCCTACAGGTCAGTTTCAGGTGAAAGGATATAAAATGTTAAAACTAACTGTGTCACACTGACAGTCACTGCACTAAAACACAGCACTTTCAGGAGAGCAGTGAAGCATGACCGAAGCTGCCTGCTGGCCCTGAGCTGAGCTTAACCACACAAAAGAATTGTGCAGGGATTTGAAGTGTTATCCAGTAGGACACAAAAGATTACCTCAAAAAAATTTGAAGTGTGGGCGCTAACTCTGGGCAAAAGTGGTTTAGCAAAACTTGAAGGCATTCAAAGTACCGAAGACAAGGAGGGTTAAGAGAATTAAAAATTAATGCTCCCTTGCAGTTTAAGAGATATTAACACGGTTTCCATGCACAGTGGAGGAATATTATTCAGCAACTTTCGGAGCAAAACTTTAAGTGGGTTTAGGCTAACAGACTAATGTGAGTGTTTTACTAGAACCACTGTAAAAAAAAAAAAAAACTATTTAAACATACACTATTTACGACAGCTGGTTAAATAAGAGTTTAAAATGTTAAAAATTTAGGTCTTCCCCTTAAGAGAAACAATTAATTTTTTGGGTAACAGATTTTCTTCGGCAAAATATATGCCCTCTTGAAGTTTTGTGATGTGACAAACCAGTCTACCCTGCGAGACTGAAATCGTTGTCAGGTTTAGTAATAATTCAATAACTGAACATGGACAGATTTTTTCGGTTGATGTCTTGTTCAAAAGTGAATAACTTGTGTATTATTAGAATTTAGAAAAGGAATCTGTATTTCGGGATGAAGCTCGAAAACAGCACAGGAACGCAACGTTGATTTCTAAACCTTTCTCTGGTTGCCTCTCTAGACGGAAGATAAAGTGGGCTACCACTACAGCTGCGAGCCCCTGCCGCTGTTTGAGCTGGGCTCGGTCCACCACAAGCACTACCTGATCAACATCAGGATGCCGATTACCAAGGACAAGGCAACCGGTGCCCTGACCAACACTAACATCGGCTCACCTGAGGACCTTCATGTGGTGGTGCGTATTTTGGAGTATTCAAGGGAACAGTTCCCTCTGTATATTTTTCAGCACTGAAAATGAAAATTTGCCTTTAAGATTTAGGTACAATTGACAGTGAATAGTAGACAAAATTGGTCCCTGAATCAAGACAGCAAATGTCTCATTTCAACTTTGTTATTTTTAATTTTAACAAAAGAACACAATTTATTTTAATGAATTGGGAGGTTTGCGGTAACACCATGTGAATGATATCTCATTTTGAGTTGTGTGATTCTGAGAAGAACCAGTTGGTTTAACTCGACGTTTTGAACAGTATGCTCTGTTCATCATCAGGAGACAGGATAATTTATTTTTCCGAAGTGGGTATTGAAGTTAAGAAAAACAGATGAAAATAATAAAGCAACCTATGGTAGGATTTTTTGGTGAAAATTACTTTTCACAAATATGTCTTTTATGACTGAGGCTAAAACATTGCGGTAGAAATTTGCAGGATCCAATTGGAGAACAGAGAGCAAGTAACTGTCCTAGGGTCTGTTTACCATTGAGAATAAGGTTGAAGAAAACCCTGGGAATGAGGTTGGGTTCGTTCTCTATAGATGTGTACCTACAAATGGTTCCTTGTGGGGCAGCAAGTGCACACAGTTACAATCCAGTCGGTTAGTGTGACGTCAGTTCAGTTTAACCAATGCCCACTGGCCATTAAGTAGCATTGGAACCGGAAGCTAACTCAACTTGAGTGTTTATCCAATAAGCGCTAGTAAGGCGGAAAAAAAAAAAACTCGGTCTCTGGTCAGCCCGCGCGTCGATTTTAATCATGCGCGTTAACCTTTTTTTTTTCTTCAAATTAACACGGAAGTTACAACAGCGCCCTCTATTGCCGCGCCTTCTCAAATTTTTGTACCAAGGAGCACCAAGGAATGGGGAAATTGCACCAAGGCAAATGATAAAGGGCACCAAGGCAAATGATGGAGGACACCAATGTATAATGAGGACACAAAAAAGCAAAATAGTACCCACCTTGTCTGTACAATACAAGCTTGAAAAAAAAAGAAGCAACCCCCCCCCCCCCAAAAAAAGCGTCGCCGCATCAATTCCGGAACTTCGGTCTGACCAGAGACCGACTATTTTTTGTGTGTGGCCTACTCAGTGGCGCACGCGCATGTAGGACGTTTTGTTCTAACGAAGCGGATAAGAACAATAGACCCATTCTGCAATTGGCGGTTATCCCCTACTGGCTGGAGAAAATGAAACAGAATGAAACATACACTAAAATAAAATTGTCAGAGAACTGTCGAGACATGCTTGACGATCTCTGACACTGGACTATCAGCTGAGTGTAAACCAAGATACAGCTGTGAAGAAAAAAATCAGAATTTTGATATTTTAGTATTTTTTTTTACCAGATCATACATCAGAATGGAGGTTTCACCACCGTCTGGATGTCCATCAAGACCGTCATGTTTCCCATCGTCCTCCTGATCACTATTTGGTTCTGGCGTCGGGTCAAGACCCAAGGCAAACCCTCGGTCCTTCTGGAGAGGTAATCATTTTGAGGCCACAATCTTGTTCCAGTGAACCCACCCATCTCTGGTTTATGTACTCACAGTGGTTATGAATGAGTTTAACTGACCTACCAGTACTAGTACCCTGGTCACTTAACCCCATGCGTACGGGAAGCGGTCATGGCCGCCGCCGCTTATCCTCATTGGAATGCAGTTGCCAGCTGTGGTATGCCGTGGCACACGGCTAGTGGGTAGTTCCACAGCTGCTGCTTTTGTGCAGTCCCGCTACCACACAAAGGCTGTGCAGTCATGCGGGCCACTTACTCTATGTGTGGAGGAATGTCCCCATTACACCCCGTCCTTAAGGGGTTAACTAAAAGTCATGATTTTATTGGTTGGTTTGCTACAACTTTAGTGGAACCCTGCCTCTTTTCACGACTGTTGATTTTTTTTCATACACAGGACCATTTTTGCCTTGGCCATCATCATGAGCATTCTCAACTGTGAGTATATCATAATTTCTATTATTAACTGATTCCAGCAGCAATATTTCTTATGAGGCGCATGCTAATGCTGACATGGACTTTACTCACAAGGACGCCATTTTGGTCATGTTTCCTGAATGTATTTTATGAATTGTGAACTGCTGAATGGAATGGTGCCAGACTATTTATGCATTCTAGCCTCACTCTCACTTTCTTTTTAAATGTGGCTTAAACTTTAGGGTATGTTTCATCACAAATTTCAAATTATTCATCAGAGCAGACTGGTATTAATTTGTAATAAACTTTATGTCATTGCTTTCATTTCTCTTCGCAAGTTCGAAAACTGGCGATTTTGCCTCACTTTCAATTTAATATGACTGACTTGTCAATAATGCCTATTGGCTGGTTCTCTTCCTTACAGCCATGTATGATCAGTTGCTATAATACCCAGAACAGTACCCACTGGTTAAATACCAGAAGCCTTCCTCAAAGTGAAGATTATGATAGAACTTTTATAAGATGGAATTCGGTGAAGGGCAAAAACCTAATTTGATGATAGAACTTGTATCAAATAAAGGATGAAATTATTCTGCTTAAAATGGTATCAATTGCAAGAAGATTAGCATTGAAGATGGTTTTCAAAAATTGGGTGCCCGTGAGCACTCTTTGTTAGCAACAGAATCCAGTTGTGAGTTTCAAAAATTGAACTGATGCTTTGAAACCCTGGTCATTCTCTCGTTTCCTTTTACCATCTTCAGTCCCCCTTGAATGGCTGACTTTCTGGGTAGAAGTTTCTTGATGACTCCTCAACCAAATGAAATCATGTCTTGACACCGTGCTCATTCTCTCGTTTCCTTTTACCATCTTCAGTCCCCCTTGAATGGCTAACTTTCTGGGTAGAAGTTCCTTCGTGACCCCTCAACCAAATATAATAATGTCTTGACACATTGCTCATTCTCTAGTTTCATTTTACCATCTTCAGTCCCTCTTAAATGGCTGATTTTCTGGGTAGAAGTTTCCTCGTGACCCCTCAACCAAATATGTCTTGACACCCTGCTCATTCGCTTGTTTCCTGTTACCATCTTCAGTACCCATGGAATGGCTGACCTTCTGGGTAGAGGTGCCCTTCATGGCACCTCAACCAAATAAAATTATGTCTTGACACCCTGCTCATTCGCTTGTTTCCCTTTACCCCCCTTCAGTTCCCATGGAATGGCTGACCTTCTGGGTAGAGGTGCCCTTCATGACCCTCCTGAGTGACATCAAGCAGGGGGCCTTCTACGCCATGCTGTTCTCCTTCTGGATCATCTTCATCGGAGAACATCTGATGGTAAGATTTAGGCCTGCAAATGTACAAACAAAAATTTGGTTGTGGTTTAAGATGTATTTGAACATTTGTAATAAAAAGCTGTATCCTCTCTGAAGGATCCCTGTTTGCTATTTCCCAGGTTTGCAGCATGTCTAATGTAGCTCGCATTGTGATCGTGATCGTATTGCATCCAGGCATGATGCCTGGCTACATGGCATGCAAGGTTATGGCTTATGAGTTCTGACAAGCATTCACAAACAAAGGCATTGACAAAATGGGGAACCGCCAACATATAGCTAGATAGCTCAGTTGGTAGAACACCTTAATGGCAATCCGGAGGTCGCAGGTTCAAACCCTGCTACAGTCAATGTCCTTGTTCAACTTAAAAAAATAAAAAATTCTAATCATTCCTGTTTCAATTACAGTGTCGAATAATCATAAGGTTTTGCCAATTAGAAATACAATTGGGTTGCGGTAAAGAGCATTAAATGCGTGTTGGCATGGCAATGTATTTTCGTCCCGTGATGGATTTGAAGTCATTACACAATTCACTGGCACCGTTATTGTGTATATGTACCTCGATGATAAACTCGCATGTCCATTCTTTTGTGCGAGATACTAAACGAAAGAATCATCAACCACACCAGTACATCTAAATACGGCTCAATACAATCTGGATTCGACTTTTCCAAGGTAGGATATTTTAGAGAAAAAAAATGTACGCCAAATTAAAAAAAAATTTGCCAAATTGAAAAAAAAATACAACTATTATACATTTTGCTTTAAAGGCATTGCCAGTGTAATTTGTTATAAGAATGCCTTTTTTTTTTTTTTTTTTTTTTTTTTGATTCAGTGTAATTTGGTAGTGCTATTCATTCATCAAAGTGACCTTTTTTTTTTTTAAAAGCAAAGCTAAATTTCAAAGGGAATCGAAGCTGTAACTCTTTTTAAATATGCAGAACTCTTAACTACTCAAAACCCTTGCTTTTGCAGTGCCAAATATTCTCCAAATGTACTGAGCATTTTTGTTTTGCTGTTACAGGGAATCACATGCTACCTTTGAAAATATTATGCGGCAGTCATATTGTATGAATGGTCAGCCACTGCAATTCCCTGAAAAACTCCAATACTTGTTTTCGTGTGCCGGCTTCCGCCTAATTTGCTGAGAACAAACACATTTTGCCGTATTAACACTAACTACCCCAACTCCATCAAAATCCATCCCCCATTTTGGTGGATTTTAGGGGTTTGGTCCAGATGGCCTGGCGTGATTAAACATTGATGGAGTATGATGGATTTAGGCCTAATAGCCTGAAGCAGTGCTAGGGGTATCCGATTGATTTTGCCTAGCTTCCTGTGTACTGCTATTGTGATAAAAGCCATGTGTAGCAAGTCCATGAATGTCAACCAGTGCATCAGTGGTGGATTCCATTATGTCATGTACAATTTTGTGTTAGACGCAAATTGATTGATAGATTTTGATGGAATTGGTCCATTTCCTAGTAAAAGACGCTAGGGAGTTAGGGTTAAAGGGAATATACATCATTGGCTTTTGCTGTAATTTTCAGAAATGAACTATTTGAGGAGTTAGTATAATAGATCAAATATTGTTACACTGACATGTTTGAAGTTTTGTGTTCGTAAATGCTGGAAAAACAAAGAAAAACAAAACTGTTCAAGTAGTCTGGTTCCCTGACTCCACTAAATATAAAATGGATCAATTTACAGATGCCGGAAAATTGTAAGGCAAGGGAACCAGTCTAGCTGGCCTGCACCCGTTCATGAACCTGTAACAAATAGCAAACAAAATTTGGACTGAAAAAAGGTAAATTTGGAGCAGTAGTTGAAAAATAGTTTGGTTTTTTTAACGGTGGTCGGCCGACCACCGTAGGAAATGTTTACAAAAATACCCTTTTCTTGAAAATGACCTCACACCAGGTGCCATAAGTTTACAGGATGCTTTAGACTGTCATTTGCCAACATCCTAGTAAGGTATTTCATAAAAACTTGGTAGTTTTATTTTTCGATGTTTGCAAATGTTGAATATTCCCTTTAATATAGGCATTTTGTGTGCATTTACAGGTAGTACAGGAACTGGGTACCCTATTAAAAAAAATATGGGTACCAAGGTACCTGTTTAAAGAAACCCAAGCCAAAATTTCAAATCTGGGAAGTTGCTGTTCAGATTGTTCATAAAGGCCAGCATGATAATACTACCACATCCGTGCGGCATTACGGCTAGATAGGGTGTATACAGTGAGCTCTTTAGCTATGTGGTGAAAACTGCAACTTGCGCAAGCGTCATAAAACGTGAAATTGGCTTTGGTTTCCATGTATCCTGTTTTTCATTTTAAAATTTCCCACTAACGTTCGAAACATTTCTGTATTCATTGACTGAGATGTTACTAAGTAATTTGCAAAGTTGGTTTAAGGGTACTTGATTCCATAATCTGGAACCAGTTCCTGACATTAACGGTCGGGTACTCGGATACCCGGTTTAGATGCACAGCCCTACTGGTGCCTTAACCCTAACCCCTTTGGGTATTTTTACTAGAAAGTATCCTGAATCCGCCAAAATGCATCAATTTTGCCATGCAAAACAAAATGTTGGTGGCCAGTGAGTCCATCAGAATCCACCAGTTAGGGGGGAGTAAATCTGTTGAGATACTGAATCCATCAAAGTCCCCCAACTGCTCAATATGGAGGTATCCTGATTCCGCCGAAATCCTCCAAAACGGGGGAGTGGATTTTGTTGGATTTAGGTACGTTAGGGTTAATAGAAAAAATAAAAAAAATAAAGACTTCAAACCAAAGTATCGTGCGGTATGTATTACTTGGGCAGCCCACAACTGCTCAAATCCCCTGCTTTCCCAGTTCCAGCTTATACCGAACTTGCTGAGCACAAGAAGCACGGCAAAGCATATGCAGTCCCATGTGGCGTTTCTTGCTTGTGGTTGGCTCTAAGTTGATTTCTGCCTAGAACTTAATTTGTCTTTAATAGTAACACTTTCCTGCTAAGCTGCATTTTTCTGCTTAGTTATATTTTTACGCCAAGCAGCTCTACAGCAATGCGATCTAATGGTCTTGTATAGCATAATGATGGCAGGAATCGTTTTCTCGCTTACAGGATCAGACGCAGAGGAATCGTCTCAAGGTCTACCGGCGGCAAGTCGCCTCCATCATCTTCACTTTCTTCTGCCTCTTCATCTTTGACGTGTGTGAGAGGTGAGAAGGGGTAGACGTTGGGTGAAAATCTGAAGTTTTTAAAATTCAGTTTGAATTCCACTATTCGGTATGGATTTTGAAACCTGATATTCGAAACATCCTCCAATTTGCTTCCTGGTCTCTGATTGTGACTGCATTTGCTAATGGTCTTCTTGGTTGAACTGAAAAGCCAGCTTATTTGACTGATCAGACTGGTCCCACCCATTTTATTCACCGTTACAGCTCTGGTATGTTTTTGTAATGGCCTGTCGGTAGTTGAATCCCGCAAAATATACCCAATCATCATGGAGGGCAGTGCAACTCAACAGTATTTGTTGGCGTGACAGTCAGCTGATTAGGAAGTTCTGGTGAAATCAGAGAACTGTTATTTAGTTTGAATTTTTATGATAACCTGTTTTGAAAAATCAAGTTTTCCACCGCTGAACACTTATTTTAGGAATTCACCCTTTGCGAGGCTAAAGCCATTACCATAAGGGTACCAAAAATATGTGAAAAGGAGGATCTCAGACTCCGAAAAAGTCACTTGAGAATTCTCGTAGAGATTAAAATGTTGCAGTTTCTTAGAATACAGGGTGGCCTTGGTGTTATCCTTTGTGTAGAAGATAAAAAAGTACTCAATCTTTCAAGCGGTTTAGCACTAGGGGCCTGGCTTGTGTGCTGTATCAACATAACTATGCACTGGCAAACGCTGCTCTAGAAATACTAGTAAATTTGGGTTTACACAATTTGATTGGGTTTTTTTATAAGCCGATGAGATATTGATTTAACCTGGACTGATGTATTTGTTTTTATTGTCTTGTGTAGGGGTGTTCAACTGGTGAATCCGTTCTTCTCCATGTGGAACACGGACAAAGGCTACAGACTTGCGGTATCCTTACAAAAAAAGTTGACCCCAAAAAATGCATCGTTCATTATCAACAAAGATTATCAACAAGGATTAGGAAGAGTATGTTCAAAATAGAGATGCTGCAGTAGGAATCTTAAATGTAGAAATCTAATGCACTCAAGCATTAGCCAGGGCTCTCAGCCACAATGGAAATAAGCGAAAACCTTAAAAACATATTTTCATTTTTCAAGTCAGAGAAAACTCAGGGAATTTGTTTTGAAAAACACCAAAATTAGGAAAAACTCAGGGAATTTGGTGAGGAAAGGATGGCTATAAGGAGAGAAGGGAGGCCATCGCTTGTCGACAAGTTGCCTGTGTATTATCAGTATCTTGGTTGCTTTGCTGCAACCACCTCTTGACTTCCCAGCAACCTTGTGAAAGTAAAACTATTTCTCATGGAAGTTTGGAAATGTCATGGAAATATCAAGGAAAAACTCCAGAGATTTTGTTTCCACAAAGTGCTGGAAAGCCTGGTTTAATAGCACAGACACTCTTGTTTTACTATACTCTCGAGGACAATGCTTTGTGTTTCTCTTTGCCCCTGTAATATAACACTCTCCCATAGACAAAGCACACAAACTTACTCCTTGGAGGACCGTTTCCAACTAAAGACCCAACTCCCAAGGACTAAAAGGATCTGTTGTTCTCCCTTTGTGTGTCGGTCCTCAGGGGGTTATGTAGTACATGTATATGCTTCTTGACCATTTCATACTTTACTGAAATGCAAAGCTAATATGATGGAGAATATAAGCTCTTGTGAATACACAGCACAAATACTAGGTCGACTGTTCAGCTAGCCTAGTCGACTCATCGTCTTGCCCCGTGTTCTTCCTTGACCTATCCTGTTCCTAGATGGCGTTCATCATCTTGGCCGGCATCTGCCTCTGCTCCTACTGTCTCTTCCTCCTCTTCATGGTCTACCAAGTCTTCAAGAACATCAGCATGAGACAGGCCACTCTGCCGCACATGGCCAAGGCGCGCCGTCTCCACTATGAGGTATCAACAAACGCAAGTGTGCATGCATTTATGGGTCGAGAGTCTACTGCCATCAAGTATGGTTCGAAGGGTACAGAAAAAACTTACCAGCAAACAAGTTTGAGTACCGAACTGCACCATTGCTGGGCTACATTGTCCCTCAACTCGATGGGACCCAAACCCAAATATCAACTCCAAATGAAGCTTGCCACTATAATGGCTCATCGTCAGAGCATGTACATCTGTTCTGCATTATTTTAATTTTGCCCACATCATTGCAATCATTTTCATAATAGGTCTGTATTCAATATACAGTGGAACGCCGCTATAATGAACATCGCTGGAGCCACAGAAAATATTCGTAATAGCGATCGTTCGGTATAGCGATTTTAAGCTGCCGGTGCTCCGGTACTCACTTTCCAATAAATAGCGCCCTTCATAATTTCACCCTGCACGCTCTGGTAGTTACTGAAGGACGACTTAGAACACATGCCGACTATTGAATTATGTAATTTCACAGTTTTGAGCTTACTACCTATATAGATGGGTGGCTTTCCCCTTCTATGCCTTGGGGAAATAATAGCCACTTGTCGCTCTTCTGTTGACGGTTTTCAACAACAATGTTCGGTTGGTTTCGTACACAAAAATCGGGAGCCAAGGACGATGTCCGGTATAGCCGAATGTTCGGTATAGCAACGTTCCACTGTAATGAGTGCATGATTTGTATGTAACCAAAGAGGCCCCTTTAACACTTTAGACACATTTAACACTTTAGTGACTTTTCTGACCCAAAACGTCCTGCCTATTTACTCCCTGTAGCACCCGAAACCACCAGATCAACCATTGGTTTTATGAATTTTATAAGTGAACCTTTGCATGCAAACAGTACTACATGTACTAATTCCATTAACTTGAAAATTCTAATTTCGTTGTGCATTTGTTTGTTTTGTGAGAATTTTAACTTGAATTTACCTGAAAATATTTTAGTATTATGTACTTGATACACTGGACATTTTCTTCTGCATGTTCGTAATAAAAGTATCCCCTGTGTGTAGCAGTTGTACTCGTTTGTGGTGTTTTGTGCTTTGACGTCCTGTCTTAGACCCTCAAATGTTTTTTCAACATTACTCACTTTATTTCCTTTACCTCATATATATTTGAATGTTGAATTTTTTGTTTGTCATTTCATTTGAATTTTTTTTTTATCACAACTGTTTCATTCACTTTGTTGAAAAACGGGGCACTACAGAAGAGCAATTTCTCAGTAAACTGTTTACAGTAAAAATCAAACAACAAATACATGTAAACAGAAAATACAAACACCATAAATGTACAGGAGTTTAAGCCAAGCTTTTGATTGCGGGACTAGAGTGTGAGTGACATTCTGTCAGACTGGTTTTTTTTTAACCTTAGAATGTGGTCCAGAGAGTGGAGATGTTAAGTCATGATTGGACTGGAGTTGGAGCCAGTGGCCAAACAAATAACTAAAAAGAAATGGAGGCTGAGGCCAAATGTCATGGTGAAGTACCAAACATTTTCTAAGTACAAAAAAATACTTGCTAAGTTAAATCGGGTTACCAGTGAAAATGTCACATGATGTTCCAAGCAAATAAATTTCCCTAGCAATACTTTCTGCTATCCGCTCCGTTCACAAGTACCCCATCATCGGCAAAGAAAGCACAGTTGGGGGTGACCGACTGACTCCATCTTGCCTAACTCCAATTTTGCCGCGACGCGCGGCCATACCATGTACCACTGCGTGTACATAGTACAAATCCCCTGGTGTACATGCATCACGTACAAGGAACCGTACGCGTCAACCAGCTAAATGTCCGGCCCATGGGACGTCGTTGCTAGGTAAAAGGGTGCCCTCTTTCGTTGGCGCACGGAGCCCGTTAGCAGCTCCTTGGAACTGAGCCCTGGAGAACAGGGTCAAGTCTGCGGACGATCCAGACTGGGACCTTGAGTGCAGAAAAAAAAACATCCAAACAAATTCAAATCAGGCCAACTTAACTCACCCTTCAGCTTACTAAATTCTCTACAACTTACAAGAGGCAAAGACAGGGTCCTCAGTATTTCTCCAACCAATTCAATTTTGAAAGAAGACCTTTCTGCAACAATTTGCACCCCAGAGTACTGCAAGGTGATTTCAAAGTGGTAGACTTGCAGGGACTCGTCATGTACTCAACTACATCCCTGCAGGATAAAATCAAGTCTGTTTTTGGTTGCCCCAGACTCTGTCATATTTATGGAATTCACCAAAGTTTGTCCTACACCAAAATTTCTTTCCTTTCTCTGTTTCCAGGGTCTGATCTATCGCTTCCGGTTCTTCATGATCTTCACCGTCCTGACGGCCATCTTCACTGTCATCTTCTTCATCATGTCTCAAGTCTTGGAGGGTCACCAGAAGGCCGGAGAGAGCATATCCAGTGTGCAGTATACCAGCGGGTTTTACACCGGTGTCTACGGCATGTGGAATATCTACGTCGTGGCCGTGCTTGTGCTGTACGCGCCGTCGCACAAGAAGACTGCCTCGACTAGCAATGGCAAGTACTTTAGAAAAGGAGAACCAACTCCAGTGCCAGAATGGTTTCTGTTCTCAAATCTAACTCTTAACCAGTTCGCGTCGGAATCGGAGCAATTTATAGACGTTGGGGAATTGTAAGGTCAGGGAACAATCTAGCTGGCTTGTACCCATTTATAGGTGTGTAATCGATTACAAACAAAAATGCGGACTAACTAAATATGGTTAATTGGGGGCAGTTTTTGGAGGAAAAAATTTTTTCCAGCGCTGGTCAGGCGACCAGCGTTGGAAATTGATACAAAAATTCAACTTTTCTTGAAAATGTCAGCACACCAGGTGCCACGATTTTACAGGATGCTTTAGACTGTCATTCGCTAACAGTCTAGTAAGGTATTTCATAATAATTTGGTAGGTTTGTTTTTTGATGTTTGCAAATGTTGTATATTCCCTTTAAAAAATAACTTGTGATGGACTTGTGATGGACTTGTGATGGACTTGTGATGGACTTGTGATGGACTTGTGATGGACTTGTGGTGGACTTGTGATGGACTTGGATGGACTTGACTACAGCACTGACTGAAAGCGCAGAATTTCCAAACCAATTTTGGAAAGTTTTAACACAACTGTTTCAATATTTTGTCGATGTTTTCTACAGGTGAAGGTAGCGAGGGCAGCCATGTTGAGTTTGACATCGATGTCCCCTCAGAAGGGCGCCCTACAGACCCCGTAGTGGCTGGTTCCCTGACCGAGGCATACCAGCTCCTCAGCAAAACGGCCACTGAATAAAAGAAACGCAGGTAACATCTCCAAGATTCTTTTTTCTGTGTTTGATTCACTCCCTAGTTCGTAAGAGATTGTCTCCTGTCGTCTTGAAATCCTTGTGGATAATAAAAATGTGGTGCTTATATAGCACTTTATACCTTAGGTTTGAAAAAGCGCTTTATAATTATTACCCCTGTTCATCAGGAATGATTCACCCTTAAATCTTCAATTTCCATATTGAGTCCATAACCTTTATGATATGTCTTGTCTTTTCCTCCTTCCAAATTTTGTTTTGGTGGGCATTTGAGTGGCTTCAGTCTTGTGATGGGCAACTTTTCAAACAAAATATAAAAACAACCCCTGTTGTCTTTAGTTGCCATGCAGGTTGGGAAGACCATGGGAGCCGAGGCCAGACCGGGGGTTACGTCATGAATATTCATTGAATCCTGTCTGCTGTGATTGGACGCCTGAATGAATAGCCTTCATCTGATGGGTGGTCGTTGATCACATGTCGTTAAATTAGTCATCTCAATCCACGGCCCGGCCACACTGCAAAAATAGAAATTCCTTTCCACGGTAAATAGAAGTTCCATTGCGCGGTCACACTATTACCAATCAGATGACGAGGATTTATTCGGGCGTTGTATAAAACAAATAATGAATGTTTCACTTCCGTGCAGTGGAAAGAATAATTTGATTCGGTGACAGATGGAATGGACCATTCCATCTGTCACCTCATAAATTATTCTTACCATTGCACTCATGAACATTCATTATTTGTATGTTACATTTATATTTGTTCGGCTACACATTAGTCACGGGCAATACACACATATTGCTCATTTTTACACAGCTTGTCACATTTCTGTACATACAGTATTCAGTATTTTGTGATCAAACACAAAATATCTCACACGAGAAAAACCCGAATTCGCAAATGTAAAAATTCTCTAAACCTTGAAAAAATTAAGTTGGAATGTTTGCAGCTATGCTAATTGTTTCTAATAAAACTGTTGATAATAGTCATCAGTATTTGTATTTCACGTGTATTTACGAGCAGCAAAACATTAAGTGATATGTATTCAATTGAATAAAGTCATTTTAAATGCCTGTGTTGTTTGCAGGGTCTTTTTATTGAGTCAAGACGAAGCTATTTTCGTAGTACAAGAAATTTAGGATTCAGTGTCTGTCAATGATTTCCATTGACCAATTTGTAATGCGTTAAAGGGAATGTACATCATTGGCTTTTGCTGTAATTTTCAGAAATAAACTATTTGAGAGGTTAGTATAATAGATCAAATATTATTACACTGACATTTTTTAAGTTTGGTGTTCGAAAAGGTTGGAAAAACCAAGAAAAACAAAAATGTTCAAGTAGTCTGGTTCCCTGACTCCACAAAAGAGAAAATGGATCAATTTATAGATGATGGAAAATTGTAAGGCAAGGGAACCAGTCTAGCTAGCCTGCACCCGTTCATCATGAACATGTAACCAATCGCAAACAAAATTTGGACTGAAAAAATGGTAAATTTGGAGCAGTAGTTGAAAAATAGTTAGGTTTTTCCAACGCTGGTCGGCCGACCACCGTTTGAAATGTTTACAAAAATACCATTTTCTTGAAAAATACTTCACACCAAGTGCCATGATTTTACAAGATGCTTGAGACTGTCATTTACCAACATCCTAGTAAGGTATTTCGTAAAAACCTGGTAGTTTTATTTTTCGATGTTTGCAAATGTTGTATATTCCCTTTAACAGTGAGTGTCTTCACTGATTTTGAACTCTTCTGCCTCGTCAACAGAGGGCGCTATATATACCCACAGGACTAGAGGGAAAATACATTTCAATTTAAGGACTCACAACTCCTCTGACTTTTACCAGATGTTGTCAGTAGATGTATATTTTTCTAACTGTACGTAGTTTGCTTGTGTGCCTTAATGATTTAGTTTTGCATTATTTAAACCAATTTTGCCGTAGTATTCTTAGATAATGTATTCGTAAACAGCGTCGGCCTATATGATATTTTCTGTACATGTACTTAGCACAAGTGCCATTGCAGTATTCGGAACCATTAACGTATTATCTGAATGTCAATCGTGCATAATTTTTGCATAATATTTTTGCTACGTAGTACATTTATACATGTAAAGTTTAACTTATAGAGACTGAAGTTTGCAATTAATTATATGTCAAATTTGGACAACTGCCAAGATGAAAACTTTAATCTGGAAGGTATTTCATTGTGATTTTGTTTGTTTTTTTGTACAGTCGAACCCTGATAAGAAGAACACTGTTAATACAAGATCCTGCTTATAACAAGCAAAATTTTAGGTCCCAAGTCTTTGTTTTCCTTTGTTTTCCATTACTGTTAATACAAGGTACCTGTTATAACAAGGTAATTCGTAAAGTCCCAAGGACCTTGTTATAAAGGTGTTCGACTGTAAAATGTTCTTGGAGTAAACTTTGTTTACTGGATGTTGTCAGCAATAAATTGTATTCTGGAATAAATTGTCTCCCGGGATATACTGTCCCTCCGGGATGTGCATGCTCACGTAACAGTTGTACAGAACGTGTTTTGTGTTTCTTAACAGGAAATTGGTGTTCGACTGAAATTCTTCAAGAGTTTGTTAAATAACTCTATTACAGTGTCTGGAGTGTCATGGCCTAGCGGTTAAGAACACCAGACTGGTACTCTGGTGTTTCAGAGGCAACAGTGGCGTGGGTTCGAGCCCGCCGGGTGGACACTTGTGCCCTTAAGCAAGGCACTTAACCATTATTGCTTCGTCCTTCGGATGGGACGTAAAGTCATAGGTCCGGTGTGTTGTGTAATGCAATGCACGTAAAAGAACCCAGTAAACACTTATCGCTAAGAGAAGGAGTTTGCCTCGGTGTTTCTGAATGATTTGAATGATTCTTGTACTAAAAGAAAGCTTGTTAATAGGGCTTTCATATCCTAGATTGTGAAAGTGCTACATGCTGAACTTCATTAAAAAAAAATTGGTCATGCCATTTGGGTTTCGTTTTTTTGACTCGCCCTGTATAGGCGGACATCCCAGCCAGACGGAATTGTGGGGTGATAGCATTGTGCAGCTCCTTTTATCCCTTTTTCTAAAGATCCCCTTCTGGGGTGATGTTTTTCTGTTGTTAAAATAGTGGGGAGATGTGTTCTGAAAGGAACATCACCCCACAAGTATAGGGTCAGAGCCCTATGCCGTTAAACCACGTGTCAACCGCGTTAAATGTTAAAAACCGCGCGGTCACTAATACGTACATGTTACCTGCAATGCCTTTCCCTCCCCACATTGCGAGTGGGATGCTAAGTGTCTCGTATATCACAATAGAAATGCACTCTTACCACATTTGAGTACCCATGAGGACAAATTTATCACATCCGTAAGTACTTCACGAGAACAGTTCATTCCAGGATATTGGAATCAAATTTCTGACTGGGTGAAAATAGAAATCACTTGAACGTGTGTATGAAATATCAAGTTACTTTTCATTCGAGAACTTGAAAGGCTGTTTGTTTTTGTGAGTACATTTTTGTACATGTACATGTTTTTTTTTTTTAAATGCGGGGCGTTACCACGTTTAATAGTGAAATTGAGTTTAGAGATGTTCGGAGAGCAAGGAGAAAATCGCTAAAAGTTCTTAAAAATCAGGCGCCTGCTTTTCGCTCTTGGAAAATATTTTTTCGATTATGTTGGGCCAACTACTTCAAGACTCTTATATGGTCATATTAAGCGGTCGATTCAAACATTTTAAAGGATGCATATATTATGTGTTTTCCCCACACCCGATCTTCAGATCGCTTAGACGTCTTGGAAAGTTTTATCAATCGTTGAAAACGCTTGCATGACTTGGTCATAACTTGGACGTTTCTGAAGTGGACGACGTAAAATGTAACAACGCCGAACCGTACAGGGTGACCAAAAACAACCCACAAAAGTTGTGCAAGCCGATATCGTTAAATTTCTCCCCCCCAAAAAGGAGCCAACGTGAACATGGGTATTATTTAGGCCTATGTAGCGCCTGGAGCACTAGTCCTGGTGGATACGTGCGCTTTATAAATACCCACTATTATTATTTCATTTTGATGTGAAAATGTCATGGAAACCCATTCATGCAAACCAAACCTGTAACATAAAAGGATATGTGTTTTTCCAATGCATATGGGAAGTACACATTGCATTGGAAATCGCTCAACCTGCACTCTGCAATGCGTCTTTTCATTGTCTGTGTAAATCACATTGGAACGGGTGGAAACAAACCGGTTGTACCTCTGGTTTGCATGAATGGATTTTTATCAAATTTTCGCTTTGATTATATTCGCATGAGTACAAACAATTTACTCCATCAACATGAAATGCTGATGTTCAATGGAAATTTAATGATGTCTGCTCACATACAGTAGAACGTTGTCAAGGTACAACACATGCGTGTTGTGCTAAATTGCGATTTGTTTCCGCTCGCCAACATAACATGTACTTGTAATGTCTGCTCGAGTAGCCTACATGTATGTTTAATGTTATGTTTATTTGATTGTAGATTTGTGTATTGCTGTCCACATTGTGTGAGAGACGAGTTCCATATTTTGTGTGTGAAGTTTTTATGTCAAGTTTTTTTTTTCAACACGATCTGTGACAGTTATTCGCGAGAATTACGTCGAATATTTTATCGTAAAGCGAGTCAACGTCGCGAATGTTCTCAAGTATGGAAACATTTCTCAGAATAGTGAGAGTTTGCAATGGTTTAGACATCTCTTGGAGGGAGCTAAGCTGGCTTCAGTCTGCAAAATTGTGTGACGTTGTGAGTCGTGCATTGCCCACCGCGTTGTTCAAAATGGCAGGTATGTTGATGTTCGGGTGTGGCAGGGCGCTGCCCCTGTTTTTCGCTTCGTCCATCAAGATCAGCCAAACATTACATGCAGCCACCTGGTAAGCTGTGAAGTCTTCAGCACAGCTGCCGAATGACTCGTGACGTAAAACGACAGAGGGTTTCCACATCCGAGAGGAAATTAACGTTGCTGGCTTAGAACTGTTTTTATCCGTACACGGGAAACCCCGACCGTGGCCGAAACACCTGTGGGATGAATGCGTTCTGCACCTGCTGTGAAAAAAAACCATTCGACCGCGCGAACTCTGATCTTACGAAAGCACACAGGAGTGTCATTAATCGGTGAAAATTAATGGCTTGTAAAGTCCTTGTATATATCTCCTTCAGAAAGTCTGAAATGTCGACATTTACGCTTGTCCCACTCATTCAACCTTTAGTCAAACACCGTTACATATGCATGCAAATGCGCATTTTCATTAATCTAAGCAATTTCAGGAATGCTGAAATTTTGTCTTCGTTATTTTGTTTAATGGTGACGTGTTCTTCCTTTCTACCTGTCCAAAATTAAATGCTGTATAATATGAAGTGGTACGAAAACGATGAATGAGTATATTTCGCGCGGAGATGAATTAATAAATAATTCAATAAACTTCTGGTGAATTTAATTGAATAGGGAGAGAAGTTGCTGTGGAATTCTGCAGATACGTGCACCGGACCGCGTGAGCACGAAACCAGGTGCATGCAACAATGAATTGTCACACGACTCTCGAGGGGGTATTATTAATTTTATTTTTTGGCGGGAGTTTTTTCCCGCCAATTTATCTCCGCTGTCACTGACACGCCGAGATTTCTGTGCGGAGACTAATGACCGCCTGGTCGGCGCATGATGACCGGTCACTCCGTCAAATTCTGGGGAATCACACATTTTAATAAACGGTTTATTGATATAGGATCAATTGTATTTATCCAAAAGTAACTTGAATTATCATCAAAAAGCTTAGGGCCTACTTGGATTAACCCTAAAAGGGCCGGGGTGGAATCCGCCCCCCCCCTTCAACTTTTTTTCCGCGATAGTCGAGCTGTTCTGACTCTTTAGCCTCGAGTCTTGCGCATCTTTTGATACCATAAACAAAATTCGGACCACGGGTTGCCGCGCAGCGAAAAAAAAAATTCCGCCGTATACGCCCCGTGAAAACTGAAATTCCCCACAGTGTAGCCTATATACACAAAGCAGAATTACCATTCGTGCATATGAGTAAATAATTAGCCATAATTCCAAAACCCCTCGACCTATAGTCATGAAATTTCTTGGGTATGTTCATGATGAGTTGTTCTATGCATGTACTGAGTTTCATAATTTTTCATCACTCGATGGCCGAGATCTTGGGGGGGGGGGTGGAATCCGCCCCCCCCCCTTGCTGAGAGATGGTCGAGATAACCCGACCCTTTTAGGTTTAAAGATCGTATTGGTACATGGTACTAAACACCCTGTGAAATTATTCCGTCTGGCTTGCTGTCATTTAGGGGGAAAATGAAGAAATGTAGGTGATTTCCAACGATCTGTCAAATATTTAACTGATTTGTTTTGAATATAGAGTGCAATTGACGAAAGCATCTTTAGTGATCAAAAGGCACGGTTTTTCACTGTTTTCTCAAAAAGTGAAATATCCACTGAGCTGAAATTTCAAAAGGTTAATTTTTGGACATTCGATTTTGAGTGGTGTTGTTATTGGAAACGAATAAAATGCGCGCGAGAAGCGAATTATTTTACATGGCTTTATTGAATGAAAAATTGGAAAACAGAAAGGAACTGATCACCAGGCTCATGTCTGAAAGTGCAGTTAGCTGTATGCTGATGGCACGTGATTGGCAACGCGAGTGGTTGGTTATCAGCGTTGGAATCGCTACAGCGCCACGGCGTATACAGCAACGCATGTTGGATATGAGCGGTTTTCCGTATCCTGGCACCAACAAGATCTAAGATTTGTTTCCGGGAGTTTGAGGCGTTTCAGTTAAGTTAAAAGAAGGGGCGAAGCAATGGTTCAACATTTGCAATACTGAGTGATGACGTTATCCAGGAACTGCTATCTATTAAAGTAATCAACAGTGGTCAGCGGGGAGTCGGGTGGGGGTAGAGGGGGATGTTAACCTCCCAAACGCAGGCCCGGATTACCCAATTGACTTTTAACATGGTGCCACCATTTCAGTCATGTTCCCTGTATCCAATATCAGTATTGAATGATGATGTTTTTGTGCACAAAGGAACCAGACTATTTTCCTTCCAGCCTCGCTTTGGTTGCGTTGATTTGAATGGGGAAAATCAAGATGACCCGGCGACAATGATGATAATGGTCTATGGGCACATTAGGCACTTGTGCTTTGGGCCTACGAAAAGTTCGGGAACCTATATACGAAAAATTTGGGGCCTACGAAAATACCGCAGTGTGCCACAAAACACATAAATAGGCCTACCCACACACACAGGTGTGTATTTGCTTGCAATCGGGTACCACTCTATTGTCCCTCTTTTGTTTGGTCTTTTTAAGCAGACCTCCCATATGTTTATAGGCCTACACGATCGCCAAATTGGGGACCCCACTTTTGAGAAGTGATTGACGCCCTTGTTGCCAGCAGGCTTAGAGCTAGGACCTATACCAGTTTATGCTTGATTTGTGCCGGTGACTAGGGCGGAGTAGGGCCTACGGAACACTGGTGCCTAGGGTATGCGAAACAGTTAATCCGGGCCTGCCCAAACGCCCTGTTATAGAAAATTTGTCCTCTTTTACCTGCGATTAAGCGATAGGCCTAAATGAAATGAGAAAATGTGTTAAATAAAAAGAGAATACATGACTTGATGTTGGTGTAGAAATATAGAAAACATGGTGAACATAACTATTAAATACCATAAACAGCATAGTCTTTTATGAGGGGCGGGGTTGGGGAGAGCTTATATAAAAGCGCTTTCATTGTACATGTAAATAGCGCCCTCTTCGATAGCAATGTTCCTCAAATCGCTTGCTATCCTAGGGCTCGGCCTCTGATAACTGCCTACTTCGCAAAACCCAGAGAAGGAAACGCTGACGGCACAAAGCATTGTGGGTAGTCCACGTGTCATGCTCACATGCCCAATGAGAACTCGAAAAAAAAGTAGGGGTCACAAACGTCTTTGGATATAGAGAGGGCATTTAAAATACCTCAACAATATTTTGTGCTAGTAAATTTTGCCAAATGACAGGGTTTTGCAGTCCGCGTGGTATAGTATTACTTTGTCCAAACTATTTTTCCCTTTGAGGTTTTCGAAGCATTTTCCCCCACCAATTTGAACAGTGAAGTATGTACAGAAACCATGATCACTGTGTACTTTGTCTTTTCGCTCAAAAAAATTAGTCGTCAATTCTGTTGGAGTTTTTTTTTTACTTAAACTTTTTAAGAATTTGTTTTAAAAAATTCTGCCGCATGGATAAATTATCCTTTAAGAGATTTTTTTTTTTACATTTTCCAAGGCCAGACTTCGTGAAGCGACTCGCGATAAATTATTTTACACACATCCCATTATCAAATTACAATTTAATAGATAGCCTCATGGTGCCTCGTAAATTAATAATTTGATTGTTCGTCGGTGCAGTGCTCACAAATAGACGATGAAAAAATGGGGGAAATATATTCTCTTTTTTTTCGGAGAAGTGCTTCGTTATTGATAATGTCAACTGACCGGAACGAGTGATGACTCGCAAATAATTCTGTCAAATTTTACTAATTTGTCAATTTTTATTGCCCCGAACGATGACGAATGAACGATACCTTTGACATTTTGTAGTGTGGCGGTGGGTTCTTCATCATTGTCATCAAACTAGGTTTGGTGATACGCATTCTATTGTCATACTAGTATACCTCAGCCTGGTACGTGGCCTTGCACATTGCATTGTCGTAACCTTTTGTCATGCACTTTCCTGTGTAATAACTAACCCAACAAAGGACACAATAGCCCTAATATGTATTGTTGTGTGTGGGAGAGGAGACAATTAATTTGTAGTGTATAATTAATTTTCCGTAGCTGACTCATTGGTGAAGTGTAGCCGCAAATAAACTGCACCACAATAGGCAGTCATTATGAAATGCACGTAGGCCAATGTGTTGAGGAAACAAGACAAGCCTTAAGGCAAGTGTAGAGTGCACACAATTCTCTTCAACTGATTCAGAACGACAATGCACTGGAATTCTTTTAATGCATCTGGAGTTAACCCATTCGAAAGCGCAACGGGGTAATCCTATACGATAGCACTGCGCGGCTCTCTTCACTGGTCTCTGCAACTAGTAATAAGTCACAACGGTGACGGGGAGTCAGTCAGTCGGTCAGTCGGGGGGGGGGGAGTCGGGGAGTCAGTCAATCAGTCCGTCGGTCTGTCAGTCAGTCAGTCGGGCGGTCGGTCGGTCGGTTGGTCAGTCAATCAAATATTGTAGGTATAAAGAGGAAATATTATAGGCTTGCCCGCTGGAGCCAACGAAAATTCTTCTTTTTTTCTAGGTTTTTTTTTTTTTTAAATAATACGGTAGTAGATCATTTTGAGACGTCAACTAATATTCCAATAAGATTTCAAATGGTGATATTAAATTACCTTTCCATCCTAATGTATAACCTGGTTTCATTATCTTCCCGATAATAATAACAGGACTGTATCAGTCATGAACGAAGTGTGAAGTTCCACACGAGGGACGTGACAACTTTTATTATGCAAAAAACAAGGCTCCACGATACTGACCTATCCCTAACTTATCACGCACGCACTGGGACGGTCTGCGTAAGTAACGCGTCTTGGCCCCCTTAATGGATGACCGGCTATGCGTCAAGATAGCCACTTACCTTGAAACTTTAATGAGTTCTTTTCATCATCTCATCCCGTCCACTTTTCATGTCATTAGGAGCTAAGGCTAGCGATGTTTAGTCATTCACGCGTGGTAAGAGTGGGCATTGCCGGTAAAGGGGAAAATAACACTTAAAAGGTCGCTTCATTTTAGGGACTTCTCCTAATACACCACTACTTTTCTGATTCAAAACTTGATATAATTTCGTGATTTATAGAGATAGGCCTGGTATTTATGCTCTCTTAATTCCAAAGAGTGAAAATTCACTCCATTCGAGTTACGATTCACTCTCACAGTCGGAAACTAGTGACTAGACGTTTTAGAGTGAAATTCCTTCAATCTAAAGATCGAGTTTTCACTCGAGCTTCGACTGAAGTGGTTCTTTTTCAGACTATTTCAATCGAAAATGAGAGTGATTTTCACTCTAAAACGTCTTGTCCCTAATTTCACTCTTTGGAATTTAGAGAGTGCTGTATAAAACTTGTATACACGAAAGATAGTCCCTGTTTATACGTTCCAATATAGCCCTCGTTTTGGAAAACGGTGCTGCTAACGAAAACATTTATGCATGGTTTTAGTAAAATCATCGATGTTGTCACGCACTCACTTTCTTACGTAATTTAAGCATCACATATAAGTACATAGTAGAAACGAAAGTCTTCTTTCTCTTCAAAACATAAGTGAGTGCTGCAGATTTTTTTGCTGTTAATCCCGACTTTTTAAGAAGGACTTTCTCTTCAGCAGTATTAATACCCGAAGTTCCCCTAAATCCCTCGCACGCGCAAACGTTTAAAATTATCCCTTTTTAAGAGAAAATGGAAAAATTTCAAAGAATTTCTGCCCCTTCCATGCTTTGCTCTGTCATTATTTTTTTACCCGTGTTTTGTCCGTAGCCACTGAAATGCATTGTAGCAATCCACATCTACAACAGTAGACTCGCCCAGATTCTCAGCCGCTTGCATGTCACGGTCCATCCCAATTCACGTACTAGTGACGTGCGTATGCGCAAATGCCATTTATCCCCAAAGTTACCTGACTAATATGTCATAAAAAAACCTACTTGGATTAAAGATCGTACTGGTACTAAACACCCCGTAACATGATGCTGTCTGGCTTGGTGTCATTTAGAAGAAATCAACAAAATGTAGGTGATTTCCAGCGACCAGTCAATTGACTGATTTTTGGAAATATGTAAAAGTCTTATAGACGAAATCGTGTCTCGTGGTCAAAAGGTCGTGCATGATTTTCACTGTTTTCTCGAATAGTGTAATATCCACCGAGCTGAAACTTCCACAGGTTAGAATTTGAACATTCTTCTTTGGATTTTGAGTGGTGTTATTATTGGAAGCGGACAAAATGCATGACGAGCAAATAATACCATATGCCTTTAATTGGTATCAGGTGTACAGTATCATGATCAGTTGCATATTATTAGTACGGCCAAGGATGCTAAGGATGCATGGCGCCAATGGGTAACCTTCTCGATAAAATCAGTCCAGGAATCCTCCGCTCCTCATCATCGGTCAGTTCTCCGAGTTTGGATGCTATCTAATTTAATTTTTTTTTGTTGGCTAGCCTTGCTTCAAGGCGGAGGTCACTCTGTCTATTTCATACTATAATCGTACTCGTAATTCAACAAATTTATCAGTTTTTAATATATTGTAGATGCTCTATGCAGTGCTTGAGTTTGCCGTTTTGTTCACAGTCATTTTGGAATTTTATCCTAAAAGACATTTAGGCCTAGGCCTCAGTCTCATGTTTCAGTCTTAGTTTTCACCCAATGACCGTCACAAAATCATTTCATAAATTTTCATCTTTGTACGAGTGTTCTGAGTTCCACGAGTCAACATGTGTATTATATTTTTCGGAATTGAGAGGTCATACTTTGGCACGATATTTCTTTTTCACGTCAGGCGATTTTTCAGTTTCTATAATAAATGGAGATGCTAGTAGTAGCAAAGGCCTCTTTCGAGGGTGATTTTCTTGGGAAATCAAAAAGGCACCAAAAATAATTGCAAATTTGAGAATTTCTGCACGCTAATTTTCCTATTCGCAGGTCCGGAAACGCGCCAGACTCTATTGTGTAAAGCAACTGGCACGTGACGGATTATCTTAATATTAGCTAGCACGTGCTTTCGCCATGGAAGGGGGCCTTCGTGATAGAATTGATAGCGTGCCCAGAGTGCCCAGATCCCTCTGGTTGCAGACCAGTAAATCGGTCCGAAATTGCCTATACGCCGGCCAAATCACGATTTGCATGCCCTCAAAATCTTCAGTATTTGAACATGCTGTGGGCCATGAACTTGAGGGTTTGTAAAAAATATGGGTGGAAGCCGTGCACAGGACTGTGAGCGTGTAGTTCCGTTCAATTTGGATGAAATTGGGGCCCTTAAAGTGCTCTATTTTGCAATGGAGTGTACGCATCGTTTTTCAAAATGGCGATGGGCTTCAGGACTTTTTTTTTAGGGGTGATCATTTTCGGATAGAAATGTTTCCTAAAAGTCATCAGTTGACCCCCCGAAAATTGAAAAGAAAATGAAAGATGATGAAATAAGCTTTAATTTGATGTGTGTCCCGAACACCTTGGAGAGTTGTGAGTATTTTTCCCGAATTTCTGAATTGGGAGCATTTACCATTGGGGTCTATGGAAGTTTATTTACTGGTCTGCAACCCTCTGAATGTCTACAGAGTGTTGTCATAAATGTCACTTCACAACGGCGAAGACTCGGCGCCGGGGGGGGGGGGGGGCCGGAGACAACTCCGAAAACCCTCAAAAACTCGTTCTATTCTATATCGCGTAATACTGGTCATCAGCCCCATTGACTTTGATACATTAACAAGTGCGCATGTAAAACGCGTAGGCCTATACAAGAATATATCGTGAACGGCGTTGCCGAAAATGTGCGCAAATTATGGGGGGAAAAATAACAAGTGCGAGTGCCCAATAAGATCTGGCCGTGTTAGACTGAAGTGAGGCTGACGTTGCAAGAAGTCTTGCATGAAAGTCCAGCATGAAATTGATCAAAATGATCCCTGTTAGAGCTTAAAAATGCGACGCCTAAAAATGCGAAGCCAATGGCACATAATAAACACCGTACTTTTGGTCCGTTTTCGGGTCAGATAGGCAGACGGACCGACCAAGAGACAGGTACTAGGTAAAAGCTCTCGCCAGAGCTAAAAAAGGATATCATTTGATTTTGCTGTAATTTTCAGAAATGAACTTTTTGAGGGGTTAGTATAATAGATCAAATATAGTTACACTGACATGTTTGAAGTTTTGTGTTCGAAAATGCTGGAAAAACTAAGCAAAACAAAACTGTTCAAGTAGTCTGATTCCCCGACTCCAATAAATATCAAATGGATCAATTTACAGATGATGAACATGTAACCAATAGCAAACGAAATTTGGACTGAATTAATAAATAATTTGGGCAGTGGTTGAAAAAAAAAGTATTTTTTTTCACGGGTGGTCGGCCGACCACCGCTGGAAGCTGTTAAAAAAAAAATTTTTTCTGAAAATGACTTCACATCAGGTCCCATAATTTTACAGGATGCTTTAGACTGTCATTTACCAACATCCTAGTAAGGTATTTCGTAAAAACGTGGAAGTTTTTTTTCTCGATGTTTGCTAATGTTGTAGTTTCCCTTTAAAAGGGAAGGACAAATTAATAACGGAAACAGTATAATGAACAACGATAGAAGATTTTTTTCGGGTCCTCATACCTCAACCTCGAATCTAATCGACCCCACAGTACGGAGACCGACGACCTCATAAAACAATACAATTGCCACCTTCTTAACCTCATAACCGAACCAGCCTGGCGAGAATGAGTTGATTTGGGCGCCGTAACGAGGTCTCCTGTAGTCCGCGGTACCTGAGTGGATGTTGTTTACGCAGCCTTTCTGTGAAGGTAATGCATTCAGCTTTATCAACCCAATTTTTTTTTTTTTTACATCGCGGCGGTGCTCTTATTTTTTACTCTGGGTCATGCATTTCTAAGTCACGGGCACATATTCGCTGGCGTTTTTGTCGGTGCCAAACCTGATTCCTTTAGAGAAATTCGCCTCGACAAAAATAATTATGTGCCCCCACCCCAAAAAAAAAACTAATGTAGTAAATATATTATTGTGCAGAATTTCGGAGATATAACAGTGGTAAAATTTGTGATTTTTAATATATTTAAATACGTCTTCGGTGTAGGAGATATCAATTATTGCTTTGTTTTCAAATTAAAGGTATTAAAAAAAAATCTTTTTCATTTGAACTTTTAACAACTGATTGTGAAAATTCAGCACAATGCATAATTCAATTTATCACAAATAACGAAACCAGTATAATCAATTGGATTTGGTAATTTTGACAGATTGTTCGGATATCGATCCACTTTTGTTAGCCCTCTTTCAATTCTGTATGTTTCCACTGAAATGACATCACAGACTTCGGCCGTTATGCATTGTCTACTAGTGTTTGATGCATTTTATACTAGTCTCTTCTCAAAATTTAGATTTGTGCAATTATTTTTGCTGCAAAAGCAGCCTTTTATTTTGTGACATTGTGTGCAGCAACCAGGCGTGACATTTCTGCTTGATCATTCTTGAGATACCTTAGGACCTCAGCCTAGGTAAGTCAGCAAAGGGCGCCTATATAGGCTGCAGGATGTATCGCCCCAGGTGGTTGAACTTTGCAGCACAATTGGTCCGAGGAGTTCCGGACCCGTCAAAGCAATAGTCATATCAGGAAAAGCTCGGTCCTGGACAGGCAGATAGGTTTCTTTGGAATGACAGGTGAATGTAATTGAAAAAAACCATCCACGCGGCAGGGGCGGAGCACGGTCATTTTTATTGGGGGGGTGTAGAAATTTGTGAAAAGGGTTTTTTTTCTCCGGACACTTGGCCTCCGTAAAATCAAAAAGCCGGGGGGGGGGGGGTTGGTACCATCTGTTGGGGCACTGTCCAAAACCGACAATTGTGCACACAAAGGGCCAATAATTGGTGCTTCTAAGGGCGATACATGTGCGAAATTCTGAAAAAGGCACCCAAAACGGCAGATGCCACAAAAAAGGGCACCACTTCTTTTTTGAAAAGGGCACTTGTTAAAAAAAAAGGCACTTCGTAAAAAAAGTGCACTCTTTACAAATTATTAGGGGGTAAGGCCTTTGAAAAAAGGGCATTTGAATGGAAAAAGGCAGTCTTTACAAAATATTGGGGGGTAAATACCCCCTTACCCCCTGCTGGCTTCGCCTATGCGCGGCACAGACCAGACCTGGGCTTCCGTAATCCGTGTTGTCTTCGAAGGGAGAACAAAAGAGAAATTCATGGAGAATTCCAGAGTGCGATTGCTTCTTGTTACCATGGGTGTCGCGAGGGGGGGGGGGGGCACTTGCCTCCCACCTCCTGGAAAGCCAAAAAAAAAAAGAAGAAAAAAAAAAGAGGAGAAAAGAGAAAAGAAAAAGAGGTGCGAAGCCATATTGCTGTTAATTTGATGGGGGGAGGGGGGGGAGGGCAAATGCTCCCCTGGTCACGCTCGGAAAAATAATAAATTGTGAATATAATGAAAAAGTTAAGGAATTTCGGGGAAAAATTTGCTTTGCCCCCCCCCCCCCCGGAACAAAATCCTGGCGACGCCCATGCTTGTTACTCGTTCTTTATCAGCATTTCAATTTCAATATTGGTAGTAAGAAGGGTCATTTTGACAACAGACAAATACAGGTGACCACAATTACATGCTATCATGAAATTTCATTATGCTTGCATACACGTCGCACGCGCTCTGACGTTTGAGGCCCGCTTGCTTGTTTTTTTGGCAAGTCTTAAAGGCGAGGGATCGTTTTTATTCATCCCAAAAGAAACCCACCGAATTAATATCAAACTGCTTACTTGAAATAAAGATCGTACTGGTCTAAACAATCCGTGAAATTAATCTGTCTGGCTCGCTGTCATTTAGAAGAAATCCAGAAATATAGGTGAATTCCAACGATGTAGTGAGTTGATTGTGAGATGACTGATTTTTGAAATAAAGAGTGCTTTAATAGACGAAATCGTGTTTCGTGATCAAAAGATTGCGCATGGCTTTTCACTGAAAATTGTAATAACTAGTGAGCTGAAACATCAACGGGTTAGGCTTTGAACACTCTTCTTTGGATTTTGAGTGGTGTTATTATTGGAAACAAACTAAATGCATGAAAAACTAATGATCCTATATGCCTCTAACGGGAACGCACCTCGAAGCCTCCTCGAAGAGTAGCTGCATCAAATCAATTTATAAATTTTGCTTCCGCACGTGACTCCTCTTGTGAAATGGAGAGCAAAAATATTAGCGATGTTCAGGAGTTCTCCCAGGAGTAAAAAAAAAAACTCAACTGGTAGGATATTTTTCACTTCCGAGGGCAACACACCGTGCACTGATCAATACTGATTGCTGTTGCCTCCTCTGTGAATGACTAGCGCGAGGCAGTGGGGAGCTTCCGGGATATAGCTTGCCTCGAGTTATCACATCATGTACGGGGAGATGTCAAGGAAGATCATTCCGCGCCGATGACTGGCAGGGATGCATGATAGCCAGATTACTCCAGGCTGTACTTTTCGGCAAGTTCACTGGGAATGCTGTGAAAGATGTGATCATTTTTTAGTTATAATCCAAAGGCGTTTGGAGAAAATTTGCTTCAAAGCGTAAAATGTAAAAACAAAACAAAAAAAACATGCATGTAACTAAGAGGTCGTTTGAAGTTCGTAGACATTTCAGTCACTGCCCTGTTCTCGGGGATGTAGTCGGATCCATCTCAAGTCCCTGCAAGTCCATCACAAGTCCATCACAAGTCCTCCAGTCCCAATTCAACTCACAAGCTATTCAAATGAGCTTTGACCAAGGCATTCCTTTGCTATTGTTCATCCACTGGTCCTTGGGACTGGACTTGTGATTCACTTGTGACTGGACTTGTGATGACCTCAACTACATCCCTGCTTCTCATCAGTGAGAGGACCGTCTGGTGTGGTGAGAGAGGTGAAGGATCATCGGCGGCTTAGAGTTCTGGATGATTTCACCGTCCTTCATCGTGTACGGATGATTTCTGACATAAACTGTGTTGAAGAGACGGGATATAGTATGCAAAAACTATACGATAAAAGTGTTATTTTGAACCGGGAAAGCATCGGGTCAAAATGTGACCCATATTCCGGGTCATAACTGACCTGGGTCTTTTTTATAAAGGGTTTTCCGAAACCATTGTTTCGTCTTCGGCTTCAGCTGTGTCTCCAAGTTCTGAATCACTGAGAGGCAACCAATTGGAAAGGTTCGAACCTTTGTCTCCAAGTCAACCGATTGAGTCTTCCTGAAGCATAACGGGCACCAACAATGCAGCTGGCGTTTCCAAAGCTGGGGGCCTAAAATCTCCTTAAGCCGAAAACGAAGACGAAGCCAGGGTCTCGAAAAGCCCCTAGGCCTGCGCGTTGTTCGCTACTGATGACCATGGGCGTCGCCATGATTTGTTTGGGGGGGGGGGACATTTTCCCCGAAAATACTTGTACTTTCTCTAGCGTATTCTCAATTTATCTTTTTTTGAGGGTGGGTGGGGGACATTTGCCCACCCACCCCCATTACACCCCCACAGACGCCCATTTCTGTTAAATGTGTATTAAATTAATTAATAGCAAATATGACTTCATACTTCTTTGCCCTTTCTCTTCTTTTTTTCCTCGTATTGTTTTGCCTTTTCCGGGGGTGGGGGTGGGAGGGGGAAGCGCCCCCTTGCCCTATCCTAGCGACGCCCATGCTGATGTCTGCGTCGCGCTGGTGACAATGTCATGAAGTTTTGCAGTGTGGAACCTTCATTCAAATGGATGCAAACCAAATTGGGCTCCTTTCATTGTTAAAAAAATTTCTAACTATTGTACGCTACTGATGTTTATGTTACACGGGGCAAACAAGTGGTGTGGCTATACAATGCACTTGTAGAAAACGCAACATTTCTTATGACTGTTTCTAGTGAGCGCATATATTTGGTAAATCTTTAACCAGTTCGCATCGGAGGACGTGATAAAACGCACTGGCTGTTTTATACACAGGAGCGGCTGACGGATTAAAACGTCAAGATCGCCTCGACTCGCCTCCGGGTGACGTCTAAACACGCTGATCCCTCATGCCTTTTTGTACACACACACACACAAAGTCCGTGAAGTCTGTGGAGGCGGACCGTGTGTTGATCTTGAATTGACCGTTGTGTACGGCCTTCCTGTGCGAAGTGGTTTTGAGCAGCTTTTATCCGGTTTAGCAGCTCCGTGAAAATTGGGCCAAGATGGAAATTCCAGATATTTTCCCAAACATTCAGTTTTTGATCAGACTACTAGTGCGCACTGGGTTTGTTCGTTCTTCAGTTTTCTACGAGCCATGAACTAACACTGAGTGTTTTCGGACGTCTGTTGTAATAAACGTACATGCATATCCAAACTTTTGTCTTGATTCCGTTCGACACTTTATTCAGGTTGCGACAACTCGCCAAGGAATTTTAGATTCAGGAGATTCTAACAACCCTCTGTCGAAGTGTTGAAAGGAAACACTATCACACAAATTCAGTAAAAGTCACATAGATCATTATAAATCAAGTGCAAATATTGAAAAATAATTCTGCCTTTTTTTTCTTTTTTTGCTCTGAACGTTTTGGCGTAGATCCTAGACTTCGCAAATCATAGAATCATTGTGCAGTAGTGTTGACGTCACATGCACCATGCACACAAGTCTCTGTGTAAATTGAATAAGTGTGTTAAGTCAGTAATATAAGTTGAAGGCGCGGTAGTAAGGTTAACCATAAAAAATTAACCCCTTGGCTAAATTTTAGTTTTCATTGGAACATGGTTTTAATGAAAGTTTAGGAAACTCGAGGAATTCCTGGGGGTAAAACTACCTGAAATTGGTTTTGAACTTCAGGTAAATGCGGAAACTGTGGATATATACGGGTTTTTTTTCAAAAACGAAAGAAATTTGGGGGAAGCAAGACGCAAATATTACACAAAAATCGCAAATAAAGAACCACACCTGCAATGATTGCACTAGGTAGGAGGTCATCATCTAAGGGTCAAAGGTCAGCGTGTCAAGATGAAATCTATTTAGTTTCCAAGAAGGCAAGTTTATAGTGCATTCTTCTACCAGAGAAGTACAGGCGGTTCAGAAAATAACAATTAAGGAAACAATCTTGAATATTTTAAAACTTAATTTTGCAATTCACAACATTGATCTGCCATTATTTACAAGCAAGTATTTTTCGTAAGCGCCGTAGTGCAACAAGCAATACGATTTAAATATCTCAAACTATATTTTGTTTTATATATTTTTCTATATTTACTCGGTGATAACTGTTGTTTTCCAGCTGTTATTAAGAGAAACATATAGGCAGAAAGACACTTAAAGATGTTACTTATTTACACCCAAGAAAGACAATTGTCATAAATTATATTTTAATCCTTACTATTAGCCCTGCTTTCATCCCATCCACAGATTTCAAGGGTTGGTTCATATCTCAAAATGGTTCTTGGTCCACGATTGCTGTGATTCATAAAATTACTGGTCACTTATTTTTTTTAAATACCATCTTTCACCGTCCGCACTTTATGCTTATTGATGCCAACAAATTAATGATGTAATTATTCACGAAATTCTATCTTTCTAATAGCAAATTCAACTCAAGCTAGTAGAACTTTTGCCTTCAAGGTTTGCAATTTAACCAAAATCAAGATTCAATTATGCATCTCTCGTTCGAAATACTGCTACACAGTGAGGTTAAACTGTTTTCACTACCAAATTTCCAAACAGTCCTGTTAAACGTTGGAACCACTGTTTGAGAGGCATGGTTGTGAGAAAAATAATTTACAAGATGATCATCGGTCGTTCACTAGCACGTTGAGTTATCCTAGCCAGATCTACATCCAGAACCGGTACATCTAATACCTGCCACCTCTACTCCCTCGTCCACGGTTCCCAGAACGGTACATGTTGGCTCTCTTCTCCTCTTCGTTGGCCTCGGGCACCTCTTCAGCTTCCTCCTCGGGATCAGACTTGGTAACTCGCATCATCCTGTTCCTCTGGCGGTTTCCTACGGTGCGGAATCGGTTGCCTCTCTTTTCTTCATCATTCGCCTCAAGAACTTCCTGGACGTCTTCTTCGGGATCAGACTTGGTCACCCGCATCATCCTATTTCTTGGGCGGTTTCCTACGGTGCGGAACCTGTTGGCCCTCTTCTCTTCCTCGTTTGGCTCCAGAAATTCTTGGACATCTTCTTCAGGATCAGACTTGGTCACCCGCATCATCCTATTTCTTGGGCGGTTTCCTACGGTGCGAAACCTGTTGGCCCTCTTCTCTTCCTCGTTTGGCTCCAGACCTTCTTGCACTTCTTCTTCGGGATCAGACTTGGTAACTCGCATCAGCCTGTTCCTGGTGCGACCTCCGACGGAGCGGAACCGGTTGGCTCTCTTCTCCTCTTCGTTTGCATCCAGAGCATCCTCGACTTCCCCCTCGGGGTCGGCCTTAGTGACCCTCATCATTCTGTTCCTGGTACGACCTCCGACGGAACGGAACCTGTTGGCCCTCTTCTCCTCTTCATTTGCCTCTTCTTCTTCTTGCATTGCTGGGTCGGACTTGATCACCCTCCTGTTCCCCGGTCTCCTACCCAGGGTCTTGAAGCGATTTGCCCGTTTGTCCTCGTCGGGTTCGTCGGCGTAGATCCCCGTCAGGACCTGTTGGACGTCTTCCTCGTCTGCGGTGTTCTCGTCGTCAGCACGACATTGGAGCACCGTCGCGGCCAAAAGGACCGACACCAAAAGTAGCATCAACTCCAAACGCGCCATTGAAGCTGTATCCTGCAGTTCAAGAAAGGAGAGAGAGAGAACAGTCCTTAAATATTTATTCGCTGATGATCCTTGTTTAAAAAAGACACTGTAATATCCTGTGGTTCAGGATCACGAAGACAGGTGCGATGATGACAACGAGAATGAGTTTCTTGTGGGTGTTGCCGGATCATGTGTGTCCCTAGGCAAGATATTTTGCCATATTTCCTGCTCCATACTCAATAGTCTACAGAAGGTAGGACATAGTGTGAGATTTGAGTTGGTTATTAGCGTATGCAGCAGCTTCTGATGAGGCTATTAAAACCATGGTTGTGAATGCTCCCTCGGGAGTTCAGATTATTATCCATCAGCTGATGAACCCGTTGATAAGGGGTAATAGCCTCAGGTGAAATACTTTAATTCTGTGGCATAAGCTATTCATAAATCCTTCACTACAAAAAATTAAACCGATCTGCAACTACACTGTCTCTTTTAGCGTCAGCTTTTGTGCCGATTTCAAAACGAGATTTCTTGTTCTCAGATTCTTGAGACCTTTCCTTGAGCCGTGGTAAGATTGTGGTTGTTCAGCAGTTCGATGTGTTCAACTGCAGGCAGACAGGTGGGGGTTTCCCTACAGTTGTATTGTTTTCATAGTAGCTTTGAACATGCAGCAAAATGGGATCAGCTTTTGATCGAGCGTGAAGACAACCAGCTAAACAGATTCCAAGTTGGGTTTGAATTCGAACTAGGGCAGGCCGAACGGAGTGACCAAAGCCGTCACTGATGGCTATCCTTAACAAGAATTGAATTTAGCAATAAATTTCCCCAAGCACCTAATATAACACAGTTCCAAAGAAGCGGTAAAGAAGCGGCCTGTGAGTATATTGCAGGCTCCGGACACTCACTGAGAAAGGTCATGGCCCCTGCCTCCAACAACTCCAATTTAATTTACTCGCAATAAAATGAAATGTTTTCTGACGGTTCATTTTGTTGATTGAGAGCTGCAATTTCTTTGCAATTGTCGGAGCCTTACGCATTGTGGTATTTGATCAATCATCCTATAGATGAAGGACAAAGCAGGGAGACTTGGGCAACACCCATAAAAGGTTTATTTATTGTCGAAGACGATCGTCCATAAATTAAGCTTTCTTCTAAAGCCTGGCATTATGGCACTCCTTCGTGCAAAGACGCGCATTATTAAGTTTCACACGGCTTAATTCAGTTATAGCGTTGTCTCTTTGACAGCCAGCGTTTCTTACCAGGCTTTGTATTTAACAAAAGGGAATATAGATTGATGCAGAAATACATGGAACAACAAAACATTATTAGATTTGTAGATTGCTGTGCACTGTTGTCTGTGAGATGAAGTCTTTGCACTTGAACATCTTTAAGGATTTTGTGATCATCAAGTTCTTGTGGTTACAGTTTCATTTCGTTTTTCACCATTCAAAAAAACCAGAAAGCCGAAAACACCAACAAAACGTTGGAAATTCAAATTCCACCAACATGTTCAGAGTTTCTTACTTTTTCTTACTTCTTTTTCAATTGATCTCCATTATACAGACCAGATAATGGAGATCAATGTGCTTTTCTCACTCCTCCTTCAGTGCGCATGCGCGCACAATCTGCGAACTAGTCTATCCGGTTTGTAAGTGTGACGTCACTTCAGTTCAAACCACGCCCACGGCACAGTAAGTAGCATTGGAACCATTTGAACCGGAAGTAGAGCAAAGATGCGTGTTGAGCCAATGGGCGCTAGTAATCGGTGGTGCGTGCGCGTGTACATGACCAAGTCACTTACGAATAGCTCTATGCTTACGATCGAACCGGACTCACGCGCTCAGCTCAGGTGCGTTTTTTCTGCGAGGATGCTACGGGTTTCTGCCCAATCAGATGAAAGTTAGTCGTGCGTACTCAAGATGAAATACCTCACATTCTCGTGCACGGTCCAAGCGAAGTCATGATATTTGTCACAGTAGTTATTCAAAGTTTCAAAGTGTTTTTTTTTCGAACTAAGAATTATAATATACTAGCGCAAGCTGGGTGGAGTCGTTAAAGGGAATGTACAACATTTGCTTTTGCTGCAATTTTCACAAATAAATGGATTTGGAGGATCAGTATGTTACAGCAAATACTGTTAAACTGACTTGTTTCACGTTTTTGGCTTGTAGATGCTGGAAAAACTAAGAAAACCTATCATGTTCTTGTAGTCTGGTTCCCTGACCCCACTTAAGATGAAACGGAGCAATTATACACTTTGGGGAATTGTAAGGTCAGGGAATCAGTCTAGCAGGCTTGTACCCCTTCACAGGTATGTAATCAATTGCAAAGAAAAATCAGAATAACTAAATATGAAAAATTAGGAATAATTTAAAAAAAAAAGCCAGTTTTCTCCAACGCTGGTCGGCCGACCAGCGTTGGAAAAATACAGTTTTTCTTGAAAAATGCTTTCGACTGTCAGTCCCTAACGAATAGTAAGGTATTTCGTGATAATTTGATCGTTTCGTTTTTCGATGTTTGCAAATGTTGTATCTTCCCTTTAATCCCTCAAGTTGATGCATTTTGAGAAGGGGTTCATTATACGTCCAGGTTTCGTACCCATATCGTACGAATTCGTACTTCGGTTAAAGGGTTATATATTAATGTATTGCTTTGACCTCAATTTGCATGTTGACCCGAAGTGGGCGTGGTAAACCTGGACGAATCATTTGCCACATTTTTCACCATCAGCGTTATGTTTTGCGTAATAGCGACACGTTTTGGAGTGTTTTCATAGACATAATGTTGTAATATTTCACTATTCAAAGCGTCAAAAAAAAAAAAATTGCCAAGAAACAAAAAAAAACAAATATATCATTTTTTTCACGTGCCAACCGCGACTTCAAAGGACAGTGAAATTGTAGCATAGGGCACGTACACACAGGGTGACCGTTTTAGCCGATTTTCGGCTAACTTTGACAGAATTTTTGTTAAAAAACGAGTTTGACAGAAAATTTGACAGAATGGATTTTTTGGCAGATATCTGGCAGAATTCTGCAAAAAATGGTTGTTTGACAACACAAACAGCAAATTTGAACAAAAAAGTGTACATTTGTTTAAAAAACTTCAATCCTTTTCAAACAAACCCTTGCATAATGGGACAAGTTGGCTGGTCTTGGTGCTGAGGTTCACTGGGAAACGGACTTCGTCGTGGCCGGATCCGCGTTTTGCCCGAAATTTACCAATAATTTCACAACATCTTTATGTGACTAGATTGTTTATTATGTAATTTGAATCTTAATTAAGGCAATACTACCAATCTGCATGTGATTTTAAGTGTTTATAATGTATTTCGAGTAATTCTGGAACATTTGGCAGATTTTTGATAAATCTGACAGATTTTTGATGTGCATTTAGCAGAATTTGGCTCTGACCTTACGGTCACCCTGCTTACACACTGAATACCTCTCCATTAACCTTGCATTTTGCGCTTCCGCAGATGCACTCCTTAGGCCTTTTACCAAAAAAACGTGACACGTACAGACAGTCAGCGTAGGGTCTTTTAACATAGGAGGCTGATTTGCACTTGCATTCTACATAATTCGTAAAAAGAAGACGACGTTTTTCAGGGGAAAGTAACAGCTTCACTTAACGATGCCACTACGAGAAAGCATAACCCTTCTTCTATTTGTCTTCCTTAATTATGGCTGGAGATGTTCCTCATCTCATTGGCGTTTAAGTGCAGGAAATTGCATGGCAATCAAATATATCATCGGAGCCAACATCGCACCGGGCAGTTAGATTAGGAGTGTTTGAAGGGAGCAATAACTGCATGGGATTTGTGGGAGCTCTTAAAAGTCGTCGTTCCGACTAAGAGGAGTTGAAATTAAGGAACACATTTTAACACCGAGGAGATTTAAAGTCATTATATGGCTTTTCTTCAAATGCTGTAAATTTGGAGGAGTACGGTTGTATTTCTGGGTGGCGCTATGTTGGACTTCAACCGCAATATTGTTTTGATTTTTCATTTTTCTAATAGCGCATTCCACTCTATGGCCCCCTTCGCACGATATAGGCCTATACAAGAATATATACACACGGCAATTTAATTGCGGGAATTCTTCAAATGTGCTTCATTTGAAATGAAGTGGGCATCTGTGAAGCCTCTTCGACTGATTGAATTATTTTTTTATTTAAACAGCGCGCGCTAACGTTAACCAGCCGCGACAGTGGCCGTGAAATGAATAAGCTACTTCCATTTTACCTAATATACATATACGATATCTGCTTGTGATACGCCAATGCAGTTTCCATAGGAGTGTTCAAGACACATTGGATCATTTGCTTTTCATGCATTTTGTTCGTTTCCAATAATAACGAGTCAAAATCCGAAAAATATTCAAAACCTAACTTGTAAGTCTCAGCTCAGTGAGTATTACACTTTTTGAGAAAACTGTGAAAAAAAATCATGCAAATTGCAACCTTTAAAGACGATTTCGTTCATAGCACTCTTTATGCCAAATTTCAGTCTTTTTATTGATCGTTGGAAATCACCTACTTTTCTTGATTTCTTGTAATGACAGCAAGCCAGACGGAATCATTTCACCTGGTGTTTAGTACCAGTACGATTTGTAATCCAAGTAGGCTTTTTGATAATAATAATACTGGAGGTTACTTTTGGGGTATTAAATGCAAATGATCCTCTATAGTTTTGCGCAGTAAGATCACGTTTGTGAGTCTACGCTCCCAAATCGCTCTGAATTTCAAGTATTAAAGGATCGTGACCGTTCTAGTAGTAGTACACTCCTGCGTCTAACATTCCCTGCCATATACATCCAGTGCCCTTGATAATTAGGTCAAGGAAATCGCCATGGAGATTATTCTCGAACTCTCAAACCCGAGTCCTCCCACTGGGGGAATTGACGAGACGAAGGCAGCTGGAGAATCGAACAGGGTCATGACAGGGAGCACGACAGCAACTTATAGTGACCACTGGAGTATTCGATCGTCCGTATAGACCATGTTACCTCTGACGTCATACCAACGGACAAACTTCACTAGGCAACCAAAACATTTAAGCAACATTTGAATGTTATCTTACCCACATTAAACAGTTTATGTTACCACTTTTACGCCAATATCATTTCAAGTGACACACATGCGGTGCAGAGGGGAACGGTCTGCTGAAAGTTGGCATCCGATGACCACAACATCAAATTTGTAAATGAAAAGTGATGTGTTCTATAGTCAAATGAAGTCCCACAAATCTGGTATGCAATCATGCACGTCAAGTGGATTCTGAAATGGTCAAACGGTGTTTTGTTGGACTGCGGCGAGGCAACCTGTCTTGACTGTTCAAGGGCGGATCCAAGGGGTGTGTGGGGTGGCTACCATCCCTCTGATTGAGCAATGTTAATTATTTACACAACGGGGGAAAAAAATCCCCAAAATTCTTTAAGAGCCCTGAATAACGTCATTTCTCAATATCGCATGTCTTGGTTCGTTGCATGCTTCATCAGCAGGTGGGCCTTTTATGCGTTGACCGCAATGCCCCATCTGCCCTTATTTTAAATCGCGGACTTCAACTCCCAGCCAACCCTACCCTTTTAAAAATCTTGTATCCGCCATTGCTGTTCTTTCAAAGGAACCGGTCGTTAGGTTTTGAAGGGAGTTTTGTTCTGACCCCTTTTCACTGTGAAAGACTCGATGGACGTAAAATCATCATAACTGCTGTCATAGTTTGTAACAAACAATTAGGCAGATCAGTTTATAGTAATAGAATATGGCATCATCAGGAAAAGAGCGACATGCTCGCAAACATTTTGGCAACAAACTGGAATAATTAGCTCAGTGGGCGACAGAGAAAAGTTGCTTCGACGCACTTTTAAGCTATAACCGTACCAGTGGCGGATCGGTGGGGGAGGGTTACAACCATACCTCCATATTCTGTCGCTAACTAATGTTATGATACTAGTAAAATGGGGCCAAAATGAAAATGGAATGCTAACGTTCCTAAAACATTTCTCAAATTAACTTAAATTGCAGAATCGTAGATTTCACAATTTTCCAGGGGCACGCTTTTGGCACGCCTTCACTCAACCTCCACCCTTCTTATTCTATAACATCCCCCCCCCCGTTTCCTGAAATCTAGATCCACCCCTGCTGTAGGGCATCGGTTTCCTATTAAAACACTGGGAATTATTCACCGCAAGTACGACACCGCGTGATCAATCCATTTAATTTTGGCATGTGGCAGATATCTTCGCGAGGGTCTTAAGGTGTGCAGAGCCGGTGACGTCAAAGAAGAAGGTGACGAAATCAACACCGTTTACCCTGGCAGCAATCACTAAAAGTACTCGGACGACATGGGAGGTGGATCGATGCCCCGCCTATCGATCGCTAACCCTCCCGCGGCTGTATGTATTTTAATTCCGGCATTTATCTCGGTGACGTTATAAACGTCGCTCCAGGCGCTTCAGGGTACAACCTCCGTGCCTTCACGAAACCAGAAACCAATAGGAATGCCAATCACAAGAGGCCAGGGGCATTTTTAAGATGTAAGGAGTTGTTTAGCCTGAGAGAACACTGTCCTTGGGTTTGGGCGATCGACCTTTTCAAAGGAACACCCAAGGGAGTTTTTTTATCAATCAATTACATTCGCCTTCACAAACGGGCGACAAACTGAGGTGTGCATGATGCCCTAAACAAACGCGTGCTTCCATTGACACGTCGTGAAACGGCTCTTTTGTATTAAAGTGCGTAGTTACAGCTACCAAACCGTCCCTAGAAACATCGTGTTACTTGTCAAGGTGTCTTTCATACACTATGAGCGCAAGTGAAATTCTGTCACTTCTACAATACAAAAACTTCCCCAGAAACCACTGTTATAACTCGAAAAACTTTAAAGTTTAAAGTATCAGTGACGAATATTCAGAACGCTACCTGCGTTATATATTTTGTGTACATTTTATACAGACCATACGGTGTCGCGCGTAGTGTGCACTGTGCAGAAATCTGATTGGGTTTTTTTTGTCCCAACATTTGAAATAAATCAATTCTTCAACAGTAATATGCTTTTGAGTTAAATTCTGCAGACAGACACAGTGGAGTCTTTACATCTAATACAGCGCCCAGGAGTTCATTACGACTTACACGTGAGGAAAAAAGTATACCTAAAGCGCCCTCCAGCGTCGGTAAACGCATGAACCCTGCGTAACCTATATCACAAGTTTTCGTGAATGTCTCGACTCAAAACCATACAATGTTCCCCTCAACCTCATATTTCATAGATCTAAATGCAAGAATATCAATCACTGCCCGACTCGTAATTAGACAGAATCGAAGGGGCAGAATCCGACCAAGAAAGATGGATCGGATTCCATTTCCAGCCGGCGCACTTCGCGACCTTGCCTACGCGATGAAACGATCGATGACTTTTTCTGGGGGGAGTCAGCGGCGCGAGACCCAGTCCCGAGTACCGTGGAGAGGCGTCCTCTCCAGGCGTCACTGAGCCGGTAAATCATCGCTCCGCGAGTGTTTCGCGCGTGGCCCGGAAAAAAAAACCCCTGCGTTTAATTATTGCATAAGGAAGGCTCGCTATTAGTCGCCTAGACGAAGTAATGTAATGTGGTACGTGGAATAATGTTGGCCCCAACCTGATCTGTTCTAGTCTTTTTCCCGGTTAGGCTAAAAACACCATAGAAAATTACACATTTACATGAAATACCTATATAGAAGAACTCGTACAATCGTCTCATACAGTCGTTTCTGTGTAAGTGTCTTTTTTATCGGGGGTCTTAGTGCCATTTTAACGTCAGATAAAAACAATGAAAAAGATTCTGGCGACAAAGTCTAAACGTTGGTATCAAAATTTCAAAACTGAAAAGGTATTGAGACACTTAAGTGCACTTATTGCTTTCTCTTTAACCAGTTCGCGTCGGAGGACGTGATAACACGCACTGGATGTATAACACACAGGCACGGCTGACGGGTAAGACGTCAAGATTGCCTTGACTGGCCTCCGGGTGACGTCTAAACACGCTTATTCCTCGTGTCTTTTGTACATACGCGCACACAACACACAACTCACAAAGTCCGTGCGTGAAGTCTTTGGAGGCGGACCATGTGTTGATCTTGAATTGGCCGTTGTACACGGCATAAATATTGTTGTACACAGTGGCGCACCCAAGGGGGGGGGGCCCTCGGGGGCTTGAGTGCCCCCAAGAGGTTTTTTTCTTTGGCCTTTTTTTGTAGTCCCACGATTTAACCGTGGTGATATGTATGTGGCCTATTTTCGAATAGTATAATAGGGTGTAAATGGCGCCATCAAGGTCAAAATAGTCCGTTTTCCCCCCCCCCCCCCGAAAAATATTTTTCAGCGGCCAAAAATTTTAGGCAAAATTTCTTGAAAAAATTCAAACTTCAAAAAAAAAAATTCAAAAAATTAAATTGTTAGCACCCCCCCAGCCAAATCCTGGGTGCGCCACTAGTTGTACAATTTACGCTCCAGTGCACACCCCGGAGTATTGAAACATATGAGGTTTCGGCAAGAAACATCGCACAAGTACTGTTGAACATGATGACTCTTGCGAATCAGTATTTGTGGCGTTTGGCTGCATATCAGAAGTTGGCTGGGAATTTTGGCCACTTGCGAAAATCGAAATCTTCGGCAAAATAATCCCGGCGCGAAGTGGTTTGAATGTGACGCTACAAACTGCTCTACTTCTCAACGTAGGTCGTTTGCGACATGCGATGCGTTCGTGCAAAGACCTTTGATCCCAGAAATATCGAGACACCGCCGACCGAACTTCCCTTTTCCATTTGTGGCGGAAGGATTTTCAAGTGAATCGTTATCAATCACTGTTTCCGACTCCCCCATCACTTGAAATGACAGTTAACATCACTTTGTCCTAATCGGGTTTACCTCCTCCGCGGAGACTTTCCACTTTCTGACGGTAGGCCCACTTGCTAGTTCCCTAGGATCGTGCCGCAGATCACTGAACTCGACTCCCGGACTCATCAACGAAAGCTTTTATCTCATAATGCTGTAATTTGCAATCGGTATTCCGTCAAATATTTTTCCTGCCGGGTTTTATGAGTCAGTGCGGAATTAGACAGTTGGACAGTGTTCAGTGTTTTGAGGTATAGAAACTGGTTTTTGGTTAGTTTTATAATCGTAGTTTTGTTATTGTAGATAAGGTCCCTTTCCATGTAAAATCAACTTTTGTATGGTTGCATACTGACCGTGAGTTCACTCCAGAACTGTTCTTGCCTAGCTACAATTGTCAATAATCCACAGGCCACAGTCGCCGACGCAAATGTTGAAATGTAATTTCAAGCAAATAAAATTTCCTTTGGTTTGCCCTTTGAAACTATTCTTCTAGCCTTTTCCCTCGCACTGCTGCTCTTTGGAACTCCTTACCCGAATCTTGTTTTCCACTAACTTATAATCTATCCCTGTTATTTTCTCTCTCCGTAAGTTTTTTTTCTCTATACTTTCCTTTGTAGCCCGCACCTTGAGTGGCCTTCTGGCTTTGTGATGGGCGATTCCCATAAAAAAAAATCCACTTGTCAAATTTTCTTAATTATAGGTATTAGAATTCCTCAAACATTGTATATCGAGACCATTATTCCCCTTTAATTGGAAGGTAGTAAGGGGATATACCCATCCCATATACTTCAGTTGGCAATGATCAACTATCTACCCAAAGCTCTGGAAGACAAATTGTTTCCTCAGCATCCAATGTCTGGGGACAATCTTTCAGTAAACACTGAGAGCGTAAACCCATTACCAGCCCTACTTTTGAAAATGGCAAGACAAGGACATCCATAAAGCCCCAAGAATTAGGTTTGTCAAAAGTATACATTTTTGGGGGGCAACGATGGTATTCTTTATAGCGAGATCCCGACTTTGATTAGGCGCGCACACACGCAGGCCCTTGTCGCCAAACGCCTTCAGGCCTTGCACAATGATGACACCGATATCCCCAAGTGTTGACTCAACACGCCGAAGACGCCAGAAGAAATAAGTAGTGCGTATTATTTGACCGCGACACAACTCTTTCGACAGCCTAGGCCGACCCGCCAGCTCATTTACTTTCGCGCCAAATTTGCTCTGATAGCCAAACGCGCGGGGGGAAATGTGTTGAGTGCTGATCTGGCGCTTATAGAAGAGTACCTCTTACCAATGCTTCTCCTTTTTTTGAAACACGTGTGTATTTTTTTCCAAGCTGCTTTTTTCAGATGAGCAAGCAACTTGTATTTTGAGCAGTAGACGATATTGTCGTAAACCTAAAGCAAGTTCGCGTCAATTTGACCCTCGAAGTAGCCCCAGGCATGTATGGTGACTGCCCCATGTTCCGACACCCCTATAATTATGTTTCGACAACCCGCATGTACATTAGATTGTGTTACTTCCGGTTAGGGTTTAAGGTTAGGGTTAGCGTAAGGGTTAGGGTTAGGATTGTGCAGTCGGAACATGTTTGGGGTCGGAACATAGGGGTGTCGGAACATAGGTATGGTCGGAACATAGGTGTGTAACCGGCCTGCATTTTAAAACTGGGATTTAATCTCTGCTTTAAATTAACGAACATGATAGCTAAGATCGCCTCATCTTCGCTGGGCGCATATCGCAATAGGTTTCACATTTAGCCCAAATGGGTAACTTTTGACCAACTGAGAAACGATTGCTATTAAAAAGTGTATAAATCTAATGCGGCTATATTTACATCCGATACTTACAAAACCAGTGTAAGCACTGAACATTGAATGCAACTACATTCGTTTCAAATCTTTGATGTAAATACTATACTTCTTTTGATCATTCTATTCTTGCCAATACTGGAAGAGAGAATCCACGACAAAACTTGCAGAGAAAAAAAGGTCAAAATAAAGAAAAACAATGAGTGAAAAGGAAAGGAAGAACTGGTAACATTTTATGGTTGGAAATTGAAGAACAAAATAGCAAATTATTCCCTTCATTTGACTGACGGCGTGGTGGAATCAATGATAGTTAAGCAAAAGAGGGAACTGTTCCCTCATTATTGCCACGGGGTGTTGTCTGAAATCAATACCATCGAGTATGCCCAGGTTGCGTTGAATGCCACTGACCTCGCGTTTCGCATACCCTTTTTGAATGGGTGCATACCTATGTTTCCCAATACCGATGTTCCCCAATACCAATGTTCCCCGAAATCCCTACCAATATCCTAACCCTAACCCTAGCCCTAACCCTGACCCTAATCCTAAGGATTTGGGGGAACATCGGTAGTGGGGAACATCGGTATTGGGGAACATCGGGTAGATCCCTTTTGCATCACTCACGACTCTATCGACTAGCGTGCGTCCATCGTGATGCATTTCACATTTGCCCTGTGAGTTCTCTGTACCTGGGCTGACAGAAATATCAAACAGCCACGACGCAGCGTGTGGAAATGACGGTAGAAATTCTCCAGGAAAATCTTATTATACCATTTACAGAACATTAGAATGGATAACTCATATTAAAACATTCTTCAATGTTGTGGAAATTAGGCTTGTGAGTAGTTAGCCACACACAAAAAAAATCTCTCCGTTTATAAAAGTTGTTCTTCTTCATGCTCATTTTATACCAGTTTTAGATATGTACACTAACTGTTTCTGTACTAATTCGGGAAGTAAAGTGAATGTGCTCCATAGTTTGTGAAGATCAGCATCAAAAATCTTAACTATAGATTCTTCAAATGTGACTATAAAAGAAAGTTTGCAACCGTCCTGGAGTTTGCCTGAATGAACTCCTTTTGCCAGCTTCTTGATTAGTGAACAGAACCGACAATCCAACTTTCCCTACTGTCACCAAAATAAAATGATCCAATACGTCGGCACCAGATGAAAGGTATCACGCCTGCATTGTGCGAACCTTGGCAACACAACATTGCCGCTAAACATCAACAATCATTTCATTCTGCGGACGATTATTCTTAGGTGTTGCGGCACTGTTCAACGAAATCACCTGCCTTCACACCTATAAATAACCGCCGTGTTTTATTCAACACATCTACGACGCTGCTTGCTTTTCGAGAGGTTTTCATCGCCCGCCTCCCAGTTCACTGCGACCGCATCAAATATACGTGGATTCCGTATAGCTGCACCTTTAAAAAAAAAAAAATCTGTCAGCTGCTCGGATATCCAGATTTCACAGCCGCGCGGCCCCACAGAGCGACAGGTGCCGCTCGGCAAGGCGAGGCATTTTGCGTCCAACCTCTTTCGTCGAGAACTTCCGATTTCGGCTCGTGGAGGGTGGTCGGCACGGATGCTGGAGCATTGTGTGGAGACCAGAATCAATATTTAACGGGAAGTTTGTAGACAGGGGCGCGTGCAAGGCAAAACTTTAAGCCACCGTCGTCTTGAGTTTGAGGAACACGACTGCAAAATCGGACAGGTTGAAGTTAGTTTGGCTTAAGGCAAGGCTAGTCGGCTGCGTTTAAATTGTAAAATAAACAGCTATTAAATATGCATAGTCTCCCCCCCCCCCCTCTTCAATATTGCGCGCGCCACAGTGCGTTCGAAGTCACAGCACGGTTGGGACATTTTGCGCATTGAATTGCAAGATCTTTCAAAGTTTTTAGGTTATTAACTTTTTTCCAACCAGTACGTTTTATGCTCGTTTTACCATGTTCAGAATGCCGCTTCTGACAATACATTTTTTTCTAAACTTAGTCTTACCATGGTCTTACATCTATACTACAATAACGAAAATTTGGAGGGCGCTGCCATTTTCCCGACCGGTCTCCCGTCCTCATCGCGCGCGTTGGCTACGGGGGAAGCGGAACGGGGCCCGGCTATTTTCCACCCTATTTCCCATAATTCCCTTCCCCATTGGGCCTCGCCGGCCATCTTGCGTACGGGCCGGATAATTGACGTGCCACGTATACGTTCGGTATGAGCGCTGAGCATGCAGCGCATGCAACTTGCATGCCCCACATTTCTTCAGCACAGCGTTGTTGACATAGTTGATGTATATCTGTTCCTTGCTCCAGTTTTCTCTTTGAACGGTAAGTCTCACTTATGATATGTATTGTTGTTTGTGAAAAGTGGTATTCTTTCGAACGCCACTGGCAATGAGAAGCATTGTTGTTTGTGAAAAGTGTGACTGTGAGTTTCAGTTTGTGAGTACGGGGAGGGTTGTACGGGAGGGTTGTACGTACGGGGGGAGGCCTCGGACATCGAGAGTTTGGCCGTGGCGTGGGTTAACTTACTAGGCTTAATGTTGCCAATTTACTGCATGACCTCCGTAAATACAGGCCTCACTTGGAACATGTACCCGAACATGTTTGTAGAACTTTGCCAACTCTTGATTTCACAATTGGGCTTTGTTTGTAGTTTATTTTTGGATTTTGCTTTAGTTTGTTTTAGGCCTAGGCAGCTAGGCCTACTACTAGCTAGAAAAAAAACTGCTGCATTTGTATATAGGCCATGAAATGTACATTCATTCCATACAAATTATGCACACTAAATCTTTGTGGTAATCTTAGAACACGGCAAATCATACGTACAACTTCCTTTAAAGAAATGACTTTCATACTCATAAGTCATAGGCAAAACAAAATTAATTTACTGCAAATCAAAGACCAATAACCAACTTAATAAAGAAACCCTCAACTCAAAATTAAAGACGTGATCAAGTTCAAACCTCAGGCCAAAACCCAAAAAATACAGGCAAAGACTAAAACCTGAAACCAACACAGTTAGAATAGTGGATATTAGAGAATACACTCTGGCAGAAAATCAAATGACTCGACAACAGACATGAACCCAAGCAGGATAAAGAGCTATTGTTAGCCGATGTATTTTTTTTAACAAGTTTTTTCACCTTAGTCGTTATTCTTTTCTTTCTAACTCCTTTACACAGGACTCTCGATGACACCCACATCACATGACCAGCTCCAACCATGCTCCAAGCATGCTCCAGTGCATGCTTTAACCAGTTCCCAAAGCAAGAATCTCAACTCAAGACGAAGCGTGACACACCTATTCTTTCCATTCAAAACACATTTTCCTTCTAGCCATAATTTTATTTTTAGAAGTCATGAAATAGTGCAAAAAAAAATCACTCTTTTCTGCTGTTTTATGTCCATCCTTTTTTAAAATTATATCCTTGGCTTAGTTGTACCCAAGAATAATGATGGAATGATTACCCGATAATTACTGGCCAAGCAGACTTATTTGATAACAAAACAATGTCTTTGATTACCGAGTTACATAATCACTCTTAAAATTTCACAACAAAATATTCATACTCGCATACCCCTCCATTTCTCATGAGTTTTCACCAACACTCATTAAAAAAATGTTGTCCTGTAACTTACAATGCCATTGTCATTATTTATGATTACAGCTTTTAACAAAAAAAAATGCAATTGCACAATAACCTTTGGCCGTCTTGCTTGAAAGTCTTTCATGGAATGTTTGTGCCTATGGTAAACAAGCCTGGACCGACGTCCCTTGCGAAAATTGCTCCGAAAACTGACAATTATATCCCCTGAGTTTTGTCGAAGTACTACCCTGTACAGTAATGAATGCTGCAAATACATTATTACTAAAAAAATTCTGATTGTATACCTGATTTCATTTTCACAGTTTTGTAATAAATACATTTAACATGTGGTGCTTGACATAATTATGAAGTGCTCCAATATGTCCTTTCTTTTAGTTTTACTCTCTTCTGCAAATGAACGTGTTACAGTACTTTGCTGTACAACCCCACCACCATAATAAAAACACCAACTGCTATAATGACATTAACTTCTACTTTAATAAGAAACACCCCCTTCACCATAACAAATAGAAATTGTTGCCCACTTCCCCGGAAATATAATATGTGACCATTCACAGGTGTAACATAAATATGCATGGGCGTCGCCAGGAGGAGGCCTCCCCGAAAAGCAAAAAAAACACAATAATATAAAGAGGCGCAGAGTCATAGTGGTGTGAATTTAATGGGTTTGGGTTGGGGGTGCAAAATGTCCCTGCCCCCCTCTAAAACTGATAAATCGAGAATGTGTTGAGAAAACCAGGAATTTTTTGGGCCAAAATATGTTTTGCCCCCTCTAGAAAAATCCTGGCGACGCCCACACAACACTCCCCCCCCCCCCCTACTGGCTGCCCCCTCCTCTCCTCTGTAGTGAGAACGATGGATACGATTTTGTATAGGCCAAGATCAAACCGCGTTTCGTCTAAATTACCTATTTGTACACGTCCTTAATGTATACGTCCTTAATGGTTTGGCACCTTGAAAAATCTATGTTCAAATTGACTGGACAATATTCTAGCACAACATTATTTATGAGCTTTATATAATGAGACATCGCATGAGACAATCGGTCGGCAATAAATACTTAATTTCATTCAACTGTTGACAGCAAGACCATCCTAATCGGCGCGCAATTTAAAACAACATTTAAACGGTATGAATCCCAGCACAAACATAAACCTCCACAATATCAGCGATTTCAATATCACCATCTCCCCTCTATAACAAAAACCATTTCTCCCCATCCCTGGAAATATTTCTCCCCATCCCCGGAAATATTGGTGTGATTGATGGGTTTTGTTGGAAATTGGGCGCGTTCCAACTACTTTTCACCCTAGCTAGCCCCTTCCCCTATATTGACAATATGTCCTGGACCCTCGCACAATCTCCGCAGGAAACGTTTGCACGCAAATACAACTTAGGCGAGACTGATGGCGAATCCAAATAGGCTCGCGTGCAGCAGAGGGTCTGATTCTTTATTTGACTTAACAGTTGTTTGGAGTTATTAGAGTTTAAATTATCGAGATTTCATTGTATACAGTAATTATTACGAAACAGTCAACTCCACCCATCTAGCGGGTGCCGCGCGAAGCGCGGCATCCCGCTAGTCGGTAACAAAATAAATGGTCACAAAAGACTGGAAGATTTACATTCTAGGATCTAAAGATGATTGATGCACATACCTCTCGGAGGAGGGCGCCCTTCCATTCGTGCCTCCTGATCTGATTCATGTCATAACCTATTTTTTAATATCTTCCTTCCCTCTCATACATATTCATTGATATTCCTTGGGTTCATTCAAGGGGATAGAGTAAACGAGGGGGCCCCGGGGAGAGAGAGGGGGGATCGAAGAAGAAAAAATCAATGAAGAGTAGATGTTGGTGGTTGGACCTCGGGCGCATTGGGGTCAAGATGGTTGAAGTGTCTACGTTTGGGGACTAAGGGCAATATTTTCATGAGCATCCTCGTTGACGCCGAATTTTGCTCAGACTGTGTCATTAATATTCCATCTGAGCGAGGCTGGGAGGGGTAGAGCAACATTCTTGCCGTATTTTTAGCCGTTTTTCAGGCGCGTCCCGCCACTCAACAAGGGCCACTCATCGGATATGCGGAATTTAGGCCTAGCGGCAACCGGGAATTCGTGGAAAAGGAATGCTGGGAAATGCCATACACTGGGAGGGATATTTCGTCCTGCTTTATTTCTTGGGTGACAGTTAGACGGGAGAGGGCTTAAGCAATGTAAAAGGGAGCTTTTGGACAACGGCGAATTTTGTCAGAACTTAGACCAGAAAAAAAATATTTCAACATTCGCAATTTTCTCAATGTGAATTTAAAGTAGGACCTACACATAATGCATTTCAACCTCAGAGTAAAATCTTAATTCTGCCCCCTTTTTTAATCATCGGTATCCGCCCTTTCGGGCAACCTTTTAAAAGCCTTTAAAAAAATACTACTTTTAAACTTATATCCTTTGAAATCATCACAGTTTTTTTAATTGCGTAATAGCAGCTCAACAAATCATCATGTCTCTCCGTTAGTTAGTTAGTTAGTTAGTAACAAACGTTGACATTGTCCATTGCTCCTACATATTTTGACCGATTTCAACCAAACTTTGTCAAAAGTATGTCACATGACCAACTTACAGTCAAAGGTCATCATGGGCTCACTGGGGTCAAAGGTTGTTTTACTCAAAACACTACTACATGTTCTTCCAGAAATTACATGGCACAATCACGTGACTCCTGCATGAACACGAATTCGTTGGCCTGCAGCTATATTTCTGATCGAGCTTGTTTTTCCCCCAGATAAATCGTAAGTTGTTTGAAATGCCACCCGTACGTTCATACAAAATACACGACTCGCCTCATTACCGTTTAAATCAATCATTTTGATGAGTCACTGATATCTTCACACGCATAAGGCCAGAACTTCTCAGTTGCAGAACTATCGTGGCTGAATTATCGAGGTGATCAACGCAACAGGGTACCAGTCAATAGCGTGCACCACAATGATCAACCCCGGTGTTAAAGCACTGTGACCACATCATCAATTATCAACCGACGACCTAATCACGTCTTGCAAAATAATCTCGCCGGCTACCAAGGAATATATGCAAATGACTCACCCCCATAAAAGTCACCACTGATGTTTAAGACAATGACAAATGTTAAACACAATACAGCAAGGACATCTGTGTTGCTTTTAGAAGTCCAAACACCCTGAGAAGTAAGCTAGCTCATCCCAAGGACAAATCGCCCATAGAAGAGAGAACAGGTATTATCTACAAGATAGCTTGCACTGATTGTGACAGTTCCTACGTTGGAGAAACAGGGGGAACATTGAAGGAGAGATTGAAAGAACACAAACGAGCTCTTAGACTGAACAATCCATCTCTTTCAGCAGTTGCAGAACACACCCTTAATACTGGACACAACATTGGATGGGACAATGCCCACATTATCGACTTTGAAACACATTTCTGGCCAAGAAAGGTGAAAGAATCCATCTGGATCAAAAGGATTAATCCCTCACTGAATAGGGACTCTGGTTACTCATTATCACCTATCTACGCTCCAGTGATCTCGGGACAACAAACAGCAAGAAACTGAGTACACAATCACTTGGCTTGAGAAAGTCCACAGGAGTGGATGAAAGCTTGCCTACTAAAAAACAGGTTGGTAGAAGTTTAAACTACATGTTAAACACAATGTTTAAGACCGGTTGGAGTATGAATGCTGATAATGCAAGGCGAGGGCCATTATCCGCATTGACACTCCAACCGGTCTTAAACATAGTTTTAATACCGACCGAGCACATAATATTCCCATTCATAAATACCTTTTTGCTCAAAAAAAAATCGAAACTTTTCAGTCCAAAAGTAAAACAAATAAACAAAATAAAATAAAATAAAATACAAATGTTTGATTTCCAACGATTCGTTCAACAGTTTTTCTTCATGTTTTTCGAAACACCCCATGCTATGCTATGGTCCTCTCGCGATTAGTCATAAACAACTCCTTACAATTATAAAGACGGCGCGCGTGTCGCGCGTACTGCGTGATGTGGTACAGAACGCAGCTGTGCCGGTGTGGTGTGAATTTCCTACGTGACGATTGTAAACGTTCAACCAATGAAACGGTACCAGCCAGCCGGTCTTTATCAACCGTTTAAAACCGGACACAAGACGTGCTCTCGACCAATAGGAATGGGTAAACACACTGTCTGACGTTTGCATGAATGATGGCTTAGAATGCATCTGCTAATTAAAATTGCATTTTAGATTTCAAGTTTTAATGTTGTCTGTTCCTTAGACCATGCTCAGAACACAATAACATGAGTGCACGTAATGCGCATGGACGTAAAGAACGTAGTTCTGTATCGAGGAGAACCGCAGTTCCTGAACAATGTTAGTTAAACATTGGAGAAAAAACACAGCATATAAATTGAAATGCACTGTCTTTGAAATATCAAGTGAGGTTGTAATGTCCGTATTTTCCAATGTATACAAAATAATGAAGAGTGATTTTGGAGTTTGATTACAATTTGTATTCTTGTCACGCGCTGTGTAAATCTGTGAGGAGTGCTCAGAAAGACAAAGATGCTCCCGAAGACTTTTACGACATGAGATGTTGAATGAATGCCAAGTGCCATTAATAGACGGTAGTTCTTGGGATGCAGATTATAGAGGTTTGATTTTTATCAAATTTGTCCCGAAATAAGGACAAACAGGAGGTAAGATTTCTGTGACAAGGCTAAGTGTACAATTCAAGACGTTTGTTTTATCTTGCATCCGCGAAATTCTTGTAGGTAAGCCCTCACCCTTCACCCTTGAAATATTTAGGAGGATGTCAGTTTCAGAAAAAGCACCATATTTCTACAATCCTAAGTTGCTAATTTGATCTTTTTTTGTTTCTTAAAAATAAACGTCGAGACAAATGAAACACATGTCTTCTTCAATTATATTCTATAACAACGGTTTTTTACTTTTTTTTCAATAACTGTCGTCCGGCGTTATCATTATATACAAGAGTAATGGTGTCCCTCGTATTTTGGCAGGAACGATTCTTTCTGACGAATGTCCACCATTTAGAATTTTGAAGCCCGACTAAAAATTTGCTGCGCGCTGGAGGCGAAGCAGCGTGAGTGATCACTTAGGTATTATTATAAACCAGGGATCGGTTAAGCGATGGCTTTGTAGTGATATAGATGGACGACTTTTAGTTGATACCCAGCGCAGAGTAAATGAGGCAGAGAGTTAGCGTCTGGCTCATGTGATACGATCAACTAATTTACAAATTCATATCAGTCTGGCATCTATGGTACTACTGCGTGGTGTATAGCACCATTGGTTTATATATGATCAGTTGTGTGTGATGAGGCAATACCCTTGGGCCACACGGCCGCAGCTAGTATAGGTGTTTGGTATAACTGCATAATGCCTGGCTGGTTTTTATATCATCGAGAAGTCATTTCAGGTTTAACCGAGAGACCCTCGATCGCTTCGAGTTACAGCCAACCGGATGAACCGGCATATCGTCTCGCTTGAGACAGGTCTACAGGTTACCACAAAGTCATGAAATAACATTTGTGAAGCGGACATGAATGCTATAGGCCTACTGTGCCGATTGTCTGACGCACCATACTAGGCGCGAATACATTTCTTGTTATTCAATCTTTAAGTCAATTGTATTTAATAAGTATACCCGTAACTTGGAGTTGACCGAGTACATTTATTTTGGCTAATGGCGTCAATCGCTTCTCAAAAGTGTGTGTGTGTTGGGGGGGGGGGGGGAACATACCTTGATCAGCACTAATGCGAGCGTGAAGCGCGAAGCCCTAATGGCGTGGGGTCTGGCCGTCCAGGGCCCGCTCATAATAAGGGCCCCTTGGGCGGGGAGGATTGGTTAGATGTTCCACAAACAACATTAAATGTGGCAAGCATTGATATTTATATGATATTCCAAAAACAAAGTTAATTAATTGAGCGAAACAGGTGAATCACAAACAAGTTCATCTGCATCTGGCGTTCTAGTCGTCATTAAAGTTTTATCCGTGAATGCATGATTTGTTTTAAATGTAGAAATGCGTGCATCAGAAACAACAGAAAGGGACGCCTGATCTCTTACACGAAATATCAATTACGTTTTGTCTTTGCTATTGTTTGTCGAATTTGTAACGTATGTGTTCTTTTAAAATAACCCGATAATATTAGCGTAAGGGTATGACTTTCGTCTCCTCTCACATAGAGTGACGCCCAAGAGAAAATGTTGCCATGGCTTAATTTGATTTGTTGAACGGAGAAAATAATAATTGGTCCCAAATTACTAATTATCCGACAACCAGCGGGAGAACGCACAATAATAATTAAGATATCTACGATTTTCTCATATACTTTGTGACTAAGCTGACACCATTAAATCATCCCCACGTATCCCCACTGGGTCAATTAAATTAAACCCGCTGGCGGGAAACTTGGTTTTAGAGCGTGGACATGCACACTTACTTCAGGGAATTAGGAACTGGATGAATAGGCTTCTTATAAGCCAGGCCTACGGCCTTTTAGAGATTTTACTAATTGTCACTTTTCAAACAATAGGAGTGTGTTTTTTTCTTTCAATGTGGCTCAAAAATAAAAACCTCCAAAAACAGAAAAACCATCTGCGTCAGGTTAAAACCCTGATTCCGACAGAAATATTGTTATGCTCATAATTTGAGTTATTCTGTTAAGACGAAAAGCCGAAGCGTGTTATTAATTAAAACAGATAATTGATTGCCATTTATTACTCTCCCAATATGTATTATTTTTTTTACTTTTAAACACAATGCGTGTTATTGAGCTAGTTCTGGATGCCGAGCTCCAGTGAAGTTTTTTTTATCAAAATGACGCACTCACATTTACTTCGCATAATTAGAAAAACCTTGGTATACTTGCAGAAAAATGTAACCAAAAAAAAAATAACAATCCAAAGCGACTAACTTTCTTGTCGAGTTCCCTGATGGTAATGTAATTGAAGAGGTTATTTCGTAAACGCGATAAACGCCATTTTGTTACCCATTAGAATTCCACCTCCCCCTGACTGCCCAAAATCAGTTTCGATGGGTTTAATTGTAGTTAAACACAACTAAACGAATAAAAAAAGCGAAAAGTGAAGTTTAAAAACAGATGTCATACTGTTTTTATTATTTAACTTTTCATAATCTTGGAAATTCTTCGTATTTTTAATTCCTGGACAGAATTCAAGCAAGCTGCCTATACGTGTCCCCCTTATTAGTCCGCGTCCGAATCTCGTTTTCAAGAGCTAATTATTGTCTATTCGCTGATTCTGACAACATAATAGCGAGCAAGCAGACAATAGACGTAGTCGTAGCCCTGCAACGGACACGGCATTTGCCTTTCATTGGTCGAGAGAGTCCCCGTCAAAAATTAGCCACGACCGGTGCACTGTACTTGAGGTGTACCGGAGCCGATAAGTCGAACACACAGCGCGCTTACAATTTCCACTCAAATTGTCCACAGTTCAAGGGCAGCCTACTGATAGTGTGACTGTTTACTGCAAGCCTCATCTCACCCCCCCCCCCCTACCCATATGCGCCCGAGAGAGCGCAATGCTAAATTTCGACCCAAAGGGCCTCGGACTCTGAAAATGAGTGTCAGCTTTCGATTGATTACGAATCTGATTCCCACACCTGTCGCCCCGACTGACATACCGGTAGCAATTATCTGATATCAGGTGCCTGCCGACGGACGGTTTGTCCTCAAGGCTATTTCTCACCCCCCACAAAATGTGAGGAAAAGTATGGAATTTGCGAACTTGAAGCTTCGAGTCAATTCCGTGTTTTTCTTTCTCGTCCATCTTCTGATGGCCGTGTCACAGCTGGGTTATGACAGAATATTACTTTGCGACGCAATCGCCTAAAGCAAGTCTGCAGTCTGCAATACTCATCGTCAGACTATTTTTCTTTCCCTATCTTTTACCTCTTGAATATCGGAGGAAGTTTCAGAATAGCCTGGCCCGTTTTTCGAAATAATATTTCGCACAGTGACGGTCTCGATCCAGGACAGCCGAAGTAGTCTTGGACGCGTAATAATATCCAGACTTCAAATGGCGTTGCCGGTAATTTTGAAATTGACCAGGTCTTCCCAAAATTAAACTTCAACTTTGATACCAATCAACTTCAACGACTCAACCAAATCCTACGATAAGTTTTGGCTTCGAGAACCCCATCTCATTCACTAAAATCTCTTTTTCTTGACATTCAAAACAGCTGTTTCCTCCCCAATCATAACCTCGGAATGACTATTCGCTTTCAATCCAATGGTCATTTTGATTAGTATTTCTCTAACTCGCATTCCGTATTTGCACAGTAAACGTGGAAGATTGGATCTAAAATACCAACGTGAATAGAATCAGTCAGACATTTCTTCGTTCTTTGTTTCCGACTATCCATTGAGTGATTGTCCTGCTGGAAATTTTAATCCAGATTTCGTGATTTGATTATCCTTAATGAAATATCCCCTTCCTTCTTCACTCCCTACAAAAAAAGGAAAACAAAACCGCAGGAGATTGTTTCTCTAGTCTCAAAATTGGTATCGACTCTGACGTAAGCAAGTATTTTTTATGCTATTGGGAAAGATCGCAGAAATTTCATCACGTTATGAAAATCGAAAAGTCATTTTTTTGTGCCACAGGCGGAATGTAAGCTTGTTCATGAAAACTGAAATGAATTTCAGAATTCCTCCAAAGAGCCCCCAAAAAATTGTTTAAAATGATATTTCCATCGGTTTTGGTATTTAAAATATAATGTTTGTCACTATTTAACGCGAAATTGTATTTCAATATTTACAAGTTGTGGAAGCCACACTAAAGATCGCAGTTTCACAAAACATTTAAGTGATAAGAGATAAAATAAACTATACAATGTTGTCAAAATGAATAGTCATATCATGTTTCCGAGCACGTACATACATCGAATTCCTAAATTGTTTTGGGTCTTTATTCAGATGAAAACCACACTGCGCGTTCCATTCATTTACAAAATAAAATAAACGAGTAAAAACACACGTGTGCGAAATTACAACGTATGTGATGTAATTGTGAAATGTGTCAAGATTAATTTTGGAAAAAGTACACCTGAACACCTCTTTCATAAATGGAATAAATATTAATAATACGTCTCAATTCAGCACCTACAATGAAGCCTATTCTTTAAAATATAACTTACAAAACAGAGCGTGTCGTTACGGAACAGGGAGGGGGTCCGAAAATTAAAGATTTAAACCATTTTTCCGATTCAAAAAGTTCGTTTTCGTTCGTGATATTATTTGAAAAGCTTCTCTCTCCTCGGAACTGCCAGGCTAATCGAAGTCATCAATTTATACTAAATTCCCTGCACGACTTCGATATCATTTGTGTTTTGAGGCTTTTTCTCACTTACAGAATGTGGACATTTATGGAAATAAATGTCATAAGCCTTAAAGCCTGAAGACAAATCAGTACCACGAGTTCCTGGTACGTTTTGGATTGAAAAAAAAAAGGAATACGATTTTCCAATTATATGAGAAACGCCTTTTCCGTACAAGGACTATTTTGTCTTATTGTTCGAGACGGCCAAGTGATGAAGACAACAGAGACACAATTTGTAACTTTTTCGTATCACAATTTGTATATCACTGTTCAAGGAACAGAATTTACCGAAAATTTTATGTTGGGGAAAGGACTTACTCATATCAGAAGTATTGGTAAAGTTTATTGGTCATTTTCATGATGCTTATAGAAGAGAGTTATCAATAAAGCGCTGTCGAGACAAATCTTGTCATTTTGCAACTGAGCAAATTTTAAAAACCAAAAAGTCGAGCTAAGAATTATATATTTTGAAATCACTAAATTGGACTCACCGAGGGCTTTCCGGAAAGATAGATCACGTCTTCCTGGGGAACGTCTCCTCCGTTCGGGTTCCTCCGATGCCTTTTCAGCTGCTAGTCCAGGGGTTTCCGTCGGTGAAAAGTCAAGCGAATAGCAGCCAGCTATCACCGTCTTCGATGCGTCTGTTCCAAGTCGTCGCGTTGATTGAAGTGCGGTCAATCGACTGGGTGCGTTTCGCTATCAACCACCACACTCACTGAATTATTCATGAGCGTAGAAAAGAGTCCGCGCTCCGTGTGTGTGTGTGCGCGCGAGTGAGACCCACTGCGCATGACCAGTCTAATAGTCACCGGGTGACGTCATTTGCTACCACGTTTTTGATTGGCTGCTGAAGTTCTGGGCAGTGGGTGATGTAATTCTTGGTTCGCATGTGGTCGAAACAAAAAGCGAAATTAGACGGGTATTAAAACAGAGGGTTAACGGCCTCTGATTTTTCTTCTTCTTAAGCGTTCAAACTTGAAGGACAAGGCCCTTGAACGTCGAAATTACCGGTAAATGGGAGTCAGTCAAGCGGGGAGCGAGAGTGTGCTTGACGGGGGAACATCAGTGACCTGACGGTCGGGGAAAGTGACAGCGACGCGGTCCGGAAGTTACCCTTATCACATACTCAAGAGATTTGTCCTCAAAGCTTGCGGTACCAAACTCATTAAAATATTTGGATGTCACATACTAGTGCCAAACACACCGATTCGAGTAGATTCCGCAGTAGATCCAATCGAGAACTTGAGGATGATTAATTACTTTTTTTTTTTAAAGCATGATTTTGCAAACTCGCCTAGGGATCCTGAATTCCCAAGACATTCAAACTGTCAAAAACAGACAGATCAATTAATATGTTAGTTTGCTCGGACAGATATGAACAGTTTTTCTTATATATCTGTCCCCAAAGTCACTGTATTTGTCTGAACTAGCCGTTGATTGCTTTGGCCTATAGGGAAAGACATTTTGCCATAATTATTTCCTTTTGCCCCTAGCCATGAGTTTTTCGGATACCTTTTGATCATTGTCACTCACAGTTGATTTCCGTCTTTATCAAATTCCTGATGTTATAATTTGGGACGAATTCGGAAATGACAATAAGCCAGTCGAGCAGGGGTAATAGAACGCGAAGCACTTACATCTGTCAGTAATCGACATACATGACTGTATGGTAATAATGTAAATTCATATTTCTATTTCAAAATCAACGTCAGTTCTAATCTATGAATAATTTAATTATATTTATATTGATATTTCCTCTGAATTACAAATTAAAATTTGCGATTCAAGGTCATGTTTTCTTCAAGGTAAAATAATGTTAGTTATCAGAGGACCAAAATCATCAGCGACTGCGGAATGGTTTGATATTTTTCTCAATATGTAATAAATTTATTAAAGGGGTTCTGAATCAAAGGACAGTGGAATAATAAAGCAATGTAAATTACTGAGGATCCGGGCAATGCAATCTCCCGGAGCACTTCTTACGACATGCCATCTTATCTCACCTGAAAGCGTCAGCTACGTAGCGACCAAATCAACTTCAACGTTTTCAATTTTCGTTCACCTCGCGGGCCGGTGTGCGCAACATTTTTACGACTCGTTGTATCTTAGCTGCAGGGGCATGTCGTCTCGCGCTTGATACTGCGAAATGTAGTTGTGCCATCTTTAAAACATTTCTAGCATCGTTCGGAGTCATTTACGACATCTGAAATCACGCGTTCATGACTCTTATGACGTATTTAATAAATCGTAAAACAAAATTAATGTTAACAACACACTGCGTAACATAAGGAATCGTAGCTGTTAAAATATTTGTGTGTCAATAATGTGAAAGGTGTGACTCTACTGCGCACATAATAAACACCGTTTTCAGGGCGGGACTGGCATGTTGATTTCCACTAAAAAGCTACTTAAATTTTTTTGAAATGCTCGTCCGCAAAAATGGACATGCTATCAAGGAAATATTTATTTGAGCTTCATAACAGAGTTTTTGAAAAAGAGAATATGACGAATAATCAGAGGTTTTCGGTAATATAACAACGATGTAACCGTTATTTGCGATGTTAAAAAAAATACCAATTCTAAGAACCAAACCTTTTATTAGCTACGCACTCCGGGGACTTGTCATTACTGTAAAGAAATGTAACTTGATTGTCGCATGCATTGGTCTGTACAAGGTTCTGCATAGAAAATGCAGGAAATTGACACACAATAACCACCGCCAAATGCAATTGCTGAGAATCAGGTTACATCACTAAAAAATGGCGATGCCGGTCCAGCCCTTTGTTGTTACACCAAGGTTTCCGATTGTTATTTTCCCGAATGAATGAAATTGCGTCTTACACTGAACTTGGTTTGTGGGTGAATTTACGGAGTAATTGTGGCAAAAAAGGCAAGAGGAGTAATCATTAGTAGGAAGCAATCATTTTAGGTAGCGCATCCAATCTTGAGAAATCATAGGGGCTTTCGTTGAAGGATGGGTTGGCCTGTTAATTTTTCCCCGGTCTTTGGTTTCAAAAAGGGGCATGAATAAGGGGGCATGAATAAGGCGGACAAGATTTGTGGCCGCCCACTGAAGCCTTCCCCTTCGATGAGAATTTTATTGTTAGACTAACGCGGGAACTGATTAAATTCACTCGTGAATGTCAGAAAGATGTACAATTCTGCCAATGCTCTCTAGACTTCTTACAATGTGATACACTTCAAGTCAGTATCCTCATCATTTATAACTTAATGATGTCCTGATCAGTAAGATATAAATCAAATCTTAAGTTTACTAAGCTATGATTTAGCAAGGGGTTGTCTTGCTTCATTGTTGTGCTGTACATGTTCGTGGTTACATTTTATATTTTTGAATGTTACTTGTCACTGAAATTCGTCTTCTGATTGTTTTCATTTTTTAATACATTGCCTTTCTTAGCCTAAGTGTTGTTGGTTTTTACATTATAGTTGTGTGTACATGTACATGTACATTTTGTATACAGATATTTTTAAGTTGTACTGGTACATGTACTGGTGTTGTATAACTTTCTATTGTACAATTAGATTCTTATATTTTTGTGCGTAGAAGCTTTAGTTGTAAAAAATTGACTCAATTGAGCCATTGGGTACAGGTTCAGTTTTTAATGAACCAACAATAATAAAACATTTTTAAAAAATCATTATTTTTCGAAAGAGGCCAGTCAAGTTGGGCAATATGAACAGTTAAGATCTTCATCAATCAGCCATTTCAAGTTTCAACCAAATAAACTGCTGCTTTAAAAAAAATAATAAAAAGTCGCAAAAACCGCAGTGTAGAATAACTCCATCTGATATTTATTATACTTATCCAACATTAATACCTCACGGTGTAGATGTTACAGCGTAGGTTTTTGTTAATGTATATGATGCTACTTCGGTAAAGAATCCTGTCCATAGGGACACAAACATCACGCTTCATTTTTTTTAACCGAGACTCTACTACAAAATGTTGAAATGATAAGAAAAAAACCAGCAATGACCACTAACCCTCACAGGATTTATACATGTACCGCTACTCGGTTATATTATATGTCCCAGACGCAGTATACCAAGCTATTTACACGAACACCTCCAGGTTCCTATGAGAGCCGAGTCCTCCGGTACCTTCTTTCTGGAGTCACCCGGGCCCCGAATCAAACGCCTCTTACGCCTGATCCGTCAGCCATCCCCAACACCTCGACTGGGTCTTTCACACATCTACGTCATCCTCGGATGATTGGCTTAAATGAGCTGTCGACGCGGAACCTATTCATGATCCCCTATGCCGCGGCCACCATGATGACTCCCATTTCTTTCTTTAAGTCCTTGCCAGGATCCAGGATCGGACAGTTGAATAATGTGACGTCTACCGCCAGGGAGTGGAGCACCAGGGGGGTGAATTCCGTCCAGCCTCCCCCAGGGACCGATACGATTTCACCCCGGTTGAAGTTTGCTTTGACAGCTCATTACTGACAAAGCCGGGGCTCAGAGATCCCGCGCGCTATTTACCGATATGGGTCAGCAAATTATTTCCCAAGAAGCCGACGCAAAAAAACAAATGACGGGTATTTTTTATGCAAATATGCTGACAGGCGTCTTAAAAATCTGTACGTGTATTTTGGGTTAACAAAACGAAATCTTTGTTTAGTTTCTAAAACAGATACAGTCCAGCGCGACTTATATTTTTTTCTGTCCATCAGAGACACCACTTCCGAAATGTGTATATTGTGGTATTCAAACAAAATGAAAGGCACGCAGGAGCATTTGCAATATTCCACGGAAACGTGCCACTGATCTCTATATAAAGACTGGATAGCGAATAAAGAGCCGCACAATGAATGAATTTGACGCCATATTGGTGAGACCGGCATGTGATCTACAAAGGACAAGTTGCCGTCTTTATAGACAGCATGATTTCTTTTGTAACGTCGCGGTTCACTTGACTTATATTTTGACCACCACCACTGACCAACGTTTACTACAATTTTTCTAACGCCGTGGTTACTTTTATAATGCCGCAGATCACTTTTTCGGCGTTTTGGAAATAATAATCACTACGGAAATGTGTCCCTTTTAGAACATCATATTTGTGTACGTGACCAAAATGCGCGTCAACTGTTGATACAACGCGCGCGTATAATACGCATAGAACGTTCGTATTATACGCGGCCATCTTCGTGAGACCGGGGGCGAATTGGTCAATACGCAAAGTCTACTGTGCGAATGTTGTATGCATTGCATATCCGCTATCCAGTCTTTATATAGAGATCAGTGAAACGTGCCCACCGATTTAACGAGGAAATCCTTGCTCAGATTGAAGATGAGTCTGGTACCAAATACCCTGTGAGACTATTCCGCCTGAAATGGTATCAGTCGGAAGGAAACAATCACTGAAGGTGGTTTAAGAAAATGTGCCCGCGGGTACAGTTTTTTTTTACGTGCATTAGCAACGGAATCCAGTTACCAGGCCACACAAATTGTGCATACGTTTTCTCTGTTTTCTCCAAATGTATAAAATTCACTGAGCCGAAAGCTCAACGCGTTAGTTTGTGTGCACCTTTCTTAAGATTTTGAGCAATTTTGTCGCTTCAAACGCAAAAAAAAAAAATTGCACAGAAGTAAAGTTCCCATGTACCAAACTAAATACTTTTCCTTCGCAAAGCAGTTGAATGAGTTTATTTCTTGTAGTTATATAAATCCTGGTTTAAAAAAAACCCCACAATTTGCACATGTATAGAGAAATCCATACCGTTCTCGGTGTAGTGTTTCTCAAACTCTTTGAATATATTTTCATATAAGCAGTGTTCCAACTCGCAGACGTGAAATAATTTCAACGGTTTGCACTATACCAGGGTTCGAAATTAGCGGTAGCCCGCCAGCCAAATGCTGGTCAAAACAGCGGTGGGCTAGTCAAACTATTCCTTAAGTAGCCCGGTTGGCGAGTCAAAATACTATTGGGCTACGGCAAAGATGAACGGCTAGGAAGAAATAAATCATTACATTCAGAAAAAAAACATCATCAATTTGTGTCTAGTTTTGTCAACTGTTTTAAAAGGTTAAATTATTAGATCTGTTTATTAAAAACACTGACAAAATTGCCTCAGAATTGAGCCTGAAAATTCGCCATTTTGTATTTGAGCAAAAACAAAACAAAAATGCGGGCTAGTGAAAATGCCCACGGGCTAGTTAAGAGGCTGTTTCAGTTGGCTAGTGAGCAAAAAAGTTAAGGTAGAACCCTGACTATACGTTTCATTATTGTTTTTTTGCAGTAGAATGATGAAAGCTTTCACGTTATGTCTATCTTCTGGTAAAATCTGTACCTGGTTCACGTTGACAAGGACTTGAATATATACACCAAAATAGCATCGTAAGCAAGTGGCATTTCAACCAAACTACATTAATCCCATGGGGAATCATAGTAGAATCCCATGGAGAATATACCATTACTCACATGGTACATTAAATGACACCGAGACTTTTATGCGGCAGTTATTGTGCGAGAACTCATGATTGAATTTCCCAAGGAATGTGACTCTGATAACGCCTCTATGTTTGTAGCTAGACAAAGTCAAGATCACAAATTAGGTCGAACATTTCCCAACCTCTGGCATTAAAAAGGAGCTCAGTTTTAAAAACACTTTTCAATTGGGGCTCAAATACAGGGCGAGTCAAAAAACACGAAACCCAAATGTCGAGACTATTTCTTAAGTGAAGTTCTGCACTTTTAAAATCTAGGATATGAAAGCCCAATTCATAGGCTTTCTTTTAGTACAAGAATCATTCAAATCACTTACGTACTTTTCAAGTGACGGAGTTTTAAACACACCCACCATTTTAAAGTTCTGTCTACGGATCACACAAAAGGCGTGAGTTCTTTCAGCAAACCGTGAACTGAACCTTAAAACGGTGGTTGTGTTTAAAACTCCGTAACTTGAGGAGCACATGAGTGATTTGAATGATTCTTGTACTGAAAGAAAGCTTATGAATTGGGCTTTATATACATTCTAGCTTTTGAAAGTGCTACATTTAAAACTTCACTACAACAAGAGTCCCGATATTTGGGTTCGTGTGTTTTTTACTCACCCTGTGCATTACGTATTTACTTACCGCGGATCTTGTTTCGATTGTTATTATCTATAATGTCTTAATTTGTTTAATTCCATTTGCCGCGCGTGACGGATGGTTGTCGGACTTCTTAGGCCAACTTGATCGACCCAGGGATTGATCCAGGTTTTGGATAAAGAGGGCGGTTTTTAACTAGGCCGAAAGGGCGTTAAGCAGGCATTTGTTGTTGATTTAGCCCGGGCCGATGAGAGTTTCAGAACTAGTTTAAAGTCTTGATGATCAAGGAGAACAACCAGAACCTTCCAATCCACTGCTCTCTGATCAGCTACAGAAACCAAATCGTCTTCGTCGTGTCTATCATGCGGAGGATGCATTTCAGCAACAATCATAATTTTGGGTTAAATAACCAATTTCACTAAAGAGATATTTATTAAGGCCGTCCGACCCGGAACTGAACTTTGGTGAACTGTTGTCTGTGTCATTTCTAATGGAGCGTCACCTGATATACTTTACTTAGTTAAACTAATTATTCCTGTCCACTTGGTTTAAAGGGGATAACTGGAGTAATATGCTGCGGTCTTAATCCAAATAGGCTTAGGAGATTGCGCCTTTAAGGACATTACCGTGAGTGCCAATGCGACATCCCCTGTCCAGCAATAGATCCGCACACTTTTTTGACCAAGAGTCAACTGAATGCAATATTTTTAAAACAAATAATCCATGAGCTCTGAGAAAGGTTTTGGGATTGTCTCTTTAACCAATCATGATTCAGAGACCGCAGGTGTTACCATGCCTAACGACCACGAGGACTCACCGTCTGTGGGCGAACCAATTGGAAATTATCCCACTCGGCTAGCTCCCTCGGCTAGTTTGATTATAGCTCGGAAAATTACCGTCCTAACCATATCTTATTGGATAGATGAACAAAAGCTGCGCCAGTCTAGTGTGTTCGAGACACAGGGATGCACTGGACTTACAAACTGTGTCAGTATGCCATTTTGGCGCCTGTTTATCCTTCATATAGGTTTGGGGTTTAGTGTCCTTCCTGTATGCCCCTTCTTGAGAAATTACAATGTAGTTTTTCTTCCTCTTCTAAAGTTCACCATAACCGTACATCCGCGAATGTCTTCTCATGCTTATAATGTGGAGAAATTAAGAAGTCATGAAAAACAATCAAGTGCGAATGACTGGCTATTAAATTACCAAGCACAATGACGTAAAAATACTTATTCCGATTGAACTGTGCTATCAGCACTGCAGGTACTTCTGTCATTATAGTCAAAAACCATCGTTACATTTTTACATTAAACTCACGTAATGCTGAGTGGTTTTTAATGGGTGCATACCTATGTTCCCCAATATATATGTACCCTATCCCTCTCCGTAACCATCTATTCCTAACCCCGACCCTTACCCCAACCCTAACCCTAAGGATTTTGAAAAAAAAATATACGTATTGGGGAACATTTGGTAGGCCCCATTTTTAATAATACTTGCACAATCAGTTGGCCAAGTTCTTAGATTAAGAGTTTACAGCCTTCCCACACCTTTAACAATGGATGTGTTTCTTTACGTGGGCCTTTCTGGAAAAAAAAATATAGGTCTAATGAGGTTTTTTCTCCTCATCTAAGATTCATCTTAACTGTACATCTGTGAATGTCTTCCCATACGTGATGAAAGCACATGTAGATGACTATGTGTGAATGACTCGCTAAGTAGAACGACATGGCATGCTTCAAAAGTCATTCGTATTCCGAAATGTACTGTGCTGAAAGCACTGCATGTACCTCTGTCAGTAACAAGATAATTACATCATTACAGCGTAATGCTGAGCATAAGAATACAAGCACAATCAGTTGGCCATGTTTCAACATGCCAATCACTTTCTGATATTGTAGGCCTATAGGCCTATGCAAGTTATGATATCAACTCATGCACGCTTTTTGTTTTTGTTCAAATTGACTTTTTGGAAGTGTTTCAAAATCCACGACGCCATATGCGCGCTATTCGGTGTCATCGCCGTTTTCCAGCAGGTGAATTCAGGCAGGAAATGTCGCCAAGACAAACACAGATTCTTCCCCCAAAAGCGTCAGACTTTGAAAACTTGTCAAAATTTAACCCCTACTTAAACAAAGCTCGTCTAAACGTCTCACGCTTGGGTATTCCTAACTGTCGGCAACGGCAAAGCAAACCAATTTCTTCATGAATATTTTAACAGTATATAGCCACAGCGCATAGCGGCCCGAATAGGGAAATACACCGGGGTCAAGTGTTTGTTTTCACATTTAAGTGTTTCATGATAAATGTTTAATGAGCACATTACTTTCATCAATCTTCGCGGTCATGGTGCCTCTGCGCTGTGGAGATTAAACCTTAAAAGTCGAACTTTCGAACTTTCAATACGAATGGAAAGTTATGTTCTTTGCCAGTGTTCTTAAAAAAAGGTTTGACTTCTCTTTTTCTCTTTAAACCTGCTCTGCCGAGGTAAAGCTGTTATCACAATGTTGATGAATAGCGCTCTTACTGAGCCATAGTGAGTCACCAATCGGCGGGCATCAAAAGAAACCCGTCGAGATGCGAGGAAATGAAGAAAATTGCATAATTACTCTATTTTTGTCGTCCGCGTCTTCCAAACTGGATTGAATTTATTGGTGAGAGAGCTGAAGATAAGACAATTACGTAAAGGAAGCAATGTTGAGGGTTTAAAGCGGTTCTGCAAAACATGAAGACGGATCTGTGACGCGATTGGTAGATATACATATATAGACGGACGCACCGAAGTATGTAGTTTGTGCACCGAATATTCAAGTAATTTGTGTGTTTACTCATAATTTTGGGTGTATTTTTGTTCTTGAAACTTCTGCAGTCGAACCTTTTTCTTTTCGAAGCAGAAAAAAAACAGGTTTTCGTCATATTGCCAAACCTTATAACTAATGTTATTAACATTCTTATGAAATAATTATTTGAAACCATCCACGATAATGCACATCAACACATCGATAACAACAATCATTTTCACCCCTTTTTGATGATCTTATGTCAAAGTGACCAGGGGTGTGAGTTACTACATGTTGACCATGGTTCTATAAGAAGGCTTCTTATTAACCATCTTCATCATTGTCTAAGAAATAAGCCGGTAAACAACAACCCGATGAAGGATGTTTGTTGACACCAGACTCCCACAGGTGCCATGTTCATCCAGAATTTCAGGATGTGGACAATTCTCCTGTCGATATGAGCCGTTCATGTTCCCGATATCGAGACTAACATTAGAAGTGGAACTCACCCCCGCACGGATGCACGTTTCTCACCTAGGGATAGCTCCGGTCAATTGGTTTTGCTAGAGGTTATTATTGTTGGTAGATTAATACGCTGTATGCAATGTGCATCCCCATGAACGATCTCAATTTTCTGGAATGACTCCTTTTTTTCTCGACTGGCTGAATCCGTTCGTTGGTTATCAAATCTCAAGCTCTTTTAAAATTCTGAAACAGAACGTTCTGAAGTCTCGCAACTTAGCTTTTGCTCTTTAATTCAAATTCGATTTGAGGGCCAGGTGATATGAGGCAGTTTTTTTCAGGCAATCTACAGGAGGAAACCACATGCACTACAAGCTACTGAACCCTGGGATGAACAAAGTACATTTCCTGTGTATGAAAATTCGTCAGAACCTTACAGGGAGTTAGAATTTGCCTGCTACTTTCGTCTTGGAGATTGCCTGGAGAACGTTTGCCTGATTAAAGCCCTTAGCTTCAATCTATATTTTAGAAGACATGGTAATGAATATCTTAGGGCTTATAAGTTATAATGTATACCGGTTATCATTCTAGTCGTCAAGCTCATTTTCTTCGGACCTAACAGTTGTAATTACTCGAGTAAATGACTCGACTCGAGTCCGACTCGAGTCACACTTGTTAGTGACTCGACTCGAGTCCCTGGGGGCAAATGGCTCGACTCGACTCGAGCCACAGCGAGCAAATGACTCGTCTCGACTCGAGTCCCTCATCAGACGACTTGACTCGAGCGAAGGTTAATGAGACCCGAGTCCCCAAAATAAAAGCAAAACTTTGCGAAACATATTTCCAATGACTTCCGGTGCAAAATTTATGTTCACGTCACTTTGCGAATACAGGGCGGTACAGCAGCTGCTTGTAGTGTACAACATACGTGTCACAGACTCCCACCTCATGGTTCTAGAACGCACGAAATACTATCCAGGAACCGGATTTTAAACACATTTTCCAATTCGTTGTTTCATCATTAGCTTTGAACGATATCTTATAAACACTTGGATTCTAAATGTATGCCCTCCTTTTAAAAATTAAAACATGCCCATTTTTAAATAATGGGAAACAGTTTGGTATAATGCAATTTGGTTTTGATGTTGTCAGCGATCAGCAAAAAATAAATCTAGTCCCGAAGGCAAACTAGTGAGCATATATGTAAGCATTAAAGATCGAAGTTTCACTTCTCGTTAGCTGTATGTGATACAAATGACTTTCTCTCTTGTTTTTTATTTGTTTTTATATATAGTGTTCAAATATTCGTGACTCCAATTGCCTCGAGCTAAATATTTGACTCGACCCGACTCGACCTTCTTAACCTAATGACTCGACTCGACTCGACTCGAGTCACTACTTTAAAATGACTCGGCTCGACTCGACCTTCTTAACCTAATGACTCAACTCGACTGGGGCCATTCCTTTAAAATCATTCGACTCGACTCGAGTCACTTCTTTAAAATGACTTGACTCGACTCGAGTAACTTCTTTAAAATGACTCTTGTCACAAAAATCAGTGACTCGTTACAACTCTGAGCATTTGGCAGCAAAATCACGGCAGCATAAACTATTCAAAAACACATACGGTTGCGGGAGGTCATGTAAGTAATTAGGGATGGGGACTACTTCACCTACTTATAGCGGATACAACAAAATGTCTATAAATAGACAGATTTTGATAAGTGCTTGCGTGGCACTCGTTGAAAGGCATACTTGGAATTTTGTGCGGCGTTGTTACCGGGACACGATTTGCGAAAGATCCATGCCGGTTATCCGTTGCGTGTCGATAGATGCTTTGATCCTTACCAATTCCGGTAAAAGTCTTACCCTCAAAAAAACGGGGGGAAAACCTGCAGCCGTGGGTGATTGTGGTTTGGTACTGGAAATATTAGGTTTCGAGTTTCATTTTATTCATGTGTGAGAGATAGGATTGCGATTGAGTAGGATGGTTTCGTGTATCATGTCTCCATAAATGGCGCGGCAAAATGCCCTCCCCTTCGTCAATTACTGCCAGATACAGTTTCATGTGCTCATGTTCTGTAGGCCCTATATAAAAAAGCAAAGGAGATATCTAGTTGGTATGTACTTAGTCGGTATGTTAAATGCAGGGGCGTAAAACAGGGGGAATACGTATTAAAGGTACAGACAATAATTATGAAACATTTTATGCAACATCCATGTTATTTTGTGGATCCCATCCCAGGTAATTGCTGGTCCCAGACAAGGGCGGATCCACGGAACACATTTTTTTTGGGGGGGGGGAGGGGGCAAAAAATCTTTGGTCCCCAAAAAAGTGGGTACCAAAAATGACGACGTGGGACACGGTGGTGTTCAAGGCCCGCTTAAGGGCCCCGAAAAATTGTAACATTGAGGTTTTTGCCCGGAATGACATCATAGTTTGGCTCATTAATATAGAAATTTGCATTAGTATAAAAACCCAAAAAATGGCACCAAAACACCCTTTAAAATGGAAAAAACGAAAATTGAGCATAATGTTAAATCGGACACAAAGGTTCATTTTTCAAGGATTGCATTAACAAAAATGCGTAACATTTCATAAATTCCACAAGTAATTTTTTTTGGGACCTAACATTTGGTTCTAGAATTTTTTTAATATCTTTTCGCGCCACAGACTGTAGTCTCCACAGCACACCCGTCGATTTTATCGCTGAACATAAAGCCTTTTTGTATGGACTGCAGCTGCGATGTTATTGCACATTGGGAGTGAAGACCGAGATTTAGTCGAGTGTTGTGTAAACTTGCAGTTGGGCCACTTCTGGGGAAATGAAAGGTGTTAACATCATTATATTCAGGTTATGTCAACGAGATGTGTCCTGGCACACGCCGTATCCAATTCACACGAATTTGTGAGCGAACAGTGAAGGGCATGCTTATATGATGTCGTATATCAACGGAAATAAATTTCTCAAAATGATATTGATTTTTGGTTTATTGATTTCCGTGCCTTCTAATAAATACATAGGGAAGTACATTGATGGTAAACCAGATAAATATGAAAATCAATGAACATAAGAAGTAAATGAACTAAATAATCCAAACAAAGTTCAAATAGACTAAATCGACAAATAATTTGTAACTGCATGGCAGTAAATAAAAACAAATACAGCATGGAGGCATTGTTGATAGGAGCCGAGGCTTGTGTTAAAATGTCTTCTTGGAAGCATTTTTAAAAACAAGAGTACATACGAAAAAAAAGCACAAAGACAAAAAAACAATTTCGGATAATTGGTCATGACATGAAAAAAACCGAGACAGTTGAAAACAAACAAAGAACAAAAAACAAAAACAAAAAACCCTGACAAATTATACAAATTATTGGAGAGAATAAACAAGAAAAAGAACTTATGAAATTAAAAAGGTGATAACGAGATCAAAGAAGCCATGTTACATAATTGGAAATGAAAGTCCTCTTATATTTTATGTCAATATGCATCCTATCAGACCAATTATTCAAAAGTATTGCGAAGGATAGGCCTATACGAAAGAAAACAGACAATTGCTCTACAAAGGTAAATGGACTCGACGCCCTTCATGCAAATCAAATTAGAAGAAATGCTTTTGAGAAAATATTGTAATGTGAAGCTTCTCTTTTTTAATTGATGGAGAATTGTAATACACCAGAATATCTAGTCATGCTTCACACATTTAAAAAAAAAATGCACCTTACTTTGAAATTCATTGCACTCGGTAAATGGGCCCTATTTGCAGTGAGAAATTCACCGCGAATGTATTGACCGCCCATTTCCAATTACCCAAATCAAACTTGTTATATGACATTTCATAAAGAGACATGACCAAACAGACTAGGTTTATAAATAGAAGAATGTATATATGCTCAGTTGACGGAATGGAGAGCCGGTTATGGTAAATCAAGTCAGACCAACCCAAGACGACTTGGTGTTTACCAACAGCCACCGGACCACTTAAGAGTCTGCATTTTGTAAACATGCTTGAGTTACCTTTTGTGCCTCGAGGGGGTACTGAGGGGTGGGGCGGGTTAATGATGAGACTAGGATGCGTCGTGTGTCTTCAAGTTGGACCACAGAGAATAAGAATTACTCAAGAGAAAAGTAAGGTTTGAAGCTTTGCAGGGTGAGATGCATAAAAGAATGAGGTTTGGAGGTGAAGACACCGTCTTAGATATCATTGTGTTCTGTGAAGAGATTGGTATTTCTGAGGATGGGCGAAACATCCAGAAATCATAGCCTGTAAAACAGTGTTCAGTCAAATGGCATCTTTCTGTGACCTATTTCTAGTGTGATCTAAAGTGCTAAAATTGCTGCTAGCACGTGTTCCAGTTGCTCAGTAGGTCGGTCAGTCGATCCATCAGTCGTTCAGTTGGATTCGGATATTTTGTACTCGGCTATTCTGCCAGTGCCTCCTAAAACCTTAATATGGTCCTGACTAGAAACTTTGACTGTACTAAAACGGAACCCATTGCATCAAGCATAAGAATAATCGGTGTAATCTGTCGAATATTTGGGAGAATTTGAAGTATGTGATTCAGCACATATAAACTAGCCTCTGTGTGAAGAAGAGCTCGTCTTTATATTAAAATATGCCGTAGTCTTGGCGACTCGATGTTCGCTCCAATCAACACACAAATAATATGACAAAACCAAACAGTTATGTGTGTTGACCACGAATTCAGGAGTCAGAGTTAGGGAACTCACTGAATGAGCTCATTTCCGACTCCCAATCTAGGACTCTTCTGGGCTCTCGGGTTTCCCGGCCCACCACACCTCCTTCGCTGTCCATCTAATTATAACACAAAAGTTAAGCACCATAAAAGGGAGGAAACGAGGTGGCACCCTAAGCCATGGCTACCGAGAACAGCAAACAAGCCCCGTACCTTTATGAATATACTAACCTGGATTCGTGGACAGTCCCAACTGTTGAGGTAAGCGTTGCCGCTACGTTCAGTTTGTATTTGACGGCGTTGGTAAATTAAATATCGTAAAGTAAATGCTTTACGCGTACGTTAAAAACACAACCAAACACTACTGGGATTCGAACCCGGGCCCCGAGAGCAGTGGCCAACGAACTTACATGTAACCACACGGCCATTCGGCTACCCTTAAAGTTTTCTTCAAACCGATGTGTCTGAATAGGCGGAGACTCGAGGAGGATCGTTGCCACATGCTACTTGTGCTCAATATAAGAAATGGAAACTGCATTTTGAAGAATAATAATATCCACGAGTTGTCTAGAAATTGTATACCGCAGTCTCTTGTCCACCGTGTACTAAGCCAAAGTATTGGTAAGCAAAAATGAACACTACAATGACAAAACGCATGGTCTAAATGGGCGCGCAGATTTGTACTTTTGCATCAAGTCAGATATAGATCCTCAATTCCGTTTGACTGTCTGTGGCTTATTGTTTCCTTTAGATCGAAATGCGTAGGGCCCAACGAATAAGATCATGTGTTACTCATGTTCTAAATTTCTACTCTGCATCCTCATTTAGAATAACTTAATACATGTAGGTCAATATCGTTTATGCTATTAACTTTGATATCAAACAGTTGTCGGTTGGTCAGTCGATTTGTTGGTCAGTCGTTAGTCGGTCTATGGTCATTTATTTGGTTGGTTAGTCGGTCACTGTTGAAACAGTGGCACTGTAATATATATATATAGAGAGAGAGCAATATGCAAAGAAGGATTAATTAATAATCACTAGGTCAAATGGTCGGTTGTTTGTTTGGTCAGTCGGTTGGTACGTCGGTCACTTAGTTCCTCGGTCTGTGAGTCGGGTCGGTCAGTTAATTAAGTTGCTTTGTTTGTCGGTTAGTTGTCAGTCGGTCGGTCTCTCGGTTAGCGGGTCGGTCGGTCCGGTCAGTTGATTTGCTGGTCGGTCGGTTGGCTTTATCGGTCGATCGATCTGTCGATTGCTTTCTTGTTCGTCCGTTCGGTCGATTGGTTGGTCGTTCGACTAGCTAGTTGGTCGGTTGACGTATAACGAGGATTGATTGCGCCCTTGACATTACCCCAACATTGAGAAAGCATTAATTCAAGTCATGAGTAAGCCGTGTCAGGATTCCCTGATGAATGGCCCACCTTCATTTGGCGTGGCGGGAAAACAAACCGCGGCAAAATGATTCACTTCACAGAGCCATAAATGACGCGTTACGATCCATTGTCATTCATCAATCGTGTGATTAATGACACAATCAAACCCGCGGTTCCGTTCAGTTACCCAAGCGATTTTCCCTCTTAGTCTGAGATCATTAACTGGCTTGAACGCGTTGGGTTGGCAGTCTTAACAAGTATGGAGGCGTAACGTGTGACTCAGTGATGGCTAGGCATAAATCTACATATACAGGCCCACAGGCTACGGCAGATATACGAATTTTCAAGCCAACGTTGCAGAGAGTGAGTTGGAACGTGAGCATAAGTATTGCTAAATAGCACGACTCAGAGTGCTTTGATAAAAGAGCTGTAATGCTGATGACAATTGGGCCATCTTGATCGTTTGTATAACGTTGTTTTTTTTCTTGGGACTCAACAAAACAGCCATCTTTATTTTCAGTAACTTTAGGAAAAGGTACTTATATAGAGATGAATGATCGTCGTTTATTTCGCTTCCTAGGCTACGAGAAGTTCTTCGGTTATAAAAAATATAACTGTTGGTAAATTGAAAGCACCATCCATCCGTCAGAACGATTTGCAGTTACAAAACGCACCTGTCACCTTCAAGAAGATAGACAGGTGCTTATATTGAACTCAAAGCGTTTCTTCAACGTTTCCAACCGTGTGGTCTATTCGTCTTCGGAATGCTACCAGTCTCCCTTTTAATATCTTACACAAACAGAACCTAAATCCTCACACCGATGCCAGAACTCCAGCATGCAATGCCTCAAATCTTTAGTATACCTCTATAGTATAGGTGTGTCGATTGGAAAAAGTAACAATGTTGACTACATTTTTTTCACCCAGGGTATGCCCAAAACAGTTACAACTTAGCCTTGTTTCCATACATTGAAATTACTACAAGGACACAATATAAAACACACAAAATAGGATAAGGGCGTCCCTTTTTATTTCTATGGTTCTGATTTATCTCATATCTTTCTGCCTTTTAAGTAGTTTCGGTCGGTCGAAAAAACATCCGAAGGAACAAAATAATTGCAGTTGCAACCGTGTATAGATGTCTAACTTAAAAGATGCCAAGTGCATAATAGTCTCTTATGTTGTTTTGTTTTTGCTATGAGTTTATCATGAGTTGATCACTGAATAAAATAACGAAACCATATTTGGCAAAGTGTAGTTGACTTACATTATATCTGCACCAAGCAGCTCACTAACGTGTATTGTTATACCTTTGTCTTGAATACTGTATTTTCATTGGCCTAGAACGATCACGTGTTAAGTTTATAATATCGTGATATCCCACAGGGAGTTTGCTATGACTTTGTACGTACGGACGTACGGTGTGAAACGCTTGTATCGTTGGTACCCACGCTATTTTTTACCATGTTTTCACGCATGAGTGGGAGCAGCGAACTAGCAGACGATCAGCTGTTTCGAGCACGCGACGTGCATGTGAGTTGCCGTTAGATTGTCGTGATTGTTGTGTTTACTGCTGCTTGTTTTCGTGTTTTTTTTACATTAAAATCCAAAGAATCCAAGACAGAGGTATAACAAAACAATTGTTGGCTTCGCCTCGGGTGCTTTGCGCCCCGGAGGGTGTTCAAAACGTCATATCCCACATACCAGTAAAGCTACAGAATGATGAGAGGCAACGTCCTCTCATCTTCTGGGATTCCATTGGTTGCTAAAGCCGTACTTCGCAAAAAGAAAATCTGGTATTCGGTTTCAATAACTTTTCAAATAATACAGAGTCTGATGGCCGGAATTTTGTATTCATTTTTTTTCATTTGTTATTATTAATTCTTTTTTGGTTAATGGAGTTCCAGAGTACAGACAGGGTCGGTGGAAATAAAAAAGGTGGTTTTTTTCTTGGGTTGGGAGCCCAAAATAGGATCGGAAATGAGAACCAAAGCAATGAAAAGAGACGCCCCAAAGTAGAGTAAACGATGGTTTTTAGACTACAGGGATTATGGTGTATCAAATTAGTCAGGGTAATAATTGTATAATCACGCCTTTTCCATTGATGTAACACCTCTGGCCCCTTTTGGCATCCGCTATATCAAGTTATTGGAGCGTATTGGTATCCTTGCACCCTTAACCCCCCCCCCCCCTCATTCAAATTTCCCCTTATAGTCATTTCACGGCTTGCTATGTTTTATGATTAATTGGGTCCTTATACTGAAGAGCCGGCGGGTTTATCGTAGAGGGCCTGGAGTGAAGTGGGGCGAAGTGAGGCGTAGCTACGGTAACTAACGTTTACGCACTTGTTAATGACTTGGTATCAGTACTTTAGCCCCATGCGCGACAATGCGCATCGAAAACCATCCATAACCTGCTCTGATTATAGTTCATATCAATATACGCGCGAACTATTTCAAGACATGGGTTTTGTTTGGATTGGACAATCTGCACTTTCGTGTAGAATAGCAACAAGGGTATTAACGCCTACACCCATGTCGCGTTGGTTGGTTTTAATATTGGTGGCTATGATCTTTGTGTTTGGACCTCCGTAACTTATTGAGTAACTTTTATAAGGAGTTCTTTTAAGGATTCCGCTTTCTCTTTATAAAAGTCTCTCGATGTTCCGTGTAATTATGGTATCATAATTACTTAGGGACATAGGGGTACCCCTCCTCCACAAATCATGCAGGGTATATACTAGGGGGAACAAAGTAACCATAGTCTAGAGTGTGTATATGGTATAGGGACACTTGGGTACCCCTCTGTATGCAAGGCGCTGCGTGGATTTCACTATGAATCCTCCTTTACAGTGCAAGCTTTGAAGGGATTCCTTATGCTCTTTGTATAAGTGCGGAGCCTAAGATATACTAGATCTGGACTGTCATTCTAATTAGAGTCCAACAAGTAATTATTCATTCGGCAGCCTTAATTAAAAGTCATTACTTTGGTGGCATTACACTCACCCACACAAAAAAACTCTAGCATACTCACAGGTGGTACGCATGCGCACTCGATGCTTCATCGACCAATAAGGTACTGACTGAAAGTTTCTGAAAGTTTCGAAGTCATCTGGTTTTTGATGATGTGCTCTCTCACTCTCCTTCTGAAATGTTTCGCTTTGCAAAATATAAAATATTGCAAGGTATTACTGAGTTGGTACCGCGCCCGCCCTTGCGTGCATGTTAGCGACTCCACTCTATCCGGTTCGTAAGTGTGACGTCAATTTAACTTAAACCACGCCCACTGCACACGGAGTATGCATTGGAACCATTGGAACCGGCGTAGCGTGAATTTAGGACTCTATGAAATACGGTTCATTGATAGTATTGCGCATGCCTAAGTAAAGATAATAAGGAGAGAACTGGTCACGTGAGAGGGTTTAACCAATGATAGTGTAAAGGAGTCCGATTTTCATAGGAGTCTGATTTTCATGTGACACCGGATGTAGTATAAAGTGGCTTGTTTTATAGCCAATGGGCGCTAGTAGTCCGTGGTGCGTGCGCATGTATGATGCAGTCACTTACGAACCGGATTGGACAAAAGGAGCGTTGAGGACGCGCAGGACGCGCGTGCAATCTGCGCATGAGCGTGCTACCACCGCAATAATTGTTGCCGGATTTATATAGTACACTGTCGTCCATGGTCCATTCTAGAAAGGAAACTGGATAAACCTGAGTGAGAACTTTTTTCTGTGGAATCTCCACCAATCTAAAGAGGCTTTAACACAAAGTAGTTTGATAGGTAAAGTGTGAAAACATTGAAATTACATGTGAAAGTTGGATCCTCTCGTGTAACCAGAGATGTACTTTAGTCAGAAATATGAGTCGTACACTGACTCAACACTGACTTCAATTGCATTTTACCCCACTCCCTAACCACATGCGTTTCGTTCACGACGTTACATCAACAAAAACTCATCCAGAAGTACTTCGTGATTCATTCTCGCCGCCACAGCATCAGACTTTGTTTTCCCCTTTTGTTTTTAGTTCCCAACTCCCAACTCTGTGAATGAGTTGACATATCCGTCCACGAGTATTGTGATAATGACCCATTTGGACTTGGCGGTGCTGTGAAGTGTTAACTCTTGAGCGCGTCAAGAGCCGTCGAGTACCGTAACACAACCCATTTGCTCCCGGAGGTTGAACCGTCGGACGCAAACCCCTTTCTCGGTCTTTGGAGAAACGTCCTCGGAGAAATTTTCTCCTTTTTTTCAAAGGATGATATCGGTGCATTAAAGGGGTTTTATGAGCCTGATTTATTTTGGGCATGTTACGTATCTATTGATAACTGGTAGCTAAATATGTAGTTGAGAAATTAGCTTAATTATTCCGAAGAGCCAGAGAGTTTGTTCAGTTAATTTGCATAATTCTTTTATTTTTCTGTTTGGAAGTGACGATATTCCACTTGGATTATGCTGCCATGTAGGCCTACATGTTGAAGATGATGTTCCTCATTCGAACATCTGCAATATGCATCTTTTGTTTTGCTATTCATGCGCAGGTTTGTTATTTTGTTCTTTTACATAATGAGAGATGAATTTCAAATGATGACCAAATTAAGTTTGCAATCAAACCAATCTTTTTCTCGAATCGGAAACATCTTACGCCGTTGTGAGTGACGTAGTGTCCTGTACCTGACGATTTGAACACGAAGACTTGGCTGGCCTGTCGTGTCAAAAACAACCCTAATTAAATCCACGACTAGGAACGTGCGTATCTCAGTCAAAGAAAAATGAAGAGTTCAGATTAAATATAAAATTTGTGTCTGTGATTTCTGTTTGAAAATAATGAATTCTTGTTTTGATGAGCAGTCATCGTGGTAAAGATCTGTCAAGCAAAAGAAAAGCAGTATTTGATTAGTCCTAATTCATTATTCCTTCGTCCTTGCCAAAAACGACCAAGGGCCTCTCCATCAAATATGATTTTTTTTTCTCCCTGTATGTTCATGTATTCCCCGTTGGCCATAGCTGACTTTTACAGCGACTACGAGTGGCGATGCGGGCTGAAAAAGATTGGATGGCGAGGCAAGCCTAACGGAGGAAAACTAATAATCATTCAGGCAACTTCGTTTACGTCAAGGAAGCGCGCAGTCTAGCCCGGAGCGAGATGAGGTCGCGAGTTTATCGGACCGAACGCGGTTTATTGGACCAAGAGGTTTCCTGAGCGGAAGACCCAAGTGTTGCCAGTACAGCAACAGTTTCGACTCCTTGCTTGCTGCCTGAGGCATTCGTCTAAAACCCTCCTCTTTCGACGCCCCTCCGTACGACAACAGTTAGTGGATTAGTGGGATTTTGCCAGTTTGGCACTCGTAATGAATTTGGTCGGGACTAGCGACGCCGTATTCGGTATCGAATCTTGCAAGACAGTGCAGCTGTAATAAGTTCTGCGGTTCGCGGCCCGGGTGGAAGCGAATCTCGCGTTACAGCATTACTGTCTATTGGATGTCATCACCCTAATCCTTGATCCTTGATCTGGTTTACATGTTGATCACTCCCGTACATACATTATCAAATACCCGTACACACATTGTTTTTAATTTATTTATTTCCGGTAATGAAACCAAGGATTCCTCAAAATCCCAAGTGTAGCTCGCAAGCCTGAAGAAACCTGCAGAGAGAAGACAATGAGAAGAAATTACAGTTTTAAAGGTGGGAGGAAAACCCCAGAAGCATAATATTATTCTGGGAAAAACCCACAGAATCAGTTAGGGACTTAAAACTAAATGCACATGTGGTTCGGACAGGAATCTATAACCCGGACCATAGCGGTGGAAGACGAGGAAAGTAACCACTGCACCAAGCGGACTCCCTTGTATCGCTAGTGTGCATCGCTTCCCTTGCACATACATTACTCTACATATATGTTCCAAACCTTTAGAATTTGGAAATGAATAAAAATGCTGCAAACTGGTAACTGAATGGATTGATGTGAAATAAACAAATATAATTTTTTTTACGGGCCTAACAATTCGGTCCTGGTAGGAATTTTCTCAAAGAAGGTATTAAGATATAAAAATTCAGCTCGAAATAATAAATGAACGTCTTAGGTTCTCCCAATAGAGAGGCAACATCTTCAGATTCTCCTCTTTGATTTCATTCGCGAGTTTCAGCTTTAATACTGCGCACGAAAAGTCACCGGAAGATGGTTCTTCTTATTACATTTTCTCGTGCAAATAGGACCCATTTTGAACCCGAATTTTATCAAATCTGCTCTTAGATAGTAGCCCAAAAGCTAGGGAGATGATCCTCGGCTATATTCGCACGATTCCACCGATTTTTAAACTAGACGGTCTCGGGTTTTTTTACAAAAAATTGTGGGGTCACTTTTTATTCAAATGACTTGCGTATACATTTTTGAAACCCTAATCACTTCGCGAATTTATTGCGCCTGCTGTCGATTTTTAATATTGTGCCATTCGGATATATCGTCTGTCCGGCATTATTAACATTCCCTGTCATTCCTCCATACTGATGAGACAACCCCTTTAACTCGTAATATTTAGGCAAAGCTGATGCTATATCGACGTACAATTATATTGGGGGTTCCCCAGAGGGTGGGGGATTAGTGCCTGGATTTTCACCTGTTCTTGCCCGTGACCCCAGCCTCCTTTTTTTATATTGTTTTTTTTTTCCATCGGAAGCTCACCTCCCTGGAATATATTATAAGTCCCCGATTAAATAGTTCTTATATCCGTATCGTTAAACTTAACTGCTATTTTGTCTCATGGTTCATATTGTTCTATACTGTCAATATTGTTCAATGTTATTGTAGTTCCCGTGCGATCCCACAGAAAATTGTAACCAAATACGGTACACAAGTCATGTAAATTTAAGACCAACGCAGAATTCTGGTAGACTGTACCTATCACTTTTGTAAAATGGAGAATTCTAGTAAAATGATAACGCCCTTCATGTAAATAATAAAGGAATCTTAATGAACAGTATTAAATTTAACAAATTGTCATTCATAGATTGTCCTGTACTTTTTGAGTTCCCGCTAAGGGAAACCCGACTCTTCAAAGCAACAAAATGTAGTCAAACGAGTTTCCAATGACCAGTCATCATTTTCTCAATTTTTTATTTGTTCCAAGAGGCTCATATGGTCCCTTTTATCATAGGTAAGGAAACACTCGTTAAATAGAACAGTGCCGTGAACCCGTGCGCGTACCCTTCTCGAGCTGCGTGCTTGATTCTTAGAGCGTCATTGACCGGCACAAACAAGCAGCTAAGCCTCAGCTGGTAATAACGTCTGAGCAGCTGGGTAAAATGAATTCCAATTAGTCCCCTGATGCCTTATCTGTCTTCCACTTTTATTAATAATAACAGTGAATACATTGTCATGATATTAACGCATATTGGAGCAGCAAGTACCAATATTAGCAGTACCAAAATTGATGGAACTAAGAGACACTTATGCTCGAATGAACGTGCCTCGGTGTTTTTAAAAGTTGATTAAAAATTAATGCAATAATTGACGCCATATAAAAATATAATTGACCGTTGAGTATTATCCCTGTTGATAACACAATGTTCTTGTTGCCATTGTTGTTGTCGTTTGTTGGTGCTTTTGTTTGTTTGGATTTGTTAACCAATATTGCTTGTAGAAAGCATTTGGTTGTTTTTGTTTTACTAATAATAGAGAAGTTGCTCAAGTTGATATGGATGATCTTGAAATTTAATTGCTAGGGGCTATGTAAAAGACTTGCATTTTTTTTAGGGGATACTGATGAGTAAAAAAGCTTTCAATTTCGGAGATAATGTCCAAATAAGTACTGAATTGTAAGCATCACTTTCGGCAATTAAATTGTTTACATTTTGGGTTAATATTAATGGACTACTTCCCGTTTTTGGATTATTTATTTGAATTGCAGCATCAAGGTTCATTTCCGGGTTTTTGGTTGAGGAGCAAATTAATTCCAAGAGGCATTTGACACGCGACAAGCCAATTTCCCGCGGGACGTCATTCCATGTCCTGCTGGTGTATGTGTTCACTCGCTAAACACCAAAGTCCAACAACAGCTTCCGCCGAATTGGACTCTTGAATATAATGGTAAAAAAACAAAACCTGCCAGTGGCGCTTTTGTCGAGTTCCATCCTTGCAATTTTCCTCAGAGCCTCATCATGTCGAAAATACGAGAGGATTTTGTGATAGCAAAGTCCTCTTTCTCAAATTCCCTGAAGATTATTAATGTTGAAACAACAACTAAACAGAGACCGAGAAATAAATCTTAAAATGGCAAAACCTTTTACATAATCATGAACACAAACAAGAAAACGAAGAAATTGGAACATATAAGAAAATATTGCAAAAGCTAAGCAAAAGTTTCGAAAAAAATAGGCAAGACTATTAAAGCTGGTCCCAGAGGGCACAATTCTATTAAATTGATCTAGAATGGCAACAAAAAAGTGAAGAATAAGCTGTAGAGTTACGTGATGGAAATAAGTGACCAGTCTAATCCACAAGAGACAGTCAGCCAGTGTTATAGATAACCAGTTTAAGTCACAACTGACAGTAAGTCAGTGAGATAGGTGACCAGTTTAAGTCACAACTGACAGTCAGTCAGTGAGATAGGTATTAATTAACCAGTTAAAGTCATAACTGACTGTCAGTCAGTGAGATAGGTAACTATAGTTTGTCACAACTGACAGTCAGCCAGTGACATAGGTAACCAGTTAACGTCACAACTGACAGTCAGTCAGTGAGATAGGTAACTAGTTTAAGTCACAACTGGCAATCGGGGAGTGAGATAGGTAACCAGTTTAAGCCACAACTGACAGTCAGTCAGTGAGATAGGTAACCAGTCAGTCAGTGAGATAGGTATTAGGTAACCAGTGTACGTCATAACTGACTGTCAGTCAGTGAGATAGGTAACTATAGTTTGTCACAACTGACAGTCAGTCAGTGGGATATATAGGTAACCGGTTTAAGTCACAACTGACAGTCAGTCAGTGAGATATATAGGTAACCGGTTTAAGTCACAACTGTCAATCAGTCAGTGAGATAGGTAACCAATTTCATTCACAACTGACAGTCAGTCAGTGAGATAGGTAAGCAGTTTAAGTCACAACTGTCAATCAGTCAGTGAGAAAGGTAAGCAGTTTAAGCCACAAATGACAGTCAGTCAGTGAGAGATAGGTAGCCAGTGTAAGTCTCAAATGACAGTCAGTCAGTGAGAGATAGGTAACCAGATCAATTCGCAAGTGACAGTCAGTCAGTGAGATAGGTAACCAGTCTCATTCACAAGTGGCAGTCAGTCAGTGAGATAGGTAACCAGATTAATTCAAGTGTGATTGGTAACCCGTCTAATCCAAACCTCGTTCCCATGGTGTCGAGCAGTACGCTCCCACCACTACCTGCTCTCTCAGCCTGGTATTGGATCATTTGTTTATTCATATTTTTTTTGATAAGTATGAAAAATAAGGAAAAGTCTGGTGCCTTGCTGTGTTTTACATCATCATTTGTTTTTGTAAGCGGTGTCTACAAGAAGCAAGTTTCAATCCCAGGGCTTACTAACTGAAACGAGGTTAAAAATAAAGTAAGCCCTGGGGACGACGTTGTCACGCAACTGACCTTTCCAAAATTGGCCCTAGGGCGCCCTCAAGAGTTTGCTGCAATACAAATCATTAACGAGGCCACGCCAACCTCGTCTCCAGGGTGTCGAGCAGAACGCGCCCACAAACTACCTGCTCTCTCACCCTGGTATTGGACCATTTGCATGTGCAAGATTTTTGAACACGTATGCAAATGAGGAATAGTCTGGTGCCTGCCTGTGTTGCGTTTGTTTTTGTATGCGATGTCTGGGGTAAAAACAGAATCAATTCGTCGCAGCGCGAGCATGGCGTGAGTAACGAAAACACGATTTTATTTTAATTAAACTGCTCGATCTTAACGAGACAACCGCAGTACCACATGTCATATTAATATTAACAAATTGGAAAGGAAATAAATATTTTCGAGAATGCGTGGATGAGTGATCGCGCAAACACGTACTGCACGTTGTGAATAACAACACCAAGTACACGATATAAATCAATTTCTAGCGAATTGCGGTATCGAATCAGGACACAGGAAAAAAGTTTCATATCCAGGGCTCACTATTGGAAACGTGGTTGGAAATAAAGTAAGCACTGGGGACGAGGTTGAGGCCACGCCTTGATTATTCCGATATTATGAGCCAGCGCTTGAGACTAATATGCATTTGCACACAATATCGGTTCTCATCGTATAGTACTTTGGTTGCTGCGGGTATAGTACTTTTTGCCGTGCACAGCAAGATAGCAAAAATAGCGAATGCCATGTGACTCGCTTTCGGCCAATCAAGATACAGAATCTGTGGGTGAGGTGTTATAAAAATAAGCATCCATTGGACACTTCTTGATTCTATATTCCGCTTGAGGGAACTCAGAAAAGTTGCGTGAAATAATTAGGTACATGCCCGCCACACATTCCACGTTGACATTTTTCACTGGTTCAGGCGTTGGTATGTCGAATACATGTTAAATGACGTATAGTGTGGCCAAAGTGCACATGTGCATATTGGCTGAGCGTGTCAACCGAACCCTTCTGTGCCCTGTCTCCACCTGGTTTCACACGATGGTAGTTCATACAAATAGTTATACCTCGAGACGTAGGTGCACTTCTGACTCTTTTAAATACAACATCATTAATTCAATGATGTGTTACATGTTAAACACAAAACAGAGTAACGGAGAAACTGACGTCTCTTTCAGATTCAAATACTGTACAGACTTGAAGCAAGGTTTAGCCGAGAGTTGTTCAACGTTACAAAATGAGAGAAGACGATAAAAGGTGTGTCTCATTCCACAAAGTAAACACCGTTAAGATCTTAAACAGTACACATCTTGGAAGTGAAATCTTAAAATGTTAAGAAATGTGGAGCAGGCTAGACTAAGTATAGTAAACCTAACCTTTCCTGTTTTTATTTATTTATTTATGAAACCAAGGATTCCTCAAAAGCGCCCCTGGCACTGTAGCTCGAAAGCATGAAGAAAACTGTAGAGAGAAGACAATGAGGAGAAATTACAGTTTTAGCGGTGGGAGGAAAACCCCAGAAGGATATTCGGGGGAAAACCCACGGATGAGGAAGGGACTGAAAACCCATTCCACATTTTGACCCAGGCGGGAATCGAACCCGGGTGACAGCGGTGGAAGGCGAGGAAAGTCCCGCTACCGCACGCCAACCTGACTCCCCTGCGTACACTCCAAATCATGCAAATAAGACGAGGAAAGACTAGTAAAGCTGGTCCCAGAGCACACACAATTCTATTCAATTGATTCAGAACTGGAAGTCTTTTCTTTCAAAGCTGGTCAACTTCATGTGCCGGATTTAGTCCATTCCTGTGGAGTGCTGTGGCCTCGTGGTTAAGGGCACTGATTCGTGGTCTGTGTGTAAAGCTGCAGGTCGTGGGTTCGAGTCCTAGCGGGGTCGTGGTGCGTGTGCCCTTGAGCAAGGCACTTTGTCACTCATTGCTTCTCTCCACCCAGGAGTAAATGGAGTAAATGGGTACCTATGAGGGCAGTGATGGTTATTGTGATTGAATTAGCTTCCTTGCGCCTAACAGGCAGCATCGAGCTGTATACTCCCCAGGGAGCTATATGGAAATTGTTTAATTGGCCCAATGATTAGGGGTAATAATAATGTAAAGCGCTTTGATCTGAGTTAAAAGCGCTATATAAGAACCTGTTGTTATTATTATTATTATTATGGGTAATTGTTAGGGTAAAGGTTAGGGGTAGAGTTAGAGTTAGGGTAAGGGTATAAGGGCTAAGGTTAGGGTAATGATCTTAGTTAAAAGCGCTATATAAGAACCTGTTATTATTATTATTATTATAAGTAATTGTTAGGGTAAAGGTTAGGGGTAGAGTTAGAGTTAGGGTAAGGGTATAAGGGTAAAGGTTAGGGTAATGGTTAGGTCTAGGGTTAGGCTTTAATGAAACGGAAAATGAGACGGATGTATATTTACTTCCAAACATTGTACTTCCCTCCTGTTAAGGCTGTTATTGAAGCGCAACTGCACAAGCTGTTGTTATCGTGCCTTCAGTAGAGTCATTCACATAATTGTACCAAATTAATGGAGCCGTCAACAAAACTAGGATCGTCCACTTCTCACAAACACAGTGCTTGAGATTATATTGTCGTCTACGAAAGGTAAGCCCAAAGCTTCCAAAACATAATGACAAAACACAACGTGCAACGCAACCCAACAAAATGAGTCACCGACCACCAGATCTGCTTTTGAGTAATTGGCCTTCATACAGAATCATGTACAATGGAAATCATTAGAAACGGTCAACTTCTCACCTACATAATTTCTACGTATATCAAAATGGAAAAACGTAGTGATCTATCAAAATGGCGACTAAATATGCGCTTCCTACTACCTGTGAGAAACTAATAGGTGAAAATTAGTCACTGAGACGGTCTTGTGGGATTCGGTCGCATATTAAAAGTCCTCATTTCTGTTTATCAAGTGCTGTCATTCGCAAACTCTCAACCTATATTTACCTCACTCATTTAGGCCAATTATGCAGCAGGATCCATCATAAAATAAAACAAACCGCTGGCACCACAAGGCCACGAGTTGCATCAATTTTATCCGGCAAAGGCTGGGGCTCTCCCATTAGACCGGGCCCCAGAGGATTCGTTGATGGGTGCCTGCGCATACCTGGCCCCGCTGACGTCTGGCTGCGAACACGCTGCGCGCTTCCTGCACTGCCTCGGAGGCCAGGAAGCCAGCAAGTGTGTGCACTGTGTCTCAATGGGGCCAGTCGATTGCTCTGAGTCTGTGTGTGTAATTAAAGGGCCATCAGTCATACGAGACGATGCCTCCATGATTGTTCTAAGACCTAAGCCAAGATCATGACCCAGTTTTTCCCCATCTTTCACACAAGAGGTCAATTGTTTGCGAAGCCGCGCATAAAAGTTCAATTTTTCTCTCAGCACTCAGGTTACACGCATTCACTACCTACAACACATAATTATCATAATCATCTGTAATTTAATACACAATTAGGGGGATTTTTTTCCGCATAGTGTTGAGCAGTACGAGGATTCATAAATTTAATATCGTCCAGGGCATTGCCATAATTTTTTGTGTGAATGTGATCGACTGTACCAAATTTACACCCGTCAATTTGAGAATAATGATCACAATGAGGCAGAATTAGGGTGACAGATAGAAGCATACAAGATATGTGTATAATTTATGTTGAAAAATTTTCATACTGTTGAAATGTCTGCATGTTGTTGAAAACTCATATATTATTAATTGGGCGCTCAGTAAGAGTCATGTACAAAATGATGCTGAAACGTTAAACTTAAAGAGATCCAAGGTGACAAATTCTCATTTGTAGGCCTGCAGGGGGGAAAAAAATCAAGATTAAAGGGCACTGTATTGCCAGTGTCTAATTTTGTTTGCTTAAAACTCCTGCCAGATTGACGCAGAATCTGCATCTATATCTGCTCAGTCCTATTCTAGGGTAAAAAAACAAACACTTTTCTGGGTCAAATGTACACTTTTCTGGCTCAAAATGACCTTTTTGATTAAAATGTCATTTTTTGACCCGGAAAAGTTTCATTTTGACCCTAGAAAAGGACTGAGCAGATATAGATGCAGATTCTGGGTCAATCTGACCCAGAAGTTCTCCACGAGCTTTTGCTTTGATACCTTTTGAAATATAGCCCTTCAACTTGAAAATAATGAAAGAGTATACTGGTTGCTATTCACAAGAGTTGGTCGGGGTGCCCGCTGATATGTCTTATTCTAACCAGCCAGCCGACCCCGGCAAGCTCGGTGGTCGAGTGGTATTAGACGTTTGCACTAGTAAGCAAGAGGTCGTGGGCTCGAGTCCCACGGTTCGAGTAGTTTGTGAGTTCCAGTAGTTTGTGAACAATTTTTCTCACGATCACTCGGGGAACAAAACTGAGTATACAGAGTCTATAAAATACGTCAGTGAAGGGCAAAACCAAATACTAATAGTGGGTGCGTTCTTCACATTCCCTTTAATTACAAAAAATTGAAAGTCATGCGTACCTTTAACCCTAAAGGGGCCGGGTTATTTTGACCATCTCTCAGCCGGGGGGATTCCGCCCCCCCCCCCTAAGATCTCGGCCATCGAGTGACGAAAAATTTTGAAACTCGGCACATGCATAGAGCAACTCTTCCTCAACATACACAAGAAATTTCATGACTATAGGTCAAAGGTTTTGGAATTATGGCTAATTAATTATTCATATGTACGAATGGCAATTCTGCTCTGTGTACACAACGTATATGCGAAAATTCAGTTTTCACGGCGCATAGCGCCGGAAATTTATTCGCTACGCGGCAACCCGTGGTCCGATTTTTATGTTTTTGGTATCAAAAGATGCGCAAAGCTCGAAGCTAAAAAGTCATAACAGCTCGGGTCGCGAAAAATTTTTTTTTAGAGGCTATCACGGAAAATGTTGAGGGGGGGGGGCGGATTCCGCCCCCGGCCCCTTTAGGGTTTGATTTTCCCCAGGAGCCGTTGATCCGAACATCCTCATCACTACGCGTGCGAGAATTCGTGAACGTTGGAGTCGACTCCGAATGTTTGAATGACCCTTCGTGACCACAAACGTAAATAGCAACAATCGATTCGATCGATGAGAATCGATACTGGTTCTTACGGGTCCGCAATCTCGGTCGATCACGCACCCCGACTTCATTCCGCACATCGAACTGTGTCTTTCTTGACATGTTATGAGAAGTCGCCAGTCTACGCCTTAATTTCTTGCATGAGTCACCGAACCGACATCACACTAATGAATTTATTGGACTATTAATAGCTGTGCAAATCGTAGAAATGAAAATTGGAGAGCGAAGAAGAAGGGGAAAAAAGAAGAAAATAATGAAAGAAGAATGAAATATATTGTAATATGATTTGAAAGACAACTTTAATTTCATTATTAAGCTAGCTCTGTAATCTATGTTTAGCACAAAGAATGAAATTTTAATGAATTTCTCCCTACAGGAAGACACACACAAACTGACGGTTATTTAGTGAAATTTGTGTCTTCGTTTTTTTTCTTTCTTCCTGTTTCATTGTTGTGGATTTTCTCGATTTTCGGGGGGGGGGGGGGTAGGGGTTTCGCGAAAAATCGCAGGATCACGTGTCTTCGTCCCTCTGTAATTTCAGCCACGTTGTGTCATTTGTTTGTGTAACCCAGTCCCTTTGTATGGCGTACATTCTTCATATTTAATCCAAAATTGAGATATCTTTATTAATAATAAAGATATCTCTGTTTCGGACGTTCAAAGATATCTTTATTAATAATAAAGATATCTCTGTTTCGGACGTACAAAGTTAACATTTAATTCCTGTAATAGATAATCTATATTATTAATAGAGATATATATCGCTATTATTAATAGAGATATATCTCTATTTCCAATAGCGATAACTCTTTTAGAAATAGCGATTACTCAATTAAAAATAGAGATATCTTTATTAATAATATTGATAAATCTAAAAGAAATAAAGATATCCTTAATAATGATAGAGATAAATCTAAAAGAAATAGGGATATCTCTTTTAATAATAGAGATATCTCTATCAATAATATTAGATATCTGTACTATTAATGCAGATATCCCTTTTATAAACAGAAATGTCTCTATTCACAATACCGATATCTCTATTAGGAATAGAGATATCTCTATTAGAATAGAGATATATCTCTATTAGGAATAGAGATATCTCTATTTCCTCGTTTAATTGAGATATCTCTGTTAAAAACAGAGATGTCTTTATTATTAATAGAATTATTAATAGAGATATCTCTATTTTGGACTAAAGGTCAAGTATGCACGCCATTCATTTGCCAGAGCTTTGTAGCTTAGTAGAAACGGATAATGTCAGTGTCAGCCTGGAAAGGAGTCTTCAAATAGTTGAGGTTTAACTTTTCTCGGTTCCTTGCTCCTTAATTGTGTACTCTTCCTTCGACAACGATGGTTCGTATATACTGGTCACCCTTGTAAACCCAAACACACCTCGTAATAATACCATTTTTGCTAAAAGCATTCCCAATAACTGTTGGTTGTAGGCCCTAGTTCCAACACAGCCCGATATTTCTAACTGACGGAAAAAAGTCTACACATCCTTTTGAATGCACTGAAATTAGGGTTCGTCATTGTCACCCTTACGGAGAGAACGAGGTTAATTGGGAAGAAGTGAGTCGGCAAATCAATTATGGCGGGCGGATGTTCCCCCTTTCTGAATTGTTCAATTAATGAATCAGACAATTTTTTTTAAGTCATAGGGTGAAATGCAGTACATAATAATGTTCATTCCATCACAATTCTTGTGGCACTCTACATGTATACGGAGACAATGCTTTTTATTAAATTTGTGATTTCTGTGAATGTCTGGGAGGGTTGTGTATGGTGAATGTTAACGGCAAGAAATTATAGACCTACATATTCAAAATTAAAACAGTGAAGGGTGGTAAGTGGGCGAGTCGGAAAGAAGACATTACCCAAGCAACATTGTCAGAGTTTTTTTTGTCTTTCCTGCCAGTACCATTTCGCTAATGACAAATCACTTAATTGATTTGAGTGAAACTTTACTCCATCCCATAACTTATTAATTCGATCAAGCAGACCGAGGTTTTCACCAGAGTTTCGACTGAAGTAATTCTTTTTCGAAGCATTTCAATTCAAAATTGGAGTGGGTTTTGTTTTCCGATCTAAATCGTCTGATCCATAGTTTCACTCTATACCTTTATTGTTTATAGTCATCGTGTATACCACTGGTTCTTCGATCAGGACAATTTTCTGAGTCTGAAAAAAAGAGCCGCCAAATTTGGTTTGCAAGATCCTTTACGTGTATAGGCCTATATGTCAATAGGTTGAAAGGTTTTGATGTTGAATTTTGCCATAAGCGGGTGTTACAGTGGTATACTTGGCTGTATTGGGGTGCATTCATCAGACGCAGGTACACTGCAAAAACTGTAGTGTTAATTTAACACCATTCGGTATCTATATAGGACAACACCAGTAAAATTTAACACCCGATGGTCCTATATAGATACCAATGGTGTAAATGTAACGCTGCAGTTTTTGCAGTGTAATTCGGATTGATGATATTCTTAAATCCCCGATTTACCAATACTACACGGAGTGGGTACCGAGTTAAAAAATATATAATCTCCTGACTCGGAGGGTCAATATTCCCAATCGAAGTCGGATTGGTTTAGCCTCACAAGAGTCTGCAAACTGAATGATACCCATTGGTTTATAAGATATGTGAAACGGCAATATTCCCCTGTGAATCTAACAACTGCACGGTGATGTATATGTAGTGAGCTGCTTGTCACTCAAGCGTTAAATCTGTTCATTTCATTTCCCTAAAAAAAAAACTCCGAGAGAACAGAAAAACGCTACCCTTAACCCCCCCCCCCAAAAAAAAAGATCCGTGGTTATTAAGTCTAATTTGGTGGAGTTTTTCCCCAATCCCCCCGGGCCGAGAAGCTAACGGGATAAAATAATCACCTTCTTTTACGAGCTGGGATTAAAACTGTCGGGCCGCGGGCCATACCAGGCCCCGGTCTGAGCAAGCGATGGACGGCCGCTGGATGTTGTTCCAACCCATCAAAGTTTGGACGAGGTAGCCTGCTGAAAATATAGCCTTTCGTCCGGCTAGGTAATTGCATTAAAGAAGAGATGGGCGATGTAAGTTTGCGCGTCGAGTTGAGCTAGACAAAATGCCGGCATGTTGAAGGATTTCCCGAAAGGGGCCGGGAAAGGGGTGTGTGCAAATTTGTTAACAAGTTTCAACTTACAAACCCGTTTTCAAAATCTCAATTTGAAATCAAACCTGGGCCAAATCGTAGTGCCTCTTGTAATTAACACGCTTTTACCGACGTGACGTCACTACTGCGCTGGGAATAGGACATGTGCAATAACATTTAAATCAATTTTTAAAATTCAGTTTCAAATTACGAGACTGAAATCGAAATGAACAATTTCCTGATGCTTTTGTAATTGATACATACATTTGTATGCTCTAACCGATGTGACGTCAATACTCTCTGCGTGTTAATATCGCCCCTAAAAATCAAGTTTACTGAAAAACCAGAAAACCCTGAAATTTACATGAAGAATAACGCTGGAATGATGCTTCTAATCCAAATAAATATGTTCCATCACTATTTTTCAGGTGTAACCTTTAAAATTGAAACAGCGGTCAATATACCCCCTCAGGGATCATCTTCTATTTCCCCCTCGTGACATAGTGCATGCCTATGTCCAGTTGTTTCTATTTACTTATACAGAGTGTGTTTATAATCATATATTCCTAGATTGAGGTGATGATTATGGATTCTCCCTAACGCGTTGGCACGGCGTATAACATAGGTGTCCGTTAGCGGACCCATGAGGGGGCCGTCCACCTTCAAAGTGTCGCCTGCCACGTGCGTTTTCCCTGCAGATCTGTAGCCCTATTGGGCAATTACTTACGTAGGACCGTAGAGCAAGGAAGTATGGTAGGATAGTTTGCTTTTTGTGCATTTTTGTTTTCGCTTGAAGCAACAACATTGCTCACAATCTTAAGTACGGTGCATGACAACTTACCTGTTGAAGTTTCAGCTCAGCGGATACTGGACGTTTGGAGAAAAACAGAAAAACTAATGGTTTGGGTCTCGTAACTGGATTCCATTTCTAACGCAAGTAAAAAGTGTATCCTCGGGCAACCTTTTTTGAAACCACCTCTAACGTTAGTTTCACTCCAAACGATACCATACTAGGTGGAATAATTTCACAGGGTATTCGATACCAGTCCTATCTAGTATCTTCACTTTGAGCAAAGGTTTCTGTCATTAAATCGGTGGTGGTCAGGTGGCTCATGGTCGGAATCGTGACCGACTGGTCCAAAGCACCAAACTTGGCGGATAGATTCTTATAGCTATAGAGAAGATACAAGTTCAAGGTAATCCTCAAAATAAAAAAGTGGTTGTTTATAATATGTCAACGTCCAAAGTTTTCTTACAGATAAATTTGGGGATTTTTTCCTTGAACTTGTTCAAGTGCCCCACGTTAGGCAACCATTCGCCTAATTTTCAGCCCAATTGAAGGACACCTTATTCCCCTTTTTTGTGGGGGGGGGGGCAAAATAATTTAATATTTAAATAATTTTCCATATAGTTTTATTAGGGTAACTGTGCCAGTTAGCAACTTTGTGAATTTGAAGCTCATCCATTACTGAGGTTTGGCAAGACTACGTTTGATATCTGGGGAAAGGGTAAATGTGTGCAACTTTAGGGTATACTGTAATGGTAGTCATTCTGAATCTCTCATCTGTCCTAATAATTTAATTATCCAGCTACATATATGCAGTTTAGAAAATGTTATTAAAGTAAGGATATGTAAGTAGAATCCCCAACATATACTGAAAAACCAAAATGGAAATATTATGTACATAGCAAATATTTACGATTTATGCAAATTAGGTACCCTCTCCCCCCCCCCCCAAAAAAATGCAGGTGTCGCCCCTTCTATATATCTTCTCTAGGGCTATAAGAATCTATCTGACAAGTTTGGTGCTTTGGACCAGTCAGTCACGATCTTGTCAAAAATTGGATGTACACCATTTGGCTATAGGCACTTTCCAGGTAATTGCAAATGACACTACGTGGCCTTAATATAGCTGAGAAGATTTTCAAATTATGCTCTGTCAGAAGTTTAGTCTTGGGTGCGACGTTATGAGCTGTGAGTTGGAACAGGCTGAATTTGATGTTTGTCAAACGAGTGAATGTTTGTCAAACGAGTGAATAAAGGAAGATTTTTGTGTTACAGTTTGAAAGTATTACATGGGAGACTGATGATGGGTAATCGTGAATAACAAAATAACTTCAAGCATAATCGGAGGAGGAGGGCTGAGACGAGAGAAGACGAGAGAGTGCGAGAAGAGGCGAGACTGAACGAGTTGATACGAGTTTTGAATGGGGCGAGACAAGACGAAGTGGGAAGAGGAAAGACGAGAATACAAAGACGAGATTGGACGAGACAATACAGCGTGAGACAAGACGAAGACGCAACATAAACAAGACAGTATAGAAGGTTTGTGGTAACAAATTCACATGGTGTTACCGCAAACCTTACTTTGTTCCCGTCCACCATGCAAACCTACAAGTCTCACGAATTTAGGCTGAAACAAAACATACCCGGGGCTGGAAAAAAACACATGAAATTGCTGGACATAATTCACCTCGAAAAAGAAACAACGGTTTATCAATCTCTATCTTTACATTTCCCTTCTCCTAATGGATTCACCAATGCAAGGTTGGATTCTTCATTTGATCCAACCTTGCCGCAAAGGAGGCCGTTCTTTTAAGCCTCTCGTACTAATCTCATAACTTTCCCCAACATAAAATGTTTCCCTAGCGTGAGAACAAAATGGCCCGAGGTTTTCTCCACGACACTAATAAGTCCAATTCAATTACACGCCGTGTTTCCGAAGCTCTTCGGCCTTGCAATGTTTTGCAGTGATGTGGGCTCTGATTACCGGAGAGATGGCGGCGTGCGCTTCGCGCCTTTGTGACACTGATCCCGCTAGGAATGATGGGATTACTGTGCCCCCTCGTCCCCAGGGATTGTTTTGATGGCCGCTCGCTGGTTCTTGCGTTTCAGTAGACTGGAGATCTGTTCCCATGTAAATGAGGACGAGCAACTCCCTCAAAGATTATGCGAGTGTATTGGTTGGTTGTGTGTTGTGACGATTCCACCGTCCTGCAGTCTGATTGGCCCATGCCCAGTTTGCAAGTACGCACACATGCCCATTTTCGCGTGTACCAATATGTAGTTGACCCCGCGAGAGAGGTCGTGAAGACAACTCCGAGCTCGCCGTTTTCTGACTCTTCATCTGAGTACGCTCTTGAGGTAGTATCGGACTCGTGTTTCACAGGTTGTCAGACTGATGAAACATAAGCAACAGTGGCAACCGTTGTGATTGTAATTTATACCCACACTTCGAATGAACATTTTTTATTATCATAATGTCATTATTTTTTAATGGATTTGAGGACATATCAGGTCGACTGTGGGTAAATTATCTACCTTTTCGTTGCTGTTGACGCTTTTTAGTCATGAAAGCATTGATGGATTTTATGTTTTTGGTAACACAAGATTGCGCGCCAGCGTTCGGGGAGAAAGGAACAATGAACGACAATAAATCTACTCTGTATGATGATATTTATTTATGTATTTATTTATTACATTTTCTTTACCCAGGGTATAACAAATTATATACTGTACGTGTTCCATACATCAACGACAAATGGCCGTCCGTGTACACTGCATATGGGTTTACCTTAAAGGTAGGTAGATCATTTGTCGTTTGTGCATTTGTTTCGTTTGAAACACAAAAGTTAACCTGATGAAGTTTTAGCTCTGTGAATGCCATAATTTTATATTCCGGGGAAAAACAATATTCTATGATCTCGTTTTCAAAAGTTGCCGAGTCATGTTTTAAATTGCGCCCAAAATGAGCGTCCGGGGCACGTTCTCAATCAGCCGATTGCAGCTACGCGATGTCAAGCGATGTCACGCGCTGAACTGACGAATAATAGCAACCGCGCGCGCGTGTGCGTCGTGTGACGTGAACGCTTGCGCGCACCCATTCACGGATGCGCCGAATTAGATGTGTCAAATGGACGCAAAGTTAGAAATGGCCTTCTTTCATTGTTTTCTTCAAAATGAAAGCATGTCAGAAATAATAATTTCACATGGAGTTTAGTGCCATTACTATCTTTAAACCACGATAAACTTTTCAACAATAACTTCGTCAGTTACTTTTTGGTCAGTTGTAAAAGATCTACTCTACCTTTCAATTTACTGCATAGGCATACGGATTATCAATTAGACGTAAATGTTTCAGGATGTCCTCCCGTCCTTCTCGCCTGCTGGTACCTGCCAACAGAGCGTGTCAACATGAGTTAACTTGAAAGGCTCCGCCATTTGTATTAAAAATTAACGCTTGCATTTTCAAGCATGCATGACCTTGACGCTGTGTGTCCGGGCCACATACTTTGCTCAATGCTGTGGCACTATGGCCGCCACTTCGAATCTATTTTTGATATTTCGATATTTGAACAAAAAATGGATAGCTATTTTAAGCTTGAGTCTCAGCGAGAAACTACAAGGGAAAATATAATAAAACTCTATATACAGGCCTAAGCTCTGAGTAGTTTCAACGCTAAATATATACCTTAGGCCCTCAGCCTCGACTCCATGGGCGCGTGCGCTAACTGAGATCCTTGCACTAACTGAGATCGCGCAATGCATGATGGGAAACAGCATGGCGCAGCAAGATCTCGTACCCATGGGAACGAGGTTGTTAGGCCCTATACAGGTGTGACAAATGGCGTCTCAGTCAATTTTAGAACTATCAAAGCCTTTGAATGAGCCAACCATTTTGTGGAGGAAAAGACACACTCGCTTTCACACCCTTCAAAAGATCTAGTGTTCCACCATATCACCCAAATATATTTAGGTCTACAGCTGCTGCCATAGATGGGCATCTCAACTCGTTGCCTAGCCGTACCCTGCAGCCCAAAATGTGTGAATGTCACGGAGAGCCACTACACGTCTCATCGGAACTGCTCGGTCTCTGATGAGTAATCCGACAAATTTACGCGCGCAACTGAAGCGCGGGTTGCCATGGCACGATCGCGCGTAATAGAACGTGCCTCTGCTGAACGTGTATCGTCAAAGTTCGTGATCGCGCCAACTTTTTCGTAAGGAGTAAATGTACTCACTGATCCACTTATAAGACTTTGTTAATAAGGGCATAGGTTGTCCACCGTACTATTATCAAGCCATTTTGGTATATAGTCAATACGCATATAGGCCTAGACATGTTTTATGCTACCTGAGCCCTCTTGTGCTCGGATGATTTCATCATCGGCTGAAAAATGGATTTTCTTGCTAAATTTACGCAATCTGTTCTGTAGCTGTATAAGAAGTAGCCAACTCCATCTGAGGAGCGAATTCAAACACACGCCCAACACTGCTGTAATCTATTGAGGTTAATATTGAAAGAGCTCAATTTCGACTGCACATTTGACGGGATAAACCTTATTTATTCAGCAGTTGGTGTTCCGTCGTGTTTCCTTAATAACATAGATGAAAACGTATCCCCTTTTCAGTTGCCTGCTCGTCTCAGTGCATGATTTACGATTGTAAAGGTATAGCCCCTTCATGTGGAATCCTAAAACCCACGGGTGTCACGAACAGTGACATCGCAATAGAATGTTCACTTAGGTCGAGCACACGTGCTAGAAAGGGGATGGCGTTGCCTCTGGCCAGAGTACATTAGCATCATCGGAACGCTTTCACCAGCTTACTAGACTTTCCCAAATTTAAAGGAGACCTTTCGTTTCGCACGCGTCGTTTTGGGGGCTCTAATTAAGCCCGGTTCATACTTCACGCGAAAGCAAGTGCGAAGCGAAATTCATGTTGTCAACAATGGTGGACGTGCTTCGAACGTATTGCTGACGTCACGAATTTCGCTTCGCTTTCGCTTTCCCGTGAAGTATGAATCGGGCTTAAAGCCCGAGTCCATCATTTGCAGATATCCAAAAAAGTAACTGGCGTAGTTATTGTTGAAAAACATACTGGTTGAAAGATAGTAAGGGGACTAAACTCCCTGTGAAATTATCCTTTCTGGCAAGCTCTCATTTTGAAGAAATCAACGAAAGAAGGCATTTCCAACGGTGCTTCGAAGCACCGTTGGAAAATTTAAATTAGTTGTTCGTTTTGTTATTCGGCGCAGCGCGCACAAGCATTGGAACGACGCACAGGCGCGCGCGGTTGCTATAATTCGTCGGATCAGTGCGCGACATCGCGTAAAGCTGCAATTCAAAACACTTCGAAAGCAACTTTTGATTTTAAATTGAGATCCTAGAATGCTGTTTTTCTTGGAATATGAAGCTGAAGCTGAGCTGAAACTTCATCAAGTAAGTTGTTCAGTATCCTTCACTAGATTTTGAACACTTTTGTTGCTTCAAACGAACAAAATGCACTAATTACAAAAGATGGACTATAGCTTTAAAGCGTTTTTCTCACGAAAGTTTATTGTTGGAAAGCTCAAAATATATAGAATGTAACAGTGCCAACAACAATCCCTTGGAATGTTTGCGGTTTTTATGTAAATTTGCCGCGCGAATGAGTTTTGGGGTACACAATTTTTTTTTTACTCAAAATCGGTGCGATCCACCCTTTGATTCCATTCACACGTACATGTGTTCTTTTCTGAAACGTTATTTCCAACACATGCATTTTTGTTAGCGCTGGGTAGACAATGTGACGAAGTGGAGTGGCAGAAGTGTAGAAGAGCTGAGAATAGCGGCGATTGAAAGAGAACAGGTGATGGCGGCGACCCAAGGGATACGCCCCCATTACAATCTGAGGACGAGGCGGCCACGGACGCAAGTCTATGCCGAATGATGATGATAATGCATTTTTTGTACTGTTGTGGTAACTTATTTCCCATTGTGAATTTATGTGGTACACATTATAAAAGCGGCACAAGTCTGATGTTGACAGGTTGACCCATACTTCGAAAATAATATTTTACTTTGGAAACCCGTACGTATTATGCTAGGTTAAAATGGCAGCCGCTTCAGATGCAACCAAAAAGAAGTGGGTTTTTTTTTCAACACATTCACCAAGAATGTAAGACACTAGCTGCCTCCGTTGACCGAGGCCTTTGAAACAAGTTAACAATCCAAGGGTCTAAAATTTGGCTAGCTACTTTTAATCGACCTATCGCGGTAGAATCGCGTTAGAATCGCGTCAACGCAACTTGTTGTTGAAATGTTGAAATGTTGTCCAATTACATGCATACAAATGGACGCGGAACGCGCAAAATTTGTATGAGACAAACAAAACTTAGTTTACAAAAACTCCATAGGGTTGTCTAAGGGGCGTGGCTAACTCGCAAATGGCGATAGGTCAATTCTGTCTTGTCAAAGGCGTTTAAAACAGACCCATACATGGTCTTAAATCTGTGCCCTTCTTCTTGAAAATTAGGTTAGTGTGCCAATTTCCACTGATATGCATTGAACATTTGTTATATCGAAAGACTACCGAATGTCAATGATCAGCGTTTGAAAACTTTGGAGGAAAGTCACGCAACTGCATGACCTTTAATCGAAATTGCCCCTAGCGCGCCCTCAAGAGTTTGCTTCAATACAAATCTGATAACGAGACCACGCAGATCGACTTGATTATTCTGATAAAGGAGTGTAGACGGGGAAAAATATAGGATTTTCTTTTTTTTATTCTTAACAATTGCTCTTATTCCTCTTTTTGATATCCATATTAGTAATTGCCATTGTTTTATAATAGTGATAATGGTACACTTTTAAGGACACACAGAAAGTGGAAAACAGTTTCAGTTGAGTTGATATTCTACAAACATGAAGGCAATTGTAGCTGGTTCTTGGTGATAACTCAACTACGACACAAACCAAATTTTGGTCGGTAGTGATCGGGTGCAGACTCCCCCTCGTGGGGCCTCACATAGTCCCCGTGCCTTGGTACCAAGGAAGAAAATCACACCCACCATCGTCGTGATCTAACTCTCACCGGCACTGCCATAATATGTTTTCAATTTGGGGACCCACGTCCGATCCTCCTTAAGAGCCGACCGCCAGTGGGGGAGTAAACCATGAAACGCCCGCGGGCGCGCTGAGCATTCCATGCCGGCGGGCTGTGGGCGGTTCTCGGCGCAACTCCCCACGCACAAAAACACCTGTCCCGCGCCGGTATCTATCGGTAATCAATGACCAAACCCCCGGTCTAATTTCTCCATCTTCAGGGAACCACGAATAGGCCTTAGAGGAAGGAAAATAAAAAAGATTCAGACAAGGATTGAATTCCTAAAATAACGCCATTCGGCTTTGACGCGATACGGGCTGCGCCTTGGGGCAAACGGATCCGCTCCTAGAACTCGAAATTTGACCTGTGGCTTTTTTTTCAGCTTTGTGCAAAAATTGTGAAATCAAAATCTCCTCAGTGAAAAAAAATGGGCACTGATGTGGAATCGTGGTTGAACTGAAAGACGTTGACCCTGTTTTGATAGCATGTAATTCGAAGCCAAGCTGAAGTTTATGGGAAGAGATTGGGTGGAAATATGAAATATTGTGACTCATAACCAGTCAATGTGGGAGAATGTTATTTTAGAATCGGGAAACCGAGGAGAAGCAGTAGAAATTGGAAAATATAAAATTGCTGTAAGGAGGAAAATGAGATCAAATCTCCACAAATGAGCATGGTTGCTTCTAGATGGCTAACGGTGATCCATTATTGCATTGACGGTCTGCGTCATTTTGTATATGGCTATTGATAAGGTTTTGTCGTGATGGTGGTGGTGTCGGTTGTGATTAATTTTGGTTGTACATGACTTGTAGTTGATGTCCATTTAATGCGTATTTTAACTGGGTTATTCAGTGAAATCCACTGGTCTCCCATGTGGCCCAGTAAAGAGAAGACAGTGTCAAGAAATTACAGTTTTAGATATAAGAAGAAAACCGTGGAGGAATATTCTTAGGGAAGCCCATGGAATCAAGTAGGGACTGAAAACTCAATCCACACATCCGCCCAGGCAGGAATCGAACATGGGTCACAGCGGTGGAAGGCAAGGAAAGTACCGCTTCGCAGGCGCGGTTCTAAAACCAATATTTTTGGGGGGCTAGCACGGTGGATCAAGAATTTTTTTCAGGGAGGCGTGCTGAAATGTAGACCGGTTATTTTTTCCAGACACTTAGGCCTCCGAAAATCAATAGGTGGGGGGCTCATGCCATATTTTCAATGGGGAGCGCCAATAAAATCCTAAAATCATTCACACTATATTAACTAATGCACCCTTGTCACGACTATTTCTTTAGGGGGTGACTGTTCGCATGTACATCGCAATCCTTTTTTTTTAATGGAATTTATTTTGGGGGGCTAGACAAAATTTAGGGGGGGCTACAGCCCCCGCCCCCCGTAGAACCGCGCCTGCGCGCTTCGCCAATCTGACATCGGCGATGATCAACCCTTCCTTGACCAAAGTGGTTCTTCATCGAACACGGTATCATGAGTCCCTTGTGGGTGCTTACATATTAGGTCATGTCTCGCACGTTCCTGGACCGCACCGCTCGGGTGTGCTTTTACAGGCAATAGAGACGTTTGTGCACGTCTTTGTTCCTCACTATTAAATAATGTAGCCCCTTAAATTAAGTGGCATTCAGCCTTCTAATTAGCCTAGTATGGGATATCCCCTTACTAAGCAAGGGTCTTTGATATGCGAGCAGATGCGGCGATTAATTATGCAAAACAAGACTGCGTCTTGACCTCGAGATTCTGACCATTCAGCCGGGGCGCCTTCTATCGGGTCTTCCGTAACCCGTTGTTGTACAAAAACATGGCATCCAAACTGACCAATCCACAGCTTATATAGTCCACATTTCTGATGGAAACGACGTCCCAGTTTCTAAAGATCACTCCGATTGGCTGGCGCGCGGGGTCTCATAAAGTCAAGTTACATGCTATATTATATCAGACGTTCGTATCGTGGTTATTCCTCAGACTATCTTTTAATGGGCGACTTCCCTATAACGAATGCATGCGGGCATTCTTATTTCAAAAGTTTGGGCAAAAGTGAGACTTAAGCAAGTCTAATTCACAAGGGACAGTTAGTCAATTAATCAGTCAGTTAGGTACAAAGAGGACTGTAGGCTGGTCCTCTGGGACCAGCAAACGGAGTGATGATAGGAGTTAGATGGTGCTGGTGTCTGGGATTGTTATCTTGGTGAAAGTGAATGTGTTGAAGATGATGATGATGAAACAAAGTGATGATGTCTTGTTCTGGGTGAGCGATGCACGGTTATAATATGGAGTTATTGGTTGGGATGCTTATCGACATGGGCAATTCACTATTGTATGGCATTAACCTAAATCAACTAAACCGTTTGCAGCGACTACAAAACATCAGTGCCAGACTAATCTCTCTCACTAATAAACATTCTCACATCACTCCTGTATTAGCAGATCTCCACTGGCTTCCAGTATCATACAGAATCAAATACAAACTTGGCCTATTCGTGTACAAAATCCTCCACAACAATGCGCCGGAGAATCTCATCGAGCTCATCCACCCGTACTCAACAGCACGCACCAGGCTCCGCTCCAGTGAGCTCATGATGCTTCATGAGCCCAGGACCTCCACTCTTTGGGGTGACAGATCGTTTACTGCAGCGTCAGCCCGAGTTTGGAACCAACTCCCTCTGGCTATCAAATCATCTCCATCCATCACAACATTTAAGACAAACATAAAATCTCACCTGTACAAACAAGCTTACTCTCACAACACACAATCTTAACTTGACTTTCTCCTCAAGCGTCATGAGCGCCTCTTTGAGGCGGATACCGGCGCTTTACAAATGTTCTTTATTATTCATATTCTTCTTATTATTATTATCGTGGTGATAGTTATGATGGTGAAGATGGGGTGAAGGTGGTGATTGTCATGATGATGACTGGAGATGATGATGGTGATTTGTTGTCATCATCAAAGTAAATCTCATTTCTTTGTCATCCTTATACGAGCCCGTCAACAATCCATATTGTACTTAGGCCTGCGTGTTAGTTTAAAGGTATAGGGGCCTATAGGATCATTTGAATTTATCCCAAAAGTAACCTACTGAATTATTACCAAAAGCTCACTTGGATTAAAGATCGTACTGGTACTAAACACCAGGTGAAACTATTCCGTCTGGCTTCTTGTCATTTAGAAGAAATCAAGAAATGTTGGTAATTTCCAACGATCAGTCTGTTGACCGATTTGTTTTTGTTTGGTTTTTTTAATAAAGAGTTAGGCCTATACAGACGAAATCGTGTTTCTTGATCAAAAGGTTGTGAATAGTTTTTCACTGGTTTCTTGAATAATGCCATATCCACTGAGCTGAAAGTTCAACAGGTTAGGTTTTGAACATTCTTCTTCGGATTTTTGAGTGTTGTTATTGGAAACGAACAAAGTGCACGAAAAGCAAATGATCCTATATGCCTTTAATCTCCATAATTCCACTTAACTAGGCTCAGGTGGTTCGTCATGACGTCATTCATCTGTAGTCACCCCCAGCGCACATCTGGTTCAACGCCGCGAGATATCACAATGTCAACCTGCATGCCAACACGGTAAACGGCAGACTGCATACCCCTTTTTAGCCCCGGCTGAAATGTTTTATAAAGGTTCGTATTCCCGGGGACAGTCAGGCGTGAACGGCTCCGTCGAGTAGGCCGACTACAAGGCTCAAGCACCGTTTAGACAGGGGCGTTGCCTTGACAACCAAGAACAGGCAAAAACGAGAGAGAGGGGGGGGGGGATAGAGGGAAGATGCCCGGAGCTAGTTTCTTCATGGCGAAGTTGGCAGACACGCAAAAATCATTATGCCGAATGGTTGTTAAGGCAGAGAGTTATGCAAGCAGCTCGTATGGGGCGTATACATAATAGACGCCAGGATCATGGACTGACTAACTTAATTAGTTACTCAGAAATCAGATTAAATATCAGAGAGTCGGTCTGAAGTCTGGTAATTTGTTTTTGGTATTCTTTTCTGGTTTGTATTCAGAGTGACAGTGTTAGTGTTGTGTATTTTGTGCAAGAGATGTATAGCATTGTATACGCGTGTGCACTCCGATGTTGATTTAGGTCAAATTTACGGAACCGTTAAAAGCAGAGGAACACTCCTGCTTTTAACTGTTTCACAAATTTGTGTGTCAAGGAAAAAAAATCAGGAACAAGCGAGGAGCAGTGCATACATCACATACTATTTTTAGCTGGTGTCCTGTTCTTATTATTAAGTGACAATTTGATTTTTGTGGCAATATTGTGTGCACAACGTCGTCAACAAAATGTAGCCCCAGTAGTATAGATCGTAGCAAACTTAAGAAAATCCGATTTTTGTTCTCAAAATAGTGAACTTTGTCTTATTAGTGTGGTTTATTACCTCCGCCAAGGAGGTTATGGTTTTTATGGGATTTGGTTAGTTGGTTGGTTGGTTGGTTGGTTTGTCTGTTAACAAGATAACTCAAAAAGTTACGGACGGATTTGCATGAAAGTTTTTGAAAGGGTGGTACTTGGTACAAGTACAAATCAATTACATTGTGGAAGTGATCCGGATCTGGGTCTGGATCCAGGAATTTTCTGAAGAATTCTTCACCACTTATGCGAGTATTTCTTTTAGGTGTACTGACAATATGGCGGGGAATTGTTCAGCCCTGGCGGAGGTTTGCGCTCTCTGGGTGCTTTCTAGTTTCTCCTTGTTTTAAATGCACGTTGGACTCTTACACAGGGCAAGTTTTATTCATCGTCGAAAAATGTCTAGAGAATTTTAAATCACACCCTATTGTACGCGTTAACATCCTGCCAGCTATTACTTACAATTTTACCCTAAAAATGTACGTTTATTTCTGGATATAGCCAGTACCCTGGCACGCTAAACAATGACGCAAAGGCCTGGGATGCATTTCCCAGTGTTAAAATCAAGTTATCGTCCCTGAATTCGATTTGTTGGCTGTCGATATGGAGTCCAGCTCTTATGACGTCCAAAAGGACTCGGAGATGTTGGTAATTTTGGTCATGATGAAAAAGTGAAACCGTCATATGAATTTAGTCATCCAATAAAGAACAAACAGTACTTTAGGAAATACAAGTTCAGTTTAAAAAGGGACATTTTCTAAGTTATGGATATATACAAAGCCAGTCATTTGACTTTTGGTTTTGAATAATCTCCAGTCAAACATTTTATCGACTCCTGTTTTTGTTTCGGTGTAAAAAACAAAAACAAATATGAAAATCAGACCCTCCCATGCAAGTCCTAAACGTTAGTTGCGGTAAATTTCATATTTTGGTGTAAAAACGCGAGCCGTTGATAAAAAGACGTGGTATGACCTATCGTCGTTCATAATGTTAGTCGTATGTTTCACCTACGTACTTTTACTTATGAGTTGAACTGTACTTAATATTAGCCTATTTATTAATTTGTAATGTATGCAGGGCCCCGATGGAAACCAGTTTTGAACTGTTTGGGCAAACCCCGTGTAAAGAAATAGATAAAATAAATACAATAAATGTGCTTTTTTTCCGGTGCAATGAGCGCGCGCTGTGAAGCCATTTTGTGTCCAAATGGATAGTTGCCACAAAAGTTCATCTAATGGCCTGGTGTTCTGATTAGAAGCAATAACTATTGTTCAGTAAACGTTCCAAGAGAAAATCAGCAAGCCGAGGACCAGTGACATGCGATATCAATTGCATGACATTTTGACTGGTAACTAGTGTTCGCCAAGCCAATTATTTTCTGCGATGAGAAATGGTTTGTGCCTAGAAACCCCGTGAAATTGGTTCCGATCAGCCAGGCCCGTCTCCAAGGGCAAAAGCATGTATTTTTTGTACTTGTTTTTATTGTTTTGTTATTGTTGTGTGCCCCCTATTTGGTACTACGCCCCCGGCCCCTACCTCTTAATGCCCGGAGTTGGCGACGGCGCTGTTTACAGCGATGCAGTGCAACATTGGCGCCGATATTACTAGTCCTAAAAGTAGGTATATTTAATTAACGAGGGCACTTTCGTACCGCTTTGTGTGGGTATTGAGCCATAAATCCACCGTTTTCAACGAAATCATCCATAATTCAGCTCTTTAGTGTTGCTCCATACAGTTGACAAAATATGGTAAGGGAGTGATATACATAAAACATAATCATACTCAAAAAGTTATTGTTTTCTGTCCGGACGTCGTACAGTACCGTGAGAACCTCAACCTTCAGGCTTTACTTATTCAAGTCTAGCTCTTGTAAATTGCTCCCGAGAATGTTCCGCCTCTTGTAAATTATTTCAGAACATAATGCTTCCGGGATTTGGACGGCACAAGGACGAAAGTTATTCATTGCTAGGCCCTCGACAAGGTTTGGAGAACTTGGAGATGACGCTGAGCCCGTCTCTGGGAACGCAAACCATGCCAGGAGGCAAGATGGGTAGGGTTGGGAACATGACATTTAAATGCTATTTTCTCTTGGGTTCGAGAGCAGGAAATCTCGAAAGGATTGGGCACTCGCTATTGGTACTCGATGTGCTCCGTGGGCGGACATACCAAGGGTGTCATGAAAATGCAGGCGGGTACAAATTTACGTCAAGGGGATCGGGGGTATAATCTTGTTGGGCGTTACAGGCTGCTTCTCAGCACGGTGAAGGGTTAGAGCGCCCCCTGTTGGCGCTAACATTTAAAACACGATTTGGCATCCTGATATTTCTCGTGTACAACACATAACAGCAGCTCTCTACGAAAACATCACTATGACACGAAAGGACCAATGCTATAACGATCCGAGGAGTTTGGGCGTGTAATCAACTTGCTGTTGTTTGGAATGTAGTTAAATTATGGCAAAGCTTAGCACCTGATCATTTTTACTCTTCCCGCCAATGAGCGTTGAGGGCGCTGTCTGTGTACAGCGGCTTATCAAGACAACATGCAGTATCATATTTCATATTAATATGAGCAAATTGGAAAGGAAATTAGTATTTTCGAGAAGGCGTGGACGACTCACTACACTAAAATCTGTAAATTCCTGGGCACGAGCTCGTTAATGTTTTGTGATCCTCATGTCACCAAACGATTTTGCATTAGATGTCCTTGCGGCCTATACATGGGACAGAAAGTAGAAACGTTTCTTGGGATCAAACGGTTTGGGACTTGTGGCTTCCAACTCGTTTTACAAAATATTGAAGTTTTTTTTCGGATGAAAATCAGCGGAAACTATACGGGAATGAAAAAGTCATCAATTTGAAATGCAAAAACATAAAATGAACGAGTTTGCCCGCAATCGATTGCGTTAATCTTTTTGGGCCAAAACCTCAGCACTGAATACTATACGCGTTTTACTTTTGGTGAAGCATTTTCTGTAAAAAAAAAAATAAACTGCTTTGATCTTCTGGTAGGCCCCTACTATTAACATTGATATTTTTATGACAATTGTCTACCAAAATGTTCCGTTCATGCAAAAAAAAAAAATCGCGAATATTCCTATGGTAAAAAAAGTATAAAAGGAGAGATAACCAAAAAGTTATTTGGTGTTGAACAAGCATTCAGGGGTCGGACATTATGATTCAACTCAATAACCCATTACCAACTCCCATTCTAGGACTCTTGATCTTCTGGACTCTCAGGTTTCCCGGCCCACATAACCCGAAGGGTCAACCACCATAAGGTTTTCGGAAAATATAGTAAATCTGGCATGTAGCTAGCAAAAACCTAAGATTTGATGAAATTTGAATACAATTTCCTAGTTCTCCGATTCATTCCCAAATTCCCAAGATGGGAAAGAGGAGTGGCAATCCCATGTCCGACCACATTCCGGCGAGGTTTTTTTTCTCAGTTGCCTACCATTTTCTTGTCTGGCTCCTCTGTATAAATTTCAAGGTTGACGTCACTGTTACAGATACAAATGTCTTGAATTGAGGCTTGGCGTTTATTAAGTAAGCATATCAATTTCGTATTTAAATATTGACTTTTTTTTTTTCATTGGCCTACTCAAAAACAAATTGTTTGTAAACGACAACAGCCCTATCAAAATTTAAACTTAAATATTGAACACCCGTTAGTGTTTGAGAAATACGAGGATTTTTAAACAATTATTTGAAAACAGATTTTGCGGTTACATTATGATCAGTTATCCATGGTAATCATCGAGCAGTGTTGCAGTTCCGTATGAGATCATATCCGTGTGACAGCCACGTGCACTCGTGCGGACCGCGCGGAAGCGTAATACCGCCCTCTATTGACTAACATTTCCAATCAAGATGGCAGCCCACATTGATGACGATGACTTAGCTCCCCTCGAACCTTCTCTGCGCAATATTATCGACCAGACTTCGTTGAAATGGGTTTTTGTAGGCGGAAAAGGAGGAGTAGGGAAAACTACTTGCAGGTATGGCTAAAATAAATTCATTGTAATTTATCTGTTTTGTGTAGTACGAGTTTTATAGCAGTGCGATGACAAGTGATATCTTTTCAGTGCTTCACGATCGGCCGTATATCGGATGATGTCGTGGTTGCACCCATATTAGGAATCAACGGATTTGTTAATTCGGTGCGCCGAAACTAGGAATTTCAATTTCGGTATCGCATTTGTAAATCCGGTACGGTACTGTCTCGTTCACGAACATATTATGGCATGGCCAGTAAAACAAGGATTTTTTTCATTACTATTTATTAGGTAGTGTATATTTTGCCGGAGGTAACGCCGGCAAACTAACGTTTACTAAAGGTTTGCCGGCGGCAATCCATATCAACAGAGGGCGCTGTACTCTTTAAGATAGGGCTGAATTATAACATGTATTGAATTCCCATCAAAGTTGTGTAGCACAGTTGGTGCAGTGGTTAAGCAATAGCTCTTGTGAGTGGGATGTCCCGAGTTCAAATCCTGACCCCGCCACAATTTTAAGTTGTTTTTTTTTTTAATCCCCAAATAAATAAGAATATTCTTCTTTAATTATTTTAATATGTCTCAAACATTTTATTGCAGAGTATTACTTTTTCTTTTTCAGATTTGTGGCTCTGGAGGATTTGTTTTAAAGGGAAATAAAGTCCGAAATTATATAATGGTCTGATTCCCATCTTGTTAATACAAAAATACTACGATAATATAGGCATGGAGCCAGACTAAAATTTATCACCGGAAAATGTTTTAAGTACAAAAAAAACAGTAACTGCGCATGTTCAGTGCATATCCGGCAAACTAACGTTTACTGAAGGTTTGCCGTCTCCGGCAAAATATCCACTGCCTATTTATTAATAGCACAGGTCCCAAAAATTAAGTATTTAGTGTTAAGAAAACGTAGGTAGTCTGGTCAAGCAAAACTATTCTGAGACTGAATGATCACTAGTACTTAGAGCAACGAACAGAGTTGGCCAATTCACCAAGCCGCCATGATGTACTGCTAGACTTGTTGCCAGTCTGTGTACGGTACAAAAAAAATACGAAGAAAACCGTGAAATTTCGCCGTTGCAACCGAGTATTAATCATGTTCTTATAGTTAAAGACGTTTCCCCGTTTATTCATTGGGTTTCATTCTTAGCATTACTTTACGTATTAATCTGCTTTATTTTGTATTGACTGTCTAACTAATCCATTGAATAGGCCCCCTATATATTTAAAATATTTCCTTCAGTCTTTCAAGATTCGTGTGAATCTTTTCTTTCCTTCATTGTCGGACATGTATTGTAATCATTCATAATAAACATTTGTACAGTTCAAGATTTTGTATTTCCATTCATTCATTGGGTTCATTCTTTTCGTTGCCTTGCATTTTTCACACTGACTGTCTAAGAATTCCATTGAATTTTTGTTTAATTATTTTATGAATTTGTTTGGAGATCCGATAGGCCTATGTGAATTCATTCCATAGCATTTTAAATATTTGTATGGTTAGTTTAAGATTTTTATTTCGATTTATTAATTGGGTTCCTTCATTTATTGCTCTTGTGAAACGTTTCAAATCTTGGGGGAAAAAAATGCTTCTGCTCTGCCTAAAGCTGGGTAGGTCCTATTCATGAATGACCGATACTGTTAGTTGATATATAAATTGCCCGGTAATAACATTAAAAAAAGTTATAAAAAATAAAAAACGGCTTCCTAAGTAAAACATTTGCAAATGTTTTAATTAGAAAGCATTTTTTTTTTTTTACGAGTCAGCCATGTCAAATTGGAAGTTAGGAAAAACATCATTTTGGAACTTGCAAGTAGAAAGTAAATTACAAATTTTGCTCTGATGGATAATTTTAATTTTAGAATATACCTGTAGGCATGCACAATCCCTGCCAAAATGGTTGAGACCTTTCCTGAGCCTCCCACGGTCACCCACTCCACGGTCAATGTTGTTCTCTGCAGCTAGCTGATGGAGTACACACCGGACAAACAGAGACAACATTTGTGTGGGGGTCGGGGCAGTGGAGTATCCAGAGGCGGGGGGGTGGGGGGGGGGACATTGCCTTCCTCCCGACGGATTTTTTTTTTGGACAATTTTTTTTTTCAGCAATAATTTAAAGAAATGGTTAAAGAGTTCTGACAATGAATCCCACAAAATAAAACCCGCTCAAAAACCATTACAATGCGCCGTGAAAATGCATGGGCACATGATTTGCAGTATGCATACTAATGGTCATTTTGGAAAAGCGCCCCTATTTTGCAGATGGGTATCAGCCCCCCCCCCCTTTTTTTTTGAAGTGTCTTGAGAAAAAACAAACATGTCTACATTTTGGTGCGGCTGCCCCCTGACATCAAAAGCTGGGCTGGGGGTTGGTGGCCCAGCGAGATTTGGCCTTGATTGTAGGCCTATACCCTACATTGAAATATATAGTGTGGTACCATCAGATTGAACAGTTTAGGAACCCACTTAAATATCGCTTCCTTGTTTTAAGGTTGACGGTTCATTTAGCATTAATATTATGTTAATTTATAAGTGTTCGTAAAAAAAAATCAAACAAAAAAAGAACAATCAACTATTTCTAATAAAGTCTAAGGAATACATGGGCGTCGCTTGCCTCCTCTGAAGCAAAGAAAATAACATAAAATATTAGTTCTATATTTGGGGGGATGTCCCTACCCCCCTCGAAAGAAATGATAAATCGAGAATACGCTGGGAAAAGTACAGGGATTTTGGTGAAAAAAATATAGTTTGCCCCTCTATAACTAAAAACAAATTCCTAACGACGCCCATACTAATGAACGTATACAACACCAAATAACCCGCCAATCTTACTGATTATTTCAGATGTGTCAAGAGCAAAGAATTCCAGCAAGACAATATCCTGCGTGAAATTTACCTGTTTTTTTTCAGCAAGCAGTTATAGACAATGTGAAGAAAAACACCAGCGTAATTCCAATGGGTAATCCAAAATTCACAATATACTTTTTGTTTCTTCTACGATATAATCCACTACCGGTAACTTCCTTTGTAAGTTGACTACAACGCTAGACCATGAGTGAACTTGAACATTTTTCAAAGGAAAAGAATGAATTATGCGGCAATTTCATTGCAACAAATTGCCCTGTTTGTGCCCTATTACTGCCAATGCAATGTCAAGAATCCGCAGAGTATTACGTTTGAACGTGGGCCAGAATGGGAAACCCAAGAACAACACAGTTCATTTTTTTGTCATTTTCTATGACAAATTACGTTAAAACAAATTACGTTAAAAAAAATAACAGTTCTTATAAACATCCTCAACACACTTCTGACAATGTTTGTATACAACGTCAAGACATTAATGTGAAAATATAGGCGTGATAAATTTTAAGAAAAACAATGGAAATTCCTAATTCTGTTGCAAAGAAACAACTAATATCCCCATTAATTTTGCGCACTATATAATAACACACTATATCCCCATTTGAAAATGAGTGAAACATTTGAAAATGTGGGCCGTGATGAGAAATTCTAAAAAAAAACACTATCTAAATTCCTTATTTCGTTGCAACAAAACTACTAATATCCCCATTTGCGTCATTAAATAACACACTACTGCCAATGTTCTTTCATACACTGTCAAGACCCTGAGTGAAACATCTGAAAATGTGGGCCGTGATGAGAAATTCTGAGAAAAACACTAGAAATTCCTAATTTCGTTGCAATGAAACTACTAATATCCCCGTTTGCGTCATTAAATAACACACTACCGCCAATGTTATTTTCATACACTGTCAAGACCCTGAGTAAACCATTTGAAAATGTGGGCCGTGATGAGATATTCTTTGAAAAACACTAGAAATTCCTAATTTCATTGCAGCGAAACTACTAATATCCCCATTTGCATCATTAAATAACACACTACTGCCAATGTTTTTTCATACATGTACACTGTCAAGACCCTCGGGCCGTGATGAGAAATTCTAAGAAAAACACTAGAAATTCCTAATTTCTTTGCAACGAAACTACTAATATCCCCATTTGCGTCATTAAATAACACACTACCTCCAATGTTTTTTAAACACATCTTAAAATTTCCTGAGGAAAAATTATTATTATTGTCATTATTATAGCTGTACATGTACAAGGTACTCCAGCTAAATTATTCTCCTCCATACAAAAAGAACAATATTGTAACACAAATCTCGCAAGTACTCCATTCAAACATTTAACATTACCATGAACTATATCTTTAAAATAGTTTTTACCTTCTATATATTTGTACAATGTAGTATTGCTTATTTTTTTTTTGTACTGAGATAAGCACGATACATTGTATTTATTTTAGCAACGCACACAAGCATTCATAAACAAAAAAGAGGAGAAAATAAGAGCAAACTTCGACATGAATATGCAGCTTAACAAAGTATTAAATTTTAAATAATACAATTTATAAGTATCTGATACTCATTAATCAATGTTACTTTTACGGCCATACAAATACGCAACCTACGGCGTGCGTTTCCCGCACTGACCAAGCGAAACCCAGACTTGAGCAAGTCTACTTGGCTGCAGCCAGCTGGGTGCGCTGATCTGCTGAGCATCGCCGAATTTGTAAATGCGTTAACGAAACTAGAAATTGGACGACAGAGGGCGTTATTACATAGTTTCGGTGGATTCCTAATATGGGTGCAACATCATCACATCGAAAATGTATTCGGATTCGGTCGAAATCGACCATATTTTATTTTTGGGATTTCCAGATTCCTGTGTCTATTATCGTTTATGAAAAAAATTCATATACCTTTCAGTAATAGGCATAGGGTCGGAAAAGTATATTTGTTCCTTTTATTTCCCCCTTTTTTTTAGGGGAATGGGGGGACGGGTGGGGGGGGGGCAACTCTCTGTGTCTGTGTTTGTCGGGGGGGGGGTGTCAAGACATAGGCTTAAGTTTATTGGAGGTGTGCATAAACTTGTGGTTATTTCTAATAGTTTACATTTTTGAAAACAATCTGTAAGTCCAATCCAATGGCTAAAACAATTTTATTTTTAAAAGTAAAGAAACTTGATTTGCACACTTGTTTCCTCAATTAAAGGGAAATGTAATGTAGCAAGATAATAATCCATCAAGAGTATGTATTAGCTTAAGAAGAATGCAAATCACACAAAAAAGTTGTTATGGTTGAATCTAATTTTTTGGGTTTACCAAAAGTAGTTATAAAAAATTAACGTAAGCGGTTATCGTTACAGCAGTAGTAATGCAATTTTCAAATGCTATGGCATTGCAACAACACCATTGCGAATCTATATCACATTTACAACTAGCAGTTGAACCAGAATGTTTCAGTAGAACGGTTAAACGTTCAGCTACTGTGCGGAAGGTTCTGGAAGCGACCCCAACACTGCACATTTTTTATTAATTTTTTTATTTTTAAAATTTTTTTTTCATAATAGTTCAATTTTGTCTTTACTTTTATGTTTTAATCGAATCGTTCTTTTTATTTAAGTACATTTCGTATTCTTCTTTGTAATCAGTGGCTTTAGAGAATTTTTTTTTAAAAAGGGAAATAAAGACCAAGAACCATTCGGTTAATAGTCTGGTTTCAGCAGCCAAAAATCCTGACGTTTAATTCTCTTAGGTTAGGAACGGTTCCGTAATGTAGCCACTGCGAAAAATACAAAATATACAAAATGTACATTCTCTTGCAATTATGTATTTTACCTTTTTTGCTTTCCATTTGTTGTTTTTAGTTGCAGTCTTGCCATTCAGCTGTCCATGCATCGGGAGTCGGTTCTCATCATATCTACGGACCCCGCCCATAATATCTCCGACACCTTCGACCAGAAGTTCTCCAAAGTGCCGACGCAGGTCCGTGGTTACACCAACCTCTTCGCCATGGAGATTGACCCCAACCTGGGCATGAATGAACTGCCGGATGACTACTTTGAAGATGGCAGTAAGCGTCACTTTTTGAATATTTACCTTGTATACGAAGTTTGATATTAGCTTTTGCCTTTCATTGTCAATTTTAGTATATATCGGGCTGTTCAGTTACTTCAAACTGCGTTTGAATATTCGAATATTCGGATATTCAGAACTGCCACCTGCAATTGCTGCATAGATGTAACTGTGTCATTTCTCGTGAATATTTCTTGACAGGTCCTTGGGCAGTTGGTAAGCAGATGATGCAAGAACTCATGGGTGCATTCCCTGGCATTGACGAGGCAGTCAGCTTTGCCGAAGTCATGAAGTAAGATTTCTTCATTTGTAGTTTACTTGGATAATAATGAGGTGCTTATATAGCGCCTTATACCAAAGGCGTCAAAGCGCTTTACAATTATTACCAGTGGTCATCAGGCCACGAGACCACTTCTGCAGCAGCTCAGTATCAGCGCATATGGCCCGTACCTTCGCAGGTATCCATTTACTCCTGGGTGGAGAGAAGCAATGCTCAAGGGCACATGCACCATAACCCTAGGCTGGACTCGAACCCACAACCCGCAGCTTTACCTGCAGACCACGAACCCAGTGCCCTTAACCACGAGGCCACAGCACTGAAACCACATTTAGATTTGTCTGAGGCCACATTTAGATTTGTCTGAGGCTACATTTAGATTTGTCTGAGGCCACATTTAGATTTGTCTGAGGCCACATTTAGATTTGTCTGAGGCCACATTTAGATTTGTCTGAGGCCACACGTAGATTTGTCTGAGGTCACACAACCCGCAGCTTTACCTGCAGACCACGAACCCAGTGCCCTTAACCACAAGGCCACAGCACTGAGGCCACATTTAGATTTGTCTGAGGCCACATTTAGATTTGTCTGAGGCCACATTTAGATTTGTCTGAGGCCACACGTAGATTTGTCTGAGGTCACACGGAGATTTGTCTTTAACACTTTTGAATGTGGGTGGCCATCGCTATAAGGGGAACACAATGCCACACTAAGAGGTCATTGGGCATTTCTATAGGCAAAGTTCTTTTTCATCTACATGTAGTCTCTATTGTTTCATACAGTCTTTATCAAATTGCCAGTGTTGTGTGTGGTTTTTTTTCTTCAGAACCATACTTCACAGAAAAGATGCATGCGATAATGTACCCACAAACTAAGCCATTTGATTTATTCAATTGTCACACATCTTCACAAGTCCTCACAAGTCCATCACAAGTCCTACAGTCCCAAGTCAAGTTAGTAACACTTCAAGCAAACTCTGTGACAAAGGCATTCCTTTGTGTGCATCAATTGGGACTTGTAAATTGACTTGTGTCTTGTGAAGTCACTTGCGATTTACAAGTAGCCGGACTTGTGACTAACTTGTGATGGACCCGACTACATATCTGCTGTTTACAATAATCCTTCTTAAAGGGAATGTACATCATTGGCTTTTGCTGTAATTTTCAGAAATGAACTATTTGAGGGGCTAGTATAATAGATCAAATATTGTTACACTGACATGTTTGAAGTTTTGTGTTAGAAAATGCTGGAAAAACCAAGAAAAACAAAAATGTTCAAGTAGTCTGGTTTCTTGACTCCACTAAACATAAAATGGATCAATTCATAGATGACGGAAAATTGTAAGGGAAGGGAACCAGTCAAGCTGGCCTGCACCCGTTCATGAACATGTAACCAATAGCAAACAAAATTTGGACTGAAAAAAGTGTGAAGTTGGAGCAGTAGATGAAAAATAGTTAGGTTTTTCCAACGGTGGTCGGCCGACCACCATTGGAAATGTATACAAAAATACCATTTTTTTGAAAATGACTTCACACCAGGTGCCATAATTTTACAGGATGCTTTAGACTGTCATTTACCAACATCCTAGTAAGGTATTTCGTAAAAACTTTGTAGTTTTATTTTTCGATGTTTGCAAATGTTGTATATTCCCTTTAATCCTGTTACAAGTCCCTTTTTTCAAAGTTTTTCAACTGAAACTGAGAGATTTATGTTCTCCCTTTTCAGGCTGGTGAAGAACATGAATTTCTCGCTTGTCGTCTTCGACACGGCTCCTACCGGCCACACTCTCAGGCTGTTGTCCTTCCCGGCGTTAGCAGAGAAAGGACTGAGTAAATTGCTACAACTCAAGAACCAGTTCAACCCCTTCATCCAACAGGTGCCTATTATAGGGAACTTAGATATCTCTTGGCACAGTCAAAGAGAGGAGGTGGCTTCGTAGCCCTTCCTGCTTGGCGGGGGAATAATTGCTTTGATCAACTGATTTATGGATGAAAACACACCCTCATACTCAAAAACCCTTACTCCCTGATATGCACGAGCAACCAGTGGCGCACCCCGGGGAGGGGGGGAAGGGGCTTTTGGGCCCCCCCCCCCCAAGAGGTTGTCATTTGGGGGGGGGATTTTTTTTTTTTAGTCCCACGATTTTACCTTGGTGATATGTATGTGGCCTATTTTCGAGTAGTATAAAAGAGGGGTAAGTTGTGCCACCAACGTCAAAATAGTCTGCCCCCTCCCCCCCCCAAAATAGTTTTTTTTCTACGGCCAAAAATGTTGGGGCAATTTTTGTTTGAAAAAAAAAAAATTCCAAAAAATTTGGAAAAAAAAATTTGAGCCTCCCAAAAACCAAATCGTGGGTGCGCCACTGCGAGCAACCAGTAAACACATGCACAAAGACTAGCTGCCATAGGCCAAGAAAAAAAACACCTGTTTCCTGTTACCCCACCCAACCTAGAAAATCACTCGGAACCTAAATCTATTCACTAAAAAACATGGTGATGCCCCACCTTAGCATGCCACTTAAAAGGGGGGTTAAATGTTGGAACACACACTGAAGAATACAAAGGTGAACGTTACAGATGCAGTATATTCCTATAATTAGAGCGCTGTGTTACCAACAAATATAAAGTCAACTGGAAAAGACTTATTCTTAATTGTATTAAGCCTAACAGAACTCAACCCATCAAACCCCAATGGCATGTTTTGTTGGAATCTGTCAGGATGGGTACAGTACCCCTAAACTGACAGTCTTTTACATTGGGTTGGCACACCTCCAGAATCAAAGTCAGAAATATGTGTGTGCAGTTTCCCATATGGTGTTGGAATTTGCCAGGATGAGTATGGTTCCTGGTAAATCATGCTAGGGAGTTAGGGTTAAAGAGGTTCCATCGTTAACATGGCCTACTCTGGCGAATCCAAAGCTTATATGTATATTTAATATGTTGTAATAAATGAAAAATTCTTGATTTAAGATAATCAATTTCCACAGTTTGTGTATTCTTACTCAAATTTAGATCTAATATTTATGAAAACAATTCTTGCTTTCTTGTTGCCCAGATTGGTGGTATGCTTGGTCTGCCAGATATCAGTGCTAATGAGGTCCTGGGCAGACTGGAAGACACAGTGCCAATAATCAAGGGTGTCAGGGAAGCCTTCAACGATCCGGTAAGTCATGAATATTCATAGTCATTAATATGCATTAATATTCATAGTCATCGATATGCATGAATATTCATAGTCATCTATCTTCAAAAGGCAGTTGTGATTTTGTGGAATTTAATTTGTTGGAGTTATTTTTGGAAAGCTATTTAAAGTAGGAGTTTTGCCTAAATTGTTAAGCCCCCCCCAAAAAGTTCTGCTTCCGGTTTCCCTACCTACCCTATTTTACAGCCCCTACCCTAATTTTTTTTTTATGGGGAAAAATGACGAAAAAAAACCAACCAACACCGTCAATTACTACTTTTACCCTTGACTACATGCAGATGTCTCCATATTATCATACACAAAAAAAAATTGCCAAAAAAAAATTCCCTACCTACCTCCCCTATTTTCGAATGCCATGTAATCGGAAGCAGAACTATTTGGTGGGTGTTTTTTTTTTTGGCCTTGGGGTTCGTGACTCATGATCAAAAGGTTAGGGGTTCGATTCCCACCAATGGCCATCTGTTGTGTCCTTAGGCTAGCCACTTCACCCCCACTCGCCTCTCTTTACCCAGGAGTGTACGTAAGTGGGTACCGGCATTACATTGTGGTTAACCTGGCATTCCATCTAGGGGAATAGAAATATTCTTGGTCATTTTATGCTGAGGAAACTTGAAATTAACACCAGACTGATGAGCCATTTTGGCTTAAGACAAAAAAATACATGTATAAATGCAAGAGAAGTTGTGTTTCAAATGCAAACCAGTGAATGTGCGAATTGTGTCCATCCTTGGAGCTTCTGTGAAGGCTGTACAGTGCCATCTAGTGTTTCTGCAAAGAGTCCATCTGCATTTTTGAAACACAGGCTTCATCTCCAGCTTCGCCTTCACCCCTGGCTTCAGAATCATTTGGAAGTAATGTCCAAACTACATGTAAACAGAAATTCCCCAGAACTGGAGCCTCACATCGTAAGATTTTGTGTTCTAGCTAAAGATGGAGCCATTTTGAGAATGAGACAACTGAGTCAGGGGCTGAAATCTTGTGTAGCTGAACCTTAAACAAAGCCAAGATTTTGAAAACCCTCCATGACTGGTCAGTGAATCAGCATGCTGCCCTCTCTTGGCAGACCTTGACACAACTCATTTGCCTTATGATTTCTATGAAGGGGCATTAAAGGGATATAAGTATTACGTCCTGGAATGCGTCCAATTGGGCTACAAAACGTGTTTTAAATGAAATGATGTGAACTGGAAAGAGCATTTAGAAGGAGGTAATAAATGTCCACACAACCATCCTTTAAAAACTGGATGGGAAAGGGTTCCATACTGGACCACCACTCAGACCTCCTACACAAAGTCTATGGGCCATGACAGAAAAAGTTGAAGTATTAAAAAGAATTTTTGCACTCATTAAATAGTATTTCCTCATCAGATTTACAACTTTTGGTACCTTTCAGGTCATATTAAGAATGAGTGGTGGCCCAGTATGGAACTCTTTCCTTTGGGTGTTTTTGTGTTATTCTTGCGAGAACCATGCAAGAATGATCTTCAGGGGTCATAATTTTAACTCTCAAAAATTGAGCTGTTGAGTGCTAGTTGAGAATCCTGCCGCATAGTGTTTCGCATTCTGCGGACGTGCGAGAAACAACATTTGTGTTTTGGTGCTGTGTGTATTATGCGACACACACACAACGTGACCGTACACTGAATGGTCACAGCTGGAAATACATATGTATCCGTATGCCACAAAATGTCAACGAGTCTGATGTAAACAACTGTTTTTTTTTTTTTTTCACGAACGTTCTAAGACATGGGTTAGTTTCCTTTCAACCAGACCTTTGAAAGGGATAAGTAAACAATCCAAACATACAATTTTTGGGAGATTTCAGGCGGTAATGCCCGGTAAACCTTCAACCAGAGCTGTGTGCAGTAACTTAACACAACTGACATCATTTTTTTTGCTTAAAGGGAATATACAACATTTGCAAACATTGGAAAACAAAACTACCAAATTTTTACGAAATAGCTTACTAGGATGTTGGTAAATGAAAGTCTGAAGCATCCTGTAAAATTATGGCACCTGGTGTGAAGTCATTTCCAAGAAAAGTGGTATTTTGTATAAATTTCCAACGGTGGTCGGCCGACCACCGTTGGAAAAACCTAACTATTTTTCAACTACTGCTCCAAATTTACCCTTTTTTTCAGTCCAAATTTTGTTTGCTATTGGTTCCATGTTCATGAACGGGTGCAGACCAGCTAGATTGGTTTCCTTACCTTACAATTTTCCGGCATCTATAAATTGATGCATTTTATCTTAAGTGGAGTCAGGGAACCAGACTACTTGAACATTTTTGTTTTTCCTGGTTTTTTTCAGCATTTTCGAACACAAAACTTCAAACTTGTCAGTGTAACAATATTTGATCTATTATACTTACCCCTCAAATAGTTCATTTCTATAAATTACAGCAAAAGCCAATGATGTACATTCCCTTTAATAGCACTCTATAGAATTGGGCCCAGAATGTATACTTTATTTTCTTATCCCCTGTAAATCTATCACCTCAACCAGCAAATTTTCTACAGAACAGAAATGTCCCCCCCCCCATAACTCTTTCACTTAGGTAATGTTCCCTTGGTGACTGTGAAACCTGCAAGTTGATCATGTTCATGCTGTCAGAATGTAGGTCTTTTCATTAACTTGTTCTGCAACGTCAATTTTAAAGCTCTGGCAATATCCATCAAGTTTCAGATGTGTAAGAAATGAATAATGGGAAACAGGTGAATTGAAAATTAGATTTTGTGACACTTCATAACCGACAAATACCATTTGAGATACTTCAAAATTCATCTTTCTATTAGAATATGTGTAATTTCACATTTTTAAAAACAATGAAATTATTATGGTTTTTTCAAGGGCCATTTTTATGTAATTAAAATATGTCATATTTGATTCACATGTTTTTGGTAATTTTGTAAAAAAGATTCTTCCAAACTACATTACCGTCAAAAATTTAAACAATATTGTGTTCGATTTGTAGAATTGATTTACATTGAAGATAATGATGAATGGTCAGACTTGTTTTTGAATAAATTTGACTGCATAATAATAGTGAGATTTTTACTTTTTTTAAATGTATTTTCACATTCCTAGCCTCAAAGTTTTCTCAAAAAACACTTTTTTTAGGGGCAATTCATTGTTGTATAACTTAGTAACAAACGTTTGTTTTTTTTAATTTGCCGGGCAACTACTAAGCTGATGTGTGTGAGAACATAGCAAGATAAAAAGTAAAATTCAGGCATTTTTTATGATCCTCTTTATATTCAGGTGTTAATATCTTAGTTTCAACATATATTTAAAAAGAAATTATAAATTTAAGTTACAAGTAAAAGAAAAAAATATAACCTGGTTGCAATTCTGTTAAATCTCCAAATCGTTTGAGATTTTTATTTCATACACTGTACTTACAAATTGTAAATTTGCAGAGCCTTAACAACGTAAGCGCTGTGTTTTGATGATTGTTTTTTTTGGGGGGGGGGGTGTTGCGGGGCTCAACAGCTTAGGTTCATACTATTTAACTTATTTTAAGTAAAAGAACAAAACTGTGAATAGGCTTCAAAAGCTTGTTTTGTTTGGCATAGTGCCAAATAATTTATGCGATTAAGAACTTATGCGAGTATGAAAAATATTGCGAAGTTTTAGAAATAGAAATTGTTATTGCATCAAAATGTGGAGAATTATAAGCAGCCTGTATGCTAACTCAAGCTTATCAATATGGCATGCAAATCTCACCAGTCCACTTATTGGTCTAGTCACAGACTCAGTCTCACATGGTTTAATTTACCGACTCTGCGTTATCCATGGAACGGAAATTGAGGTCAGCATTTTAAATTTTATAATAGTCATCAATTTGCAATATTTTCAGCATGTCATAAATTGTAACGCTTTTCTTTTCTTTATTTTTTAAATAACCTTGCCATTGCCCTTGATTGGAAGGGCCCAGTCAGGACACAAAATAAATTTAAAAAAATAAATAAATAGGCCTTAGGCCAAAAAAAAAGTCTCCGGTTTCTGGTATGCGCGTGCGTCGCCATAGCCATGCGCGTCGGCAAAATGAAAATTTTTTTCAATAAAAGATGATGTCTCAAAACCGCCAAACTCACTGGTTTGACTGGAATCCTGCTGCTGCACAATTTTAACGTGTTTTTAGATGGGGTTATGATCGAGAATAAGCTTTAAGTGGCCTCTCTGGACTCCCATATATTTACACTAAGTTTAGTCGGGCATCATTTGCAGTCATCAGCCGACATTTGAAGCAAAAAAAACAGGTTAAACTAAAAAAAAGCTTCGTCGCACCACTTTTTGGGCAAGCTCCATACCAGAAACCGGAGACTTTTTTTTTTGGCCTTACACACGTCGTAGATCCTATTACATGTACATGGTGCCCGGATGTGCTGTTTTCTTGTAAAATCTCGCAGGTTTTTGAGATCAGCCGGCACGCTCTTGCACAAAACTGTGACCTCTTTCCATTTACAAGAGCTCCTTCAACGATCATTGCTAATTTGTCGTGTTTTTCGATGTTGGTCGTCTTAAATTACTGAAATCAGTCCCAAGACTTTGCAATCCATCTTGAGTTGTGTCCTCCTCCATTTAATTTCCTGCAAGAAACAACCTTGGCATATCTCGTTCTTGTGGCCATTCATCAACAGAGATTCGGAATTTATAGGTGATGGAACGCTTCAAGAAATGTCCCTGGCACCCTCATACCAAATCAGAATATTTAACCCTCTGAGGTGATCAAACAACAAAATGAAGGCCCACATCTCATTCATCTTTTACTTTTCTTTTTGAATCTGTGAATTTGTTATCAAAAGCCACGAATTTGAAGAAAAATTCAAAAACTTGAAAAGCCAGTTTTGACTCCAAAATGGGACTGTGATAGCCCAACTGTTTATATAGAGGACTGTCTTTTACATTTGTCGTTCAACACTGATTTTCTCCAGTGATAGTGGACATACTGTGTGTGTTCTGTCCTGATCAAATTGATTCTTGTCTTGAAGTGACTTATATTTCTGCAACGCAGTTTCTAGTTCTGTTGAATAAGTGGCTCTGGAAAACAGGTCGTTGGAAGTAGAGCAGAGACCTTGATTATTGGTTTGATTATAATTGAATTTTTAATTTTAGACCAGCACGGTATGTGACAGGGGTACCCCCCCCCCAAAAAAAAATCTCCCTAAACTCTATACACGCCCTAGACTATTGTTACCTAACACATCCCCCCCCTTGATATCTCAAAAGAATTCCTGAGATTCCACAATGACCGACACAAAAGAGGGGGGGGGAGTTCCCTCTGTCACATATCGTGCTATGTTGAACTTTGGTGATGGTGGGGGGGGGGGAGACTGTATACTATTTGGGGGCTTTTTTTAGGAACAGGTATGGAATTTTACCTTTTTTTATGTGGGTTTCGTCATATTCGTTGATCTTTACTTCCTTGTCTCATATTTTGTCCCTTCAATCCTTGACCTCAAGGGAGAGCAGTACTCAGACCAAAAATCTTGATCATAAAAGCCTTATTTTTAAAACAGTGAGGTCTTCACAAAGGGCCAGAAAGTTGTTTTAACACATCTACTGTCTGTAGACCAGTGGCGCACCAAAGGGGGGCTTGAGCCCCCCCCCCCCCCCAGAAGAGGTTTTCAATTTATTTTTTTTCGTAATTTTTTTTCAGTCCCACGGTTTGACCTTGGTGAGATGTATGTGGCCTATTTTCGAGTAGTATAAATCGGGGTGTAGGTGGCGCCACCAACGTCAACATAGTCCGGTGCCCCCCCCCCCCCCAAAAAAATCCAAATTTTTTTTTCTGCGACAATTTTAACTTCTAACAAATTTGAAAAAAAAAAAAAATGTTGAGCCCCCCAAAGCCAAATCCTTGGTGCTCCACTGCTGCAGACCTCGATCTAAGAGTGAGGAAGTGAACCTGCCACATTTTTCACATCTAAAAGATCCAAATGAGTTCATAAATCCTTGTCTTGATCTTCCCTCAACCTTCGTTCTTTCAATTTGCCCCTCTTTCTCGATAAATCAAACAAACCGTGTCGGGCCCTTGTCTCCGAAATGCACACCTTAAGCCAACTAACGACAGAGATTTTAATTAAGAAACGGCTGATAAAACCCCAAGGCCTGCTTATTGCACTCTTTAATAGAAACTATTGACACTGTATCCATATCCTGATGAGCCAATATTGCGGTCGCTTGTGCCGCTCCTCATCCAGAAAAACAAGCGAGGATAATGGGAAATTCATGTCTCGAAACGGCCTAGGAGTATTTAATGAAGGTCTTAGTCATTACGAAGCCTTCGGTTGCTCAAAGCAGTGCACACAGCTGTTCACATGAGTGATTTCTCAATATTTGTTGTGCTTTTCCAGTCGGCTAGCTGTTCCTAATATTTACACGTTTGTTTCAATGATACCGGCCAATGCGGCGTCGGGTTTCATAAGTGGGGCAGGGTGTTGTCATCATTAGGTAATCAAGGTGGTGGGGAAGGAGGGGGGTGGGGAGGCTTGTGACGTGGGAAGCGGCATGGTTTGTGACGGGGTTATGTTACTGTCATTGATAGGTCTTGCAACATTGTCATAGTGTCTACTCTCACGATTGCAGTACTTTTTAAATATTGTGTTTTGTCCATCACTGACATATGTTAAAATAAGAATTGTGTAAAAAATTAACATTTCTGTGATGGAAAATTCCATCATTCTAGATATTCCAGTTCATCATTGTAGGAGTAATAGGTAGTCATTTCATATCCCCGTTAATGAAAAATCCCCCGTAAGTTTCGCCCCATCTTCGTTTGTTAATTTGTCATTCTATAAATTTAGGGTCCAGAGTGTGACATTTTTTCTGTCCCTGTTACCTTCGTATCGTACTTCGTTATTTGCTGTTCAAGTATCATAAAAAACATTTTTATGTGTTGGGTAGATTTGTTGTGTCGCCTAAATGAAGTTTTGGGAAGCCTGAACCAGTCCTAAATTCTGTATGACCGTAGACCCATATGGTAAAGTCTTGAATTTTTTTTATAACTTCTACCTACTTTCATGGATTTTGATGAAACTTGGATGCAGTGACCCTTGGGCTAGAAGACACTTGCATTGGATTACCGAGGTCAAAGGTCATGTAGAGGTCATTAGAGGTCATTGTTCAAATATGCTTCAAATGGTCCTTTGTCTGAAGAATTTGATGGATTTTCATGCACCTTGGATGGAGTGATCCCTGGGTGGGGGTTCATGACAAATCTTCCGAATTTGAGGGTCAAAGGTTATGTAGGGGTCATTTGAGGTGGTTGTTTAAACATGCACAAAATTTGCCTTTTTTTAAGAACACAAAACATATAGCGATCGACCGCGGAAAAGGCGACACATGCGGTCCGCGGACCACTTGTCTTGGAGGACGACTGCTTAAGGAGTGCATCAGAATTATTCTGTTTTCCTTAGCATGAAACAAGTAAAACATATTTCTATTTGCCCCTGGATGGGATGCCAGTCCATCACAGGTTACTCCCCAGCTAATGCCAGTACCCATTAACCCTAACAGAACTCAACCCATCAAACCCCAACGGCATGTTTTGTTGGAATCTGTCAGGATGGGTACAGTACCCCTAAACTGACAGTCTTTTACATTGGGTTGGCACACCTCCAGAAACCAAGTCAGAAATATGTGTGCACAGTTTCCCATACGGTGTTGGAATTTGCCAGGATGGGTATGGTTCCTAGTAGATCATGCTAGGGAGTTAGGGTTAATACTCCTTGGCAGAGGGAGGCAAGTGGAGTTGAAGTGGCTTGCCCAAGAACACAACATATGACCAGCAGCTGGATTTGAACCCCTGACCCTCTGATCACAAACCCTAACCACCAGGCCTCACTCCTAAGACATGACCTCAAATGAAGAGTGTAAGTCCTGTGACCGGTCTCATGTTCTTGAACTGTCCAAAAACCTTGCCTCTTTCAGGATAAGACAACGTTCGTCTGCGTCTGTATCGCTGAGTTCCTGTCTCTCTACGAGACGGAGCGCTTGGTCCAAGAGCTGGCCAAGAACAACATTGACACCCACAACATCATCGTCAACCAGCTTTTGGTACCTGAGGAAAAAGAGAACATGAAGGCATCCTCAATGTGTAAGATGTGTGGCCCTAGGATCAAGATGCAGAACAAGTACCTGGACCAGGTGGGTCTTAAGCTTTGTAGAAGTACTAAGATGTGTGTCTTAGGTGACGTCTTGTGAGTTTTAAACATTATCTTTTGAGTTGAAGTACTATGTTGTGATTTGGGATCCTATCATGATCAAGATGGAGAACAAGTACCTGGCTCAGACACATGTAGGTCTTAAACTCTTAAACTTCTTAGTCTAAAGTGATATATTGTGACTTAAAGTTCTATCATTTGAGTTTAAGTACAATGTTGTAACTTCGGATTATACAACTACCATCAAACTGGCGAATAAATACCTTGATCAGATACATGTAGGTGTTTATGCTTTACTTAAAGTACTATCTTGTGATGTTGGGTTGTATTATTCAGATACAAAACCTAAACCAGGCTCCCTATATTTTTTAAGACTTTTATCTGTTGACTTTACAAGTACCATCTGGTATAAGTGTTTTGTGTGTGTGTGTGTTAAATGTCAAGTACTATATTGTAAGAGTGCTATCTTAAAGTGCTAAGTTGTAGGTTTAAAAGTGCTATCTTGTGGATGTTCTGTCTATGGAGTCTAATACTGCTTTGCTATTAAGTTAAGAAACACTTTATTGTGAGTTAAAAAGCACAATCATATGTTTTTGTGAACTGTGAAATCTGAACACCTTAAATAAAATCTCTCTTGATGCTTGTTTGACAAATTTACTTTGATGAGAAGGTCACTGTTACTCAAACAAATAACATGGAATCTTTCTTCAAGTTACACTTAGTCTTTTGAACTTGTTTTTCCCCGCTCTATAATCAGATTGAGGATCTGTACGAAGATTTCCACGTCACTAAACTGCCGCTGCTGCAGTACGAAGTGCGGGGCCAAGAGAAAGTGGCCGACTTCTCAACGAACTTGATCGTGCCGTACAGGAGTTTCCGGAAGAATGCTACCGCTGGTAATACATGACGCACTGATTCAACAGGGAAAGCTTTATTTGAGAATCGCACAAGGGTAATAACGAGAATACCGTATTGTCTTTGTAGGGGGTCCGTGCACAGATAGGGCATTGTAGGGCGCTTTCTTGGTCTGGCACCCAACTTTTCCTCAGATCCGCTGATTTCCTCGTTTTTCACTTCTCATGAATGCTATTACGAATTGAAAAATACTGTACAAAGTCATGTGTGTTTTGGAGTTTCCTTATTTTTAAGGCATGGAGCTTCTTCATTTTTCTTGGTAGTCAGTCTGTCGGTCGGTCTGTCTTTGACCAACAGTATGGTGTTCCATATGTGCCATTGGCATCACATTTTTCGGCGTGGCATTTTTCAGCTCTGGCAGGGATCATTTTGATCGATTTCATGCAAGACTTCTCGCAACACGGCCAGAGCTTATTGTGCACTCGCACTTGCTTTCTAAATTGTCAACCCATTTAGTTCCTGTACCGCCCCAAACCGCCCAAAACTTTATATGAAATTGCATGGAAAGGACACGTGAACCACCGAAATATCGGGGTCCTTAACTTACTTTGAAGAGCGCCCTCTTTAGAGTGTGCACGGAGCCCAATAACTTAGATATTGACTTCACTACCTCCCTGTGTGGCAACTACACACCATATTTGTATATAAGCAGGTTTTTAGAACAAATTATTTCTCATCATCTCTTTGGGTTAATTGTAAAAAAAAAAATTAGTACAATCTATAGTTTGAACTATATTTTCCTGTGTTCATGATATCATTACATCATTGCATGTTCCATGGAAAATCTATATCTTCAACTTTACATAAAGCTGGCAAGTTTTATATTCAACCCCTCCCCCCCCCCAAAAAAAAAAATTCATTCACCTTAGTTACCAAAGGGTGAGAGGTGTGACATCATATTCCTATAGACGATTGACCAATGGGATTTCTATTTATTTAGTGGATTTGCTCATGAATATGTATGAGGTGTATTGAGGTAAGCTGCATGTTCAAAATCAGTTACTAAAGAACGGAAATATAATGTGTGTTTTGCAAAACAGAAAATTTCTTTCTCAAATATGAAAAAAATACGTATAATATGCCTGTAATCGGAATCACTTTTGAGGTGACCAAGGGAAAATAATCGGCTTTAGAACTGTATAGCTTTTATGTTAAGATTTTGAAAAATAACGCTGTTAACTCCAATAAAATAATTAAAAAACATACCACTGTTCGCTTCTTTGAGTGCTTGTTCTGTTTTCTTTTTTTTCTATTTTTATGTGGGGGTCCTGTCTTTCAATAAGTTCCAAGGGCAATTCTCTGCGTACGTCGGACCACATGATGTACAAGGTGGTACCTTAGTTTGGTCTGTAATTGTTTTCTACTCATTAGATGTCACATTATTAGTGATGTATCACATTCACCTTTCCAACAGAAGCTCATTAAAGTGTCTAACATATACGTCCGAGTTTACGGAATTGTCCTTAACTAAAACTGTTACTTTATTGACCGCTTCCTTAGTCTTGTTCTAAGACTGAATTTGTATTCCCCTATTTTGCAGCCAGTCCCGTGTCAAATGTTTCAGTTGCTGCGGGGGTGGAGATACTAGGTCTATATCAATAAGATAAATATTGGCAGCGCTACCTGGGAAATTCCGGACATGTGTGTGCATTAGCTTGAGTACAGCGCGGGTGAGGTATGCTTGGAATTTCCTTGGTAGCGCTGCCAATATTGCCAACACTGGATTGGAATCATGTTGCTGATAGCGACCTCGCTTGTCACGGACCGTCAGTTTAAGGGGAATACAATCCAAAATCCAGTCTCGTACCAAAGCTACCCTTCCTCTGTAAATTGACTCAACCTGATTTTTGTATCCCTCAACTGGAAAGGCTAGGATCGTCTTCTAGATCATAGCGGTAGGACTGTTAACAATATTTTTATTCCGTAGGGGCCGATACCATTAATTTATGGAGCTAATGGTTTGCTTTGCAAGTTAATGGTCGAGACGAGAATAGACACGGTTGCTGTGTGACGCTTCTTCAGATTGCCTCATCTTTCAGAAAGGAGCAGCGAGTGTTGTTTTTCCCCGTAGAAGCCGTGTTTTTAAAGTACTTTTTAGCATTTAAACGACCCGTGGTAATTGCGTGTTACCTTTGAAAAACGGTCAAAGGCTTGTCTTAATTGCAAGCACGTTTTTAACACATCCTGCTGGCAAGGTTGTGAAATTTGTCGGCTGTAAACACTGCGTCGTCACACAAAAAAACAACCACTTTTCATTGTAGAATAACGTTCCTGTGTTTTTTTCTCATTATACAGGGTGGATTAAAAAAAAAACCCGAAACCGAGATATTATTGCCAATTGGAACAGAAGTAGGGAACATGTGAATCAAAGGGAGATATCCTCTGTTAGGGTTGAATCTCCTCTTTAAAATGACACCCTGATCATGTCATTACGTTCACGGTTGATTGAGCAGGACCAATTTAATGAAAGGGTCTATTTAGAGAATTGCGCCACTTTTCAATTGTGCTTTTTGTGGCGTCATTTGTCACAGAGTGAAAGGCTATGGTTGCCAATCAAGGCAGGTGGAGAAAAAAAGAGAGATTTCACCATGAAAAGGGATTGTTCCAAAAAGGTTCAAGGAAAAGCTGTATATATGAGTACAGAGGATATGCTACATAGAAACGTCATCGATCATCAAAAAGCTAATAATTTGCTGTGAAATGTTTATCTTAAAACGTCTTTGAAAAATTATTTCTTTTTGTGTTGCAGACAGTGCAGTAACCAATTTTGTTATGTGGTCATCAGCTAAAAAAACGTAATTAACTTAAGCATTGAACGAACTTACTTTCTCTTGATATGGTTTCTGTATGTAAAAACGAAACAGGCTGAGACAAGCGATATCCCTAGATGTGTAGATGTATGAGTGGCCGTGGGTGGAAAACATCGTGAGGCGTGCAGGTCCTGGAATTATGTTCAAGATCTGAGGGATGTGACTTTAAGATTCGGCCTCAGATTTATTTGTCTGTCCATCCAGCGCACGGTCGGTCTTTATCGATTGGTCTAAAGCAAAGGTCACTCTTTATTCCCTTGATACCTATGGCTTTAATCAAGTCCGAGTTCCTCGCTCTGAAATGCAGATCTGGACTTTGCAGTGTCTTAATTACTCACTGTTTGAAGGCCCAGCGATATTTAGAAAGATTGTTAGTCCAACATCCCAAACGACCCGTAGAAGTCCGAAGAAGCCGCGAAGTCCGCGATGGGTCAGCGTGGTTCCCTTTTCTCTCTGTTGTCTTTCACGGCGTGCATTCGTCCACTGAGACGGTCGCATCTCTTATCTGAGTCTGTGAATGGACTTTTTGTTGGCCTACAGCCACGGCAGTTTTAACCACTCAGTGCACTGACCGTGTGTAATGAGTAACCTAGACAATAAGGTTTGGAGCCTTTTATCGACCATGCATCATTAAAAGTATTGCGAAGCATTATGTTCGTGATCAAGAGATTGTGCATGGTTTTCACAGTTGTATCGAACAGACCCTGATCGAGTTGCAACTTCAACAGGTCAGGTTTTGAACATTCCTCTTTGGATTTTGAGTGGTAAGTTATTATTGGGACATCAACTTGAATACATAAAAAGCAAATGAGCCTATACCTGTATCGTTTCGGTTTGCGGTAACACCATGTGGTAATAACTACTGCTTAGAAGATATTAGTTCTGAGAAGAACTTGTCCTGCTTATTATCAACTTTGCTAAGTAGTTTTTTGTTCTGTTAAGAACAGTCCTGCTGTAAGTTCTAAACGAAGTTGTCTTTGGTCTCAACGTTTCGACTAGCCTGCTCTAGTCATCGTCAGGAGACTATACCTGCATTGATTATAATGGAGTTGTTAAATATCTGGGGTATAGCGTTCCATCAAACGACGCCAAGGAAACACCAATAAGCGCCTTGGAAATGTCAAAGTGAATTAAAACTAACTTCGCTCATTTAAAGCAGTTCACTGCAAAACATGTCACTGTGATGTCCTTCCTTGCTTGAAGGAATTTGTTTTACGAGTAGAAGGGGATCCCGCTCCGTTCACAAGCACCCCCTCACCGGCAAAGGAAGTACAGTTGGGGGTGTCCGACCGACGCCATCTTGCCTGACTGCGTGTAAATAGAACAAGTTCCCTGGTGTACGTGCGTCACACACAAGGAACGGTGCGCGTCAACCAGCGAAATGTCCCGCCCACGGGACGTAGTTGCTAGGTAAAAGGGCGCCCTCTTTTGGTAGCGCACGGAGCTCATACTGCGCATTAACTATGCGTATACCGGTTTTCCCCATCGTTTAATCAATGTGTTTATTCCGTCTAAACGATTGTTCAAGAAACCAATGTGTACTTTTGATTTTAAAAAATCAATAAAATTAACAATGATTGGAATTGAACCCCACTGCGGATTGTCGTTCGAGCTGTATGACAATTATATCATGGAGCAAGGATTATATCAAACTGCATTGTACATGCCTCGGAAATATTTAATGAACGTTAATGTAAAATAGCTATAGCTACTATTCATTATTTTTTTGTGGTAGATAAAGCTATTTTTGTGGCAAATCAAAGTAATAAAGAGACGATTATGGTAAAACATCCTGCTAAGGGACGCAACAACACAACAAAAAATCTGAAGTCAATGAACATAATAGATTCGTCCAAATACTTTGTATTTCCAAATACGCTATCGAGTAATGCCTAATGCACCAATGATTCAATTATGAAATGGTGTCCATCAACATCAAAACACGCCTCGGTTTCGAAGCAGGTGGAAATGTAACGCGCCTGGCGGACTGTGTATAGGCTAAGGATGAGCTCCAGGCAGTAGGATCTTTATGGCAAATCTCGGTTACTGGGAACGCACCTGAGATTGTAATTTGTTTGCGTAAATTCGTGTGTATTATGGAGGCTTATAGAGTGATATCAACCCACGTGCTCTTAAATCCGCGCGTTTTGCGTAAAGGGGCCGGATTATCCGAATATAGGTCGTCCGGTGGGTGATAAAAGCAAAAGTGATATCGATTCCTTGCGGATTAGCTGTTCGGTGGAGATCGTGGATTTTGTCTGGATTGGGGGAAATTTTTTTTCCCAGGTTATACAGTCCTTTCTGGTGGAAAACCTTTTTGTGTGTGCGGGGGGGAAGGGTTATCGATATGACTTCGGAAAGGCTAAACATGTTTGTTTTTCACTCGGTGAGACTATACTAATACTTGGTATGTTTCATTAGGAAAATTGGCTTTTAAAATCAACCATCTTTTAACCAGTTCTGTTATTTCACTGGGAATTATGTGTGTATGCGTTAATGACGTCAGGGCGATTCAACTTTGTGAAATGCATGGAGTGGTAGTTTATTAGAAGTGGTAATTGCAGTAAACTAGCTTGCTCGGGGACACGCCAGTATCCCGACACATTGCTTCAGGGATATTCTCCATTCAAAGCAGAGCGTTTGTGCCCCGGTATATGTAATAACTGTTCCTTGCACTTTCCTCCTTGTATCTTGACCTGTTATAGACCTATTCTTAATTGATGCCAGGTAAGCAGAATCTGCAATATCCGCACGTGTAGAATTTGCCGTAAAATACACTCCGTCCTCGTTCCGTTCGTCTCAGAATCCCCCGTTGGGTAATCCTGGTCGGACAATCAGCGGTGTAATCAGGTAAGCGAGGTCCAAACCTGGTTAATTACCAAGCAAAATTGATTGATATCTTGGGGAATAGTCACCGAGCATCCGGGCGCTGCTCTGTCGGACCCCATTTCCGCACCATGCTTCACGCGGGGTACGCAAATTAGCTCAGTCCGGTTAAACTCCTATCTTTTTGGAAAAGAGGCCGAAATTTCGGACCCGCTTCTACTCGTAAAACAAATTCCTTCAAGCAAGGAAGGACATCACAGTGACATGTTTTGCAGTGAACTGCTTAAATGAGCGAGACTAGTTTTAATTCACTCTGACATTTCGAAGGCGCTTATTGGCGTTTTCTTGGCGTCGTTTGATGGAACGCTATACCCCAGATATTTAACAGCTCCATTAATCATTAGGTATAAGTAAAGGCATAATATAGGCTTTTTATGTATTTTGTTTTCCCAATAATAACACCACTCAAAATCCAAAGAGGAATGTTCAAAACCTGACCTGTTGAAGTTGTTGCTCAGGGTCGTTTCAAGAAAACACACTGAAAAATTGCCTGGGTTAATTTTACCCAAGAAAGGGTGAAAACTGGAACTACCCAAACTTGGGTTGTTCTATAACCAATTGTTTGGGTTAGAATTTCTGCTAAATTCGACCAAAACTTGTGGTCATTCAACTTTTGGTTGAATTTAACATAAATTCTAACCCAAACAATTGGTTACTAGTAGAACAACCCAAGTTTGGGTAGTTCCAGTTTTCTCCCTTTCTTGGGTAAAATTAACCCAGGCAATGTTTCAGTGCAGTGAATGATGCACAATCTCTTGATCACGAAACATGATTTCGGCAATAGCAATCTTTATTTTTAACATCAGTCGAATTGACTGATCGTTGGAAATCACCTACGTTTCATGATTTCTTCTAAATGACAACAAGCCAGACGGAATAATTTCACAGGGTGTTTAGTACCAGTACGATCTTTAATCCATGTAAGCTTTATTATAATAATTTGGTAGGTTACTTTTGAGGATTTAATGCAAAAGATCCTATGTGCCTTTAATAATAATGTGGCATAACATAATTACTGAAGTCACGTGTTCGGCTCTTGTGCAGGTAATCCTTTTTTTTACGCTGACGTATTAAAGTGGTGCACGGTGAAATAATTTAAAAAGAATAAATTATTTTAAAAAAAATAAATTTGCACATGCACATTGGACACGTGTCTAAAAAGAAACCGGAAAACTTATCAAGTGTTTGATCAAAAGTTTACCTCTAAATAATTCGGATAACTTATCCTTTGACATTTGTTTTAAAACATGAAATGAAATTACTTGTCGTAAGTAATAATAATAATAATTTATATAATAATTTGCGCAAATTATGAATTATGATCAAATGTACACCACAATTTTTATCACTGTTCATCAGAAATGAGACCCTGCACTAGAAGATAGCTCGAGATCCGTGCAATATGGTCTCTACCTTCACATGTACCCATTTACTACACCTGGTGGGGGGGGGGGGAGAGGCAATCGTAGTAAAGTGCCTTGCCCAAGCGCACAAGCAGCATGTTCCCCGTCAGGGTTCGAACCTAGGAACCACGGCACACGAGTCGAACACCGTATTGGACCACAACACCCCACTGTTATACAGCATCAGTCCCGTGAATCAACATTTTGCTAGGGTATTGCAATGCATAAAAAGTTTGGGTGGAATCCGGAAGCCGATTTCTATTTTGCCTGACATTTTCGGGGTCAAAATGTACACTTTTCCTGGCTAAAATGACACTTAAAATGATCCAGTGAAGTGTCATTTTTTTACCTGGAGAATGTCAATATTGACCCTGAAAATTGTCAGACCAAATAAAAGCCGGTTTCCCGGTCAATCTGGCCATAATGATGCATAGGCCTATGTGTGAGTTGAGTGCTGGGAATGATTAATTCACGGAAGGTGTTTCTGTAAGTATCGACTCGGAAAGTACATACTCGCCTCTTTTCAATCATCTCCTCCGATGCTCAAACCTCCAGCATCCTCAAACCAAACCTGAATGAGACATTGTTTGTTCCGAGTTCCTTCAGAGGACACTTAAAATCCTCCCCTTCCGTCGAGGATGCCAGATCTTTTGATTAGAATCCACCCGGGCGTTTCGGTTAAAGTGTTGACATCAAGCTGGGTATGATAGATGAGGTCTCTATCAAGAGCCAAGAGCGCAATTCTGGGTGAAAGATTACGGACAATTTCGCGCACCGTAGACGGTGTGAATTGTGTCGGTCTGTTCGGCCTCTTCACACACTATCGTCGTCTTGTGATCGCCGTGTCGCGCGTCTTGATTAACAAGCAGACTGGTGGTTGAAAGGACGACATTTGTGATGGTCTTTTGGAATAGGTCGCTAGAGTTGAGGCGCAAAAGGCGTGATAGAAATGCCTTTATATCCTGCAACAAACTTACAAATACACCATATCAGATCGCTCTGAAACATAATCTGCGTTGTCGTTTTCTTTTTAATCCCAGTGTGATCCGTATCTGGTTAATCTGAAGCAAGATTAAACAGTCATTAAACAGAAAAAAATAGCATTCTTTGACGTTTTGACATGTTTTAATAAACTGAAATGAAATAAGATACAAGTTTAACTGTTTCATTTATAATCGGAAATATATACATATATTTGTTACAAACAATTTTATATATCTAAAGTAATATGTTCATTAAGTAGAATTGCAATAAGTTAAATTTAAAATAAATCCAATAAATATATCTTAAGAATTCTGTATTTACATGAATATATTATTGACAAAATTCGACTTCCTGGAAAACATTTACATGTATTGATTGTTAAAGAGAGTGTAAACTTTTAACAAATGTATGCCACTAAACATCACTTAAGTAACGATGATAAAAACAGAAAAATAGACTCAACTTGTATTTACAGTTTGTACAGTTTTAAGATTTCCCTTTCTATCCTCTAGAGGGCGCGTCTTACCCCTCTCATGACCCTTCGCACGACACCTTCTCTACGTGCTCATAGAGTTATAGTGTTTTGACCGTCCAGCACAAAACCAGTCGGAAGTCGAACGGCCATAATATCAGAGTATAATGCACTGTACATATGAAAAACTGAATCATCGAAATTCAGGTTTAGGCGGTAAAGGCTAGAATCATGATTATAATTTCAGTTGCATTTAAGTTAATTCGAAAATGTCTTAAGGAGTTCATTTGGGAAACTTTAACGATACAATTTCTGGATTGTTCAAACTTTCCGAGGCGCGATAATAGGGAACTGATACAATCCAATAAACTCCGCCCGGTTTTGTCCGACTTGCCGTATTCGGATTGGAGAGTTTATTCAATGTCCTTTCCAATGAGCCCTAAATCCCAGTTTTCAAAAATGTATCCAAGTAGTTTGCGCAGGAAGGGTCACATTTTTGTCCAGCTAAGAATGAAACTCGCGCATGAAGCACTACTCTCATTATACTGACGTGGATAAGCGCTCATTAGCCCATAGGCCTGAGATTTTTAGGCGACCATTTATGGTGTATTCGACCGGCCATTTTTTGGTTCACCGGCCGAAGTATCGTACACGTAGTTTACTCAGTGATGCCAGACGCGTTGCGTCGGTCACGGCACGCTTACCGCCTATCCGTCAGTTATTTAGACATACGTGGTGTGAATTGGTAATCCAATCAATATGGCGATGATCACGGACTGCATAAGTCACACGATAACGCTCTATACCATACAAACATAAGTCCAACACAATTCAACATCGGTGTGAAAATGACCGTATAAGAAAAAGCAATAATATTAACTATTGGTAAAGACAATGGTGCCAATTGTTATATGCAGTATCTTCACTGATATTCTGTGCTTGGTAATCCACAAAACTTTATTAGATCGAAGCTGATTACACCTGTATCCTTTTTAATTAACCGTTTGCTGCGGTAACCGATGGCCAGGGTTTCTTCGTTTATTTTCTTGTGTGTTAGATAATTTGTGATAACTTCCGTACGTTTATTTTGTGTTCAATACACAAAGATCCGTCATATAAATTCACGCTATGCAATTTAAGCTGTTTAACCTGTTTTTCTATCATTTCAGAAAAAAAACCCACAGGCTTGGTCAATTAGGCAAACTTTCAGTGAAAACAATAGACAAAGATACTTGTTTGTATCCGCCAATTGTAATGTTCCTCGATTCATTCGAGAAGGAATCATATCCGGTGGCGTAACCATGGCCGACCCCCCCCCCCCCTCCGCGTTCAAGAAGACCACTCACCCTCCTTATGTCCCAACACTGAAAAATTGCCTGGTTTAATTTTACCCAAGAAAGGGTGGAAACTGCAACTACCCACTATTGGGTTGTTTTATAACCAATTGTTTGGGTTAGAATTTCTGATAAATTCAAACAAAAGTTGTAGTCATACAAGCCCAAATTTAATTTTGGTATCACATTTTACGCAACTGTGTTTTTCTTTTTTGGGGGGGGGGGGGAATAATATCCACCAGTTCTTCCGAAAGGCATACATTGGTCTTTGAAATTTTACTTACGATGCATTTTGTTAATCGAGCAATGATTACATTCGCAATTTAGGTTAGATAAATTAGCGGCGTCTACCTTATTGTGGCGTAGTGGTTTTTATTTTCTCTGGTTAGGAGGAAGTGACCTGCACCATTTCAACGTAAACATCTCTGCATTAACACGGTTCGTTAGGCGAGCTCGCGTGCCGGAACCGCACTTCCTGATGAAATGAAATTGAAACTAAAAGGGGCAGTTATGAATCAACCAAACGCACCGTAAATTATGTCATCAAAAACGACCTTGACTTCATTTTGCCACAATTAGAAATTTAGATAGACCCCCTCCCAATCTCGCTTTGTATTGACGTTATATAAACGATTTTCACTGACGAGTTATTTGTCACTAGCTTACGCAAAATCACTTCGTATATCGACGGGTTTTGAAGCTTTACTCGACCGCCTCGAATTCCTGCCGCATAAACATTTTACTTAATTTTAAAGCAGTCGCATTTTTTTCACGGCCCTTTCACGCTGCATTTTTTCCCCAGAAAGCAGACGAGTTTCGATATTTTGTTTATCACTGTATTTGCAAAAGAATAGTATACCATTGAAGAGTGGTTGTTGTCTGACGTTGAGGGCGTAACTTGACAATTAAAAAATGATTATTGATATTGCAGATTGCCAAAACCTGTGCGGTGTGTATTGAATAAAATTCGGTAAATGTTTTTCTATTGGCCTTAGCTGTGCAAGCAAATCAAGACGGAAATGGTGCTAAATATAAAACTGAATTAATTGCGACAAAGTTGGCAGACGAAAGACAAAATTTCAGCGATTTTTTTTAAAAATCGGAATGAAATAGATTATTTTTTTGTAATAAGTTGAAATCAAAAGATGAAAGACAATACGGTTTGATATCGCGTAGCAAGCATTGTGTTACACTTTTGTTGAATAAATTTAATAAATTATTTGTTATGCAGCTGACACACCCAATCGTGTGGGGTTTTTTTTTACTATGCTTACGAGGACCCTTATTGTTCCCCTCCTTTGTTCCTATGGTTTGGACTTTAACTTTTTCTCTACATCTCCCGTAAGTTTTGTACACAAAAAACTTCCGAGGACTTAGGCACAGGTCCTCGGGGTTATTGTTATCGAAAGTAACCCGTTGTCCGCTGTCCTCGAAAGGATAACAATATCTTACTTAAGTCTTGTATAAAAGTTCACTTAAGGCATGTGCACTATTTAGTAGAGCGTGTTGAAGTAGAATCCTACCTACCTATAAAGTGATTTTTTTTTTATCTTACAGACATCTTGAAGTCATTTGGCGCAGAAAAAATATATACACTGACTACAATATGCTCATAATTATACATCCGGATGAAACACAGTTGACACTTTAGCCTGAGAAAAAAAAATAGTTTCTCGTCCTTTTTTTTTCAAAATAGTGAAGGACCAGGGCCCTTTTTTTTTCTTTTTTCTTTTTTTCTCAAGATGGCGGATTTTCCAAGATAGCGAATGGATTCTTCAGTTTTCTCGACTATATTGCTGATACAAAATTGTGTCCAAAGGTCTGAGGAGCCATAACCCTTTCTACATAGATACAATTTTGTTGGAAACGATAAAAAGACAATATGTTGACAAATATATGCAAATTATATTACAAATGTGTGAATTTCAAACCAACAAACAGAACAGGAGGTGGCCAGGAAATTCCAGCTCTGTGGAATTCGTAATCTTGGGTCATTTTATGAATTTTGGGCTCAAAAGTGTGACACTGTTGTGACCCTGTTACACCTGACCTGTGTAATTTGCCATTTCAAGTATCATTAATTAATTGACTTCAAACTAGTTTCGTGTTTGTTTGGCAGCTACATCGCTTCACGATATTATTCTTGGATATAAGAAGGCATTGAAGAATGTGTCCTGAACTTTCAAAATCTTATATCTGATGTAACAGGGACAGGAAAAACATTGGACCCAAATTTATGGACTGACCACTTTCGCAGCTCTTATGCTCCAGTGTTCTTATGACTTCGTCAATTTTCTACATCTTCCGAGATTTTCAAGACTTTGTCTGTAGTTGTTGCTCCTTAGACTTTGTCTGCAGCACACGCAGACGACACACTGACATTGTCAGTGACAGTGGACCCGCCCGTGTGGCTCAAACCGACGCGGCTGACTGTCGTTGCCTTGGAAACGCCGCTCGGTCTCCGGCGGACCTTTCGAGACTGGCAGCAAACCTACGAGAATGTAAAAACATAAGCTCATGAAAAAAATACAACCAAAGTTCGAATTCGTTTAGTTAAATCACTTGCAATGCCCTTCAATAAACGAATGCGCTCACATGGTCACTGTACACACATATGTGGCCCCCTTCAATGGAGAAACCATTGTGCATTCTATTGTACAAAGCATCTGTCATGTGACGGATTATCTGAACAATAGAGCACTATAGTGTCGCCACTGAAGGGGCCTTTAAAAGACATTCGCACATAAACGCGGAGGCGCAATTAACGTCGCGGAGTGACGTAAAATTACGTCATTGGGCCTATAGCGCCCTCAAGTGGTCAAAAGTAAAATGAACAGTTTAATACCGAGGTGCCTACCTTCAAGGCCCAGATACAGCTCTGTCGAAAGCTCGCAGATACCAGGGCGTAGACGATCGGATTGATGGCGCTATTCAGGAAACTCATCAAGTTGAAGACCGTATCCGTTATATGCCACCTATTTTCGGACGTGTCCACCAATTCGAATCTCTTGGCGATCGTGAAGGACAGGAGTGGCCCCCAGCATATGATGAACATGACGACGATAAGCATTATCATTGTCGTCATCTGTGTATGTGGGGAATTGTATACGAAACAAATGACTGATTAGTGGAATTCGAACTGGCGACGACCCTCAACCCAACTGAGCGATACCCCTAATTTGATTGTCCAAGGGCTATCAACGTCCTTTTCTTTATTTTTTGACAGGCACTACTCAGAAATCATGTGTTTCAAACTTTGTGTGGACAGCGTTCACACCAAACAGAAAATTGTGGCAATGCCGGTGTGGAAGGAGATTAAGTCCCCACAGGATATTATGTCCCTCAGACTGATTTTCCCGGTTTTGCAAAGGTATTGTGTCCCGGGCCCCGACAGTTCCTGCCAGGGAACAGTGTCCCACCGGCTGCTCCCCCACCCAAGTTTCACCCTAGTTACGCTGATGACCAAAAGTGGGACAACATCACCGTCAAGGTTCAACTGCAATGCGTATGTGCTTGACTAACCTGTCTGATTTCTGCCTCCTTGCTTTTGGCCGATTTATGATTCAACTTCTGCGTACCATTGGCCATGTACACGGAGCCAGACATGGATCCGTTGCGAGCACTGCCTGCCTGGTATTTGCGTGATTGGCTCATGGCCACGGCACCTGACTTGGTGCTCTCGCTTGGTACCCGGCGGGTGCAGAGCGTGTGCATGATGAAGGCGTAGGCCCCTGTGATCAAGACCATGGGTACGCCGAATACCAGGAAAAACTGGTAGAGAGCGTAGGCCCGATTGCTTGTTTTGGTCCATACCTGCTGGCATACGTCAAACGGTCCTTTGTCGTCCACATACGTCCTAGTACCCTGACCCCAAAAAAATAAAACGGGGATTTATTAAGGTTGAGTTTTTGCCCAGGTAAGGGACGAAATAGAGTACCGGAGTTTTCCTCGTGAACCAGCGCGTGAACCACAGTCGAGACGAGTCGCGTGAACTCGAGTTGAGTGGAGTCATTTGCTCGCAGTGACTCGGGTCGAGTCGAATCATTACTCCTTAGCGAGTCGAGTCACCAAAAATTTGGACTCGAGTCGGACTCGAGTCGAGTCATTGACTCGCGTCATTATAAGAGACCTTATTCACGAGGAAGCCATTTTCGATCGTGTTCCCTGAATTTATTTGATTAATTGTAAACTGCTGAATGGGGTGGTGCCAGACTATTTTATGTTTAGAGTGCGAGCCTCATTTACAGTTTTTTATTATTATGGCTTAACACATTAGGTTGTGTTTAATCACAGCAGACTAGTTTTAATTTGAAATGAACTTTCATTTTATTGCTTTCACTTCAAAAATTAAGAGTTGACCTCGCTTTCAATTTAATATGGCCGACTCGTTAATAAAGTCTATGGAAAAAATCGACCAAAACTCACCACGAAGAAGAAACTTGGTATGCTTGAGAGTACCGCTGCAATCCAGACGAACGTCACAATCTTGTAGGCGTTTCCCACAGTTAACACGGAACGAGACCTCAACGGGAACTTGACCGCATAACAGCTTGGGTGGACGCATGAAATATAAAAAAAATGCGATCAATTTTTTCCTAAGAGGATCTAAGAATGGCAAACTGTTGAAAATCCAGACCCTAAAACGTCCACGTTAAAAAGTGTCCCAGAATCCAGGTTATTATGACCCTAATATTATGACCCAACACTCTAAAACGTCCCGGAAAAAGTGTCCCAGAATCCGGGTCATTATGACCCGATACTTTAGATTATGACCCAACACGCTAAAACGTCCCGGTAAATATGTCCCAGAATCTGGGTTATTTTGAACCGATACTTTATAGGGTCGAAATTACACTTTTCTGGGTCATAAAGACACTTGTGCTCAGGTGCTGGGTCATCAGGTCAAATGGACCCGTACAATGGTCCAAAGAAAAGTATCAGTTCGAATGTGATAATTATTTCGATACTTCAAAAACAACCAACAGTAAAATGGGTACCTGATTCGTTCAGGGAAGGTAAGACGGCGAGAGGAGAGGACTGGGCACCGCCACTCATATGCCGCGCCCAAGACACAGTACAGTGGACCTCTAACATCCTACTGCCCCTACGGCCAGTAATGGCTATGGGACCTTTACCATTTTTACTGTTTATGTAAACATTTTTACTGTTTATGGTTATGTACCGTTTGTGCGACACTTGTACTGATCTTACTTGTCAGTATCTTAAGTTAAGAGAGATGTTTCTTTGAGGTGAAATCAATCTTTACCTTGAGTTACTCACCGTTCTAAGCTGATGGCAGTGAGATGCAAAACCGAACTGACTGCGGACAACATGTGCAAATAGATGGGTGCCCTACACATGAAGTCCCCGTACGGGAAATGTCCGTAGTGTAGGGAAATGTTGAGCTTCCATGGTAACACCAAAAACAACATGATCAAATCGGCCATGCAGAGGCTTGCTATCAGAGTGTACATGACCGTGTGAAGATGGCGACACCTCCAGATCGTATACACGACGATGAGGTTGCCTATGGTACCCAGAATTATGGTTATGGCGTAGATTGCAATAGTCAGGTGCCGCTCTAGGTAATACAGGTACCATGCATGCTCTAGATCGTAAAAGTCATCGTCTGGTGTCGTACCATTGTCTTGGTTTCCCGCAATCAAGTCTGGTACCCCATCGGTCGGATGACCACCCAGTGACGTCATTTCTGTTGTGGGATCCATGGCTGACGTTCTTTGATACTGAGCCTCCTGTGTGGAGAACACAATGAAACTGGGCGTTACATATTTAGGAAGTTTGGATGAAAAATAGTCTCTATAGAAACACTTGTATAAATTGTGTTCTAGTATGATGTCGAACCAACATCACTTAAGAAAGTTCATCACGTCTCATTGCTTCAGGGCGCCGTGCTTCGCGAGATAACTCATTCAAACAACGGGAAAGAATCAACAGCCTCACACGTGAAAGCGAATCACTCCAGAGGTTTTTCCCCTTCAAATTTTGGCCAGCTGTTCTGTATCTGTATCTGTGTCATAATAGTCGGCAAAGCATCCCAGGGGAAACATCACACCAACTTAGAGAGAAGACAATGAGAAGAAATTACAGTTTTAGAGGTGGGAGGAAACCAACGGAATCAGGCAGGGACTGAAAACCCAATCCACATATTGGCCCAGGCGGGATCGAACCCGGGTTGCAGCGGTGGAAGGCTAGCAAAGTACCGCTACACCAACCTGATTCGTTCACGAACGAATTACCGAGACTAACTGCTAACACTTAAAATTCGTGTCACATTATCGACTGACGTGATGAACTCCATGTATCGACTCTGGTCGACTACTTTAATCCAACAAGCTCGGTGCGCGCGTCTCACTGGCTCTTGGTCGTCTTTTTTGCTCTTGGTATACCACGTGGCATGTCGGCCGATTTACCGAAGAGAAGTCAATACGAGATATTATGCGTTTTAATAAATTGAAGTAATTAAGCAATTCTCATCAGTGCTTGAAATAAGTTCTCGGCCTGGATTACTTTTGCCGCCTCGCGGTTGACTGATCAGTTGGGATTGACCACAAAAACAAGTCTGGTCTGGATATGGTCCGAGTAAGGTCTCGTAAATACAAGAAGCTTTTATCGATGCTCCGAGGGCTTGAATCGTATCGGGGTATCAAAACAAACCGATTACACCCTTAAGGGGAACTGGCCAGGTTGGATTAATTCGACTACACGGAACATTGGCCATGACTTATGATTGGGACGACCGGCACCTCACTCCGTATATTGGTCAATTAATCCCAACGCTGTCGTAAACAGGTCGTTACTTATCACACCGCAATATCCCATCAAGGCGTCCTGACTGTTTATATTGTACATGTATCACTACACAAAACAAAAAATAGTGTGGCAAAAGCGAAACCTGTCAGCCTTAATGTTTAGTTTACTGTTCTTCGCATGTGGCTTCAAAGCCTAGAAATGATGTAAGCTTCTAAGTTTTCTTTAGTACAAAAATCATTTAAATTAATCATGTAATTTGAAAATTTGAATAAAAACAAATACTGTTGTCTCTGTCCACGGATCAAAAGAATGTAAGTGTTTTTTCAACAAAACCAAAACAAACTACATATGGATGTGTGTGAATTGTTTTCGTTCTGCTGAAAGATCGCACACCTTTTTTTTATGATCCGTGGACAGAACTTTAATATGGTGGTTGTGTTTAAAATTCCGTAACTTAAATGAGTGATTTAAATGACTCTTATACTAAAAGAAAGGTCATTCGGGTCGGTGAAATAAATTTTCAAGTTTGTATTTCTCACAAACTCATCCCAGTAAGAGAAAACTAGCTGCTTGTTATCAGGTGTATGTAGCATCATCGTGTACTCTACACTAAAACTAAAAAAAAATCCTTTTTGTAAACCTATAACACAACTGGACAAGGAGAAAAGAAAATTGCATATCCCTCCTTTAAAAAAAACCCTATGCGACTGATTAAGCTCGACACCTCGTTTTAACTGTCCGGCATGGTTTTTTTTAATAAAGCGCCAGTCGTGATTGAATGACAACTGTTTCCTGTCGATTAGAAGTAAGAAGAATTCCGACGCTTTGAACTTTGATCTGCTCTTCCAATCGGCATTCCTTTAACGTCCCCTTGTAAATTAAACCTCTCGAGGGTGATGTCAACTCATTTGTGTCTGGAGTGAGTCTCTGGGCTATCTTGGAAAGCACTTAGTATACCAATTCATCTCCACACTGCCTGTTGACTCGCAAAGACATTGCGAGGGCAATAATTGTTTCCATAAAATTCCCCAAGGTATACAAGTCCGCAACTGCCTGAATCTGAGCCGCGAAAATACTAGTCCAGCCCGCTACCTTACCGTGTCTCCGTGGTACATAAGCCTGCGGTCATCCTGCCGATTTACGCTAAACTTCACTGCAAATTGGAGCAGTTTTTTCTCACTCTCTATATCTTTTTTATCCTCGCGCATCGCCGACTGACAAAATTGGATAAGAAGAAGACACACAAATTATATACGGGTTTGTGTTTTCGTGGATGATTTGACCCAATTGCATGTAAACAGTGCAGTGCTAGTGAGAGAGATTCTGTGGACGAGGCGAGGCGGCAGTGGTAATACGCTCACGCCTGGCTTGACCGCAGGCTGTGTTCGGGTGATGACGCTTTCTATTTTTTTCCACCGGTAAGATAACTACCTATACCAAAATTATTCAAGTGACCATTTATGGACACAGCATCGTTTATCCCCAAAACGCAATATATCCATAATGAATCTTTAAAGTTTTCTAACAGCATAACAGCTGTTTTGTAAGCTTCATTTTTCGCTTTTAATTATTGTATATTAATAAAGGTAGAGTATATCATTTGCAGCTACATGTATATGGATGACAACAAAATCAGGCGATTTGTACACAAACCTATGGGGCTGTGAACCAGTTGAAACTTTCATTTGGTTTCTCATTTATCCAGAATTAGGTGATCATCTTTTCACTCATTTTTGACTGGTGATTTGAAACTAATTATTCCTTCTTTTTTTTTAAAGGTAAAATCTTTCCGCTACGCTGAAAAATCGTTATCAGTAAGGCCAAAAAAAAAAAGTCTCCGGTTTCTGGTATGGAGCTTGTCCAAAAAGTGGTGCGGCGACGCGGCTTTTTTTTTTTTTTACCCGACTTTTTTGCTTCAAATTTGCTTCAAATGTCGGCTGATGACTGCAAATGGTGCCCGACTAAACTTAGTGCAAATATATGGGAGTCCAGAGAGGCCACATAAAGCTTATTCTCGATCATAACCCCATCTAAAAACACGTTGAAATTGCGCAGCAGCAGAATTCCAGTCAAACCAGTGAGTTTGGCGGTTTTGAGACATCATCTTTCATTGAAAAAAAAACTTTTTCATTTTGCCGACGCGCATGGCTACGGCGACGCGCGCGCATACCAGAAACCGGAGACTTTTTTTTTTTGGCCTAAGTAATGTAGTAATGTCTGTCACGAGCCAATGTGACCTATCAGGCCGGCGTTTATCTCCGGTTTCAGTAGCACGATACGACTGAGAATATTTCTACTCCCTAGTCCATCGCAGGTTACTCCCCAGCTAACGCCGGTACCCGTTTATACTCCTGGGTGGAGAGAGGCAAGTGGGGTAAAGTGGCTTGCCCAAGGACACAACATATGACCAGCAGCTGGATTGCGAACCCCTGACCCTCTGATCGTGAGTCACGAATCCTAACCACTAGGCCACACTCCCCCACAGTAGCTGAGTGTAAAATTAAATGACATGGTTACAATAACACTAACAGCTGATATTTACTCCAAGAGTATCTATGACTGTTGATATACTAGAGAGGCCGTTTGCGATGACATATCCAGTCCCATTTTTTGTTACAGTTTGATATATTTTGTTGCATTGCCAGATTAGGGGGAGAGACAGGATAAGAGATAAGTAAAATATATTGAGTCAGCCCAGTTATTTATGACTGGATATACAATGTGATTGGCCGATTTTCTGTCGGGACATACATCTGATTTATGTCTATAACTCGGGAAAATGAAATAACGAATTACAAATTGGCGACAATGTTAGGCGTCTAAAATGTTGTGCATTATGACTCCCGCGGCGAACATAAGCCTGGGCGCTAAATCCGAGGGGGGGGGGTCGTATAAGAAAGCCAATTACACGGCCTCATTCGTAAATGTTCTGGATATAAATTTGATGCTGGTCTAAAAGAAAATCGGGAGGATTTAGTTTGCATTCGATTGTTTAAACAAAATAGTTATTGTTAAAATTGGCATAGCTTCCGCCATTCTAAAACAGTATATTATTGTGCGCCGAAAGACATCTGGCGCCGTTTGAAAATAAGTTTTTTTTTCAAATTAATTATGTCTCCAATTGGCTATTTTAATTGTTTTCAATGATTCAAATTTGATAAGCACATTTGCATAATGACGTAAATGACTGAATTGTTTATATACGGTTTTGATCAGATACATCGTGCCCTCTGGAGACATGCACACAATAAGGAAAAAAAAAGATTGTATACGTCTCCAGGGGGCAATTTCTCCACAATATTTTCACGAAATAGATATATGGGTGTTACTCAAAAACTAGGAATTTCCAAGGTATGTTGATTCGTCGCAAATGGAAGAGTTTTAAAAAAAGGGGAAATTTAGTCCGAATTTCAGCCAAGGAAATTAATTTTGGTTAAACTAAGAGCATTTTGAAACTACAATATTTCAAACTCGAAAACTTTACTACACGAGAACAAAGAAATGTCTCCACAAGGATACAAATTCCAGTATGCGTGCGCGCCCTTCCTTCACCGACGAATTTTAGTTTATAAACACTGTATACACAGTGTTTTCCGTGAGCTTGTAAGAGAAAAAGTACAAGCTTCTCGGAAAAATACACGGTGAACGGCAAAACCCAATGTAAAATGTGCATTTTTCCCGACGCAAACTCCATCTTATAACTAGAAAGCACTTCAGGAAGACCTCCCATAATTTGTACCCGATTGTCAATGGACCGATCCAGTAAGCCCCGCCCAGTGCGCACGTGGGCGAATTAACACGTGCTCCTCTCCAATGCCACACTGCATTTTCCTGCCGCGCGCATACGCGCGCGAGCACGCATACGCGCGCGTGCACGCATGTCGGACTTCTGTGCACGCATGTCGGACATAAATCACGGCTGTGATTGGTCAGAATACCATGGGGCGGTGCTTACTGGATCGGTCCATTGGGGACCTTCGGGAATCGTGGACCCTATTGTCCTCCTGTATTGCTCAACGTCCCCTATTGAATGCAAAAAAAAAGACAGCGCTGCCTGACGAAGCGTACTTCCTCATTCACAAAGACATATCCCTATACCGTGTAGTTTTATCTGGGAAGCTCACCAATTACTACATGTTCCGTGACAGGAGCAATGCGAAAATTATTAGACATCATCTCGGTGTCGAATATCGATATCCGGTCTCGAATTCCCATACGGGCTCCGATAAATTTCAAAACGTGAGACAGCAAGAAATGGAGTCATACCGTGACTCGGCTGTGCCGTAATGTACGCGCAAAAATGTGACAAACTGGGAAGAGTGTATTCATTCGAACCGGAAACTAGGAAAACATGCTGCACTGGGCGTGCGAGACGAGGCGGTGTGAAATGTTAATGAAATATGCGTGACTATATTTCGAAAACATTTCGAAAAGCCTGCGTTTCCAAATGCATTCAACCATCAATATGCAGGTCACGATGGGTGGAAACTTTCAATGGCATTTCACAGAGAAAAACAAACAAACAAAAGATGCAGGAACATTGCGTGTGGAAGGCTAAAAAAAGCCGGACAGACCTTGGTATTTCTGTTACCTTGTAGTTACACTTAGTTACACGAATTTGATCTCTGATTTGATCTCTCTCTAGTTACACTTAGGCACGATCCGGTGTTTTCCACGCCATGCACTACGGCTAATTAACAACTAGATCTTTAATTAGCTGGATTAAGGATGTCGTCGATTAAAAATCCACAAGAAATTATATCGAAAACCCTGTGAGAATCTAAGTTTCGAGTGTGGGGGACTATAGTATTCTGTTGATAACAAGAGTAGGTAAGTCCAGTAGAGCAGGGCTACCTGATGTCCCCCTATGCCTATGTCCCCCCCCCCAATACCTATGCTTCCCAAAATCCTTAGGGTTAGGGTTAGGGTTAGGGTTGGGGAACATAGGTATTGGGGAACATCGGTATTGAGGAACATAGGTATGCGCCCCACTAAATGCATCCCTGCATTTTAAAGGCGACTTGAGGTACATTGAGGAATTTAAGAATTCCATTTATTATATTTGCCCCATTGTACTATAGATTTTCCCGGCTAAAAAAAAATTCATTAAAATTCAGCAACTCTATCGTTTAATTTCGTCCACGAAAAAAATTCACACGCTTTAAACAAAACCAACTTAATCATTTACCATTCAATTTTAAGGGTTTGGCAGCCCTCTTTAGTCACCAGGTTGAGAATATTCGTCATTGCATATCAAAATCGTCTAAGCTTTTGCCGAATGCAGCATTCTGAGATCGAATTCTTCTGATATAAATCAATTAGACGGATTTGATTTCTGAATAACAAGGTTTGGCGTAGACGAGGTGAAATCGAATACTCCGGGACGAATACGTGTGCTCATTGCTATTGCTTGAACCTGACAAAAGACGAAATTAAACATTGGAAGTGCACTAAATCGATGTTGATTAACAATTTGAATATTAGAAACGGTGAATCGAATGATAGACGTTTTAAAATAGCCGGTAAAACATATAGCATCATAACGTTATTCAGCAGCTGAACGGGAAGATGGGGCGGTGGAACCCCCAAACCATAGCCCGTATACATCCCCAAACTAGAATGTCTATTGAATTGTAATTTTCACACCGGTTGAGAATTTTTTTCTCCGTCAATCCGAGCAAGTTGTCACCAGTTGAGAAAATTGGATGGAAAATAATCTTCAAGTTCGAGTGTGGTGTCGTTGTTCAGTCCGATCCCCTTTTTTATTTATGGCCGTGACATTGAGAGGCACTCTGGCGCCGTTTGAGCTATAACTGTAATTATTTCGGATTAACTGCGACAAAGTACAATCATCTCTCAAGGCTAGTGATCACAGTCATGAACCCCGCGATCAAAGCACTTTCACAATTGTAGGACTTTAAAGACGTAAAACATCAAGATAATGATGACGGCACGCATTGAAAATATATTTTCCAGATCCGTGACACTGGGAGAAATGAAGTTTAAACTCGAAATCCTAAGTATAAAAATGTTTCAGCGCGATTCTTAAAGGTTAATCATTATAGGAAAACCTGGAAATGTAAGAATCCCCTTTTTATCATTATTATCATTATTATTATTATTCTTATTATTATGGGTTTTCCCGGCTATTTTAAAACATTTTTCGTACGAATTCACCGATTCTTACATTCAAATTCGTCCAGCAGCATCGATTTAGTGCATTTCCAATGTTTAATTCCTTTTTTGTCAGACAATTTCAAATTTAGTCCAAGCAAATTCGAACAATGAGCACACGTTTTCGACCCGGAATATTTGATTTCGTCTCGTCCACGCCGAGTCGTGTTATTCAGAAATCAAATTCGTCGTATTGATTTATATAAGACGAATGCGATCTCTGAATGCTGCCATTCGGCAACAGCTTAGACGAATTTGATCTGTAATGACGAATATTCTCGACCCGGTGACTAAAGATGGTGACCAAACGTTGAAATTCAATGGTAAATCACTAAATTGGCTTGGTTTAAAGCGTGTGAAATTGTTCGTGGACGAAATTAAATGATAGAGCCAGGAAAACCTATATACTTATTATTATTATTATTGTTATTCTTGTTGCTGCTGCTACTGCTGTTGTTGTTATTATTTTGTGCACAAGTCTACTATTATTTTTTATTTGGCCAAAGTAAAAAGCAATCCACAAACATAAACAAAACTTAACAAAAACAACCCAATCCAAAGCTGGCCAGGATTGACAAGAGTATAATAAACACTGTGACTCGAAAAACTGTCAATCCTAACTTGAATGGTAACATACAACAACGGCTGGAGTAAAATATAATTGTCTGAGCCGTTTATACTCCACCACAGACTTCGGTCTAAAAAGAAAGTATATTTACCACAATACCAGTTACAAGAGTCAACATTATCAGCTGGAATGACAGTTTACCTTTCCCAAGCTGACAATGCGGTGACCGCGTAAAACGGTGTGGGATTACCGGGAACTCAGCGCTCAATATCCCGGTACAGAATCGATCCGTGTCCTGGTCAAAAAAATTATTCCCGGTACCTGACGGCAATATTGCCTGCTGACGCGAAGTAATTACTTTCAATGTACCTAACACCTCCACACTTAAAAATAAACATGACTTAATGAATGTGACATGTTGTTTTGCTGCTGCTGAACATCATGAGCTGTATATCATGTTCTGAAATCGAAATATTTATACAGGGCTTGAGATTGAATAGGTTATGGTAGGCAATAAGAAATGGACGCACAATGTGACTGGCGACTTAAATTTGCGCGGCAATATTGGACTAATTACGTTTGTGTGGAATTGAGAATGTGTGACGGAAAACTGTACTTCTTTCTGCACAACTTACTGTTTTGGCCTATCATCTTTTTGTAGTTTAAGTGGTTAGTCATCATTGAGTTATGTTACAACAACATTTTACAGATTCGCCTATGGAAAAAAAGCATTCTCGTTTGTTTAAGTTTCATGTATAACGGCGGGGGCATACCAAAAATTACCAGACAACAAAATCCTCCTGTATTACTGAAAGTGAATATTTTTAGGACCACGGGTTTTTCCCGAGTTGGGAAGCGGAAAGTTTCATTTCCAATTTTTATCCAATAAAATCGCGTCTTGTGAGGCCATTGTGTTTTGTGGACATTTTTAAGGACCATGAGATAAGAAGGACCATTGGCTACAACGCGATGCATTCGAAAGCAACAACCTCCAATCCAGTTGCAAGGTGAAACATTAACGCGCGCCTGAAGCGTTTTCATTGGCCACTATGTACGCAAGCCCCGCCCATTCGGCGATTGAGACGCAGTCAGCAAGCGCGCAAATCCTCCACACGAAGAATCACGCTTAAGGGCGCCAAAATCGATACTGCTCCTAAGTGTCACGAATCGTCCTTGTTTATTTTCGTGCTCCCCTAGATTGATTCAACGATGACAAGGGTCCTTTCACTACTTCCGCGGGTCGCTCTGTTGCGACAGATTTCGCCTTTTTGCAAGCTGAAGAAGGTTTAAGTGCCGGCTAAATACAGCTCACCGCGGTAGAGAATGATTGGTTTTCTGGCTTGCAACGAGGACACGGCTTGTTTACTTAAACTACCCTCAGCCTTGGACTGAGATTGTCTCTTCACTAAGAAGTGACACCTCCGTGCTGAAGATTAATTGATCGGACTTTTCAGATCGAAATGAGTTGTCATATTTTGCACATTCAATTTTCCACTGACGATATATTAGTTTGTTTCTTTAATTTGGTAAAATCGTTCCCTTTGATGCCTGAAGAAGTCTGTCAATGCAATGAGCGCCTTGCAAGTAAACAGGATGTTTTATGCATACTCTATAAAAAAAAAAGCCTTGGACTGAGATTGTCTCTTCACTAAGAAGTGACACCTCCGTGCTGAAGATTAATTGATCGGACTTTTAAGATCGAAATGAGTTGTCATATTTTGCACATCCAATTTTCCACTGACGATATATTAGTTTGTTTCTTTAATTTGGTAAAATCGTTCCCTTTGATGCCTGAAGTAGTCTGTCAATGCAATGAGCGCCTTGCAAGTAAACAGGATGTTTATGCATACTCTATAAAAAAAAAAAGAAGAAGATATTTTGACGGATATTTTACTTAATCTAAATTACAAATTATACGACTCAATCTTCTGGATCTTTTTAGAAGATTGCGAATTGTGGCTTCATCTTTTGGAGAAAAATGTTTAGTAGATGATATGAGAGCATCGGTTTGTCCAATCATAGCATTGCATTCTTATCTGTCACTGAATCGTATTTAGCACCGTTCACGCTGATTGGCTGAAAGCTGTCCCAATAAAATCCCGAATAAGAAAAAACTCAAACCCACGCCAAGCCCGGTTCATACTCTGCCCGAAAGCGAAAGCGAACGCGAATTTGTGACGTCGTGGCAAGTATTCGCGCTGCGAATTCGTAAGAGTTGAGCACATTTCAACTCGGGCGAATTTCGCAGCGAACGTTTCATGACGTCAAATTCGCTTCGCATTCGCATTCGCGCGGAGTATGAACCGGGCTTTAAAATTGTTCGCTGTGAACTATCCACACTTTGTTTCCACAGTGTGATTCAAAATGATATTTTGACCCAGCTTATTTAGGAGGTGAATTGAGTTGTATACACAGATGGAAAATATGGCCCACGAACACTAACCCCTGAAGACCACAACCACATGCTAATACGGAAGTTGTCACGCAATATGACTACACACCATGCTCTTGGGGCGAATGGATTTTAATATATTCCTCCTCACAAACCACTAGACGGCAGGGGCGATTGCCACAAAAAAACCCAAATAATTAAGAAATTGTAAATAGATAGGTAGCCCGACACTATAATATTTGCACAATCATATTTTTCAGGACTAAAATTTGGAAATGTCTCTAACTTGTGATGAAACATGGAGCAATTTCTACAAATCATGTAGGTCCTATATTACGTACGTGACGTGTACATGTATTATTGAGGAAAGTGATTCTGAACATTTCCATTCGTTTTTCAACAGCGCATCCGTTTCCTGTCTATATTCCCCCGATGCGCAGGGGCAAAGAATTGTGCTCACTGAATTGAAGCCAATTAATTTTTGGTCTTGCGGCAGATCGCCGGTCAAGTCGGAGTCTGGGGCTCGTAAAGATGAGGACAATCTGTCTGAAATGTCCCCTCTGATCAGTTCAGTAAGGGATCGTACGAACCGCACCATATGTGTCGTTGACTTTTCATATAATGCACTAGTGAGGCGTTTTACTGGGCCGTTGAATGGCACTTGTACAATAGTGACTTTATCCAGAAGTGCTTGGCAGTTTCAGGAAACTTTGATATGATTAGGACACTGTGGCCAACGGTGGCGGTTGTGACAACCGTGGCCATTATTGTGTGACAATCGTGACAATGAATACCACGATGCTGACAAACAGAGCAATAATTTTGTAACCGTTGTAACAATCATGGCAATTAATACGATGACAAACAGAGTAATTGTAACGATTGTGACAATTGTGACAATTTATCGGTTCTGACAATAATCATTGTTGAAAAATATACAAAAATGACAAACAGTGATTGTAACGATTATGACAATCGTGACAGTTGTAACGCTTGTGAGAAGCGTGACGATTAATTTGATGGTGACAACCGTAACGATTGCAACCGTTATAACAATCATCACAATGTTTACGGTTATGACAGTCATGACATAATGTTGGCAGTTGTAATGGTTGTGACATTCTTTGAATTTTATTGTAGCCCTCCCATTTCATCCTCGGAGTTATGCTCATTCCATAAGATGCGGGGTTTTTTTATTGCCATTACGATTTTGCCCCCCAAAAATCTGCATTTTCATGATTTTAAGCAAGTTGACGATTTCCTCTGAACATAGACGTCAATCGGTGGGGGACGGCGGCAAATCCCCCTCCCCCACTTTTCAGAAGCTATCGACGCCCGTGCCTCGAGTTTATAGTCGATGGTCGTACGTGCGACAGCCGAATGAAACATCTGCACACTGAAGGAAAGGGTTGAACATCAAGGCCACTTATCATAATTAAAATGTTCATCATGAGGCGTCTTGTTTCGTAAGAAACGCTCAGCTAATACTACAGTCATCTTTGATGGATGGACCAGCGCCTAATTGTAAGTATAGCAACAGGTTTGTTATATGCTACAAAACCAGCGTTCAGTCCGATGGACGCACTGCGAAATCTAATAACAATAGTGGCAACTTGGACGGCAAACACTGCCGACGCGGCTCGGCGACGTTATAGGCATAAGTAGTTTTACTTTTCGTCCACTGTTAAATTTTTAATTTCAAGCCGGCGCGCTACGATTAATGCACACGAGAATGGACAAATAATTGTTTGGGCGCACTTATGAATCAAGGAATTCTACGTGAATGGGTGTTAAATGATATCTAGACGAAAAAAAAAAGTAACGGAGTGATACCAAGATATCTTGAATTGTGGCTGATTAAATATTCCGCTTGATAGCAGATGTGTCGGTATTCTCGCCAAAGGTTTAGGTACTCGGCACGTTCTGCGATGAAAACGATATAGGTCTATTATTATTTTAAGCTTATTTAATTCTGCTCCATTTCATACAAGCACCCAAAATAACAAAAATAACCTCCAAAATGCATCCATGCATATGAAACAAATAACACAATGAAAATACATCTATAACTATCATGTATTCATAATCAATCAAAAAATAATAGCGTAGTATTTCACCAGTATTTAAATGTTTCATTTAAAACAGCAGCGATGATCATTCGCGTTCTTTAGGGATTGATTGGTTGTCAATGTCAATGTTAAGCCAATTTTCTTAATTTCATAATTTAACTATGAATTAACTAAGAAAGTCCAGCAAATGGGATGTTGCACTTGAAATACAATAAATGAATAATCGTACATGTTGGTAGTTCTTTCCGGTTGCTCGCGATTAGAAAGCCTACACAAAAAAGTGAGATTCGAAAGGGTTGCAGACTGCGTACCGGTAGTGAGTCTATACGTTTTCTTCAGTCAGATAATCAACGTATGGAGTTGCATTGTGGTTGCAATGCACTTTTTTATCGATCGCATTATACGTTTAGTGCTGTATCAACGTCTGACGCCAATATAACCTGGATTGCCTGGTTATTAACATTGATTAAAATTAATTAGAACTAGTGGTTTGGTGGGTTTTTGTTATCAACCTGATCACCTGATTCCGTCAATTTTAAGAGGTGATCTTTTTGTGCCCGATTACCCAACAACAACAACAAAGAGAAGGGGTTTGCCCCGGTGTTTCTGGCCTCCTGATATTACTCCCATGCGGAGTCCTTAGGAGACTAGAACCAACCAAGAACCAACAAAGAAGAACCACGACAAAACCAAAGGTTAATCGGAGATCAGCCCGATCACCCAATAAATCCAGCAGCTTGCTTACATCTACAGAGTAACGAATATGGTTCATCAGCCGTACCGTGTTGGGTGGTGCAAAAAGAAGGAAACCCACTTTTGACAGCAATTTTCACCTACTCTTTGAGCATATTTGAAACATTCAATTGAATGGTATTAAAATGTTGATCTTTAACCATAAGTGACGAAGAAATGATAGCAAATGCATATTTTGTCTCTGAGAAATGGTAGTTTAAAACTTTCATGTGCCAAACCTCTTTGTCCCCGGACGTCTTTATTCCATGCGCTTGACTGAGCTTCGGAGCTTCATTTTAAAGACAAAAAAAACACTACACGAGACTTACACGTCGACAACAGTGAGTTCAGTGACTTGTATTCAAATTATTCTTGCGATTTTTGTAATGATTTTTTTTCACCACGTATGGTTGAAGAGCTATACTTCACTTCATTATAAAAACAATTCACCCGATTCAAATAAGTCAAGTAAGTAGGTTAAAATTCCTGTCAACAGTAGGTTTTCTTCTTTTTTAACCACCCTGAATAAAATATTGTTATGTTGTCGACACAGGCCGACGAACTTATTACAACACGGCGAGGGGGGGGGGGGGGCTGTGGAAGGTAGAATGTGAATCGTCCACAAATATTTGCTGAAAAATGCTTTTAATGAATTGTTCTTCCTGCTATATAAATCATTAGCATTAATTTACACTGATAATTATTGTTCTCAAAAGCCAGCTAGTCAACCAAATTATGAAAATGAAAAAAAAACCGACTGTTTGATCGCTGTTTACTCTATTTGAACTTTGTTGTTGCCTCGAAAGGGGTAAGATACACAATAGAAGACATGACTTAATGGTTCGCAGCTACACTGTATTGTAATTAATTGATTTATTTCCTTGTAATGTATGGATGTAAGAAAGTACTGTATAGGCCTATGTATACTCATACGAATGGGAATATTTTTGCTGTTAATTTTATTTCTTTTCAATTTAATTAGTATCAGTGTATTTACCTGATAGAATTCAGCCTATTGTATGTACATATTAATTTATTAGCTTAATTTGTAATTACAGGTTCCAGGTCTTGTACAAGCATATGCTTTTTACCTGGATTCCGCGTATCATTGTTTGTCATTCTTTATCTAGTTTCCTGTTTATTATGTTGTTTGTGCTATGATATGAAAAAATAAACCATAACCATACGTTTTTCTGCATTAAGATACATTAAGAGGAAAACTGGTGAGGCACGAGTTTGGCGCTGCCACTACTTCCGATGTGATCCCATGAAGAGTTCTTTTGGAGAAAATAGAACGCTCCCTGGAAAAGAGTTGCACTATACCCCTAGTCAAAGTTGTCTTTATTCATTTTAGTAGAAAATGTGTGAACATGTTTCTTCATTTTGTTCATGAGTAATGATTGAAACAAATAGGCAACTTGTTTGTAATTTGACGACGTCACACTTGGATAAACATATCAGTATTAGGGTTGATGTTCATATTAGGTTTCAAATTAATTCGTCGTTCCGTTTGCAAGAAACTCTACGGAGAATTATTGCTCAATAGACAAAAAAAACCAGAAAAACATACAATGAACAAAGACAAAACCAAAGGATGATGGGGGATCAGCTCTATCCCCCATCAGCCAATAAAGCTAATAACCTCAAGCCAATGGTCACAATTCAACCTCCCAGTAATGGGATGTTGGTCTCGTCAGACACGACGGTCAAACATTTACCCTCCATTTTTTTTTATTCCACATTGTTTACGAACTTAACTTCTGCAAACGATTCCATAATTGATGGTAGGAGAAAGATCACAACTTTTTTTCTTACCTGCTTTTTGAGAATCACGCAGCTCTTGGTCACTCGCCGATTAACAGATGAGGCTTCTTAAAAAGTCGGATTGATGTCAAACACTCAGCTTGATCAAATTTGTTTATCGTGCACAGAGATAGTCCAAGCAATACGTCTAACCAGGCTTTGAACATGACATTTTCAGTGGGCCTAATATGGGAGGCTAAGCTGCTGCAGATTTGACTTTGAAAAAGATGAAACAAAATTGGACCCCGTTGAGAGAACGCGTCACTTTTAGACGAAGCCTTTGGGTAGTATCTGCAAGCTGGGATCTGAAATACCGACAGTCTGGGTCACGCAGTGAAGTGTGGAATCGATATCCGGTATACGCATGCCCCTGACACTATTTCAACAAGTCCTCAGCTGGCTGGGCACGGTGCTTGTTTTCCCGCCAATTTCATCTGACGTTTTGATCTCCGTCCGCAACTTCTGGGGTATCATGATCCTCGTCGTGTCCTCGTCCCAGACGATTTTGTGATTGACACCGTGTAGCTCACAGATCTTTAGCACAGCGCGCTTCATTCAAGCAGCGCGCGCCACCGCGCATACATGAATAAATTACAGCTGCTCCACCTGGGCGTTCATGCGCACTGGTGACGTGGGTGATTAGTATTCACGCCCACACGCAGAGGTTTGATAGCTCTCGTTTTAGATTGGCAGACACAAACTGGGTCATTGGTTTGCGCATGAAATGGCTAGTCGCATTTCCAAGATAGTTAGCCCTGTGCGTGACAGAGATAAATACCTGTACCAAAATCCCCCTCAAAGGAACAAGACTGCAAAACATTTCCAAGAACAAAATTACGTCCTCTCAATTCCAAATTCTATCCGGAAGGGTATACCCCTAGATGACCTAAGTGACTTCGGTCAGTGACATCAGGGGCTAATGGAATTGGAAACTATTGTAATAGGATCCGACAAATTGATGGACCGCAGATGATGTATTACCTACAGTTGCATAAAGGATTCTGGTGTAATTTAGCTGCAGTTGATGGCGCGTTCCCCGGGCTGTTTTTGAGTATCACCTCGAAAAAAGATATTTTCTTGACCAATTGATATTTTCCTAGCAATATAAAAAGTTCTTCACTTTTGAATGAGACATCGAACGAACAAATCCACCGTTCCCCGGGCTGTTTTCGAGTATCACCTCGAAAAAAGATATTTTCTTGACCAATTGATATTTTCCTAGCAATATAACAGTTATTCACTTTGGAACGAGACACTGAACGAACCAATCCACCGATGTCTGCTTTTTGAATCATTTCTTTACAAAATTCGATAGTATTTGCCAGACAACAATTCAGCTCTCGCATTGCGGGTGTATTTGTGCGCAAAATAAAACTCCATTTAAAATTCAAATAAAATTTGTTTGGAGAATTTTTTTAAAAAGAATACGGGGCATGCAGCTTGATGTTCATTTTTTATTATAGGTACTCAAATTGATAGCCTTGTTTTTTTGTTGCAGTCAGATACGTTAACGGGCACTGGCCGTACTGGGTTTTGTTTGTTGACTTAATTATAGAATATAATGTGGAAACCATTGATGATCAGCCTGTATACCTTGCATGCTATCTGGCCTATTACATGATAAAATAATGTTATGTCTCTTGGCATAAAAAGGAAACCCTGGCCCGAAACCAGACTGTCTTCAGCGTTGCGTCTTTGTTGCATTTGGCGCATGCGCAGCTGATCTCCTTAAAGCATCAAATGTATCTGCCTGCATGGGAGTAATCATCTTTCACGTGACCAATACTTCACCAGTGAGAATGGCTAGACCGGAAGATGTCATTTGTTAATTGAATATAAATCACCAACATAATCTCAGCACCGTCGCTATAGCTCTGGGCATTAGGGGCGGGGCCCAATCGCCCCCCCACTGAGATTTTGAGTTTCTACAAAAATTATCATTGATCTACATGACGCCATGGGCGTCAATCCTGGGGGGCAGGGGGACTGCCCCCCCCCCACTTTTTGAAGGGTGGGGGACACAATCAAATGTCCCCCCCCCCCAGATTTTTGAACTCGTGTCTCATTTACAGGGCCCTATTATGTACTCCAATGTATCTTTTACTTAGAAAATATTGGTTAAAGTGGTCAGAAATTGCCTCAGATAGCACCACAGAGCATTTAGAATCCAAAATGTTTCGGGGCCCTTAAGCGGGCCCCGAACCCCACGCCTATAGCTCAGAATTCTGGTAGCTGATTCAATGACTCCAACCTCGAAAACAATGTTCAAAAAAATTTCTTATGCCTTTAGCTGAGAAAACCTCGAAAATTATGTTTAAATTATTACCTTTTGTGCTAAGATAATTATTGGTTAGTGTGGTAAGAAATTGCCTCAGATCACACCACAGAGCATCGAGAATCCATTTTTTTTCGGGGCCCTTAAGCGGGCCCCGAACCCACGCCTATAGCTCAGAATACCGATAGCTGATTCAATGACTCCAACCTCGAAAACGATGTTAAAATAATTATCTTTTGCTAAGAAAATATTAGTTAAAGCATGGAGGAAAGTGGTAAGAAATTGCTTCAGATCACACCACAGAACATCTAGAATCCAATTTTTGTTCCAGCCCCCAGCGGCCTGCTACGCACTAGCGCGGGCCCACAGTACAAAAAAAAACATACTTGTGGATAAGTTGTGCGCTTATGCTTTTTGCCCACGGGGGAAGTTGCTCATCAGCCCCCGTGACGGGCCTGCGTACATTGTCCACCATAAATCAAACATTAAACAAAATTAACGATAATAAAATTGGCGCCTTTTATTTCTCGGAATAAAAAAAGACTTGTTTTCTTTTTTTTAAATAGATTGCAACCCACACCGAAAGAATGAGCAAATTGCAACTTAACCTGAATCCCAGGGCGTCAAACAAATTGAATTTCTGATGTTAGAAATCAAGACTGACAATATGACCGTGAGGGTCCTTGAATTGAGGCAAAGACATCGGCAAGATAAAATAAATAATTTTATTTTGAGTATAGACTCGACGCTGGGACATTAAAAGATTAGCCTACTTATCAGACAAAATCAAAAGTGACAATTGACGTGACCGTGCCAATCCTTGACCTGCTATTAAACAGAAAATAAAGAACGTCCCGAAATAAGATTTTAAAATGTCAATCAGTCTTCTCAGTAAAGATGAAATTGCGAGAAATGTCTTGATAGAACAAAAGGGTGATATGTTATGATATTTTATTTTGCAAGATAAACATCATTTGGGAATAGTGCTGGATAGGTATAATTTAATTTATAGCAAGCGTTGAAAAATGAAATCAATGTCATTCCTGGCAATTTGAAGAAATGAAAAGTAGTTACATTTCCCGATAAAAATAAACTAGCTATATGTTTTCATACCTTCTTTTTATGCAGTTTATTGAACATTAAAATTGCTTGGGAACATGGAGACAAATTTAAAAGTATTGTGCAGGTATAATAGTGACCATAATATGTCAGGGACCAATAGAAATGGTGCGCATCAGGGAAATGCAGATCACATAAACATTTTGGGGGTTATTTTTACAGGCCCACAACATCTACATCTCACTGTTTGCCCATTGCCAACATTGCCCAATAAAATAACCACGCGAAACGGTGATTTGTTTTCCACTGAGCCGCATACGTCTTTGTCATTATTTTTAATGGTCCACATTAAAGGGAAAATACAACATTTGCAAACATCAAAAAATAAAACTACCAAATCATTTTGAAATACCTTGCTGGACTGTTAGTGAATGACAGTGTAAAGCATCCTGTAAAATCATGACACCTGGTATACTGTCATTTTCAAGAAAAGTGCTATTTTTGTACCAATTTCCAACGCTGATCGGCCGATCAGCGTTGGAAAAAACTGGCTTTTTTTCAAATACTGGCCCCATTGACCATCGCACTTGTTTGCAATCGATTACACACACTATGAACGGGTACAAGCCAGCTAGACTGGTTCCCTGACCTTACAATTTCCCAATGTATGTAAACTGCTCTGTTTCTTCTTCAATGGAGTCAGGGAACTAGACTACAGGAAAATGATTGTTTTTCTTGGTTTTTATAGCATTTACGAACCCAAAACCTCAAAGAAGTCAGTGTAACTATATTTGCTATATATTTCCAACCCCCCAATTCCATCCATTTCTGAAAATTACAGCAAAAGCAAATGATGTATATTCCCTTTAAGTCGTGACGAACGGAAACTTAAAATTTTCGATCAAAGTTGTTGGTCAGAGTTATACATGGTAATCTATACCGATGAAGTTCGAGAAAATCACATCAAGGCGGCGAAATGGGTTTTCCGTAACTAGCTCTCTCGTCTTACTCTTCGTGGGGAGTCAGGTTGGCGTAGCGGTACTTTCCTCGCCTTCCACCGCTGTGACTCGGGTTTGAATCCCTCCTGGGCCAATATGTGGATTGGGTTTTCAGTCCCTGCCTGATTCCGTGGGTTTTCCCCAGAATGTTCTTCTGGGCTTTTCCTCCCACCTCTAAAACTGTAACTTCTTCTCAATGTCTTCTCTCCACAGGTTTCTTCAGTTATGAAATAAAACTAGATTGATTGATTGATTGATTGATTGATTGATTGATTGATTGATTGATTGATTGATTGATTGATTGATTGATTGATTGATTGAATGAAATGATTAATAATAATAATAATAATAGTACAAGCCAAGAGACATTCTTCCATCATATTCTGGGATTTTAACCATGTTCCAGGATAAATAATCAAAAAAAAAAAAAATTGGATTTCAGTCCACGCGACGTGCTCCGATTCCAGAATGATGAATACAGCTGTCGCAGCGATGATGACACTTGTGGAAGTGGGCTAACCGTGTTTTGACTACAAATCACATCGCGCGTGGCGGGCGCGGGCGAGTGTGCAGCGCGGAGAGATGATTTAGGCCCGCTTAGAGACAGGACTCAAAAGTCAGCTTGATTATGGTGCGATATGGTGTCGGAGTTTTTAGAGGACGGAATAAAGCGGTGGATCTCTACGTGAGGGATAGGGGGTCTACCCCCTTCGCCCTCCTTGGGCCGCAAAAATAGGGGGGGGGAACATTCAGAAAACCATAGCTTATGCCTGTATAAACCCTCCCCACGGTCAGCTAACCCTCCGTGGCAGCTTAACCGCAAGGGGCACTGGGAGAACAAGTACTCACATCGCCCCCACCGCCACTATACTTACCTGTACCTCCAGTTCGTATATATCATAAACATTATACTTCAATTTTGAAGTGCAGTGCTGAGGGCTTTCACCGTGACATCGACGTAAGCTCTCCTCTCGCGGTCTGATCCAGCGTTTGGCTCAAGAAGGGATGAGTTGGCAAGGGGAGGGGGGGGGGGTAACAGGGATGTGCTACTCTTTCTGCGTGATTTTCTATTTCTTGCGGCCCAATGGGGATAGATTCGCTCGAGTCGAGTCGAGTCTTCTGATGAGGGACTCGAGTCGAGTCATTTGCTCGCAGTGACTCAGTCGAGTCGAGTCATTTACCCTTAGGCACTCAAGTTGAGTCGAGTCGCCAACTGGAGTCGGACTCGAGTCGAGTCATTGACTCAAATCATAACAACTCTGCATGGGCGTAACTTGGGTTAATTTCGCGGGAGGGGAGCACTTGGACTTAAATATTTTCTAAAGGGGGCACTTAATAGCTTTCAAAGAATCAAAAGTTCTTAAGCCTTCCCCAAATTCAGAGTAAAGTATGGGTGTACTATAGGAAGCAAGCTGGGAGCCCTTCCCCGCGTTCCTTCTTTATTTAGTCACGTACAACATGTTCTTGTTATTTCCGAGTGTTGAAACCTAAGTGGGAAAGGGTCTACACTCTTCACACTCCCTGTGAGAGTATTATTTTGCCCTTAAGAAACAATCACTGGCGAGATTTCGTTTGTTTTTATAACAGACAGCAACTTGCGCCTACGGCGATGTCTGTCGAAGAAGAGGCATGTGAAGCTGCTGTCATTTACTCTGAAAACAGCACCGCAAAAAAAAAACCACACACAAGGCGATTCAGGCCATGAACGTGTGAGGAATGACCTCGCGAGAACTCTAATAAAGCGACCAATGATCACTAACAACAAAATGACATAGGTTGCTGTCAACAGGTCAGTATAGGCCCAACAGATGGACTGGTGGTATTATCTTCCAATAGTAGTCTACATAATGGTCCTTGAAGAGGTAATTATAATGGGTATATAATAGCCAGTCAATTTAGGTCGATTGAGGGTCAGTAAAGGGTCAATAATATGATTAAGGTGCATAATTAACATTTATTTTATTCTAAAAATGGCATTATGTTTGGCCATTTCGTAGTACCTTGCACGTGTCTTATTTTGTGTAAAATACCGGTGATTTCACGATTATCGTGTTAAAATGCAAAACTGTCACTTTTAATTAATGAAACAAGCAACAACTCAGTTAAATACTGAAAAGTGAGTTTTACAATTACACCAACGGTGTCAGGAAAATATTCCCTGTATGATTGAGTATTCCATTTCATAAGCCATTTCATAAACATGTGTAAGTAAACATTGTTTATAAAACATTCAAGAACAAGATGGTCGCACTGGCATTTTCAACAGCGAAAATTGCTCAGCGAAGATTAATTCGTTCTTGTTTGACATGTACATGTATATAGATGGAATCCAATGCTTTTGTTTCTCGGAAACTAAATGTTCCGAACGAGGAATGTCGATGGGAATTTAAATTCTTCCGTAGTGAGCGATAAACCAACTGGCGGCGCGGGGGACGGGTCGGCCTGACGCCGGTGACCATCTTCCCAACGCCATTAGGCCTACTTCTCCTCCAACTAAATCATGCTGTATAGTGCAATTCACTCAATTACAGATTTTCCTGGCCAATTTCACACCTTGCTCATTCATGCTCCCTCATGCAAAACTTTCATTCTAATTTGCACACAAATGGGAGAGCGTTTTGACATTCGGTTCAATTGATATAGTCCATGTAATAGACCACGGCGATTGCCAGGAGACTTGCTCCGTGGATAACCAGTGACACTCGGACTACAATTTATATAGCGACAGTTCCAAATATTTCAGGGGATCTTTGCATTGAATATACGTAAGTTGTGCATAGAACTTCGTGAGCTTTGGTTGTAGTCCCGCTCGGGCAGTCAAGAGTTATTGGGAGTCTACCCGATGTTCCCCAATACCGGTGTTCCCCGAAATCCTTAGGGTTAGGATTAGGGTAAGGGCCCGGGGAACATCGATATTGGGGAACATAGGTATGCACCCGAGTAACACGTTCAATGAAATTGGGCAGTTGCATTAGCTAGATGTCCAACATGACTTGTGTTAGGCCTACACAGGGTGGCTCAAAATAAAGGAAATCTACCTTTGACAGCACTTGTCCCCTACTTTTTTTCAATTGTTTCTTCGCACAGTAAAGTGTAGCCCTTTAACCATGCATGGTGAAAAAAAAACTTTAGTACAAGTTGCAAGAATAGTGATATTGTGCTAATTTGAATACAAGTCACTAAAATCTGTCTTGTCCACGCGGTATTCTATTTAAATTTGACGTTTTTGTAGGTCACAAAAATTAGAAACATTGCCAACAAAATGGTTTGACCTGATAACTTTGATTGAGGCTTGCGATTATTCATGTCAGTGTTAAGATCATCTACCCAAGGAGCTGTAGGCTTAAGTTCACTGTTGCATAACATTACATAACAATCAAATGTAACGGTTGTTACCCTTTCAAATGTTAACATGGGCTTCATTGTTAGCGCGGTCTTTTCAAATGGTAATGTTCAAGCATGCATTGGTGCATTTTGTGTTCAGAGTATACCTCCGTGGACAAGCAGGTTACGCACATGAAATGTTCACATTATATTGCTCAGAGACAAAATATGCAATTGCAACGATTTTTTTTGTGTCACTTATGCTTAAATGTCAGTACTCTGATTAGCTACTAATCAAAAATTTAAAATAATGTTTAAAATAGGTAAAAAGTGCTGTCAAAAGTGGATTATCTTTATTTTGAACCACCCTGTAGTGTTAAACCATGGTCTTAAATTGCATTACTTTTGAGAATTTTGTTTATAAAGGAAAATAGGAAAGCTAGAGAAGAACATACACAAAATGCATCACATGCCTTTAAAAGGGGCAGTTGTCAAAGTGATAGAAGGAAAGGGTTGGACAGTTGCCAATAAAATACTGCGTAAAAATACCAACGTGACCAGTTTTTTTATTGGTGTGTTCACTTGGAGGAAATGTCACATTAACAAAAAGATATAAAAATAAATTTCTTTAAATACAGCTAATTTTCTTATCGCCAGTACGATTGACGTATAGCGAAATGCAAATACCAAATTAGGTTGATTCCTAATTCCATTGCATTTTCTTTAAAAAATGAATACTTCGATTGAAGTCAGCCCACTCGGTGCAAAGTCGAAAACCACCATGAAATGGGATTTTTTTTGATCACACGAAAAAATTGGACCACAAGCTATATTTCGAAAAAAAATATCAACGAAAACGAATGCTCTATAGCAGCGTATAAGAAACCGCATTCGTACTCAACTCTTGAACCACTTGAAATGGAATGAACATTCTTTCTGATTGAATGAACATGCTACGAAATTGGACGGGAAAACCTACATTAATAATGTGGGCGAATAATGAGCTATTTGTCCCTTTGTCTCCAACTCGACGCCTCTGCCGAGTAGTCCCATTAAAATGCATCCGATCATTACTTTATTGGGTTAATACCAGGACAAAAACGCGGTTAATACCAGGAAATTGATTGTTCAGTGTCCCACAGTATTATTTTATAAAATGAAATTCATCATGACGCTAGTCCGCTTCATCTTTAATTCATTCTGTAAACCTATTGGTGTCGCTTCGTTGTATAGAGTAATGCATGTCATTAATCATATCGACATTATTTTGTGTCATGGACTTCAAGTTTTCCCTTTTATTTGCTGCTTTATTACGCCGTGAAATGGCGTCGCCGACAAACACACTATATGTACATATACTTGCATGCCACATGGAATTTTTTTTTCTTGCACACAAAGTGTTTTATTTTGTATTAATTGGTTATATTTTTTAGATGATCGCAACTGTTTCTCAAAAACCTTCATTATTTCTTGTTATCATACCAAAAATATTCCATATTTTCTTTACAATAGCTTATACCGATGTTATAGTATCTCAAAATGTCTCTACAGGGTGGCCAAAAAAAGTTTACACTTTTTCAGACTCAGATTTCTCAAAATTGGGGAGACTTATTGAACTTCTTTTAAGATATCCCTGAACTACAAGTTCTTGGTGGTATATGTCAAAACGGCGTTGAAAATAAAGCCTAAATTAGAAATGACAGCCATTTAAAGAAAAATGGTTAAAAAAAACCCAGTTTGTCCACATGTACGCGTGTATCAGATATGGTCTTTGTTAATACATGCGCCTATTGTTTTAACCATGTTAGAGACACGGGTTTGGAAAAATAGATTTTAGACCATTTTTCTATAAATGTCCGCCATTTCTTAATTTAGGCTTTATTTGCAACGCCGCCTTCACCATATACCAACAATATCTTGTAGTTTAAGGGAAAAATCAACATGTCTCCCCTATTTTGAGAAATCTGCGTCTGAAAAAGAGTAAACATTTTTTGGGGGGGAACCCCTATGTATTTCTCTGATATCTTACATCTTGCAACATCTTACATCGTTCTCGTAGTACATCTTAAACAATACAGAGCTAACATTGGCTATACACAGACGCCGAAAACCAAATGTTAAGATTCGATGTCACACCAGTGACGTCACTTCAATGGACATGTCACCTGGAAAATGAGTTAGGCCGCTTTAATAACATATCAAAAAAAATGAGTTCCACATGGAATAACATTCGATTGAATGCAGCCATCAAATAAATGCCCTGTCATCGTGGAATGCTGTGTTGCTGTCAACGGTTCATATCTAGCGAGGTGATCAACAACATTAATGTTATTCAACACATGAATGTTATGACATTCATACGTCGTACTCAGTGGCCCGCTTAAGGGCCCCGAAAAAAATTGGATAAATTGGATTCTAGATGTTCTGTGGTGTGATCTGAAGCAATTTCTTACCACTTTCCTCCATGCTTTAACTAATATTTTCTTAGCAAAAGATAATTATTTGAACATCGTTTTCGAGGTTGGAGTCATTGAATCAGCTACCAGAATTCTGAGCTATAGGCGTGGGGTTCGGGGCCCGCTTAAGGGACCCCAAAAAATGTTGGATTCTAAATGCTCTGTGGTGCTATCTGAGGCAATTTCTGACTACTTAAACCAATATTTTAAAGCAAAAGATACACTGTAGTAAATAATAGGGCCCTGTAAATGAGACACGAGTTCAAAAATCTGGGGGGGGGGCATTTTGATATCGTGTCCCCCACCCTTTAAAAAGTGTGGGGGGGGGGGACCAGTCCCCCTGTCCCCCCAGGATTGACGCCCATGGCGTCATGTAGATCAATGATAATTTATTTAGAAACTCAAAATCTCAGGGGGGGGGGGGGCGACTGGGGGCCGACAAGGTTTCATGGGGGGGGGCGGTCGCGCCCCCCCCCACGCCCCCCGGTGGCTACGCCACTGGTCGTACTGTTCCCCAAAACTTACAATACCTCCCTCAACACTGGTGGAACAAATCAAATGTCAGAAACACATGTAAACACGTAGAATACTTCTGAATTCCAAATCGTGAAAATACTTCATCGCCAAGAACACGATGGGGTGCATGCGCATGCGCAGTCAGCCGCTCGTGGACCACACAAAACGTCGGTCGCTGTGGGATGTTTTCGTTTCAACAATTTAAGTCAAGCAGCTCCGAACTTTCATGTCAACAGCCATTGGCCAAAAAATGATTGAAATTCCTCAGTTTAATAATGATTATGATATCTGTGTTGTTGTTTTTGACTAATTGCAAGACTACTTTTCAGTATGGGGCTGAAATGTTCAATGTTTGTTAGTCCATATGACTGCAAGGGCGGATCCAGGGGGATTTTTTTTTTTTAATGACTTCGCAATAAAGGCAGGTGATGAGTACACCACCATCTTTTCCTCAAAAACATTGTTTAAAGTGGTCAGAAATTGCCTCAGATCGCACCACAGAGCATCTAGAATCCCCCCAAAAAATTCGGGGCCCTGAAGCGGGCCCCGAACCCCACGCCGTCATTTTTTGGGACACACTTTTTGGGGACCAAATTTTTTTTTTGCCCCCCCCCAAAAAAAATTGTGTTCTGGATCCGCCCTTGTATGACTGGGTCTACCTCCACCACGTGGTAGATCGATTCGGTATAGCTTATAATCACAAACAATTTACCATCTGACCCATTGTTTTACAACCATAAAACTGTCAAGGTTTCTGACATATATTTGCTCCATCTTGGCTCATTTACGTATCAGTTTATAGCAAATGACTTACCAAAGTCTTTTCAAAATATGTTCATTTTAAACACGCATATTCATTCGTATCATACCAGATCTGCCAAAGATTTTCATATTCCTTATGTACGCCTTTCCAAATCATTTAATTGCGTATCATTTCAAGGTCCTAAATTTTGGAATTCTCTAGGTAATAATTTTAAATCAATTAAAAGCATATCCGTCTTCAAGAAACAACTCATACTCTGGCTAGTGGGTAACTATTGTCAAGACTGATATATGCAATATGTATTCTGTTTATTTCATATACCTTTGTGATCACCTGCATCCCTTAGATACCTTTATTGTCGAACGGAATTGTCAGCCTCTTGGTGTTGTCTTGTCGTGTTTGTCCTATGTCTCCTTATGTGTAGCATTAACTTAAAACAACTTAAATGTTGTGTACGTTTATTGTCATTATAATTCATATGCCATTTTCAATGTATGTCAGTACACAATTTAAGGGGATCTCCGGTTTACAAGCTCTGCTTTCTTCGAGACCTCCTCCACTTGTTGCTTAATTAAAGTTTCATTATTACATGTACTTGTACTGTTATTTCCAATGAAGTGAATAAGTGGAAAATAAATGAACTGAACTGAACTGTCAACCAGACGATTATAGTTTTTAATCGCTTAATAACACCTAATACATGAGACAACTTGTAGAACTTTCATCTGCACTGCCCCATCAGTTCCATTTTGCCTGAGACTTAAATTGGTGCCCTTGAGATAATTGTTATTAAGCTAAAAATAAAAATTTAAAACAAATTTAAAAAAAAACTCGCCCATTAAATCTCAAAGAGCAGCACCGACCGACCGGATTTTCTCGGCGGACGTCTGTCTGATGATCGCTGGAGAGTACGGCGCGGTAAATCGTGATTTACTAACAGAAGTACTAATCATGAACCCTATAACCGTGTATTGCTGCATGCAACATTTTGTTACCAGTACTTGTAGCGGCATGCATTGGTTGAACATTAATCAGACTTGTCGGGTGGATGTTTGTAGGAAGCGATGTATATGGTATGCCTGACGTACGAAGGGAGAAGTGGCGGTGAAATACGGGGTGCGTACTGCGATAGCAGGGAAATATATACGAGTGAGGGTTCATGTCTGCCCGCGACGTCAAGATTTATATTACTTAGGCCTAAATGTTTAATGTTGAATTCCATTTGAATGTCAGTTAAATAAATACAGTTTCGACGTGGACAAGTCAAAAGCTCCTTGTTTGCAAAATACCAATATTGAGATATAATTGTAGGCTTAAATGAAAGGGCCGCACCGTCAATAATAACAAGTCCACTCGATCATGCAATCAATTGTTGACATTTGTGAAATAGAATTAGGTCTAAATACAGGGCATTGCAAAAAGACGCTAGCACATGTATACAAATAATGAATGTTTATGAGTGCAATGGAAAGAATAATTTCATGAGGTGATGCAGATGGAATGTTCCATTCCACGAGGCGAATATGGAACACTTATTGTGAAACATACATTATTTGTTGCATACAACACCTGTTTAAATCCTCGTCATCTGATTGGTCAGAGTCACCAACAGTGTGACCGTGCAATGGAAGTTCTGTTCACCGTCAAGTAGAACTTCTATTTTTTCGGTGCATGGGTTGGGACTTATGCAATGACACGTGACCAACAACCTACCAATCAGATGAGATGACGAGGATTTATCCAGGCGTTGTATGAAGTGTAAACCCGAATTTTTGACAGCAGTTTAGATCGTCATCATCAGTCAGTCAATCAGTCGGTCAGTGACCCGGTCAGAGGAAAGAAAGATGGGCCTTAACTTAAGATCCAGCAGAAACGAAACCAATTTGGCATACAGGGTGAGTAAAAAAAAAAACGAAACCCAAATGTTAGGACCATTGTTTTAGTGAAGTTCTGCATGTATCTCTTTTAAAATCTAGGATATGAAAGCCCGATTCATAAGCCTTTTTAATACTAATAATAATGGCTTCTTTTATAGCGCTCATCTCCTTCACGAAGTGACTCTCCTGGCGCTCCATTATATTACCCTGGCTTTAGCACGGCTGCCATTTTGGCGCTCAAGCATTGAAGGAATTTCTTCCTACCTGCAGGTACACATTTACTACACCTGGGTGGAGAGAGGCAATCGTAGTAAAGTGCCTTGCCCAAGAGCACAAGCACTGTGTTCCCCGTCACGATTCGAACCCATGTACCACGGCACACGAGTCGAACATCGTAACCACTGGACCACAGCACCCTTTTTTAGTACAGGAATCATTCAAATCACTCAATAAAGACATGTAGGCCTACTTTTCAAGTTACAGAATTTTAAACACAACCACCGTTTTAAGGTTCTGTCCGCGGAACACAAAAAAGTTTAGTGTTCTTTCAGCAAAACGAAAGCAAATCACATAGGGATGTGTGTGAATTGTTTTCGTTTTGCTGAAAGAACGCACACCTTTTTTTTTTGCGATCCGTGGATAGAACTTTAAAACGGTGCTTGTGTTTAAAATTCCGTAACTTGAAAAGTACATGAGTGATTTGACAGATTCTTGTACTAAAAGAAAGCTTATAAATTGGGCTTTCATGTCCTAGATTTTGAAAGTGCAACATGCAGAACTTCACTAAAACAATAGTCCCAACATTCGGGTTTCGGGGTTTTTTTACTCACCCTTATTGCGGAGTAAATTGCAACCATGCATTTTCTTGTGTATGTTGACGACTCCGCAGGGCTTGGCACGTTTTATTGAAATTACCGAGTTCCTGGGATGGGCATCAAAGTGGGGCCTAGAGATCAATAAGTTTCATGACATTATAATGTAAAAAAAAATCGGTTTCGCAACTATAACCTGAAATGTTTCGTCTATTTTAATGCTATACTTACGTCAACCGGTCATTGTGAAAGGGGCATTACCACCTGAAATTCCAGAAAATTGTATGTTTTGGATTGCTTACTTATCCTATTTCAAAGGTCTGGTTGAAAGGAAACAAACCTAATGTCTTACCGTTCCCGAGAAAGACGAAAAACCCCGGTTGTTTACATCGGACGGCATACGCATACGTATTTCCAGCCGTGTCCATTCAATGTACGGTAAACGTTGTGTGTGTGTCACGTCACCAATACACAAATGTTGTTTCTCGCACGTCCGTAGAATGATGCAATGTGCAGCATGATTCACAACTCAACAGCACTCAGGAGGTCGATTTTGGAATCAAAAATGTCCCCAAAATTCGTTCTCGCATAGTTCTGGCAAGAATAACACATAAACGCCCAGTTTTTAAAGGGGTGATTCTGTGGGCGTTGTTTAAATGCTCTTTCAGTTAACATCATTTCATTTGAAACGCGTTTTGTAGCCCAATTGAGCGCATTCCAGGAACTTGTTTATTGAGGTTTTGCATTTGTTGAATATTGTCAGCGTTCCAGACGACATCGACGCATTCCTATCAAAGGTTTCGTGACATGAACCAACACAAGTAATCAATGAAATCATAGAAAAAGCCAAAGCGATCACTGTACTTTTGTACATCATTAAATCAACAATGTCAGCGTTTTTTGCTCTCTGTATCCGGGTCGCTTTACTGTGCACATATTGACACACTTGAAACTCACGAAGATGTCTGTACAAAACAAACATTGATGAATTAATGGCCGGCGCCGGGATTAAAAAATCGTTTGGGTTGAGCTTTTGGGCGGGAAATATAGTCTATACGGGTTAGTTGGCGGGAAATAAATTGGCGGGAAATACATTGGCGGGAACTTCGGAGGCTGCCAGCCGCACTTAAAGGGTTGCAGGCCAGTAAACAGGCCTACGCAGGCAAGGGCAGATCCAGAACACAATTTTTTTTAGAGGGGGGCGGGGAATTTAGTCCCCCAAAAAGTGGGGCCAAAAATTACGGTGTGGGGTTCGGAGCCGGCTGAAGGGCCCTGAATTGTTTTTTTTTAATTCTAGATGCTCTACCGTGCGATCTGGGGCAGTTTCTGACCACTTTGAGGAGAAGATGGTAGTGTACGCCGTGTCTGCCTTTATTGCGACGTCATTTAAAAAGCCAAAATTGGCAAGGGGTTGACCTTACATTTCTAATTCAAATTTGGCAAGGGGTTAACCTTACATTTCTAATTCAAATTTTGCAAGTGGTTATCCTTACATTTTTAATTCAAATTTGGCAAGGGGTTAACCTTATATTTTTAATTCACATTTGGCAAGGGGTTTACCTTACATTTTCATTCAAATTTGGCAAGGGGTTAACCTTACATTTCTCATTCAAATTTGGCAAGGGGTTAACCTTACATTTTTAATTCAAATTTGGCAAGGGGTTAACCTTACGTTTTTAATTCAAATTTGGCAAGGGGTTAACCTTACATTTCTAATTCAAATTTGGCAAGGGGTTAACCTTACATTTCTAATTCAAATTTGGCAAGGGGTTAACCTTACATTTCTAATTCAAATTTGGCAAGGGGTTAACCTTACATTTCTAATTCAAATTTGGCAAGGGGTTAACCTTACATTTCTAATTCAAATTTGGCAAGGGTTTAATCTAACATTTGTTATTCCAATTTGGCAAAGTTAACTTTACATATTTAAGTCACATTTGGCAATGGGTTAACCTTATATTTTTAATTTAAATTGAGCAAGGGGTTAACCTTACATTTCTAATTCAAATTTGACAAGAAGGTAACCTTACATTTTTGATTCAAATTTGGAAAGGGGTTAAACATTACATTTTTTGTTCAAATTTCGTAATTTTACATTTTAAATTCAAATTTGGCAAGGGGTTAACCTTATATTTCTATTTAGATTTGGCAAGGGGTTAACCTTACATTTTTAAGTCAAATTTTGGCAAGGGGTTAACGTTATTCTTTTGATTCAAATTTTGTAAGGGGTTAACCTTACATTGTTAATTCAAATTTTGCAAGGAGTTAATCTTACATTTCTAATTCAAATTTGACAAGGGGTCAACCTTACATTTGAAATTCTAATTTGGCAAGGAGTTAAACTTACATTCCTAATTCAAATTTTGCAAGGGGTTAACTTTACATTTTGAAGTCAAATTTGGCAAGGGCTTAACCTTATATTTTTAATTCAAATTGAGCAAGGGGTTAACCTTACATTTCTAATTCAAATTTGACAAGGAGTTAAGTCAGTGAAAGTCAGACAAAGTCAGTTACGAAGCTCAGGCTTAACCCTAGCCTTATCTAAAGCTTAATACCACTGAGTATGACCTGTACATGTAGTATGCATTTCTTTTTGTGCACAACACATGTAGTATTCCGTGGTATTTGGTACTTGACCCCTCAGGAAGTTAGCTGGGACCGTCTTTCAATACAGAAAAAATGCACTGTCTTGTCATTGTTTGGGTAAATTAAAGACATGAAAAGGAAAAGGCGAAAAGAAAAGCTTGGAGGAAAAAGAGACATTTTTAACCGTCTTCATTCAGAGGCTCAATGATTGTTGTAAAACAGGGATACATGGATTTTTTTTCCATTGAAAATATATTTTTTTTGATAATGTAATTAAGACAATCTCCCCCTGAATGTCTCCATTATGTCCTTGTCCTTGCAATTACGGGGAGTATGTCATTCAGGATCTCGGTCATGTTGTCTTGCGGGAAAATTTCGTGAAATTAAACTGGATGGAATCTGATTAACCGTCTTCTCATTAACCGAATGAAATTTATTAGGAGACATGTAAACAAAAAAAAGGAACAATAAAGACGGACAATAACGTGCGCTGGAAATGTTTCAATGCTTTACGTCTTTGTCTGCAGTGATGCCTAGATCCATTAGCTAATGAGAACCTCCAAATACAGGGTAGTAAGGTTATAGAATTTAAAATAAACAGAACAGACGAAATGGGTCGATTTCTTCTTAGGTTTTGCAACTTTTAATAGACGAATCAAAAAATATTGTCATGTCCGGCCCGATTCATTTCGGATTATGTACAGGAGGGACAGGCTTTCGATAACACGGTAATTAAAAACAACATCTGTTATTATGTCATCCAATAAATATGAATAAGAAAAGTTTGGGGCGTCTCAATATTTATACAACCCCTTTCTGTAATAATAAACACGGCTAGAACTTGGAATAAAAAAAAGTCAGATGTGTTTTTTTGTTTTTGTTTTTTTGTTTTTTACAATGACAATGCTACTCGTACACCACAAACGTAACACTAAATGCGAGAATAAAAACCTGTTCACTGCGGCCAGTGTGCTGGTGTCCTAATGAAATCTGTGTCAAGTGAATCTAACCTGGACAGCCCCAACCTTTGTATTGCGGCCAGTAATGAAAGTTGCCAGCAATTGATGTTCAGAGCAATATTATGATGAATATTTTAATGAAATAAAACAAGTTAGCGTTACATCACAGCTCTAAAATGTGCATGGACCTTTTTCCCACAGATTTTTCCAAGTTTAACTGCATAATTGTGTTTGGTAGTTTCTGAAATAATTAAAATCCAAAAACCACTGTCAGATTTGATGAAGTAATTAAATAAAAAACTGCTAAATCAAATCCTTATTCAATGGCTAAACATGGAGAACAAATTTGTGCTTTTGACGTTTTGAGAAGCACGTAACAAAGCTCAATAAATAACATTTGAAACTATTCATTTGAATATAAATAACAATTCAATCAGAATTTTGCTGAAAACTTCAAATTTAAGAAGTATTTTTTTCCCTTCGCATTCTACTAAAATGTCAATTAAAATATTTTACAAATGATATTTAGTTTAAAAAAAAGACAGTGAAGTATAAGTTGTCAGTTGGCAATTCGTTGGATTGTGATCGTCCAAGCATTTTTTTATATTAAATTCGAAACAAGAACAAGTTAAGTCCAGACATTGAAATGTATCTTTTGTGTACTAGATCAGTACAAATATTAACAAAATACTACTTCATTCAGAGAGAAAGCCAAAGAAATAGGAAAAAATTAGGGGGAAGACTGTAGATGAATTGATGTAGCCACATTTTGGGAATGAACAGTTTTTTCTATTTTGCCCCTGGTTTTTTTCCCAGAATGTTTTTGTTTTGTTTCATTATATCACAGTTCATGAACGTATTCAATCAAAAACCTGATTTGTCTATAAATTAAGAGAGAACTCTCTGCAACAAGCTCTGAGCCGAAAATGAGTGCAACAAAGTTGAATTCTTGTCACATCACAATTCTTTTCTTTTTTGCTTTCAGGTTTAATTTCTACTGTTTACTCCAAACTTGGATATAAATAACCTAAAAAAAAATATTTAAGTTTCAATGTGCTTTTGATAGTGAATCTTCTTTGATTTTGGCAAACTTTACACAGTGCGATTAAAGGTGACGGCACACTCTTTGTGACTGAACTATCAAAGTCCATATTATATACAAATAATGAAAGTTAATGAGTGCAATGGTAAGAATAATTTCGTGAAATTCTTCTTTCCACTACACGAATGTGAAACATTCATCATTTGTTTGATACAACACCTGAGTCAATCCTTGTCATCTGATTGGTCAGAGCTGCCAAAAGTGTAACCGTGCAATGGAACTTCTATTTACCGTGGAACGGAACTTCTTTTTTTGCTGTGCGCTTTTGCGGCCACGCCGTGCGTTGGGACGAATAATTCAATGACACGTTATCAATCAACGACCAACCAATCAGATGACGGGGATTTTTTCAGGCGTTGTATAAAAAGTAATAGTTGTTAGGCTGGACAGCTTCCAAATGAAAACAAGTATAGTATATTGTTTGAAGAGTTCTTTTCCAACTCTTTTTCCAATAGTCTTGCTCTACATGCAAAAAAAAACCTCTATCCAACACAAAACATCTCTTGGATTTTGTGACAAGGTTACGTATGACATATCCACTCCATAGCATAACTTCTGTTTCTTTTCTTTTGTTTTTTTTTTGTTTTTTTTGGCTGAATCACAAGAAAATTGTGAAAACTGAACCTGTTTTCTTTCTGTATCCAGACCCACTTTTGGCATCTTAAAAATTGGGGTTTGTATGCACAATCTGACACATTAAACTTTGGAACCGTCAACTTTCGGAAATTCAGAATTAAAAATCCAAGGCTTTTTGTACGTTTTTCACAAAACTAAAGCGTGATACACAGCCGAGTGATAAAAAAAAACCTGTTCAAAAAACATCCAAACCAATTTGTAATACAAAACTCTCAAAAGGTTTTCTAGTCATAATTTACAAAGTTGAAACTATGAAAGAATAATTATAAGTAAAGTCTGTACAACGCCAATCCCTGGTTAACGATGATTCATACAAAAAAGTGTCCGAGCTTGGTTTTGTACAGGTCGGCCATTCTAGAAAATACCATGTTTAAGATTACGTGAGATTCGCATCTGCGGAGGATGGGTGTACGGGCAAAATGGAGTACATCAATTCGGGCGATTCACAATGCAGTGCGCCACCAAGAGTTTGCCACAGAGAGTTCATTTTTCCCAGTGCATTGTGGGAGATGGTCGACGAATTCGCAGCACGGGACATTTGAAATTGTTAGTTTTTTTCGGTCAGTAGTTTCGTTAGCGTATGATTTAAGCGTATGATTATGGTGTTTTTTGTAAGGCGGCAGAACGCTAAGCCCCAATCGATAACAAATTAGCTCAAGTTGTCTACTGACACTCATTCAAATGGGCCGTGTTTTGTCAACCGAAAACTGGACTCTCCATGGCAAACTCTTGGTGGCGCACTGCATTGTGAATCGCCCAAATTGTGCCCCCTTAACAGCAAAAATATGTATCATCACTGTCAATAAAAGATCTCCCCCCAATAGGCAAGCAGTCTTAATTTTGTTCCATGTTCTCTTCTATTTTCTTTAACAATTTGTAAATAAAAAATTGCATGTACTTAATAATCAAACGCATAACCAAATCAATGCAATTGGTCAAATTTGGGGAGAAAATGGACAAAATATGTGAAAACCAAATATTTTCATATTTTCCTGTAAAATGGCGTAATAGTTTCAAACAAGAGTATTTCATAAAACCTGAATTATTCACAAGAAATTTAAAAAAAAAATTAATACTTGTTTGAAGTGTGTTGAAAGCGTCTGGACGATAAGTTACTGGCCTTTGTGACAGTTGGTGTTTGTGGGCGTGGTTTCCATGCACATTGTGGTCGGCTGGGCTTGGGGTCAAATGTCGCAGGTCAGGGGTTGAAGTTCCAAAGGTCGTGCAGCTGTATTTACACCATGAAGTCACTATCATCACTGTCATCATCCTCGTCGCTGTCATCAACATAGTGAGCAAGAGTTAAGGAAAACGGCGAAAATTTGTTGCAACAAATAAAAATCAAATAATTTATTTAAAAAGATGAAATTGAGCAACCATACAAAAATGATTACAATGTATGACTAGAAAACATTGAATTTGTTTTTTAAAGGATATTTTTCGTCGTTTCTTCCGTGGCTTGGGCGTTTTCTTGATGACTTTCGGTGCGGGTTTTCTTCCTTTCGGCTTCGGCCGTTTGACTTTGTGTACCTTCAGAAAAACAAGCACGAAATCCATTCAATCACTGTCAAACTCAATCATGCTTATCCGTCTTAGTGATCATTTCTCAAGTCCCTAACTTACATTTTAGGAAATTTGGAATAATTCCCACAAGATTTTCCAAATTCTTTGTGCATTTGGGACGGTTTGTAACCGATTTGTAATTTTCACACAAGTTAAAAAGTGCACTACAAACATGTTAATGTTGAAAAACTTTGTTCAAAGTCTGAAATGGGTCGAAACCAATAATGGCAGTGCATATAAATGCACAAAGTGTCTTGTACATTGAAAATTGCCTGAATTTCATTCAAAACATTTTTTTAAAGATTATGGAAACAAATTTAGACAGTCGAACCTCTACTGAAGGTGGCGTCAATGGTGCAACATCTGAATCCTCATCGTCCTTGACCACGACGACGGCGTTAGGACTCGACGCTCCTGCTGCTGAGTGCGGCCTGCCATCGTCGTCCGTGTTCCCTGAGGTGTTGTGGGCCGAGGTGGATGCTGCTGCAGCGGTGGCAGCGGCGGCAGCGTTTGGGGTCTTGGATCGGTCAGGGTCCTCCTCCTCATCGTCCGACGGATCCATCAACTCCATGAGCTGCTTGAACTACGAGGCGAAAAGAAGAAGAATAATGCCTATTACATAAAGCGCACGTATCCACCAGTATTGGTGCTCAAGGCGCTACATCGTTATTACCCTGCTCAATGGGCCAATGAAACATTCCAAATACCATCTCAGCTCCGCTGCATTTCGGCACAGCTAAAATCAACCACAATAACCATCTCTACCCTTACAGGTACCCATATACTCCTGGGTGGGGGAGGCAGTGAGTTAAAAAGTGCCTTTCCCAAGAGCACATGCACCACAACCCCAGGCTGGACTCGAACCCACAACCTGCAGAACCACGAGTTCTATGCTCCAGACCACGAGGCCACGGCACTCCACAAGAAAGCTAAGAGCTTAGCACCGATAGCTTTTGCTTAGCTGAATCGGTAACCATGTAATACTGCGCGTGGGTTCAATTGCTTGTGGCTGGTACTCGGCCGGTTCTCGCTCAGCAAATATTTACAACGAGCAGTGTTTGAAATTTGGCGCTTGGTGATCCAGTTAGGTACAGCTCATAGCAGAATATAATTGTTAAAATGAGAAAATCCCATTTTAACTATTTGGCCTATTCCACGCAAAAAAGGACACTGCTGAAAATTTGAAAATTTATGAAACCCTTACATCTACAAGCATGACAACCTCAAATGTGGTATAAAGGGGGTGCCAGTGTGATGGCAAATGGTCAAAAACATATGTTCTTTTGGGGGGGGGGCTGAAAATACAGATCTTGGGTAGTCATTTTGGCATCTTGTTTTTTAACACAAAAAAATGACCGAACTGAAAAAAAAAAATCTTGACACTTACATCGAGGTACTCCGCTACAATGTCCCTCTTATCGCGTTCAGTGAGTGGTGTCTTAGGCTGTCCTACACACAACAGCTCCAGGGCCCTGGCGGGGTTGAACGTTACACTGGCCTTGCGGTTGAGTGACTTGTCGTTGACTTTGGACGCGTCGGTAGGGGAGTAGCGATGAATTGTGCTGAAGGATAAACAGGAGAGATTAAACATTAATTAGTTGGGAAAATCATAGCATGAGTCAATATTTGAGATTCGTGAACACTGTGTACAAATAATAAAGTATTACGTATTTTGTAAAGATGAAAAAAAAAAAAAAAGTGCAACTAACTTTACTGGACTGGATGGATGAAATATATATAAATTAAAAAAATTGGCCTGTGGTTAGCACACTTCAAGTTCTTCTTCTTCTTCAGACAGAACAGAACAACATACATTACATTAACACATGGGGGGTGCACACAAACATGGGCTGAAAGAAGAAACAAAAAAGGGGGGAGGGTGTGAAGGTGTGGAAAGATGCATGGGGAGGGGTGGATGAGAGAACAGAACAAAGAAGGGGGGGAGATGGCAAAGTCTTGTGTAAACAGGAGGGAGGGAAAAAGGGAAAAGGAGGAAAGGTCAAAGGGTGGGGGGGAGGAAAAGAGAGTGTGAGTGAGGGATGATGTGGGGGAAACAGTATAGAGGTGGAAAGGGATGAAAGATGGGGGAAGATGGGTAAACACAAACAAGGAAGACCTTGTTGAAAGATCTTACAATGTGTTGGAATTTCTGGTGGGGTTGATAAATTCTGTGGTACTTTTACAGCTAGTAGCTTAAAAATGTAATAAGCACTATCTCCTAGAGATCTCAAGGTGCAGTGCCAAGTATAAAAGTACCTGATGATATTTATTTAACACAAAAATATACTAACATTTCTGTCTACGATTTAGGGATTCGAATTACATTGCATTTGTTTGGACTTTACAGAGTAAATCTTACAAAGTAAATCTGTATTACTTGTAGTGCTGAGTTATCTTCAGAACAAAATATGTGATTGCTTACTCGTATTGTTTGCAAGTGAATGAAATTGTTGCCGACTGTTCCCTTACCTATCCCTGAAGCCGTACATATCCTTGAGATGTTGCTTGAGAACCAGCAGCATGATGCAGGCTTGCGACGCCACGCAGCACTCCAGTAACGTACTGGGATCCTCTGGTATCAATCCTGAATGATATATTACAACAAAAAAGGTAGAAAATATTATTGGGCGATATAAAACATTTTAAAAACATCAAAATTCTTGTATACTTGTTTCAGGTGACGAAAAAACAACAATTTTCTTAAGATACTATTGCTTGAAGTCTGAAAAAAAAAAAAATGAACCATACCCTATGTATTTCTAGCTGAAATGAAGCGTTCCTCTGTTATTGTGCACATAGGGAAATGTTCTCATTTGAGAGCATCTCGTGTTCCACGTGTTCCCAATTTAGATTCCACATTGAAACAAGTCTTCCCAGAGCACTGTTGCTGTCATTCCTGCGCATGTTCAAATTGATGCACTCCAATACTCTAAATGTTGACAGCCGAGTCACTCACCCATGAGGACCTCTTCATCTTCGTCGTCGTCATCGCTGAAGTCGTCGTTTCTCCTGGCGTCTACACTCCCTCTGGATGAGCGAGAGCCTGGTCTCGAAGGCTGCTTCTTCATGAAAGACTGGCAGAAGAAACAAGAAATACAGTCGGGGGTTATAGATTACCACCTGAGTGGGGAGTCAGGTTGGTGTAGCGGTACTTTCCTCGCCTTCCACCGCTGTGACCCAGGTTCGAATCCCGCCTGGGTCAACATGTGGATTGGGTTTTCAGTCCCTACCTGATTCCGTGGGTTTTCCCCAGAATATTCTTCTGGGCTTTTCCTCCCACCTCTAAAACTGTAATTTCTTCTCATTGTCTTCTCTCCACAGGTTTCTTCAGGCTTGCAAGCTACAGTGCCCAGGGCGCTTTTGAGGAATCCTTGGTTTCATTACCAGAAATTATTAATAATTACAAAAGAAGAACTTTTTATCACAGAGGAAAAGTGAAAACACATAAATAGAAAGTGAAGATTATGAGCAACACAGTTAATGTTGACTGCTGAATTGACCAACACGGGCAGGAAAGGAGGGGGGGGGGACTGAAAGTATGTGATAATTCTGACACTTCTGAAGCAGTTATGCGATTATTATGGAGAAATTTAAACACAAGACTGTAACAATTGTTCTCCCAGATGCCTTTGTAAAAAAAATCTGCTGCCGAACAATACATGTGGCTAAAAATGTATTACAGACCTTCATGTTGTCCGTATACATTAAGCGCCATTTTGTATGGGCCGCCAAAACGGCATAAATTTAAGCCTGCATATGAACACCCATTACGTAGGAAAGAGGCATACTTATTAAGTCTATGGTAGCATTTGTTAGTTATTTTGGATTTTTAACAATCCAATGATAAGTTTGGACACGTTAATAAATATTGTTTATTTTTGCAACGCTGGCCTTCTATAGTTTGCAAAGTCGTGGTTGGCAAAGAAACGCCTATCTGGAAAATCATGACAACTGGATGCTAAGGAATAGACGCTTCAAATTGAATATTACATGAACTGGCTGGATGATGACAATTTGAACTCGCCTTCCCAGACACTACTCCCCCATCCCTGAACCATCACCCTCTAGAAGAGTTACATCAAACTAGGGAGAGTCCTGCATTTACAAATCAGACAGCATATCCAATTCACACTAACAAGAATCTGTTTTGGCCAAACTGACTTACATCTTTGAATGACTGGAGTAGGTTGGCTCCAGAGACGGAGACCGTTATCTCGATGTGATGCATGACAAAGAGGGGCTCGTCTTGGGTGACGTAGGGGAAGTAGGCAAGGTTGTCGGCTACAAAGACTAACAGATCCAAGTCTGTCTTCTGAAATGTCAATAAACAAGCATTCACACTAAGAGTAAATTTATGGTTCAAGCATGTTCAATTCTCTATTGTTATTGTCATGAACGAGATAGGATCAAACTCTATGTAATTATTTGCCAATTACTTGCCAATATCAATGACGGGAAACAACTAAAACAAACTATTAGGCAATCCAGTTTTAAATGTGCAACTACACTTAAAGGGAATGTACAACATTGCTTTTGCTGCGATTTTCAGAAAAATATATGGATTTGGAGGATTAGTATGTTGTAGCAAATATTGTTAAACAGACTTGTTTCACGTTTTGGGCTTGTAGATGCTGGAAAAACCAAGAAAACCAATCATGTTCTTGTAGTCTGTTTCCCTGACCCCAATTAAGATGAAAGAAATGCGGAATAACTAAATATGAAAAATTAGGAGCAGTTTTTGTAAAAAGCCAGTTTTCTCCAATGCTGGTCAGCCGACCAGTGTTGGAAAAAAAAAATTCTTGAATATGTTAGCACACTAGGAGCCACGATTTTACAGGATGCTTTAGACTGTCATTCCCTAGCAATCCAGTAAGATATTTCGTGATAATTTGATCATTTTGTTTTCTGATGTTTGCAAATGTTGTATCTTCCCTTTAAGCATCAAGAAGCGACAGATAGTACACAACATTTTTAAACATGATACAGCTCGTTATGGTGCATATGCAGCAACTCCACATGACAAGACTGATTGGGATGGAGCTGACAGTGTGTACAGGCTGACACCAAGCATCATGTACATATTAAGATTTTGACAACTTGGCCTACTCACAGCTTGTTCATCAAAGAGGTTGAGGAGGCAAAGCAACAGCGCCCTCCGGTGCTGGCGATGACCCCTGATGATACTGTAGGTGTGGTTGTTGAGGCTGTAGTAGCTGTCCTTCTCTCTCATGCCACGCAGGGGCGTCAACTGGCCCTCCTGGAGAAGCCTCTGTAGACGGAAGGCCATCTTGATACCGGCCAGGGCTTTCATCTGAAAACCAACAACGTTGAATATCAAATATGGAGAGAAGGTGAAAATCCAGTCAAAATGTGATTTTCATTTTGTGTCATGAATGACATCTTAATACCTACAGTTTCAGGTTTCATTCACAGAAAAGTCGATTTTGATGAATAAAGTGGAAAAAACGACCATTTTGCGTGCATCGTTCTGTTGTTCTACAACAATTTCAAAGCCTGTTTTTTCTCAGTTATACAATTTGAACTCCAAGGAAGTAATTAATATGCAAGTACGTCATATCTCTTATGGAGCTCTATTATATACCAAATGAAAGCTTACATTGTGGGCTTTCCAACCATGTACATAACTCCATTTCACTTGTTTGTGACATAATACCCTTTTTTGTGGAGCCGGTCACATTTGACAGAAATCAGAGCTGATTTTTTTTTTTTATCTAAAATTTTCAAAATAGGGACGATTCCTATTAAATGGGGCAGTTGGCAGGTATGCTGTATGCTAGGTGCCTCCAACAAGTAATTAAGACACTCAATAGTCATTAAAGCACATTTTGTACTTCTCCCCCCCCCCAAAAAAAGCGTGACTGTCTCGACAGTGACAAAATCCTTGCTTATAAAACCAAACCTGACTGTAACTAACCTGAATGAATCCAGGGTATCTGCTGTCGATGTCTGATAGTTGCTGGTCGGCTTTTATCCTGATAGTGGCTTCTGGGTCACTGCCCATCGCAATCAGGTATGGTACACACTGATAACGGAAAACAAATTGCACAATTTAAACTCTAAACTGCTTTACAGTCAACTCTCGTTAGTACAAACTCTGTTAATACAAAATTCTGGTTATAACAAACATAAAGCCTTGGTCCTGACCGTGCATTTATGTGCACAATGAATGGGACTGATGTTCCTCTTAATACAAAATTCTGATATAACAAACAATTTGGCTAGGTCCGAACGACTTTGTTATAACGCGACTCGACTGTATATAAGTTTAAAATGCCTCAAATCTATGCTCAGTATTCAAAAGTTTGTAAAAATGTGACCAAACGTGGGTAAGGTCATAATAAATATCAATGATATTTCCGGTAAAAATTATTTCTGGATAAGGTAGTGTTTGAGGTCTTTCTGGATAAATGAAAAGAAAGTAGATGATTTTGATATAACAAACAGGGGTGTGAGTGACCACTGAAAAAAGTAGCCGGTTGGTATGCGCTGGCGTCGCCGCAGCCATGCGCCGGCAAAATGAAAACAGCTGAAAAAGGTGTAAAAACTGAACTCACTGGTTTGAAATCTCCTGCAATTGTAACGTGTTTTTAGATTTGGTTATACTTATATTTGTACTAAGTTTAGTCGGGAAAAAGCTGCAAAAAGCTGAAATTTGAACACAAAAAATCAGGTTAAAATCAGCTTTAAAGCTGAGATTTCACACCCCTGAACAAAAGAAACACTGCTTTGTAATTTTAAGGTAAGGTATGTCTAAATCATCATCAAATTCAAATTCACTTGAGCCTGCACAAGAAAGCAATCTGTAGCTCAGTATTTTGTCTTCAAAGATTAAAAGTAAAATATTTAAACGAATGAAGAAACTTAAAAAAAAAATTTAAAGGGCCCATTTTGTCCTACCTGTACAGGGTGTACTAGACCCTGTTTCAATGTCGCTATGACGACTTGCAATGCTGACAGGCGTACTAAGGATTGCGTATGCATCATGGCCTCCATGACCTGCTTCAGATATAGCTGCATTATGGAACTGCTCATCCTGTTGAGAGAAATCAAATCACATTGAAAAATTACATAGCTCGCTACAAAAAAAGGGCGGAAATTTGTAAATTGAAAGTATAGATTGAGGACCATTTGTCAAGTTTTCAGAGCTTTTCGACCCAATGAACTTCAAAATAGCATAACTTTGCCCAGGAATGACCGGTTTCAAAAATTAAACCACCTATTCAAAGGAAACAGAACATATTTTAAGAATATGCAAAAATCTCATTTTTGACCTTATGCCCAGAAAAGTCTGATTTTGACAGAACAGGTCACATATTTTTCAACATTCCGGGGTGTGTTCACGGAGCGTAAATTGTAGGACAGGCCGTGCACAGTGGCCAATTCAAGATCAACACACGGTCCGCCTCCACAGACTTTGTGTGTGTGTGCAAAAGACATGGGGGATAAGCGTGTTTAGACATCACCCGGAGGCGAGTCGAGGCAGTCTTGACATCTTCACCCGTCAGCCGTGCCTGTGTATAAAAACAGCTAGTGCGTGTTAACACGGCCTCTGACGCAAACTGGATAAACACTGAGACAGCAACTTACCCTGACTGTATGTCACCCATTTCCTTCAAGTCTTCCTTGTTACCGAGCTTGTTCCCTGCAAAAAACACAACAACAAATGGTTAATAACGTCTGGAGAAAGAATTGACAATCCTCTGCTAAATCCACATTTTCAATCTTCATTTTTTTTTTTAATTACTCACAAGTCATAATTTTTTTTAAGCCAGACTTACATTCAGCATCAGCTCTTCTCATCCTTTCATCTTCCTCGGTCAAGTAGAGCTGGAGATTCCGCAATACCTGAAAAAAAAAACACATCAAAGGGTTGAATTGTGGTAAAGCATCTTGCCCAAGAACACAAACATCATGATCAGACCTAGTGACTATTGGACCACCGTGCAGATCGTGTTGTATCTGTACATTGTACTTGTACTTGTACAATTTTCTGTGCCTACCCTCATGACAATAAACACTCCACCAAATCAGCGTCCCGTATCTACCGACCTGACAGAGAAGTTTGATGGAAGAATCGCCGTACATCAAGATGTCCCAGTAGAGCGTCTTCATCTTGGTGCCCAGGAGGAAGTTGGCGTGCCGATTGCACAGGAAGCCGGCCCCGCTGATGGCCTTCATGCGGACCTCCTCGTCCTCGTGATGGCAGAAGTAGAAGAGGACGTCAAAGACGCGTTCCCTGATCGGCACCTGGGGATTATAAGATAACGCTTCCTTGATGTCAATTCTATTAATTGTTTTATTTACTACTTCTCCTTTTTTATTTTCTACTTGTTTGTCAAGACTCTGCCCTCGATTCAAGCTATTTTGCCACAAACTTGCAGGCTGGATACCCAAAGGTGTGAGTGACCACTGATAAAAAATAGCTGAAAACAGCTGAAAAAAGGTGGAAAAAAAGCTGAACTTTGGAAATCTCCTATACTTTTGTACACAGCAAGTCAGAGAAAAAAAGCTGAAATCCAAAATAAAAAAAGCTGAAATCAGCTTTAAAGCTGAGATTTCACACCCCTGAGACCCTTCTGATTTCTCCAAAATACAAAATAAAGGTAATATCCAACATCTGCTTTTTAGTGCTGTCATTTTTCAGAAATGGTGCATTTGGGGGTTAGTATTTTACAGCAAATATTGTTACAATGACCCGTTTTAAGTTTTGTGTTCATAGATGATGGAAAAACCAAGAAAAAAATGCTTGTAGTCTGGTTTCCCGACCCTACTTCAGACAAAACTGAGCAATTTACAGACGTCGGGAAATAGTCAGGTCAGGGAACCAGACTAGCTGGCTTGCACCCTTTCAAACCGATTGCAAACATGATCTGGACTAACTAAATTTGGTAAATTGGGGGCAGTAATTTTTCCAACGACAGTCGGCTGACCATCGTTGCAAATTTATACCAAAATTCAACCTTTCTTAAAAATGTCAGCACACCAGGTGCCATAATTTCACAGGATGCTTGAGACTAATATTCACCTACAGTCAAGTAAGGTATTTCATAATAATTTGGTAGTTTTTCATGTTTGCAAATGTTGTATATCACCTTTAAGCTAAGCCACAAAATACCAAGATCACTCACTCTGCAGATAGTTCTCATGTTAGAACAAACGTGTCTACAGCAACATTTGACGGGAAAAAATGAAAGAATTGTTATGGTGAAAATTATCACACTTTACGTTTTAGAAAGATTTTGAACAGTTCCCGAGTTCATACTTTACAAAAAGGCGGATGACAAATTTATTCCCGGAATTACTAAATTAATTATTGAGTGAACTGAAAGAATAATTAGGAGTCAGTAATATGGATTGCAGATCAACACAAAACAGCTCAAGTTAGTAAACTTACTAGCAGCCCAACATAAAAAAAACCAAGTACTTTTATTGCATAAGATTATCAGAACAGCTAAAGGACGAATCAAGTGTGAAAATTAGGAATACTTGTTGTTTTTGACTCTCTAATGAACAATAATTTATTTTGTTGCTAAGGCCTTTGAGAAGAATACAAAAACATCATCTGCAACATAAATTCAACTCTCGCCTCTCAGTTTGTCAGAAAGTGACACTGTTTTATCATCGTAATGTCTTCAGGACGTAACTTTGTGTTCAATTTTGAAAACTTTGGCAAATCTTTTAAATACTGTTTTAAGGGAATGTACATCATTGGCTTTTGCTGTAATTTTCAGAAATAAACTATTTGAGGGGTTAGTATAATAGATCAAATATTGTTACACTGACATGTTCGAAATGTTGTGTTCGAAAATGCTGGAAAAACCAAGAAAAACAAAAAATTTCATAAAATGGATCAATTTATAGATGCCAGAAAATTGTAAGATAAGGGAACCAGTCTAGCTGGCCTGCACCCGTTCATGAACATGTAACCAATAGCAAACAAAATTTGGACTGGGAAAAAAAAGGTAAATTTGGAGCAGTAGTTGAAATATAGTTAGGTTTTTCCAATGGTGGTCGGCCGACCACCGTTGGAAATGTATACAAAAATACAATTTTCTTGAAAGTGATTTCACACCAGGTGCCATAATTTTACAGGATGCTTTAGACTGTCATTTACCAACATCCTAGTAAGGTATTTCGTAAAAACTTGGTAGTTTTATTGTTCGATGTTTGCAAATGTTGTATATTCCCTTTAACGTTATTCCATCACATAAAAAGGCTGTTTCCTGCCCGTTATGTCTGCAGACCGGCATGATTAAGGTAAAAAATCAACAATGATTACATAATAAAAAGCGGGCAGTCAGTGAACGAGTGGAAACTTAACTACGTGTACCCATAACGTAATCAAGCACTGCAGTGCTTCTAAGGTCTTGTAAATTAAAAAGGTTTGAAAACATCGTTACTTATTTGTGCCCTGTATGTTTCACTCAAAGGAAGATCGCGTGAATGTAGCTTCCTTTGTTATAACTCGGATTTCGTTCAAATGTTTTTAAAAATTTGTAAACGGATTTAGAAAATTTGTTTGCGTTGAAATGTGTAAACGTCACATCCTTGATACGTCGTCCTCATTTCTCCAAGATGTCACTTCAAGATGACGTGAATGATTAAGGGTAACTGTGGATACATGATTAGGGAGGTGCTTTACAGTGAACGTGAGAATGGAATTACTTTAAAATGATGTGAGACGGTGCTGCATTAATCACGATATTCACAATGGAACGTTCCTGCCTGCTAATCAAACTGTTCGCCAATCAGATCACGGCCTTTTGGTCATGTGACCATGGTAGCTGGGTCTAAGTCAGTCACAAGCACTGTGAGTAGTACCCACAGACTGAAGAAGGGCTTGGTTTATGGTCAACTTGGCCCAAGATGTCAGTGATTGATAGCGATGGTTGCATTTGTTTGCACAACTGGGTTTTTTTTACTTTCTCGCACTTATGTCTTGGGAATCTTGCAGCAGTGGGCGTGGCTGTTTTATGTAAATTAGACCTTTGGTGTAAATATTAATATTTTCGAACAAAACGGTGCCTTCCCATTAGATACCAGTAGTCGCATGAGTGGGGGGTATCACTGCGTTGCATATCTAATTAGCAAAGCTTGATCTCCACCCTCCAGATTTGAATTTCCACAGGTAGCGCGTATGTTTACAACTGTCGCGCAAAGACTATAAACTTCACAAAAAAGGCCAGGGTTTCAGCGCCGAACGTTCATTATTGCCCACGCGACTAACTATAAATCATTTCGCGATCGCTGGTGGGTTCCCTAGGAAAGCCTAGGGAGAAAATAAAGAAAAAGTTAAACGGCTACTTCAGGATTCCCAAGACGTTAGTGCGAGCAGGCGCGCTGGACTAATCATGCCAATAGATGGCGCACTACTGCCACTTGAACGTGAAACAATATGCACGATCCACTATCGATCACTAGCGTCTTGGGCCAGACTTGCTTATGGCCAAATACAGAACAATCCATTCACGGTTCCCCCCACCCCTCCCCCGAAGTATTAGAACCACTATGGAAGACTTCAATCAAAACAAAATTAGTTTAATTTTTTTTTTAAAGTTTTCGAGGTTTTCTGTGCCATGGATGACAAGGTGAATGAATTTCGGAGATTAAGAAAGTGATTAAATCACACAAAGTGAGGAAAATAAATGTTATGTCGAATTGAATTGAATTGAAAAAAAAAAAACCTTACAGATTCGACCTGGTTTGTCAGGCTTTGTGAAGCAGTCAGGGTAATAACTGGCATACAAGCGACCATATTTGGCGTGGGATTTGAGACCATTTGCAGCAATTTGCTGGTTTGCTGCTGAATGTAAACAAAAAAAAAGAACTATTGGGAAAATTGAATAAGCTTTATTGTTTAAATTTTGCAAGTATGCAAATTTTGTTCAATATTGAACGGTACATGGCAATCAGAAGTTTCACTTCGTAAGAGAGAAACCATAAATAAATTTCTTCCTCCAAGTATTTTTTTTACAGCAAATTAATCAATCTGTATTTTTGCACAATTCATTGGAAAATCAGTGCAGATTTCTTAACCCTATCCCTACTAAATCCTCCAAAACCAACCAGGTGGTTTGGGAGGATTTTGGAGGATTGAGGCTGCATGCCATCTTTGTGCCAGTTGATTTTGCAGGATGCATTGTGTCAAGGTCTTAAGCTGTATTTTGTGTTGTTTATGCTTTTTAGCCGTGCATAAATTATGTCTATTAGATATCATCTGCACTGCTTCTGGATATCATCGGCATTTCCTCATTGTATTACACTGATTTTGAAGGATTGAGGCAGTGGTCACCCCACACTGAACAAATGCCAGAAATAACGGATGATTTTGGAGGATTGAGGCTGTATCAATAGTCCTAATTGGGAGGATTGTGAAGGATTGAGGATGGTTCCTGACCAAAAATGCCAAGGCAATTTTAATCTAAATCGTTATTTCTACAAATCAAGGTGTTAACGTAAACATTTTTGAAACATTAATTTTGGTATAACACAATTCAATTTGCAGTGTTACACCTGACAATGTAGTAACCAACGGAAAACGGATATGTATCACTAACTGATAATGTCACACAAATTGCCCGATATTGTATCAGATATTGTATCACTAAACCGATAATGCAACAAAAATGTACTGATAGTGTAGTACATTTTACTACACTATAGGTCAATTGTTGTTACATTATCGGTTGGTGATACATTATCCGTTGGTTACAACATTACCAGTTGTAACACTGCTGGTCCCCTTCAGAAAATGCTTTTCACAGAAAAAAATGTAAAGATGATTTTACAGACACAGGTATAACTTTCACTCGTATCTACTCGACAGTGAATGAATCCACACATGAATGATGGATATGTGACGGCGAAACACTTCTTTTCTGTTTCTCTTGATAGTCAAAAAACACATCAACACACTGAAGGGAGAGAAAGTCGGTTCACGCAAAGAACAGGAAAAAGAAGGGTTAATGATCGTCCAGAGGAAACTGAAATTTTGTTTGTGGCATAAATGTGGAGGAGGATACATACCGCGTTATTAGGGACAGTGTGTGGAGTTTCGCCTGTCGACTGAGGACAAAAATCACATTGGGATCAATACACATTCAAATTGCACAGGGGAAGCCCAAGCGTCGTTAACATAAGGCCAAGTAAAAAGAAATACATTTTTTTGCACGGCGTTAATTTTTTCCTTCCAATTTGTTTTTTCATATTTGAATTATTTTCCGATGGCCAGCGTTGTGTTTTTTTTAGGTTAACAAGTGAAACACACCGAGAAGCTTTGACAAGTATTTAGGGTTTTGTTGAGCAGTTTTAGGACAGAAATCATGTATGACAGAAACGAAGGTGTCACACAATATTCAACGGTAACTTGAGATTTCCTCAGATAGTCAAACCCCCCCCCCCCCTTGTTGAAAATGTGTCACACGACTGTCAGTGAAGGACAGTTTCCTGGTAATGCAATAATTCATTAACCCTAACCCTACCAACTCCATCAAAATCCATCCAACTCCATCAAAATCCATCCAACTCCATCAAAATCCATCCAACTCCATCAAAATCCACCCCCCCCCCCATTTTGGGGGATTTTTGGATAAGCAATGTGTGCTAAGTCCATCAAAATCCACCAGCACCAGTGGTGGATTTCAACAGATTTGGTCCTGAAGCATTATGTGAAGCAGATTGAGTGATGGATTTTGACAGACTTGGTCTTCCACTTAGCAAACATAAGTAGGGGGGTAGGGTTAATGTTACCAATGACATATCACGTCAGCCAGCCAAGTTAAGGGAAAATGTGAAATTAAATAGTCGGTAACTCGAGGTTTACCGCAAGGTTTTATAAGGTTTCACAGGGTACCTTGGGATTCAACCTCGACATACCGCTCGTTTAATTTTGCATTCTCCCCTAAGAGCTCTTATTTCTGGAGTGGTTCCTTGCCCTCATTTCAAGGTTTGCAAGTCTACAGGGACTGGGAACCGACTTTTACCCTTTCAGTTAGGCTACACAGCCCCCATTGCACACAGAGCCAAGCCAGACTATCGATAGCTCAGAAAGTTAAGATGCTTTCAGAAATGAGAAATGATGTATTTTTTTCACTTGGCCTTATGAAGCCAAAGGACATGATGCATAGCTAGAGAAAAGCAGCAAGCTTGCCTTCCACCTACTCAGACCAACAATTCCAAATATTAGGAGAAGCGATATGCAGAATAAGAATACAAGAGTAAAAATTGGGAAAGGATGTGGCTTTGAAGAGGGAGGGCTGTATAGAAACCAAGTGCTTAATCGGGAGACTAAAGCCGCTAAAATTTTGAAGTTTCCAGAGTGTTGGTATCTTGACTCACCACATGTTGATTCCTGGGTGTTCTTGGACTGTCACCAGTCTGTTTGAGAAGAAAAGACAAAAAAACCTTTTATTAGGTGTTTATATTATAAGATGGAATTTTTTTAAAAGTTTTATAAGGTGACTAGAAATGACTAAAAACCGGATATATAAGTGGATTGACATTTTTGCCTGAAATTTGAGGTTTAAAGTAAAGGTATACAGACATGTATGATGCCAATACGTTATTTACAATTTGATAAAAGCTTGAAATAAGGACTAAGGCTGCCCCCAGGTCCACCTTGGGATGACACAAACCAGTCGTCAACTGACTTTTCAGGATCAAGCTGTGAGTTCTTGTTTAACCCTAGCCCTGCCAGACGCAACACAGTGCATCAGGTGTCAAAATCTGTTGGACCTTGCTGCATTGAGCCATTAACACCAGTGCATAAATGACCAATTTTGCGACAATGACTGCTAGTCCCATTGAACAGTGCCACAGTTGTATCCTGCTGCAGTCGGTGACCACAGACTCTGAGGCAATTTTGCTTTGTGATTTCCGACCTGGTGATGCTGCTACACTGAACAGGCTTGTCATTTTTACAAGTGTTACAAGCTGCTGGGTTAAGCAGGATTTTTAGTCAAAATAACCTAGCGGGTTAGGGATAGTGTAGTCTTAAGCACACACAAAAACAAAAACAAACAAAATGTTCCATTCAAGAAAAATGGTTTTCCGACCCACCTTTGAGTGCTTGATGCCCGCATCAAAGTCAAAGTGTTTACAGAACAGTCCGACGGTGAAGAGCGCCCTCAAGAGTGTGTTCTTGTTCTTGGCCATGGTGGCGCTCTCCGGGTTGGATTCGTGTTCCGCTTTCAGCTTGGACAGCACCGCTGCATGAGGAATTAAACAAAAAACTGACTCAATAGAGCTCACTTAATGAAAAGTAAAACGCCGGAAAATGGTGATATAGAGATTAATTTAACACTAGCCCTTCATGGTGGCATGAGCAAGTCACAGATTATGAGGAATTCAGACAGAACCAGAAATATTACAAAAAGGGGAAATTCCAATAATTACAAGATTCATGAAGTGTTTTTTCTATTTTTAATGGCACTAGTGCGAAGTGAAAAAAGAGGAAATTTGCTGATGAGGAAAAGCTGCATAAATTTAAAAAAAAAATAGTATCTAGATTTCACCACTAATGATCAGTACCAACGACAAAATGGTAAGACTTTGGTTTTTAAACGCCGATCGACTTATTCTTTGTACCAACGACAAATTGTATATTTTTGTTTTCAAATACCAATCCACTTATTTTACTGAAAGATTTAAAGAATGTTAATAAAATGCCGTTCCGTTACTTCACAATACGAGGTATTTCTAAATTCTAGTCAGCGAGAAAAATTTGTCTGTTTTAACATTTCACATATTTCTGAACACAGTAAAGTGGACACCACATCTCGTGCGTTTTCTTAGAATACCAGAAACTCACCAAAGTATTTCTGGAAACAGTCCCTGACCAGCTTGTAGTTGTGGGTGACTTTGTTGACGATAGCACCGAGACAGCTGACACAGCTCTGTAATACCTGTCAACATTCACAATGGATAATACCCACAAAAAATATTCATTTATTAACCAAAAAAACCTTGCAGGTCAAAATTTTATCCGATTATTTTTCTCAAGTTCTAAGCAACCTGTAGTTTACATCAAGTCGCACAAACTCTGCTAGTCTTCTGCACTTCACAACCCTTTGGGTTTTGCATAACCACTTTTGCCCATAGAGTTAGCACCCACACTTCAAATTCCTTTGAGGTAATCTTCTGTGGAGTATGGATAGCACTTCAAATCCCTGCACAAATCTTTTGTGTGGTTAAGCTCAGGGCAAGATTCGGTCATGCTTTACTGCTCCCACAGTGTTGTTTTTTTTGTGTGCAGTGACTTTTTGTGGGACACAGTTACTTTAACACTTCATATCCCTTCACCTGAAACTGAGCTACAGGGTTTAAAGCTTTTACACAATTTTCTGAATATTGACTTCCCACTAGGAAGATTATTCCCTATAAAGTCCAATACTGCCTTACCTGTTAGGCACTGTACTGCCCCAAACTGCCCGAGCATTGTACGGATTTATGGATTCATCAGGGACTAAATACAATGTAATACAAAGTAATACAATGCAATACAATGCAGTACAATGTAATACAATATAGTACAATGTAATACAATGTAGTACAATGTAATATGAATACAATGTAATACAATGTAATACAAAGTAATACAATGTAATACAATGTTATACAGTGTAGTACAGGTGGTAAACTAGCCCTCAGCATTGCTAGAGTTCAATCAGCTCACCGTTTGGCCGTGTCTGATGATCAGTTTCATCATGTCCTCTTCCAGACTAGCCAGGAATATCTCGCTGGGATGATCCATGAGGGGGACGACGAGCTCCAGGATGCGGGCGACGTTGTGTATGACCAAGAAATCACCTTGCGTCTGCAGATATGTGAGAAATGTTTAACACTTATTACTGTCAATTCCTTCATAGCTTCATATTCTGAAGATGCTTAGCATTGATCAATTCAGGCGATTCGCAATGCAGAGCGCCACCAACAGTTTGCCACGGAGAGTTCATTTTTCCCAGTGCATTGTGGGAGATGGTCCACAAATTTGCAGCGCGGGACATTTGAAATGGTGATTTTTTGTAAGGCGGCAGAACACTATGCCCCAATCTATAGCATATTAGCTCAAGTGTCTACTGACACTCATTCAAATGGGCCATAATTTGTCGACCGTAAACTTGAAAAGTTGACTCTCCACGGCAAACTCTTGGTGGCGCACTGCACTGTGAATCGTCCGAATTGGTTATCGTCACAATTTAAAAAAAGAATCCCCACATATTGCGGTCCATTTCTACAGAATTGCCTGATTTATCTCAAGAACATTCAAGTGCGTTCTGCTCAAGAATTCAACATTAAAATTGTTGGCTTACACTGCATCTTGTGCTGAGGTAGGGTTGGAACGTGGTGGCATGGGTCAGCATCAGCTCTGGCTTGACTTTACTGAAGAGATATAAAGTCTGTAGACAGCTGACCAGGCGCTGACTGCTGGCTTTGCCTTCTGCCGAGGATTCTGGACAGAAAAAAAGAAGAGGAGAAAAAACATTTGAAGGTTTGCATTCTGATGATAGCAATAAGATTAAAGCACCACGTGACAAATTTCTTTTGTGAGTTTGTGAGGTTCTAAAAAGAACCAGGGGAAACTCAATATTTCGGGCAGTATGCTCTGCCCGTCATCAGGAGCCTGAATAATAATAAATAAGAAAATGCATGAAAAATAAGAGAGACTGCTCAATCATTGACTACGAGCAGCAACACTCAAAATAATGGCTCCCACTTTGTCTGCTTGACATTTGCTTTCTTTTCATAGTTTCGTAAAACGTCTCCAAATTATGCCAATTAAAACATGGAGCCCTACAGATGTCATGCCAGTGCTGTAATCAAATCCACCACAAGTCCATCACGAGTCCTTTCATTCATGCACAAACTCATCACGTCTGCATAAAAGACAAACGCATCTGAACAATGACGGATATTGGCAATGGCAAACAAAGCATCCTTCAATATCACCACTCTGTCATTTTTTTACGATCAAGGAAGTACGATCCCACAAGTCCATCTTGGGGCACAGAGGTAAGCTACTGGCTTTATGTTATGTCCTTGGGCAAGGCACTTCACCCACACTTGCCTCTCTCCACCCAGGAATACCAATGGGTACCAGCATAAGCTGGGAGGTAACCTGCGATGGACTAGCATCCCATCCAGGGGGAATAGAAATATTCTCTGTCGTTTCATGCCACGGAAACCAGAGACGAACGCCGGCCTGATGGGCCATATCGGCCAGTGACAGACCATATCTCTCCACCCAGGAGTATAAATGGGTACCGGCATTAGCCGGGGAGTAACCTGCGATGGACTAGCATCCCATCCAGGGGAACTAGAAATATTCTCTGTCATTTCATGCCACGGAAACCAGAGACGAACGCCTGATGGGCCATATCCGCCCGTGACAGACCATATCTCTCCACCCAGGAGTATAAATGGGTACCGGTGTCACATGAAAACCCGACTCCTATGAAAATCGGACCCCTATATCCCTATTATTGGTTGATCCCTCGCACGTGACAGGTCACTCTCCCGAAACGATCCTAAAAATAGCATAGTATCGTACTCACACGTGCGCACTACTACCAATGAGTCCACATTTCATGGAGTCGGATATTCACGCTACACCGGCATTAGCTGGGGAGTAACGTGCGATGGACTGGCATCCCATCCAGGGGGAGTAAAAATATTCTCTGTCGTTTCATGCCACGGAAGCCAGAGACGAACGCCAGCCTGATGGGCTATACTGGCTTGTGACAGACTTGACTTTGCAATGTATAATTACCTGTTGATTGGAGTTCTAATCTGAGGATATGTTCCACCAGGCAGTCGGTGATTTGTAGGCAAGATTTCTGGACGGGTTTCTGTCGAGCATCTTCCTCTGCTTTCAACAACTGAAACAAGGCAATTAGTCGACGATTACTTCATCAATACAACTAATTGGCACAGTAAGTTAGCAGTTCTCCTGGTTGGTTTAAATTAGGGAAGAACCCAGAGATATTCCGAAAAACCCACTAAATTAATGTAGAACTTTAAAGGGAATATACAACATTTGCAAACATCGAAAAACAAAACTACCAAATGTTTACGAAATACCTTACTAGGATGTTGGTAAATGACAGTTTAAAGCATCCTGTAAAATTATGGCACCTGGTGTGAGGTCATTTTCAAGAAAAGTGCTATTTTGTGTAAATTTCCAACGGTGGTCGGCCGACCACCGTTGTTAAAACCTAACTATTTTTCAACTACTGCTCAAAAATTTACCATTTTATCAGTCCAAATTTTGTTTGCTATTGGTTACGTGTTCATGAACGGGTGCAGGCCAGCTAGACTGTTACCCTTACTTTACAATTTTCCGGCATCTATAAATTGATCCATTACATCTTTACTGGAGTCAGGGAACAAGACTATTTGAAAATATTTGTTGTTCTTGGTTTTTCCAGCATTTTCGAACACAAAACGTCAAACTTGTCAGTGTAACAACATTTGATCTATTATACTAAACCCCCAAATATTCCATTTCTGAAAATTACAGCAAAAGCCAATGATGTACATTCCCTCCGAGTTACTGCCTGTTTGATTTCACATTCTCCCCAAAATGTTTTAGAGATTAAAAAAAACCAAGAACATTTCAGTTCCTTTCAAATACTTTATTTTAAACTGCGTCAAGAACAAAGTGTTTCTAGAGAGGTTCCCACATAAAAATGCATAAAAAGGCAACTTTTTCACAAGAAATCTCTGGTATTCCTGTTTTGGAAACGGCATCTTTAAGCCATTTGCGAGTTAAATTTGAACAAAATCTGGAACGCTGACTTAATCCAATGCTTTGCACGTTTTACCTTTGCATTCTCCCGACCAAAGAGACTGTTACTATATCACGTGATTCAGGGCAAGCCTTATGCTAGCAACCACCCCCAGCTTCGGCATAGTCTGGTGTCTTTGTGCCATTCTCACCCATTGTGAACAATGTATTGGAACTGACCGTCTCTTACGTAACTATGCAAGAGCTTGCCCCGAATCATGTGATTAGCAACAGCGTCTTTGGTCTGGAGAATTCAAATTTAAAATGTGCCGAGCATTCTGAGCGAGTCAGTGCACCAGATGTTTTTCAAATGTAAATCCCAAAGGGCATAGGTTACTTGCAAATGGCTTATTCAAACAGGCAGCATTCTCAGTTGAATATTCCAAGACTTCAGAACTACCTGTAAGTTCACAAATTTGCGTAAAAATGTTTTTAACCAGATTTGATTTTTTTTTTTCCCGACTTACATTTGTCAGGAGTTGTTCCAACCAGTCGTAGCCGGATTCTTTACTGGCCGCGACCACTTCGATGACGTTGAGGGCTCTCTTCAGCAGTTTGTCGGTGTTCGCTGTCGGGAGCGGGGCAAACCACATCTGTTGGAATGTCTCGTTCACAAGTTTCTGCAAATCAAAAAAAATATTTTTAAAACAACATCACGAAACACGATTTTGTCAACAGCACTCTTTATTTCAAAGAATGAATTGACCAATGCTTGGAAATCACCTACATTTCTTGTACGACAGCAAGCCAGACGGAATAATTTCACGGGGTGTTCAGTACCATTACGATCTTTAATCCAATTAAGCTTTTTGATGATAATTGGGTAGGCTACTTTTGGGATAAACACAAATTATCCTACATGCCTTTAACCAATTTTCTTGTGCTTAGGTATAATGTCGGTGCCAGGATGTTAGTGTCATGCCCTACCTTAATGCCTTCTTCGTCGTTGACTCGTCTGATGATCTTGTTACATATCTCAGGCACCTTGGGGAAGTCTGCTTGCTCGATGCAGATGTCGCGTAGGGTTTTGATGACCCGCTTACGCACGCTGATACCAGTATCCTGCAAAATAAAATTTTAATAAAAAAAACCTGGTGTTTATATGAGGAAAGCTAAACAGAAACTCCAAATGCTAGACCAATATCACTCTGTTAAATCCACATGTAAAAGTTTAAGTCAAAGCATTCCTAAAAAAAAATGAAAACCAAAAATTTAGAAAGAAAAAAAAATGGGTTTTTGGGGGAGGGTGTGTTTTTGGGGGCGTGGTTGGATAAGGAATTACGGGGCTACCTTGGGTTGCATCAAATTTGAGGTATTTAAAAATGTATACCTGTCACACTGACAATAAGTAGATGATGAATTTAAGTGTATCAACACTGGTTCCTACTCAACATGAATGGGAATGCCAAGCACATTCCTCAAAAACCATGCAAACTTGACAAGATTCCCGGAAGTCGAAACATGGTCAACTGTTTCTGCAGATTTGCAGCGAATGCTTTCACATTCATGCCGAATATGAGCCCGCCTATCAAAGGTATCCAAGTTTCAGTCATGTATGCAGTTCAGACAGCTGGCTATATTTGACGTCCCAGGATGTTCAAACTGTCTTGCTGCACCAGCTATCCTTACCAGTATTCTCTCAATCAGCATGGTGTAGTAGCGATTGATGAGCTCCGGTTTCATCAGGACAAACTTGCCCACTAGCTCCACCGCCGCTTCCCTGACGCTGGTGGACTGGTCCATGAACCGGCAGTGCACGGCGCGTTGTACATCAGCCTGTGGGGGCAAATCAAACAGTATTCATGCACTATGAACTAGATCTCTATGGAAAGTAACCCATAATGTAGGCAGGTGTGGGGGGAAACCACTCCAACCAATGAGTCCTTTCTCAGTCCTTAACCATCCTGCCTGTTGCTCTCTGTATCACCCCAGTGCTGAATGCTTTTATGGATCATCAGGGAATAAACATAATTGTTATACAAAGCAAAACAGGTGCCAATGATTGAAAGTAAACAGCAAGCCAGTTGGATTTGTAAATGCCGCTATGTAAAGATGAGAATATTGGCTTCACGTTTCTCTACTCACATAAAGGTCCAAAGCTCACATTAAAAAAAAGATGTTTGACTATTTGAATGCATAATCAAAAACTTTGGCAATAACAGCATGACCCTGTTATACCATTTGACAATTCTTTTTAAATTTTTGTTTCTTCAAAACTAACATTTGATGGAGCTTTAATAAGGAAAATAAAAATGTGCTTGGCCGGGACAACAGTGTTTAAAAACCAGTCGGTGTTTTATCAACCATTTAAAACACCTACGTGACAGTCTTAGGTATTCATGAAACAAATTTCATTACTTTTAATGCCATAATTTTAATTTCTAAATATTTGTTCATTCCAAGCATTTTCCTGATGGTATGAGCTGCCACTACTAACTTACCCTTCCCAACACAGACGGGTCAGCTGCTACAACCGAGGACAGACACTTCATGGCTTTGGTCCTGACTGCCACGGCCGTCTCACTCAGTACTCGCAGGATCTGAGTCAAAGAAACAACAATAACTTGAGATAAATTACTGTAAAACGAAAATCATGACAACAATTCTAACTCCGTAAATTCTACCAAAGCTGTCATACAAAACACTTTCTGTTTAGATTCCAAAATGGTTGCCACAAATCTTGACTTTTGAACTTTTTAAATATTTTAAAATAGAACTTTTCAGCAAAGAAGAAAATTGTTTTTCTCCCAAAACCAAAAAAAGGAAAAAAAGTTCACACATAGTTTTATCACATTTTCCGGGCACGAAACACTTTAATTATGAATTTTTAATTCCTTGTTCAAATCATGCAAATTTCAACAACTGTCCACTCATTTGTAATTTTCCCGATCATGAAGAAATGGTGAGGAATTCCAAGAAATCCACAGGCAAAGTTATTATTATTATTAATCATTTCTGGTAATGAAACCAAGGATTCCTCAAAAGTGCCCTGGGCACTGTAGCTCGCAAGCCTGAAGAAACCTGTGGAGAGAAGACAATGAGAAGAAATTACAGTTTGAGAAGTGGGAGGAAAAGCCCAGAAGAATATTCTGAGGAAAACCCACGGAATCAGGCAGGGACTAAAAACCCCATCCACATGTTTGCCCAGGGTAGATTCGAACCCATTTCACAGCGGTGGAAGGCGAGGAAAGTACCGCTACGTCCAACAAGAGACTCCCCAACCAGACAAACTCATCTAAAAGATCTTAAGACACTTACCTGACTTAGGTAGATGTCAAAGCTCTGTGAGAAGGGTCTCTTTGAAGCTAGGTATCTTGCTACCAGGGACGAGCTTTCATACGTTAAGATGTGCCGTGACCTCCTAGAATTAAACAAAATGTCAATAGATTTCAGATTAATTTCATATTTAAAATCATTTGTTTTATCTCACGTAAATGCCAAATTACCACAGAGTATAACAAATCTCTTTTGTTAGATTCTGAAAAGAACAGGGGAAACAAGGTTTCGAGCAGTATGCTCTGCCCTTCGTCAGGAGACTTGGGCCATCGTCAGTCTTCTGATGATGGACAGAGCATACTTTTCAAAATGTTGAGTTCTTTTCTGAATCTCAAAAACTCAAAGCAGAGATTTGACACATGGTGCTACCTGAAATGATATTTTAAGCATTTAACTACTGGGCTCGACTCGCTGTTTCAAACAAAATAATACCAGTGTGCTCCTCAATCAATAATACTGGGATTTTTTTTGTCTCCCGGCCAATGTAAATTTGTCTTACTTGAATGAGAGATTGGAGCGGGCGGCGACTTTGATGAAGGATTTCAAGAACAGCTTCCTCCTCTCAGCTGCCTGTAGGATCTCCGTGGTGGTGTCGACGGCGTTGTTCTCGCGGTCGCTGTCCTCGTCTTCGTCGCTGTCGTCGCGCTGGGGCGGCGGGGCCTTGATAGTCTGCTCCACTTCGGCCGTGGTGTCGCGGTACCACTGGGCTACTAGGAATTGCCTGGCAAACTGGGGAAGCAAACGTGGGCAGAAACGGAAATTAATCCCAACCAGTTCCGGAAGTAACAGGCAGGGTGGATGGGGTGGAATGACTTGGATAAAAGTTTAACTTTAATAAAAGATTAGGAAATGGGAAAGCACAGAAGTTTTGAAAAATGGAAATTTTCTTGCGTAACAAATAACATCATGTCATTCTAACTGTTATCCATGAATGTATTCCAGTTGTTTTGATTTTTTATATATTAATCCTAACCCTCCTCAATCCTCCAAAATCCTCCTTGTGGTTTTGGAGGATTTTGGAGCATTGAGGCTGAATGGTATTTTTTTAAATAAGGATTTTGGAGGATTGAGGCTGAATGGGTTTTTTTCTGAAAAGGATTTTGGAGGATTGAGGCTGAATGGTATATTTTCAGAAAAGGATTTAAGAGGATTGAGACTGAATGGTATTTTGAGACAGGACTGTCTGACGATTTTGAAGGATTGAGGGGCTGGGTACCCTTCATTTGAACATTTTTGGATGAGGAGGATTTTGAAGGATTGAGGATGAATGCATTTTGAGGCAGGACTGTCTGAAAATTTTCTGAAAATTTTGAAAAATAAAAAAATTTTGGAGGATTTTGGAGGATTGAGGATGGTTCCCAGCAAAAAGGGCTAGGGGTTAGGGTTAATAAATTTAGTCCCAATTTAAAATGCCAACAAATTGTGGAACACAGTCTCAAATAAATAGCATCCCAGCCCCACAATCAGGGCAAAAAAATGTAAGATTCATGGAATCAGGCCAGTTTTTTTTTGGATGGGACTGAAATCAGATTTAGGAATGAGTTACCAGTATAGCAGGATCATTCTGGCTGTTGTATGACAAGTAGTCTAGCATGGCTTGCTGCAAGTTCTGAATGTAATCCTTCTGATCCGAGTCTTTGGAATCCTTGTCATGCGGAGACTGGTCACCACGTGCTGCACTTGTCTGCGGGATAGAGAGAGAGACAATAATTAATTCCTCTTCTTCTTCACAAAGCTAAATTCGGTTCAGCCAACGCCGAACACATTTCTCTGCATCTTCATTATACATTGCAAGGTCAGTAGCTGTGCAAGGATGTTGTAGAAGAGGGCATTTCAAAAGGTGCTCCATAGTTTGTGGCTCTACGCCACCATCCCACATGGTATCATTGGAGGAACTATATCCCCACTTGTTGAGTGTCACCTTGGCTCTGCCAACTCCAGTTCTCAGTCTGTTGAGGCATTTCCACTTTGCCCAGCTTGCGTCTGCACCAGGTGGTAGTTGCTCTCTAGCCATTGCTAGTTGCTCTCAATAATTAATTGATGGCTAGCATCAGGTGCTTTTCACTTTCATGTTATGTACTTTGGACCGAAGGCTCTGTGTACAGTGGCTTCCTAGCCTTGTTATACAAAAACAACCAGAGTGTTGAGTACATTTCAGTGTAAGTTTCGTTGAAGCATTAATGCTGTTTCATACTTCATGTAAAAGCGAAGGAAAAGCAAGGTTTTTTTAGTGTCATGAAACATCAACGGCGAAATTTGGGACGGTTAAAATATGTGTTCACTTTGCACAAATGTGCAGTGACAAAAAGTCAAGTTTGCATTTGCATTCACCCCAAAACAGCAATATTTTTACTTGAATATACCATTTTTACCTGGTTAACGATAGTATCCAGTGTTCCTTGGTCCATATTACTGGACACAGCGTGCTTCCTCAGTCGGCTGGCTATCTGACCCAAGTAATCTAACGACGAGACGCGCATGGTCATGTCATTGGAACGGTTGTTGAACTGATGCATCTGTACATTCAAAACAACATTATGATCACCAAGAATCAATTGTTATGACCGATTTGAAGAGGTATGTATCAGGTGTTGGATTTCTCCTTGAGTTACTATTTTTGTGATGGATTTAAGTTAAGAAACCATGGATTTAAATTAAGAAACCAACGAAAGCAACAGTTTGAACAAACTGTTGAAACTTTAGTTTGGGTCTTGTTTTTGTTTTGTTTTCCAATTATGCACATGTTGTAACTTTTATCGAGTTAGGAGTAGTTACTTTATTTTCTTCAGATTAAGGGAAGAGTTCCGTGTCCGGCCACCACTCATTCGCCTCCAAACACACCAATTTTCACTTCACCTTGTGTTTTCATTGAAGACAAATCCATTTGGCTTGGGGAAACTGAAAACATCTAAGGAAACATGTTTTTTGGGGCACAATTTGTTGGTTGCACACATTGCTCTGACAGCCGATCATGAAGGCAGCCATATTGAGGAGTCTGGAAGTCAGCAGTGCGCATGACAATGAACTAGCAAACAACATGCGATACCTCATCATGAATATTTAATTTGTCATGAATATTTCATCTATTTAACATTTTTTAGTCTTATTTCAACGGGCACCTAAAAAAATATCAAATGGACTCTCAACGGCAACAAGCGCTCGTAGTCGAGCGGATAAGACTGGTGTGTTTAATTGGAAAGTTTCTCCCCCTCCAGGTTTGATTTCCAGCAAGACCAATGGATTTTCGTTTCTCTCTAATTTCATCTACTTACCAGTAACCTTCCCAGCAGACTGAGTAACAGCTCAGCTGCAGGCCACTCTGGTTTGTTGACAGCTGACAAGAGATCCTGGACAAAGTTCTCAAACAGCGGCCGATAGTCCTCCTCATCACGACTGACACACCTGTTCAAAGAGAAAATAGATCAGAACATTACTCCAAGAAATATGACCCAGATATCGCTCATTTTATTAACTACAAAGTGTTCACTGATGCAATACATGTTTAAAGTTGCGTCCACGTGCTCTTTGACAAATTCGATTTTTTTTTTTTCTAATAACCCTAACAGAACTCAACCCATCAAACCCCAACGGCATGTTTTGCTGGAATCTGTCTGGATGGGTACAGTACCCCTAAACTGACAGTCTTTTACATTGGATCAAAGTCAGAAATATGTGAGTGCAGTTTCCCATATGGTGTTGGAATTTGCCAGGATGGGTATGGTTCCTAGTAAATCATGTTTCGGAGTTTAGGTTGATAAAGTTTCCTATTTGTTTTACCAAAAAAAAACTTTTTTCTTTTTTTCTGAGAGAACTAAAAACTTTCAAGTTTCTTGGTCAAAATATATCATGACTTGTCTTTCTCGAAGTGGGTTGCTTGGGAAAACTTACTTCTTCAGGAAAACTGACAAGAAGTTCTGGCCGGTTCTGACAGCAGTCTCGTAGGCGTTGATAATCAAGACATCCTTGTCCGTCTGTAAAACACAAACACATATTTAATCAAAATTCAAATTGAGATGGAATTAAATCAAGAAAATTCTTTAGTTTTGGATGGTTTACAATTATGGCTTCAGATTCTAACTGCAATATGCTGGAATTTTTAAAAATTGAACAAAGAAATTGCCTGGAGTGGGGTTTGGAACTCAGACCTCCGGATTGCCGTTACGGTGCTCTACCAACTGAGCTATCCAGCCCTATGTTGGCGGTTCCTAATTTTCTACAGTTCTGCAATATCCAGGAAGTGAAATTTGCAGCCTTGGCCAAAACTATTGAATTGAACAAAACCCACATCTGAGATAACAACAATTCAGGAAGAATTCAGCAAGAATTCAACGCCTCTGGCAGGCAAATGCTTAATGGCTTGACAACATGAGACTTGGTTGCCACTCTACCTCTCTGGTCTTTTTCAGGGTGTCGTCGTCGTAAGTGTACTCATCGTCCGAGTCCTCCTGGTCTCCCGCTGGGTCGTCTTTGTGTTGAGGCAGAACCACCACACACTGAATCAACTGCAGGACCAGCGCCGTCACCATCTGAACGTTGGTGTCTTGGTTTAACCTGCGTGAAGATTAGGCATATAGCATTAATCAAATTAGGTTGTTGCCCTTCACCGACGTTTAAACACTGTGTACTCAGTGTGTTACCTCCAGAGGGAAAGTTGGAAACAAAGGTGAAAGTTGAAGGGCAAAAACCTAATTTGATTGATATCACCTCGACGCAAAATTCCATCTTATCATATAGCATTACTTGCTTTGCATGCATTTTGTTCGTTTCCACGAATAACACCACTGAAAATCCAAAGGAGAATGTTCAACAGGGGTGTGAGCGACCACTGATAAAAATAGCTGAAAACAGCTGAAAAAAGGGTGTAAAAAAGCTGAACTTTGGAAATCTCCTATACTTTTGTACACAGCAAGTGAGGGAAAAAGCTGAAAAAAAGCTGAAATCCAAAAAAAAACCAACGGAAATCAGCTTTAAGCTGAGATTTCACACCACTGGTTCAAACAAAAGCTGACCTGTTCAAGTTTCAGCTCAGTGGACATGATACTTTTTGGAAAAAATTATGAAAAACCATGCACAACCTTTTGATCACGTTTTCTGTAAAGAGGTGCGATGTCAATCAATTTGTTTTTTCTTTTCTTTTTAATCGTATCAAACAAATACTACATACCATGGCTAGAAGAATTGAGCGCATGAAATTTTGTTTTAAGACGTCAATGTCTTGACTCACCTGAAGTTTCTGAGGTTCTTCTTACTGGAAGGCAACCTGGCTAGGGATGCAAAGATGTCTTCCAAGATCAGCTGTCTATGCTTCTCGTACTTAGAAAACACCTGTAATAAAAACATTGACAGGTTGAGAAGGGGAACACCGACAGTTTTCACTTATACTCTCATAAGATGTGGCAAGAGGGAAAGAATGGCTAAAATGCGTGTTCACTTGGATACGAGCATTTCTGTCAAGTTGTAAGTGAACAACAACAGTGGGGAGTCAGGTTGGCGTAGCGGTACTTTCCTCGCCTTCCACCGCTGTGACCCGGGTTTGAATCCCGACTGGGCCATCATGTGGATTGGGTTTTCAGTCCCTGCCTGATTCCGTGGGTTTTCCCCAGAATGTTCTTCTGGGGTTTTCCTCCCGCCTCTAAAACTGTAACTTCTCATTGTCTTCTCTCCACAGGTTTCTTCAGGCTTGCTAGCTACAGTGTCTAGGGCGCTTTTGAGGCATCCTTGGTTTCATTACCAGAAATACAATAAATAATAATAATAATAACAATTGAAACTGGAAAGACTTGGTTGTATTTTAGCGAAAAGTAGACTATTTCTATTGTAAGCATACACATAGGAAATGTGAGGAAAAACTATCCTTTTCAGTGATACAAATTTGAAGGTGGACTTACTGTTGAGATGAGTTTCATTGCACTGAGCTGCAGTTCGCTGATGTTCTCCACAAAGAAAGGAGCCGTCCCAATAGACGATACCTTGAAATTGAGGAAAAACAATGATGATCAAGTATTATTTCAAAATTTGTTCGTGTAAATCAAACAGTGCTAACCAGTTCACGTCGGAGGACGTGATAACACGCACTGGCTGTTTTTATACACAGGCACGGCTGACGGGTTAAAACGTCAAGATTGCCTCGACTCGCCTCCGGGTGACGTCTAAACACGCTAATCCCTCGTGCCTTTTGCACATACACACAAAGTCCATGATGCCTGTGGAGGCGGACCGTGTGTTGATCTTGAATTGGCCGTTGTGCAGGGCCTATTGTTGTACAATTTATGCTCCAGTGCACATGCCGGAGTATTGAAACATATGAGGTTTCGGCAAGAAATATCGTACAAATACTGTTGATATGACTCTTGCGAATCAGTATTTGTGGCGTTTGGCGGTATATCAGAAGTTGGCTGGAAAATTCTGCCTTTTGAGAAAATTGAAATTTTTCGGCAAAAATAATCCCGGCACAAAGTGGTTAACTACTGTTCCCGCACAGGGTCAAGACGTTACAATTGCTACTCACCAACAATACTGTTGAGTCGGTTAGGATCTGTATGTCCAACAGCTCGGCTACGTTGGAGACCAGGACACACAGTTTGTTATACAAGGCAAGAATGGACTTCTCTGTGGATCCGTGGGCACGGGCGCGCTTCATCTTCATGTTGGTGTACACTGTATCTGTAAAAAATTGAGAGTCCAAGATCTCTTTTATAAATTTCAGATTTATTTATTTTATTTCGAAAATAAAATTCAATAGGCTGCAGGCAGCTTGCTTCAGGTACCATTTTCTTTACATCATTCAAAACACGACAAAACCAAAAGATGTAAGAGTAAGGGACTTAATTAACCCTAACCTTCCTCAATCCTCCAAAATCCTCCAGGCAGATTAGGAGGATTTGGGAGGATTGAGGCTGAATGGCAAAAATACGCCAGTTGATTTTGGACGATACACAGGCTGTACCATGCATTATTTATGTACAGCCATAGTGTAAAACAAGGCCTATATTATACTGGACACCATCTGCACTGCTTCTGGATATCATCGATATCAGTGATTGTTGGAGGATTTTAAAGGAGGATTGAGGCAGCGGTCACCCCTCCACTGAACAAATGCAAGAAATAACGGAAAATTTTGGATCGAGGCAGAATCTAACTTTAACGTGCCGCCTTTAGGAGGGTATTGCACGATTGCGGATGGCTCCTAGTAAAAAGGGCCTATGCAGTTAGGGTTAAGAGCGACTCAAACAATTTTTCAGCTAGTTTTTTGGGCTAGGTAGTTTGCCTTTAATAATCACTCTATGAAGGACAACTGCAATATGGCATGAATCAAAATCACAAAACTCACAGATGTCAGTTGGAACAGAAACAGGAAAAAACCGGACCCAACATTCATAGAATGACCCAATTCCAAAGAGATCCGATACTTACTCTTATCCGTGTTGACTCGATAAACTGGATCAAACTCTGGGTAGATGGAGTTCTGCAGCTGGAACTTGGCCAGGTTGGCGATGCGGTCGATGACGTCCTCGATGAAGACCTCCTTGGGCATGGCCTCTGACGTCATGATGTAGAGGGCAGTCAGGGCCGAGTCGATGGAGCGCGTGATCCTCTCCATGGCCAGCTCTCGCCATAGACGCTCCCCACGACCTCCCTCGTCCTGACGGGTGGGTAAAAAATAAAATTAGTCAATTACCTCATCCCTTTAATATAGCATTTATGGAGAGAACACATTTTTCATTGGAGCACTGTTGTCCAATTGACCTATCGCGGTAGAATCGCAGTAGAATCATGTCAACGCAGCTTGTGAAGTATTGTCCAATTACATGATATACAAATGGACGCGGAACACGCAACATCTGCGACAAACAAAACTTAGTGTACAAAAACTCCATAGGGTTGTCTCAGGGGCGTGGCCAACTCGCAAACGGCGATAGTTACTGAGTTCCACTCATGTGCCATGGTACGTGGGTTCGAACCCTGACGGGGAACACGGTGCTTGTGTTCTTGGGCAAGACACTTTGCTACAATTGCCTTTCACCACCCAGGAGTATAAACGGGTAGCTGTGAGGGTAGAGCCCAGATTGGGCTGACCTCGAGGTGCTGAAAAAAATGGTCTCATGGACTTATGAACGGGAGTACTAATTAGCAATTTGTATCCTTTGGCAAAGGCGCTTTATAAGTACCAGTTATTATTATTATTAAATTAAACAGGGCGCAAGTAGAGGTTTACTCCAGGTTTTACAGGGTACCTCAGGGTTCCCTCTGGAGTTACCGCTTATTTAATTTGCATTCATCCCTTACCCAATTTGCTTTAACTCACACCAAACTTTGATTATGGACATCAGTCCTGCGAAGTTGCTTTTAAAAAAATCCAAATCCCCAACATGAAGAGAAATCGGCATAAGCCACAAGAACCTCAGTTTGATTCATACAGCTTTGAATTCTTGATTTTTGCTTCAACTCAACTTTCTAGACACATCAACTCAGTAGTTGAAAATATTTTCAATTCAAAAATCAAATTCATTTGGATTGACTTTTTCTTTGTGGTGAAGAAAAAAAAAGAAGCTACTTACGTGGTTAACGTTGGGCTTCACTTTTGTGCCATCACGGATGTTTCTCTCTAGGATGTTCATCAGCCGGACAAGCTTCTCGTGAGGAATCTAGAGTTAACAATTAACAAATTAGACACAAATTTGTGAACAGTATATAAGACTTGGCTGAAATCAAGGTGCTTTTCTAAAAAATGAGATTTCTAACAACCATTTCAGACTGATATTCCAAAGTTGCATCGAACCAAATAATATTAAGAGCAACTGGGGTCGACCCAGATTTTAGTTTCAGACTGGCAACATTTATGTATACATGAGTTAATCTGAACGCTTAGTCGTTTTGAAAAAGTTGCTCCTTTTTCAAACATCAAACATCAAAAGTATTTATTTCAAGATCCCAGAATAATTTGGCAGGGATGACTTTCAGAGAAAATAGGAAAATCCACAAAATAATCGGCAGATGTTTTAAGGGGTTGCAAGGGCCCCACAGCAACGTAGGGTCTATTGTGTATGTTTGTATAAATTTAAAATAAATTTTATTGAATTTAACCCTAAAATACTAATCTCTTTTGTTCAATATGTAAATTTTAATACGTAAAAACTACCTTTACAATAAAACCTCAGGAATTCCCGATTTCAAAAGTGATTCTTTAAGAACCCTGAAATCAGTAAAATAAATCTTAACAAAAAATCCTGGAATGGGGGCAAATCTTGACAAATCTCATCCTTGGTAAAGGGAATCTGGACTATTTCGTTAGTGCCTCACCTGGTTCATAACACCCATGGATTTGAGTTTGGCCGATTCTGACACCAGATCATTCAGCAGAGGTTTGCTGATGAGGAGCTCTGGATTACACTCGTCTGTTTCCTCCTCATCGTCAGCTGTTCAAAAACAAATCATTTCCAATCATTTCCAATCATTTCCAATCATTTCCAATTTCCTTATCCCATCACGCAATAATGAAAACCTGCTAGTATCACTTGAACTTTTCTACAACCCATTTCCACCTTGATGAATAACTTGTGACCTACTGAGTCAAAATGAGGAATGTCCCCCAAAACCTAGTTTTGAGTAATCAACCCCTGAAGTTGGATATAGTAGAAAAATCATGCCAAAATTGATATTGGTTGTTTTGTATTTTTGAGCAGTCAAGGTATCCAAGATTCACACTATGCAATTTTGTTTTGGAAAAAAATACCCCAAAAGTGGAAAAACCGAAGAACGTTTATCACTGCCGTTGGCGGCGCAATGCGCATCTTTCGTTTTTTTCCAAAGCCATTTTTCTGGAAATGAGGTTGGTGAAGCTTGGCGGGACACTGTTGAAGTTCCTGCGACATATCTTTGGAAATCATTCAGTTACAGAAATAAATTTGGTATCACTGGAAAGCCCATGATTTGCGCTTTAACATGATGTATATAACTTGTAAAGTCAAAGATGGGGGTTATTCCTCATTATGCTATGGCAGGGCACATTTTGGAAATCGATCAATTCCAGTGGGCCTAGCCATATTTTTAATTTTGAGTGGAACTTGATATCCTTCTATTGCTGAAGAAAAAAATGTTTAGTGTAGGTTAAGTGCACAGTACTGCATTGTGACGGATTTTGTTCAACGTCCTATTTGTTAACTAAATGCTTATTTTCTATACTGTTCGAGCACACTTCAATCATTATTTCAGTTAAATTTCCAAAAAAAATTAACAAGACTTACCTTGCTCGACACTAATCTCCATATCTTCAGATCCTTCAAACACTGATTCCATAGCTGCATGGAACCTCTTGAAGGTGGCCGACTCGGTCAGCTCTGTGGACATCGAAATTCACAAAATGGTAAGTCAAGGTCAAACACAAGCCCGTAATGAAATTAGGGCAGTGCCTTAATTACCTGGCTGTGGAAGGGGAGTGTAGCCTAGTGGTTAGGGTTTGTGACTCATGATCAGAGGGTCAAGGGTTCAAATCCAGCTGCTGGTTATATGTTGTGTCCTTGGGCAAGCCACTTCATCCCCACTTGCCTCTCTCCAACCTAGGGGTATAACTGGGGAGTAACCTGTGATGGACTAGCATCCCGTTCAGGAGGATAGAAATACTCACAGTCGTTTTGAATTTGGATTTGAACCCCTGGAGATAAAGGCCGGCCTGATGGGCCACATTGGCTCGTGACTGACTTTACTTACTTTTACTAAATTAAGTGGCTATGGCTGACAGTAACACATGTGGCTATGGTAAGTGGCTTCAGCCATATCCATAGCCGCTTGTGTAATTGCAAGCCGTAGCCATGTAATGTGGCCAAGGCCGTGTTTGAATTACTTGGCTACGGCTACGAAATAACACACTGGTCTATGGGAAGTGGCTGCAGCCGCTTCCATAGGCGCGTGTGTGGCTTCAGCCATATTCATAGCCGCTTGTGTAATTGCAAGCCATAGCCATGTAATGTGGCCAAGGCCGTGTTTGAATTACTTGGCTACGGCTAGGAAATAACACACAGGTCTATGGGAAGTGGCTGTAGCCGCTTCCATAGGCGCGTGTATGGCTTCAGCCATATCCATAGCCGCTTGTGTAATTGCAAGCCGTACTCAAGTAATGTGGCCAAGGCCGTGTTTGAATTACTTGGCTACGGCTAGGAAATAACACACTGGTCTATGGGAAGTGGCTGCAGCCGCTTCCATAGACGCATGTATGGCTGCAGCCATATCCATAGCCGCTTGTATAATTGCAAGCCATAGTGAAGTAATGTGGCCAAGGCCGTGTTTGAATTACTTGGCTACGGCTAGGAAATAACACACGGGTCTATGGGAAGAGGCTGCAGCCGCTTCCATAGGCGCGTGTATGGCTTCAGCCATATCCATAGCCGCTTGTGTAATTGCAAGCCATAGTCAAGTAATGTGGCCAAGGCCATGTTCCAATTACTTGGCTACGGCTAGGAAATAACACACGGGTCTATGGGAAGAGGCTGCAGCCGCTTCCATAAGCGCGTGTATTAGGCTCCAGCCACATCCATAGCCGCTTGTCTAATTGCAAGCCGTAATCAAGCAATGTGGCCAAGGCCATGTTTGAAATTACTTGGCTATGGCTAGGAAATAACACACGGGTCTATGGGAAGAGGCTTCAGCCGCTTCCATAAGCGCGTGTATTAGGCTCCAGCCATATCCATAGCCGCTTGTGTAATTGCAAGCCGTAATCAAGTAATGTGGCCACGGCCGTGTTTGAATTACTTGGCTACGGCTAGGAAATAACACATGGGTCTATGGGAAGAGGCTGCAGCCGCTTCCATAGGCGCGCCTGTGATTTTTCGGCTGTAGCCAATTTATTCAGACACAGCCTAAGACACAAAGAATTTTTCAAAACTGTGTGATACAAATGGAGAAACCAGCCAACCTACCATCGTCGTCTAGATATGTGACCCTCTTGTTTGGCGTTTTGTCCCTCTTCAGTCTCTTCTTTGGTGCTGAAACGGAAATAAAAGACATGAAATTTAAACAAATGTGTCAAGGCCACAAGGGCAATACACTTGCTTTTAGGTACTTTGGAACGGCAGAGTCTCACCAGTAGCTAGTATCTTTTACAGCACTCTTTCGAAAGGACAACAAAATCTTGCTGTGTTGCAAGGTTCTTCGTGCAAAATCTTAAGTTACATCACACATGAATCACAAAGCAAAGACTTCTCAACAAAGCATCTAAATACAATCTTTAAGCAACAGAATTCTTTTTAGTGAGTAGGGTGAAGAAAAGGTATTCGGGTAGGAGTGAAACTTCAACAACCCTTGGGTTTTGAGCGCATTTGTAATACGTACAAATATGAATATACTTAAAACTGATCAAAAGTAAACTAACAAGTCCACTCACAAGTAAATCACTAGTACATTTACAAGTCCAGTCACAAGTAAGAGAGGATGGACAATAACAAAGGAATGCCTTATTCCCGGCTCATTTAAACAGCTCATGAGTTGACTTGGGACTAGATGACTTGTAATTGACTTGTGATTGACTTGCGATCCACCGTAAGTACCTCGACTACAACGCTGTAATAAAGGTACATCTAGGATCATTTGCCTTTTGTGAATTTTTTGTTTTCATTTAAAGCACCAATATTGCTCCAAATCTTAAGAAGGGTGATTAACAACTAACTTGTTGAAGGTTCATCTCAGTGGATACTACACATTTTGAGAAAACAGAGGTAACATATTTTTGGGGTCTCGTAACTGGATTCGTTGCTCATGCATGTAAAAATCTGTGCCAGCAAGAACATTTTCTTAAACCTCATTAAATGATTGTGTTCTACTGACTGACACCATTTTAAGCGGAATAATTTCACAGGGTATTTGGTACCAGACCTATCTTCACTTTAAGCAAGGATTTTCACGTTAAATCGGTGGGTATGTTTCTGGGTAATTGCAACCCTAACGGAACTCAACCCATCAAACCCCAACGGCATGTTTTGTTGGAATCTGTCAGGATGGGTACAGTACCCCAAAACTGACAGTCTCTTACATTGGGTTGGCACACCTCCAGAATCAAAGACAGAAATATGTGTGCAGTTTCCCATATGGTGTTGGAATTTGCCAGGATGGGCATGGTTCCTAGTAAATCATGCTAGGGAGTTAGGGTTCAGTGCCTTTAACCCTAACCCCCTAGGCTCTTGCACTAGAAAGGATACCAAACCTAACAAATTTCAACAGCTGCATACAGGTCTGTAAGCACTGGTACCAAAACTGCCAAACTCCAACAGGCCTTGTACGGGGAACAGTACTAAACCTGCCAAACTCCAACTGTTGGAGTTTGATTGACTTGGTATGGATGGGCCTATGCATTGTCGAGTGATTGGATAGGGATTGTACCAAACCTAACAAAATAAAGCAATATGTACATGCACATTTGACCACAAGCTGTGCTGAGGACCGTGGGTGAGCATACCCACGAAGAAATGCCAGTGAACTCCAACGTGTTACAAATCTCATGCCCTTCTGCCCCGAACCTCACAAAATTCAACAGGGTCTCCCTGGGCCTTTGGTACCCAGTCAATCAAAGTCCAACACCAACTGGCCAGTGTTCGGTACCAACCCTGCCAAAATCAAGCAAAAGCCGCTGTTGGAGCTTGATGGGCTCAGGGTTGTTAGGGTTAAAGATACAATTTGAGGGTCAGCGTGTAGATGCGAGTAGATATCATACCTTCTTCTTCTTCATCATCATTATCTTTATCTGCCTCCTCTCTCTCGATGAAGATCTGCGCTGGGGGACCCTGAGACACGGGAGACGGCAGGGACTCCTGTCTGGATGCCGGAGGCGGCGCCGGTTCCCACTCCTCTTCGCTCTCCATGTCCTTCCGCTGTCGCTTCTTGCCCCGCCCCATGGGTTTGTTCAGTAAGGCTGCCTGGTCCTCCGATATGGACAGCTTGGTGAGTAGTATCCTGGGTTGACTGATTGCACTTTTAGCCCCCGATTCTGTCGGGAGAAGGTTTTTGGTGAATTGACTTTAAGAAATGCTGTAAGGTTCCCTGCAGAATTACCTGGGAAATTGGTTAGCATTAAGTTATATATATTTTCTGCTGTGAGCCTGCAGTTGACGGACATCCCCCCTCCCACTCCTTCCCAAAATTAATCAACTCACCCTGCTCCTCTGAGCCGTTCGCGGAAGCATTGTCTTCGTCTTCGTTGCTATCTTTGTTACGCGTCGATGTTCTTCTGGCCTTATTTGCCGGGGTGTCGTCCTCCTCCTCATGTACTTCTTGTGGCTGAGGCACGTCCTGAGGCTTGGAAACCTCTTGAGGTTCGGGTACCTCTTGAGGTTCGGGTACCTCTTGAGGTTGAGGTTTAACCTCTCGAGTTTGAGGTACATCCTTATTTGACTGAACTACTTCCGTGTTCGGTTTGGGTACCACTTTGGGAGCTTTCCTATCTCTAACACCGACGACACCTGTCCTTTCATCTAAATTGGAATCTTCCTCAAAGGCATACTCGTTTCGCGTGTCCCGTCTCACTTCTTGCTTCACGACTTGTTCCGGTTCCTTCAAAACCGTTTCAGGTTGGGCTGTCAACACAGTCTCTGGCTGCCTCACGACGGTCTCGCGTTTCGGCTCCGCCGGCACCTTGTCTTTCTCCTTTTCCTTGGGCTCGCTGGACTTGACCGGAAACCTCGTCAGCTTCAGTTTGATCTTCGTGGAGCCGCTGGTGTCCGGGGAACTCACGATGTTGTACTGCGGCAGCTCTTTGTCCCTGTCCCGATCCTCTTTGTGGGATTTGCTGCGCTTTCGGCGCCGGCTGGAGTCCTTGACTGACGAGTCCGACTCGGTGACATCGTGAGAGGAGCTTTCTTGGCTGGTGTGCGGATCGGCTTGATAACTGGCAGGGGACTGATATGCACTGACAGACACCCCTCCATCTGATTCCTGTGAATGCAAGATAGAAGGTATGCTAACTAGTACCCAGTTTTCAGATGTTCATGATTTAAAGAAATTAATTTTAAAAGTTAGGAGGATCTGGGATTCCAATTCAGTCTTTTAAGTCTGCTGGCCACCACAGGTTCTAATAAAGACAATATTCAACAGACGCTTTGCATTCAGCAACCATCTTTGAGAGGTTTTTTGTTGTTAAACAATAAATGTACAACAGGTCTTCTTATGTGTTTCCCTGTTGAACAAAAGAACGTACCTCAAAGATGGCTGCAATGCAAAAGATCTGTAGGACTAACTCGGCCGCTGACACCATAATTGTCCTGGGCCCAATTTCTTGGCTCTGCTTACCGTTACCGAAAAATCCCTGCTTATATAGCTAAAAATTCCGTGCTTACGGGTAAGCGTACTTCACACATAAGCAAGGAATGTTTGCTTCTGTGCATGAGTATATCCCGTAACTAAGGATTCTGCGCTTACGGGTTAGCACACAATTGTTCTGCACGGGATTCTGTGGTTAGCGGAGCCAACAAATTGGGCCCTGGTAATTTTCCAATGCCAATAGGTCCCACCGGTTCGTACAACTACGCCTTGTTGCACTGAGCCGAGTTTGGGTCAATTTGTCTCTGTTTGATTTTGAATGCCAACTCTAACATTGTCAACAAATTGTGGGCAATTACCCTTCCGGATACGGCTCTCTGATTGACTTCCTGGTTTGGTGGCCGTTTGCGTGGGCGTCCTCTCCCCCTTGGAGCAGGCTGTTGAACATAGTCTCCTGAGGGACCAGCTCCTGTCAAAAGCAAATGCATAAATAAGTTTTAGAAGATTCTTCGAAGACATGTCACAAATTCAATCAAAACTTGTTTTTGATAATAGTATGACTAATTCAGATCAATTTTATTCATTCCGCAGGAAGGAACAAAATATTGCATAAAAAGTAGCAACATCCAGGGAGCGTCATACACGTGCCCAGGGCAAAAATAACAATGGGAAATGACGAAAACAACTTTACAAGTTTTTTTACAAAATTATTCAGGCTAACCTAAAATTTATACACACGAATTACAATGTGTTTGAGGTACCTGCTCAAGATTTGCTTGAAAGAAAATATTTAATATTGTTCGATTTATTACTGTGATAGTCTAGCAGTAAAAAGATTCTCGTCAACAGAATGGATACGTACAGCTTTATAAACTTAAGTCAAACTGACTAACATTACTCTTATATAATAAATTGTTAATCCTCACAATAATATTGTTGGTAGATACGTGCGCTATATAAGACTCCGATATTTTTATAAATTATATAGACCATTATCAAGTTGCGGCATATTGATTTTTTCCCATTCAAATCAACGTAACCAAAGCGAGGCTGGAAGGAACAAAAGTCTGGTTCCTTTTTGCACAAAAAATATTATCATCCAGTACTGTTATTGGATACAGGTAATATGACTGAAATGGTGGCAGCATGATAAAGGTCTATTACCGGTTTTTAATGAAATAAAACACCCATTGCCTACCATTTGGTGGCTGTGCTAGTTGAGATCTGGACTTGGCCTGTACGGGCGGTGGAGTTGGCACAGGCTGACTGGGACTTGTGGCAGTAGCTGGGGACAACTGATGCCCCGTGTAACCATTGACTGACGTTGGCACAGGTGATCCTGTTGAAGGAATAAGGCTTTTAAGAATCCAAGTGTTTCATACTTTATTTCTCAAATCTCTCTTTCTTGTGGATTTTGTGCAGAAGCACCCCCACTTTTGAAAAAGGAAATATCAGTGTCAGTGATAGGTTTTGTCTGGTTCTAATTCCCTCCCGTCAAGGTGAAGAAAGTTACAAAGGAGAGAGAACCAGTCTTCTTGACTCATTAGGCAAAACCTTGCCCTGGTAGGGCTATGTTGATTCCAAAATGAGTATGGACCGTTAAGGAACATCTAACAAGCAACAACTGTAACTGATCCTCCTTGCTAACACGCATGCAACTGGGAAGTAAAAAAAAAAATTCCAAACATTTATAAGACTCGATACAGCGCTTGTCAAGTTTTTGTGAAGTGAAACACAAGGAACCAGCTGAACCAAGCAGAGTAAGGCCGTGTCCGAAACGGGCTTCCAGAGCTACGGCTACGTCTATTGTCTGCGCGTCCCTGCGTATTTTCAATGGGCGCAGACCTAGACCTAGCTCTAGACAACTGATTCAGATGCAGCCTTACATGCCTGTGCTAAGCTTCGCAAAACCATTAAGTAGTTTCAAAGTGTACGCAAAAATTGCAAATAAAGGAAAAGATTTTGTAAAATTCAAGGGCTGGATGGTCAACAAGGAATTCAGCTGAACCTTGTTTCCGTGACAAAAGCGAGCTCTGAATTACCTTGTCCAGACAGTCCAACATGTTGATATCTGGTCGGGCTTCCGTGGGGCACCTTGACTGAGCTGCCCTGCGGGTAGGCCGCCGGGCTGTTTGGGGTGAATAGCGGCGAGGAGTTGCCTTGCATGCCCATGGTGTGAGTCCGACTGTAGGGGCTGTGCTGAATGGCGCCCTCTGGTGACTGCTGGTAGTAAGGCGAGGGGGCCATGGGTTGTCTGGGCGACACACCTGCATTAAAAGGTAGAATAGTACAAAGTCAATTTGTGTGATGAGTAATTTTTCTAATGATTAACCCCAACCCTCAATCCTTCAAAATCAACCAGGCCGTTTTCGGAAGATTTGGGCTGTATGCCATTTTTACACCAGTTGATTTTGTAGGATGCATTGTGTCAAGGTCTTAAGCTGCATCTTGTGTTGTTTATGCGTAGCCATGCATAACTAATACTAGATACCATTCGCACTGCTTCTGAATATCACCGGCAATTCCTCAATGTATTACAGTGATTGGAAGATTTTGAAGGATTGAGGCAGTGGTCACCCCTCCACTGAACAAATGCAAGAAAAGACAGATGATTTTGGAGGATTGTGGCTACATCCATTTTTTACATGGGGGCAATTTGATGACCTCGAAGGATTGATGGATCCTAGCCAACATGACCTAGGTGGTTAAGGTTAAAGGCTGCTCAATCATTTTGAGGCCACAGATGAAACCGACGCCACAAGACAAAACCATGGTTTCAAACACCCCTTTCTTAAATTTTAAGAAAGATGAGGGTTCACATACCCCCCCCCCCAACATCAACCCACTAAATCTTACCTCCCATTTGTTCCATCCGCTTATGTTTGAAGACATTGGGACTGCGAGCCAGTATCGCTTGCAGTAAGACCGGTATGTCGCCTTCAATTTCATTACTACTCGACTTGTCTTTCAGTTCACTAAAGTAAAGATAAACAAAAAATTGTGATGTACAACGAACAACGCAAAGTGGACTTTGTTTCATCATTAAAATGATGCAGTAACTACAACAGGTGATGTAGTTACTCCAACATGGGTGATAACTTATTATATGAAATAAACTTTGCATATGGGAAGTTTTACAATGTGTCAGGAATGTAACTTCCAGACAGCTTGAAGTAGATTATAGGCTTCCAAGCAGGCGCAGGTGAAAAAGTAGAACAGTAGGACCAAAATTTTCAAAGAACAGGACAAAAGTAGGACTTGGAAGGACAATATCAGGATAAAAGTAGGACTTTTGCGGGCTTTCAGGAGTAGTTTTTGCTGATACTCGCCCATGTCCACAGCATCAGAAGCTTCATTTGGCATGTTCTGTACTTACAACACTTGTGCTCCACCCTCAACTAAGCTCTTGGAAGTACAGTTGCAGTACTCCTGCACTCAAGCCCTTCACTGTCTAATTACATATGAGTGTATACACTGTTACTTACGACAAAAATTCAATGAGATTTCATTTTTCAGAGTTTTGGGACAAAAAGTAGGGAAAAGTAGGAATTTGGAGAAAAAAGTAGGAAAAGTCCGAGCAAGGTAAAAAAAACAATAGGAAAAAGTTGGGAAAGTATGAATACTTGAAAGCTTGATATTAGGCCATGTCCAAAAAGGGCTGTCCCGAGATTAGACAAAATCTCTAAACAAGGGATTGGTACATGGCCTTATACGTCAAGTTATGAGTTATTCTGTCCGGTCACCTACATGTTGTCTGTGTTGGTCTGGCTGAGCGCATGCAGAAGCTGGGGTACCAGATTCTCATCTTGGATGCCAAGGAGACGTTTGGCTTCATCTGCGACGCGAGGGCTGTACAACAACCCTTTGTTGTTGACTGTGCAGGGTAACGGCGAGGGCAACGGAAGCTCTGTTAACACTGGGGATGAAGTAACAAAGGTTTAAAGGTTAACACGGAAACAGATTGCTGTAAATTTTGTTCTTAACTCGGAGAGGCCAAACTGTTTAGGCTTAACGTTAATCAATGTATGTATGGTCTGTTCAATTTCACCAGTACAGAGTATCGAAAGCTAAATTTGTGTGCAACTGGATATAGTTTGGCGCGGACATCCAGGATTTTTTTAACACTGGCTTATCATGCATGCAACTGGGAATTTAGAGGGGAAAAAACGAGGAAACTCCAAACCTCACAAGACTTTGTACAGTGTTTTTCAATTTGTAATGGCACTCATGAGCAGTAAAAAACGAGGTAATCAGCTGATCTGAGGAAAAGTTGCATGCCTGTATCTAGCTCCCAGACCTATGTTCTTGAAACTCAAAGGTTCTTGAGTCTGGCCTGCTGATTGGTAACACATAGCAACAAATGAAAACTGATGTGAAAATGAATAGACGTATTTCATCAGATGACGTCACTCCGCCCCGATCTATAGCAAAAGTAAGTTAAAAATTTAAATCCCTTCCAATCTTGACATCGAAGACTACAAGACAAGTTCTGAAGACTGAAATCCTTTGAGACAGAATTTAAGACACCAGTATTTAGTTTTCTATACACAAATGTTATTTGAATATATGCGTTGGCATTTCAAATATGAGGCCTAGATACTTACAGTCAGTCAGACTTGATATGCCAGACAAGGTTGTAATGGGAACGCTTGGGACCTCTCCATTCATGTTGACCTAATTGCACGACACCCTCCTGTTCAAAAAAAATAAATTGTGGCCGTAAAATTCGATCACATTCGAAATAATAAATTTTCAAAATGAATCATTATTAGACCCATATTCAGTTTACTTTACTAAGTAAGTAAGTGATGTTTAATGTTAAAACCAACAGGAATGTTAACCAACATGATAACCGCTACGCACTGTGAATGCGCAAAAAAACGTTGATTCGCATCGGCATGTGGGTTATGGCTGCCACTAATTGATAAAATTGCATTATCTGGGTCTACCAAAAGATAGGCCTAAAGTTAGGGCCTACTGTCGTCTAGCCCCCTAAATGTGGCTTATTTACTGGACGAGGCCCTACCTCCGTAAATAAAGGCCACACTTCCACTGATGTGGAAGATGTCCATTTTTCGTGAAATTTCCAGATTCGTTTTCACACGTTTGCGTATCAAAATTTCAACACTGAAATTTCACAAAAATTAGACATCTGAAAAAGGCAGCACTTTCTGATTAGCCTTTATATAAAGAGGGCGAGTATGCTTCTAAAGCAAAAATAAACTGCAAACTAAGCTTAAATATGAAAATCAAAATTTGACAAAGTTCGACATGTTTTTGTACATGGTGGAAGAGTGGCCTTTATTTACGGAGGTAGTCCAATACATTGGCCACATTTATGGGGCTAACTGTCGTCATGACTGTCTACTATTGCAACAACAAAACAGGGTCAAATTAAGATTTAAAAAGACTGGAAAAAATATTGCATCCTGACGCCACTTTTTTCTTCATATATTATCTCAATAAGGTCATTCATTGCAAAAATGACGATAAGACACATGAATCTGGGACAGTGAGAAACATTTCCAATTTTGGGTAATCCTTACTTTTAGGACCCCGTAAGACTCACCAAGTTGACTAAATGACACTCAAAATTGACATTCTGATATTTCTTGACACATCTGAACAATTGGCAATGACACCTTCTTGAATATCAGTAGGTTTAATTTTGTGGAAAGAGGGCAGGGCTTTGATTTTACAGGGAAATTGAGGGGTAAAAGACGACGATGACAACCAGAAAACAGACTCAAAAAACAAGATGGCAAACGTGAAAGCTCGGTGCAATGAAAGCTCGGTGCAATGAAAGCTCGAGGCTGATTGGCTGATAAAAAATAAACATCTTATTTATTTGTTTCAGCAGCCAATCAGCATCGGGCTTTCATTATGTAGGCCTAGTGCTTTCACTATGTTGTGAGAACTACAACATGCACGTCTGACTGCAAAAAAAGGTAGGAAAGTGACATATTCTTAGAAAGTGCTTTCAAAATTACAACTAAACATGAGTTTATGAAGAAAAAAGACTGCATTAGCCTGCAAAAGTCATTTTGGTACTGGACAGTCATCTGCAAAAGTCAGTTTTGAACAGAACTCGTAAAAATAGAGGTGTCCTGAGGCTAAAGATAAGGATTACCCAATCATGCCAATTTTGTTAGGAAAAACTTTTCTTGACTCTCCATAGACTTTGTACACAATCACAGAAGTGGCGTCAGGCTTCAACATTTTTTTCCGAAGACTGCTTCAGACCAACTCAGAGTTCAGGTCATTTTGGAATGCAGAAATAATTAAAACACAGCCAACATGGCCAAAGCAAATGAAGGATCAAAAGCATGACAAATATGGAGCCCAGTAAAAAACACACAATCACCAACAATCGGTAAAGACTAACTTAGTATCATATCGACATCATGGTCATTGTCATATTGTTATTAACCATAGTGTTGCCGATCATGCCGATTGCGGGATTGGGGAGACATATACGAATTTACATGCAAAAAGGTTCGCTACCCGCACAGTGACCCCCCCACATGACCCACAGTCCATGCATGGACAGGAAACAGGTCAACTCGTACGCGAACCAACTCGTACGCGAGTCAACTCGTACGCGGATTGGTCAACTCGTACGCGAGACAACTCGTACGCGAGCCAACTCGTACGCGTGCCAACTCGTACGCGAGCCAACTCGTACGCGAACCAACTCGTACGCGAACCAACTCGTACGCGGGCCGTTTTATGAGTGGTTTCGAGGATTGGGTTGGCATGGTTGGGAAGAATTTGGGAATAGTGTGACGGGTAGTCCGTAGTTCAATGTGTGACCGTTGTGTGTGATTGGGAGTGAACCCGTGAATGATGATAATAAAGTAACTGATTTTTGTAGTTAGACGAGTGTTGTATCGTTTTGTGCATACCTGTAGCCTTGTCACGTCAAATTTAATTCCATATATTAATGCAACGATGTACGAGTTGCATTTTTCGTGTTTTTTTAATCAATGTACCTGTCAGTCAATTAATTGTCACCATTGTCAAACCATGGAGGAATATTCCTCCATGGTCAAACTGACCCAATTGCAACGCTCTGGACTACCATGGATCTCTTCTCGCGGTTCGGTGTCCTAAAAGAACCGGCGGGTTTAGAAGATCAAAAGAGATCAGACTTGTCAACTGCCTGTCACTCAACTTTCATTGTGGTTCACAACCATTGATCAATTAAAAAGCAGACACGCGGGGACATCCGTAGGCATTTACGGTGAAATTATATAAACTTCTGATTCTAACAAAAAATAAAAATCAACTCCCCATTTTTTCTTTTTTTACAAAATATTATTTGGATATATAATAATTAGGACTAAAAAGCTATCTGACCCAAGCAAAAAACTGGCGGACACTGTCCGTACAACTGTATAAGCATGTGTGATGCTATATTCCTTCTTTTTTTTTTTTATAGTAGCTCCTTTTTATACAATAGACCTCGCAAATATCGGTGTTTTCTTGTCATTTTACTTGTCTAACCAACCAGCAATTGTACCGCGGCATACACAGGTTACAGCGATTCAATCATGCATTCTTTATACAGTGCGCGGTGCGGCGGGAACCAATCATACTGGTTATCGCGAAGACAACTTCCCAATCAATCAAGCGAACTTGTAAAAAAAAAAAAAACCCGCAGAATTCTTCTCTAAAAAATCGCGAATGAAAGTAGCACTGGCGGATTCAAAAATCAACTACATTTAATTTGAAAATCTCAACCTTTCAGAAAAGGTAAAATTATGCCGACCTATCGTACCGAACCTAATTTCATCTGTCCATGTGAGCTAAACCAATCGTCTAAACTCACGCGTACGAGTTGGTCCGCGTACGAGTTGGTCCGCGTACGAGTTGGTCCGCGTACGAGTCGGTCCGCGTACGAGTCGGTTCGCGTACGAATTGACCCGCGTACGAGTTGGTCGCGTACGAGTTGGTTCGCGTACGAGTTGACCTGTATTCCATGGACATTGCCCGTTGCCGAAGCACACCGCACGTACGTACTGCACTTGAACCCCTTCGAAAAGACACACAAAAAGAGCAAATGTGACACAAATCCTCACCCCTCTACGGTAACAGTAAGGAAGCCACCTTAGTCCGGAGTAGAACAATACTATAATCAACGTCAGAAAGGCATCAAATCCGAACAGGATGTCCCGAGAAATAAATCAGATGCCACCGAAAAGCGACTACATTGTCGCGCCAAAACAAGAGATATTTTGATCACAACTTAAATAGCATGCTATTCGGCCTTATCATTAATTCTACGCCAACACCAACATCGGCGACCATTGTTCTCTTTTTTGAGATTACAAACGAGGATTACATAATTGGAATATATCAGTCTTATTATGGATTTTGTATACGCGTTTTAATGCCAAAATAAAGCTCACAGATAGAAGAAAAATTCACAAAAGAAACTATTTTACGACGCGTATGGATACAATATGGCGTCCTCCATTAATTTTCACTTGACACTGGTGCGCGCGCTAGTATTATTAAAAGCGCATAATTTCGGCTGCAAGCCAGAGACACCCCCCCCCCCAAAAAGACAAAACAAAAACGGATCAAAAGAAAACAAAAAATCGGAGAAAAGTGTTCAAATCACAAACAAAACATATCAGACACGAAAGTAGAAAGATTATTGGGAGAAAAAAAATGATTTGGATGAGAATTATGGTCAAGTTGAAACATAATTCTCGACTTGCAACAAATAAGTGAGGCTTTTCCCAAATTGCCTAATTGTTTCAATTCTTCGTGAAATTGATTATTCTTTCCTTTTTAAAAATACATTGTTGTCTCAAAAATATCCAACAAATGAGCTCCGCCCCTTTAATCGGCCACCGAGATTTTAAACTTAATTCAGTCCTTTGTGAATATAACATTTATCATTGGTAAGTCATGTCTACAAAAATACCAAGTTCGCCATAGGTTTACAAATATATAACTCTTTTTGAACGATATGATGTTTTTGAAACTTTTTTTTTTAAAGATTTAAAAAAAAAAATCATTCTGTACATGAAGTGCAGAATTTTGTCAATGAATTTTGGAAAGAAAAATATGAGCAAAGAACTGAATTAAGTTTAGGTACAGTTAAAAACACATGCAGATTTTTGTTGCATGCACATTTCGCCATCTGTCTTGCAGTTGCATCGTTAGAATTTGTTTGGAAACCCAAGTTTGTCCGTTTTTTTTAACTCCCCGTGATGTTCCGAAAAGCATTCCACACAAAGTCAAACATCGCCATTCGAGGATCAGACAGGTAGAACTTTTTCTCCTTAGTTTTCCCTATCAAAACAAAAGCAAACGTTTTGTTACACAAACTTTACAACCTGACGTCCCTCTTTTTACGTCGTGCAGCGGTTCCTACGATGAAATATGGAGGGCGCTATTTCAAATTCGTTTAAATACGAAATGCAGCTTATTGAGTGAAAAGCACTCTTGAGTCTTTTGTCATTCGCTGTTCAATTTCAAGGGCGATTCGAAATTAAAAGTAAAACCCCACCACCACAATACTGAACTGAGTAATTAACCCAACATATCACCTTTTACAAACAATTTTCGAAGTGGCTATCGTTACGGCAGTCGTTGTTTAGCGCCCTCTACGATACTTTTTTGATACGCATGTAGGTATATAATTATTTGTTTCCACATAATTTAGTGAGCAGTGCGACAGCTCAGTCGAAAGAGAGTAAGATTTTGCACCGCGAGGTTGCGGGTTCGAATCTCAGTTTTGCACACGAATTTTTTTCCTTTTCTAACCCTGAGGCTTTGGAGGATTTTTTTTTAAAGGGAAATAAAGTCCGAATTTCATAACGTTCAAATTCACTTTTTTCCTTCTAATTTTATATTTTCTTGTCATGTTTTTATAAAGATAGTGGATATTTTGCCGGAGGTAATGACGGCAAACTAACGTTTACTAAAGGTTTGCCGGCGGCAATCCATATCAACAGAGGGCGCTGTACTCTTTAAGATAGGGCTGAATTATAAGATGTATTAAATTCCCACCAAAAGTTGTGTAGCACGTTTGGTGTAGTGGTTAAGCAAAGGCTCTAGAAAGCGGGAAGACTCGAGTTCGATTTCGACCGTACCACATTTTTTACGTTTTTTTTTCTCATCCCGAAATAAATAAGAATATTCTTCTTTTATTATTTTAACATGTCTCAAACATTTTTTTGCAGAGTATTACATTTTCTTTTTCAGATTTGTGGCTCTGGAGGATTTTTTTTAAAAGGGAAATATAGTCCGAAATTATAAAATGGTCTGAATCCCATCTTGTGAATACGAGGTTACAACGATAATTTTGGCATGGAGCCAGACTAAAATTCGTCACCGGAAAATGTTTAAAGTACAAAAAAAACAGTAACTACGCATGTTCAGTGCATATCCGGCAAAGTAACGTTTACTAAAGGTTTGCCGTCTCCGGCAAAATATACACTGCCTTTTATAAAAGTTGCAGTCTACCGTAACGATAGAAAATGGGAAATGCGTTACGGCTGCCGTAACAATAGCCACTGCGAACAATTTTTAGTTTTAACATTCGGACATGGCCTGGGCAGGCGATAGATATCCATGATATCCGAATGTTAAAAAAACAATTTTGGGTCCAACTCCAAGTCAAGACCAAGTTACTCGTACTAAACTATACTACCACCACTATTAGTACTAAAAAATCACAAACCCGTGCTTGCTTGTTGTCAATTCTGTCGGGAAAGAAAATACGGAAACACATGAGGCCAAGTAAAAAAAAATGAGGCCGAGTTTTTTAACAAGTGAAAGAGGTGGTTTTGTGTTCCTCGTCTCCCCCCCCCCCCCATCATCAATTATTACCTTTTACCCATGACTACACGCAGACACCTACATACGAGCATACACACACAAAATTGCCCCCCCCCCCCCAAAAAAAATATTCCTATACCTACCTACCCTATTTTCAAATGCCATGTAATCGGAAGCAGAACAAATTTTTTTTGGACTTAGTTTATACTTTTAGGACCCTTCCTAGAATCAAAACAAATTCTTACTATTTAAACTCGCCTAAACTGCTGGCGAAAGCCAGATTAAAATTTTTGTTTCTGATTCAAGGCCCAGAAGGTTTTTTTAAGGGAAGTAAAGTCTCAGCTGCATTCAGTTGACAACTGAAGCATTTAGCAACAACGAAGAAATAGAGGGTTCCTATAAGTAACTTATTGAGGTAGACCGAAAGTTTTTATCAAAATTGTATGGCCAGACCATTCCCTTCAATTTGTGTGAAAAAACTTAACGCGATACCGATATTTTCTTTTCCCAACATGGTAACTGCAGGCGCAAACTGCGCAGCACCATCAGCGAGCAGTTTCCCGTCCTAGACTCTGACGAAGTAGCTGAGCTAACTCCGAACAAAGATGACATGACGGTGATGAAGATCACTACCCACAGCGATTGCATCATGCACGTCTACTGTCTGACGGGAACGCCGATATTCTTCCAGATTGAGAAGCAACTCTATCCGACAGGTATTAAAGGGAAAATACAACGTCAAAAAATAAAACTACCAAATTATTTTGAAATACCTTGCTGGACTGCTAGTGATTGAATGACAGACTATGGCACCTGGTATACTGTCATTTTCAAGAAAAGTGGTATTTTCGTATCCATTTCCAATGCTGGTCAGTCGACCAGCGTTGGAAAAACTGGCTTTTTTTCAAATACTGGCCCCAATTGACTATAGTAAGTTAATCCGCAATTGTTTGCAATGGATTACGCACCTACAAGTTGTACAACAGGTACAAGCTAGCCAGACTGGTTCCTTGACCTTACAATTCCCCAATGTCTATAAATTGCTCAGTTTTATCTTAAATGGAGTCGAGGAACCAGACTACAGGAAAATAATTGTTTTTCTTGGTTGTTATAGCATCTTCGACTCCAAAACGTCAAAAAAGCCAGTGTTTTTGCTATATATACCAACCCCCTAAATCCATCCTTTTCTGAATATTACAGCAAAAGCAAATGATGTAGGCCTTTATTCCCTTTAAAGGCATGTAGGAACATCAGTGATAAGGCAGATTTAATGATAAAACATTTTTCTCAAAGTCGGGATAGGACTGCATGGTACCAAACACCCTGTGAATTTTTTTTCACCTGAAAGGGTATCATTTGGAAGAAAACAATCATTGAAGGTAGTTTTGAAAATAAGTGTGCCAGAGGGCACACATTTTTAATGTTCATTAGTAACAAAATCTTGTTACAAGATCCAATTACAAAAATTGGAAATGTTTCTCAATATGTACAGCTGCCACTGAACTAAAATTCCATATATGAATTTTATGTTAGTTGTTAGGCACCCTACTTAAGATTTTGAGCAATTTTGTTATCAATAGCAATTTTGTTTCAAATTAAAAAAAAAAATGCAAAAAAAGGAGTTGAACTTAGGATTCTAGTCAAGGACCCCACCCCACATATGCCCCTCCCCCTTGTTGACATCTACTCACAATTATAGATCTCATTTTATGGATATTTTTTATTCCTCGTCTAATTCGGATGAAGTCAAGTGAAAAAAAAAATATATAAAACTGCTTAAAAAAGTTTTAGTTATACTTTCGAACATCATTTTGATTTTATTTTTTGTTCTTCAGTTTACACACTTTGGAAGCACCCTAACCTACTACCATGCCTCACTACCTGGCCACAAGTCCTGGACAAAATCTCAGGGGGAGCAGGTAAAGTTGCTCCCTGATTTTTCTGTTTGTTGGTCTTCCTGTCTGTTTGGCTGTTCATTTGCACTGTTGGTACTTGTCCTAAATGGGCCATTCTGAATTTGGTCATAAGCGGCCGCCCATGTCTCGCCTGGCCAACACATGCTTCTCCCTATAATGCAATAGTGCATGTTCCCGCTGCGCCTGTCATGTGTCAAGTGTACACGTGTCAGACTGTGATTGGTCCAACCATTGGTCTAACCATCATGAGGCAGGGCCTAACCCTAACATTCCCAAATCCTCCAAAATCCTCTTTGCAAATTTAAAATGAAGGATTTTGCAGGATTGAGGCTACATGGCAAAAATGTGTGATGATTTTGGAGGATGCACTGTGTCAAGGTCTTGGGCTGGACCTTTGTTGTTTAATGCTCAGCCGTGCATTAGTGTAAGCCTAGATTATATTTGCCCCACCAATAACGACACAGTTAATTTCTGAATGCAGATCTGATGTTACCGGGAGTCATTCTCCAACAAGCCGGCCTGCCACGACTCAGCAAGGGTCAGCTCTGTGCAGTCTGTCTGTTGGGCAATCAAGCTCCAATAGCCGTGGGCCATGCCGCTATGTCCAGTGATGGTATGACGGCCAGTGGAATGAAGGGACGAGGCGTTCAAATCATCCATTGTTACAAGGATATGCTGTGGTGAGTGCTTGGGGAACGTTGTGTGGAACATTAATTATGCGGCAGGATTCACGACTAGCACGCAACTGCTTGATTTTTGTGAGTCAAAATTAACCATTCAAGTATCATGAAGAATGACTTCAAACATTGGGGGGGGGGGTTTGGGGGGACGACTGCATTAAGGAGTGCATCAGAATTATATAATAATAGATGTCAGATGTAACAGGGACAGGAAAGAAACCCACCTTACAGAATGACCCACATTCAACATGTTCAGTGTCGGGTTTTGCCCTTCACCAGTGTAATTTCATACATCGTCCGAAAGCACTCTGTACGCAGAATTGTGAGAAATAAATCCACAAACTTACTCGGGTGGGACTCAAACCCATGACCTCTTGCTTACTAGTTTGGATGTCTTAACTCTCGACGATCAAGCTTGCTAGACTGTCTGGCCGGCTAAAATCTGACATTAGAAGATTGATATTTTGAGAATTGGAATGCCATTCTCTAAACAGAAATGTCAGGATGGGGCTGAATTCAGTCTATTTTTTAAATTGTATAAAAAAAACCCACAGAAATTCATTAAAAGTTACTGGTCTGTGTATTTCTCAGGGCTCAGGGAAACAAAACGCCCTTACCAGACATCCCTCTCCCCCCACCGAGCGGAATATTTTCTGAAGATGTCGCAGAAGATGTCGCATCTGCAAAACAGAATGGCACAGCCGCTGAGGCGAGTAACTCGATACCAGCCGCGCTGCAAGACGAAACGGAGCCACAGCTTAGTGAGTTAAATCTTGAAGATGGTCCAGCTGATGCTGCAGGTGGTGGTGAGGGAGCAGATGAAGATGATTCTCTGTCTCCAATGGGTGAGACCTGTGATAAGATTTCACCGACCAACTAATGTGCTTGGCAACTGCTGCATACTTTTTACAGTGTTGTGGTCAAGTCGGTCACAAGTCCAGTCACAAGGAACAATCACACAAGGAATGCTATTGCATAATCTCATTTTAAGAGCCTGAGTTAACATGTGATGGACTTGTGAGGACTTGTGATTGACTTTTGAGGACTTGTGATGGACTAGACTCCGATACTGCCTTGTGGTGTCTTCATCATGGAGAAGAAAAAAATCTACATTTTATAATATTGCAGTCATTTCATTTTTTTGGGGGGGGGACATGATGTAAGTTTGAAAACCATGCATTGCATCAGTGCTTTCATCTGTAACAAAACTTAATACCTTATCGACTTGGAAAAAAGATGTGCTTCATTTTCCAATTAGACCAAAAAATACAGTTGTGCATGGCACAGAGCAAAATCTGCTTTTAACAAGCACAATGTAATTTATATCCTTTGGGCAAGGGTGGTTTTGGTTTGGTTGAGGATGAGGATAGTACATAAAATACAAGATTGTTGAAATGAAGTCAAATTCGTTTGTGATTTACTTTTTTTGATTTACTTTTAGAGAAGATGGATGCGCTGTTATACCAGTGCACACTACACAGTCTGAAGTCCATGATCAAACCATCAGATCTACCCCTGCTCACCAGTAACTTCTTCAGATCCTATGTTGTGCCTTGTTGGTAAGTTACGTGTTCTGGAATTTTTGCCAAGAAGCAAATTTGCAAATCATAAGATATTGTGTACAGCTGAACTCATTGAGATTTTGCCTGCCGGCGACTGGTAAGGATCAACAGAGTGACTTGCTGTATGTAGTGTCTGATTTCTTATCCTGATTCCTTTATTCAACAAGCTGGCAAGGAGCAGTGGAGTAGAAAAATCTGGTTCGAAACAAATTAGTATCTGTTTTGTGATATTCAAGCTGTGTTGCATTTGTCAGTGACTAGTTTTTGGTGACGCACATTTGTACAATTCGCACATTTGTTCATGAATTCTCATATAAACCACAATGGAAAACTGACAGGGTTTATGATAATGGCAATCACTCTCTGAGTGTTCCCAGTTTGCTATTTCCTAGGTTTGCAGCATTGCTATGTTGCTAGCATTGTGACATTGGGGCTCGATCCCTGGCTACATGACATATACGGGTTTACGGCTTCTGACTAGCGCCCCTTGAACAAAAGACATTGACAAAATGTGGAACCGCCAACATTCGGTAGAGCGCTGGAACGGTAATCCGGAGGTCGCTGGTTCAGACCCCGCTCCAGGCAATTTCTCAGGTTTTCTTTTGTCTGAACAATAATTAGTTGGAACATGATTCCATTTCCACAGCCCCGAGGGCCAAACGTTAGACATGAAGAAAACCAGCTACAAAAAACTGTCCAAGTTTCTGCAGAAGTTGCACTCCGAAGGGTTACTTGAGGTCAAGGAGGAGAAGAAAGGAGTGGACTTCATCACAGCTGTGCACAAGGACCATCCCGAGTAAGTCGATGTCTTGATGTCTTTCACTCACAGTTTGCCTGTGTACATTTCTCCCACCATCGCAGGTCTGCAAGTCATCACATGTGCATTCTTTAATTTGAGGTGCGCATGCATTTTCGCCACAGGTAAACACCCTAGTGGTTGAGTGTGCATACGGCCTGTGCCAACATGGTACCCCCCAGTAATGGCTTCTAATATGGAGTCCGTGCGCAAGTACCCCCTCAATAGTTACAAAGGGAGAGTTGGGGGAGACTACTGCAAGCGACATTCGAATCAGGCATGCAACTGGGAATTTAGAAGAAAAAAAAAACGAGGAAACTCCAAACCACACACGACTTTGTACAGTGTTTTTCAAGTTGCGCAGTCATAGCTACGATTAGGCAAAATCTTTTTTTCTTGGCTCATCAGATTGATCTATTGTTTATGTGGTCGGATATGTATTCTTTTCGTTTTCCTATTGCTAGACTCCGTTCCTTTGTTGTGCCAGCATCAAATGACGGATCCTCTGCATCTAGTGGGAGTATCGGAGCATCAGCAACTCCGAGCCAGCTTGAAGTGAGACTAATGAACGGAGTGTCTGCTGATATGCTACCCATTCTGAAATTATCAGGCTATGGGTAAGGGTTTCAAGTAGTTCCTCAAAACCCCTTTCACATTAAACGTTCAGTTTTCTTCAGCTTTTCTGAACAAAGTTCTTTTCAACAAAAATACCTGTAAGGGAATCTTAGGTCTTTTGAAATATGTGATCCTCTGAAGATGATATTTCAGTGACGCGCTTGTTAAAAAAAAAATTATGGATGTTTTGCTGCATCTTAAATTTCTTATGTTATAATTTCAAAAGTTGACAGGTTGTTTTCAGAGAAAATGTCATTACTGCCAGCGTAATTTTTTGGTGTTTTTGTTTTTGTTTACAAACATATTTATCATTTTTTTTCAGCAAAGGCGACTGGCTAACGCACGAGGCTCTAAGAGAAGCCGTGACCAACTACATCAAACACCACGACCTGGCCGACAAAGAAAATCCAAGGTGAATCTTTTAAAGACTCTGGGCGTGCACTGTGTGCTCATTGGAGATAAGTGTCTTGCTCAAGGACACAAGCACTGTGGCTGCCCACTTTTCAAGAATCTTTTGAAAAATGTAAACTCAGTGGCTAAACCGCCGCCCCCCCCCCCCCAGTAGTGACCGAAATTTATCAAATAAGGCCACTTTTCACTTGAGAACCCTTCGCCCCCTCCACCCGGCACAGCCTCAGCCACCTCGAACACTCCCCCAGGACTAACCTCTCTGGATCCGCCCTTGCAACTGGAGTGAAGTTTGATCCATTATACAAGGTGGATAAAAAAAAAACGAAACCGAGATATTATTGCTAATTGGAACAGAAGTAAGGCACGTGAATCAAATGGAGATATCCTCTGTTAGGGTTGAATCTCCTCTTTAAATGACACCCTGATCATGTCCTTACATTCACGGTTGACTGAGCAGTGACCAATTTTATGAAAGGGTCTATTTAGAGGCTTGCGCCACTTTTCAATTGCGGTTTTTGTTGTGTCATTTGTCACAGAGTGAAAGGCTATGTTTGCCAATGGGGGAAAAGAGATTTCACCATGAAAAGTGGCGCAAGTCTCTAAATAGACCCTTTCATAAAATTGGTCACTGCTCAGTCAACCGTGAATGTAATGACATGTTTAGGGTGTCATTTTAAAGAGGAGATTCAACCCTAACAGAGGATATCTCCCTTTGATTCACATGTGCCATACTTCTGTTCCAATTAGCAACAATATCTCGGTTTTGGGTTTTTTTATCCAACCTGTAGTTCAATAACTCCTAATTCATGACCAAGTTCTCATTTTTTGAAACCCCTCAAACTTTGTCCTCCATTAACCACACTCTGCTGCCCTCGTGTGCTCCTATGTGTTAATTGCCTTGCTAAAGGACACAATTGCCTTAATTGCCTTGCTAAAGGAAAGCACTGTGGCTCCCCTCAAAACCTTTTCCTTGTCTTTATCGTTTGATTAGGATGGTAAACCTTGACGGCCCATTACACGATGCACTCATCAACAGGTCAGAAGGGTATGTGGAGAAACTCCGCTGGGATCAACTGTTTAGTAGGTGGGTTCGAACTCTCTGCATATTTTCATTCTCACTTGACATCTTTATCTCAAGGAAAAAAAAAAAGGAAGGTTCCAATCCTGTTGCTGCCGCGCCGTTAGCCGGTTGTGTCTGGAGAATATTGATTTTTATTCCTCATACATCATAATTTTGGCTTGGTTAACTTCAAAACATTGATCTTGACTTTGTTTAGTGTAACTGTTTTTCTTTTTTAATTTTGAAGTTGAATAAAGAAATTGACCAGAGCGGGGTTTGAGCCTGCGACCTCCAGATTGCTGTTCCGGTGCTTTACCAAGCGAGCTGTCCAGCCGTATGTTGGCGGTTCCCCATTTTGTCAGTGTCTTTGTTCAAGGGGCGCTAGTCAGCACCGGAACGGCGATCCGATGGTCGCAGGTTCAAATCCCGCTGCAGTCAATTTCTTTGTTCAACTTACAAATTGTTTTTTTCTTCTTGACAGGTGTAATGGAAAAATGACATCAGGTCATGAGGTCGTTCTGCCAGGTCAAAGGTCGTCAGCTCAGGGAAACACCAGGAAGGGGAAACTTCAGCCGATACAAATCAAGATTGAACGAAAATCTGGCAATAAGAATGTAAGTTTTACAATACAACTGTTCATTTGATAACTTCACATTTTTGTGGTTTTTAAGGGTCTCTAGATATTTGATCAGAACTTTCCGAAACAACGCTCTCTTCCGTTTTTGTACAGGTGACAGTGATCCACAACCTAGAACCTTACGGCATAGAACCCAAGGACTTTGCGCATCGCCTACAGGTGGGCGTGGCAGCCAGCAGTACCATCCATCAGATGCCGGGTCAAGGGTCGGGGTCACAGGTCATCATACAGGGCAAGCAAGTGCGGTTTGTTGAGACATTGCTGACAGGTGAGCGAAGCCTTGTCTGGAATACTTCATGGCTACGGCTGAAAGTGGGATGCTGGTTACATAGAAACAAGTGTATTGGTAGCCATTGCCAAGTCATTTGGACACAGCCTTTGAACGGAGGAAAATGATCCTAATTAGGGGTGGGGCTAGGAATTTTCCAGAGGGGGATATTTTTTTTCACTTGACTATCCGTATACCCATCCAGGATTTAAACCAGTTGATTTGAGACAGAATGACACGCAGTGCTTTTCTATTGCATTGCTGGAGCCAGTTGGGAATTTAAGAGGACGTCTAATTATGCCATGAATAAAGTTTGACTTGGGATCACATTAACAAAAGTTGTGATTTATTTGGTCAATGCGCACAGCCTCGTTGACAGGCAGGAAGCAGTGTTGTAGTCGAGTACTTTTTTCCGAGTACCGAGCACTGCCTAGTACTTAAGTTGCCGAGTACAAGTACTTGTACCTCCGAGTACAAGAACAGGTCTCCGAGTACGGGTACTTGTTCTTCCGAGTACGAGTACTGTACTTCCGTGTACGAGTACTTGTATTTCCGAATAAGGCCATACGGCACATGATTCATTGTGCGTAATTGCGGCCCAGGCCCAGTCAGACCGATATGCAGACCCTCACGGCTTGCTGTTAAATGTGTTTGTCCGGACATGCACAGAGGACAATCAGAAAACTTTGATTTCTCCACAAGCCAGTAACCATTTCAAACTGAAGGTATCGATAAAGTAAGGCCGTGGTAAAAGTCGAGCTATACCATTTTCCGCTGAGCACTGCTATTCGAGTACAGGTACTTTAATGATCGAGTACAATTTCGACATGTCGAGTACGAGTACTTTGCTGCCTAAGTACGAGTACCGTCATTTCGAGTTCGAGTACTTTGACATTCGAGTACCGAGTACGAGTACTCCAAAAAAGTACTCGAGTAGTACTCAAGTACGAGTACCGAGTACTACAGCACTGGCAGGAAGTTCATCAATCCAACTTCATGCATTCATAAACTCTTTTGCTTTTCACAGATCACTATCAGATTCCAAGGAGGTATATTCAGGGACTGGAGCTAGCAGCCAAGTCAGGGAAGAAGAGATGACGCAGGATTATCAACCTCAAAGTATCGGATATCAAAATCTTCCAGTCACAAGATAGCAGGGGGAACAAAAATCAAACCGGCGGTCAATTTTCTCTAGCTGCTTTACAGCAGGGCCCAATTTCATAGAGCTACTTAAGCAGAAAATTTGCTTAAGCACGAAAAAACATTGCTTAGTAAAATTAGGTTACCGGCCAAAACTCCATGTGATGTACATTGCTTGAGACTGGTATTTAGCTGTTGTTTACTTAGCATAACAATCGCATGGAGTTTTGGCCGGTAACCTGATTTTATTAAGCAAGACGTTTTTGTGCTTAAAGCAAATTTTGTGCTTAAGCAGCTCTATGAAGTTGGCCCCAGATAAGTTGTTCCAGCTTGTGCACCGTTCGCGTCCCAGACTCGCTAACTTTTGCACAACCATGGAGATTTCTATTGAAACATCAAGAAAATTGTAATTCTGGAACTGTAGGAAATATCCATGCAGTGTGTAAATTCTAGTGTACATTCGCACTCGTGCATGAATACAAGAACTACAGGGCGCATAGTACCCTCGGCTCCGCCTCGTGTGCTATGAGACCCTCAGGTGTTAAAAACGCCGTGTCCCACATCAGAGCAGTCAACAATGGACCGATCCAGTAAGCCCCGCCCACTGCGCACTGGGCAAATTAACACACGCTCCTCTCCAATGCCACACTGCATTTTCCAGCCGCGCGCATCATACGCGCGTGCACGCATGTCGGACTTTTGTGCACGCATGTCGGACATTAATCATGGCTGTGATTGGTCAGAATACCATGGGGCGGTGCTTACTGGATCGGTCCATTGTTAATACACCCATCAGGTGTTAAAGGTAGAGTACATCAATTGCAGCTTAGATCCAAAAGTAACTGACAAAATTATTGTTGGAAAGCATACTTGGTTTAAAGATAGTAATGGCACTAAACTCCCTGTGAAATTATTCCTTCTGGCATGCTGTCATTTTGAAGAAAACAATAAAAGGAAGTCATTTCCAGAGATGCGTCGAAAGACGCATTTTTGGAAATTTCCGTTAGTAATTGTAAATTAATAGTTTTTAATTTGGCGACTGCTGCGCGCAAGCTTTGACACGACGCACACGGTTGCTACAACTTGTCGGTTCAGTGCGTGACATCACGTAGCTGCAATCGGCTGAATGAGAACGTGTCCCAGGCGCTGATTTCGGGCGCAATTCAAAACATGACTCGGCAACTTGAATTGAATTTGAGATCCTAGAATATTGTTTTCTCAGAAAATACAGCATTCACTGAGCTAAAACTTCATCAGGTTAGTTGTTAATCACCCTTCTTTAGAATTAGAGCACTTTTGTTGCTTCAAACGAAAAAAATGCACAAATGACAAATGATGTACTCTACCTTTAAAAAACCATATCCCACATCAGAGCAGTCAACAGTTGTTAAATGTGAACTTTGCTCTGTGATACAAACTTCACGTGTCAAAGGTGACGGGGAAAAAAACCTCAGTAAGAAGTGCAGCTAGTGAACTGTTCTTCAGTTACAAAAATCAACAACTAAAATACTGTGTTGCTTGAAATGTTGTAGACAACACGATCACATAATGTGACATTTATTTATCATTCAAGTCATAATATTAAACACTGATGTTATAAAATGAAATACAAAATAAAAATGTGTACATTGTATGTACGGGAGTCATAATATTAACCACTGATGTTATAAAATGAAATACAAAATAAAAATGTGTACATTGTATGTACGTAAAGTATGTTAAACTTGTACTGTTTCTTTCTGTTACACGTTCCATGATTACAATCATCAAAATGTTATAATTTTAGTCTTACATGTCTTGACATATTTTTTCAGATTCGTTATTGCAGTATTATTGATAAATTGACAAGAACTGCAAGAATTTACAAATATATTTCTTCAGTAAATCCTGTTTAAAACAAAACTCATCAAGTCAAGACATAAAAATTACATGTACTTCTATAAAAAGGCAGTACTTTATTGATAAGATATATTGCTTTCTCGGCTTGTCTAGTTGGGCCGTGTCCGCATTACTTGACTACGTCTGGAAATAACACACGGGCCTAAGGCTCCCCAAAAAAGGTCTCCGGTTTCTGGTATGTGCGCGTATCGCCGTAGCCATGCGCGTCGACAAAATGAAAAAGGTTTTTTTTTCAATGTAAGATGATGTCTTAAAAGTGCCAAACTCACTGGTTTGACTGGAATCCTGCTGCTGCACGTGTTTTTAGATGGAGTTACGATAGAGTATGCTCCCTAGACTCCCATTTTTTTGCACTAAATTTAGTCGGGCACCATTTGCAGTCATCAACCGACATTTGAAAGAAAAAAAAGTAAAAAAAAAAAAAGCCACATCGCTGCACCACTTTTGGGGAAAGCTCCATACCAGAAACCGGAGACTTTTTTTTTGGCCTAAGGTAAGTGGCTGTAGCCACTACCATAGGCGCATGTGTAATTTCCAGCCCGTAGTGTAATTTTAAATATTATAGCTGTTCCTGGATTTAATTTTTTTTTTGCAAGATCTTTAGTTTCCCCTTCTTTTCATTCGGCGTTTTAATCTTCAATTTTCGCCCAGCTGCACTTGGGCGTTCGTCATCGGCAAGCCGAGAACACTGTTCGTGAGTCACTCAAGAATGGGTTTTTTTAAATACGCCAACACATTCTGTTGAAAATTTGACCCAAGTCAGATCTCATTGTTGGAACATTTTGAGAGATTGGTGTACAGTACATGTACATATATACATGTATATGCATACATATTCATATTTTCGCTAACAAACTACCAGCATTTTACAAAGCAACTTTTAAAAATACCTGAATTAATACAGCAGTTATAAGAAAAACATATAAAAATATGATGATTAATACATTGTACAAACACTTTTTGCGTGCAATAAAAAAATACACAGTTTGCAATAAAAAGCAATTTTATGTGAAGAACCTGCATATTTTTATGATTATTTTATAATCACAACTTTAATACAATAAAGCTTACTGGCATATAATACATGTACCAATTTATTTTTACCAATGAAAAGTAAATGACATTTTAAAAAAAATACAAGGCTTACTGGAATGCTACAATCCGTTGTATGAAACGTTTACTACCATAGTATTAAAGTTTGATAAAATATAATATATATAAACTGGCATCGTGGAAAACAAATCTACATTTGTTCAATGAGGTAACCAATATGGGCATTGTAAAATATATCTGCCCAAAATAATTGTGCGGATATGCATAAACTAGCTACATGCGCATACATGTACATGTAGTTCATTGAGCCATTTCTGAAATCAGGGGGTGAGTCTTAGCTGTGGCTTTTGTATCTGGTTCCAGAAAGAAAAACGTGTCTTAAAGTCCTTCAATGTTCAAACCAAATTAGGGCTGTCCATATTCGAATAATTCAGTTTTCGATTGTTCGAAACAGCATTTGACCGAATAATCGAATATTGGAAACTCGCCGATCAAGTTACACACACAAGCTGCAACTGCGTACCGCCCCCGTCACATGTTTTACGCAAACTTTGCAAAGTGCGCCGGGTAAAACAGTGGCGTCTGACAATAAAGCACCGACAGTTTACGATTGAAATAACATCACAGTCGTGTAAGTGCATACTTAGGGTTTTTTTTCTCGAATATTCAAACCGGTAAAATGCTATTCAGGACAGCCCTGAACCCAATAGAGACTTCCAACCCCCAAAAAACAAGCATGGCTTTTAAAGCAAATCTTATGAACGATCAGTGTTGCAACCAAGTCCATCACAAGGCTATCACAAGTCACCCAGCACCAAGCCAAGTCACAAAACTATTCAAATAAACGACAACAAAGGCATTCTTCTGCTCCTGGTTATCATCTCTTACCTGTGCATGGACTTGTGATTTACTTGTGACCGGACTTGTGGTGAACTAGACTACTACATTGTAAAAACTCAAGGTAACAAAATATTTGGCTGATGAATTCAATACGACGAATACAATCATTCACCAAGTTGTCTAACTCTATTATAAAAGAAATGCAAGTTAAAATGTATAAGTTTGCTTTATTTAAGCTAAGATAAACTTTTAAACAGATGATCTTTCATAATACACTGTAAAATACATGGACTACACGTATTCATGTACATAATGCCTCGGACTTTGCACACTTTTTTATTGTGCAGACCCGTTGAGAGAGAAGAAAGAAGGCCGAATTCCACACTGCAGTGTTATTTAGGTTATCATGCTAAAGAGAAGTCTGGCTTCTCAACTGTGAATGTTACCCAATACTGTTATTGGCTGAGGTATCATGCTGGAGAGCAGTCTGGCTCCCAGACTGTCTGATTATTATTCGGCGTCATTTTGGGTCAAGGTATCATGCTACAGAAAAGTCTGGCTTCCTGACCATCTGAATTTTACCCAACGTCATGGGCTGAGGTATCATGCTGGAGAGAAATCTGGCTTCTAGACTGTCCCAATGTGATTCAGTGTTATTTGGGTCTATGTATCATGCTAATTAACAAAAGTCTGGCTTCCTGACTGTCTGAATGTTACCCAGTGTCACAGGCTGAGGTATCATGCTGGAGAGAAATCTGGTTTCCAGACTGTCCAAATGTTATTCAGTTTCATTTGGGTCTAGGTACTGGGTATCATGCTCATTAACAAAAGTCTGGCTTCCCGACTGTCTGATTGTTACCGGATGTTGTCATGGGCCGAGGTACCATGCTGGAGAGAAATCTGGTTTCCAGACTGACTGTTTCTTATTGTCATTTTGAGTCAAGGTACCATGCTGGAGAGACGTCTGGTTTCCAGACTGTCTGAATGTCATTCAATGTTGTTTTGGGCCAAGGTACCGTGCTGGAGAGAAGGCTGGGTTCAAGACTGTAATTGTCTGATGACCATTCAGGACCCAAGGTGCTTCTCCATGGATACTCCAAATCTCGTTGTCTGGGTCGAAATACTCGATGGTAAACTCATCAGTTTCGCTGTAATCACTACTGCACACTTTCCCTCCGATAAGGAACAGCTTGTTGTTGCAGACTGCAACCGACGCACAATGTCTTGAGATCATAGGTGCGTCTGTCGCCGCCCACTGCTGGTTTCTGACGTCAAACCGGTACATGGCCATAGTGAAGTCATTCTTGTTGCCGAGGACATACAGGCTACCAGCCAAAGCGACCAGATTAGGGCGCATGAGTCGCGACGGCAGTGGTTCACACCCGACCCAGTTTTCCACGAGAGGACTGTAGCAGAACATCTCCGAGACGTAACGGGAGCCGGACGTACCCCCGAGAACGTAGATCTTGCCCAGGCAAGCTGCCGCAGTGGTATGGATAATCCCTTCATTCATAGGCGCCACGTCTACCCATTGCTTGGTAATCTGGTTGAAACGCTGCACGCTTGTCACGCGAGTGGTATCCACAGGTTTCAGACCGCCCAGAATAAAGGCCTCGTTATCTAGCGCCACCAGACAACCGCCGTTACGACCCTCCATCTGGTTGGTCAGTAGTGACCACTTGCGCTGACCGGTAAGGTACAGCCAGGCCCGGTGCCAGTTTGTGACCACGATGATGTCATTGTTGACAACAGCGGCGGTGGTCGCGAATTCCGTGCTGCCACACCCGAAGGGGGACTCCGGTAACTCCTCCCACTTCTGATGCTTGGGGTCGTACGTCAGCATGTTGGTGGCTTTCTGGTCGGAACCTTCTATGCGGTAGCGGAATTCTAGATCCCCTATCAAGATCATGAGTTCGGAGTAGGTTCGCATGGACTGAGCCCTGGATTGGAGCTCACTGGATGTACTGCTGATGCTCCGAGACATCGAGTTGCCCTTAGGTCCGTGAAAGGAGCGTGCCTTCTTGACAATCCTCAGGCAGTCGTCAAATTCCTGCACCAATGGTTCACCAGCTGTAAGAAAACAAGGGATCACTGGTTATATCAAACGCACCTTAATTACATGTTAGATGGTGGCAAATGAATATCCTCAGCTGACACTTGTCCTGGTATTACCAGAAGATTAATGGCACACACATTTTGAAAGGCTTGTATTTCAGAATCTTGAAAATCAAGGGCGACACAAAAAGTCAAAGAATGAGTGTAAACTCTAAGGACTCCATGTAAAAGTTAAACCCCCCCCCAACAGTTTCAAAATGAGAACTAAGGCAAACTGATCAGTGTTGTCACTGAATGTAAAATACAGGCACCCATTAACCAACCTGCAATCTGCAACACGTACGCTTCTGGCATCACTTCAAAGAGAAGTTTCTCGAACATTGAAGTGAGGGCGCTCTTTCTCTCCTCGATGTCGTGATACACCCAGCGCATGACCGCTTCGAACACCTCCTCCTCCGAGTCCACGCCCACGTCCTTGGAGATGAAGTCCTCCATCTGCTCCCGAGTAAAGTCCAAGAAATCCTGGGTGAAGGCGACGTCGGCGAAGTTGCCGACCGAGTAGCCGTGAGCCTGTGCGCTGAGCTGCCTGTTGAAGAGCCGGTTGGCGACCTGCTCGGTCTCCAGACTGTTCATGGCATTCAAGCGAGTCTGCAGAAATCGCACGCATTCCTCCTCTATGGCCGTGAATTGGAAGAAGTTGGCCGCTTCGGCCACCGCGGTGACCGTGTCCTCCATGAGGAGTAAGGAACCGGTGTAGCAGTAGTCGATGAACTGGCCCAGGATAGCTCCAGCTATTTCATGGAGGGTGATCTGATCAGTGTGGGTCTCCCCCATGTGACTGGTAAACATGGCACTGAAGTAGGGGCACGCGGCCGCCAGGACAACGCGGTGACAGTGGAATCGGCGTCCGTCGTCACTCTGCAGGCAAATGTCCGTTAACTGTTCCTCCTTGCGTAGCGAGTTGAGTTGTTCCAGGAGAGTCGCAGGGTGCGAGGAGTGGCTGATGTGATTGGGAGATGACACCTGTCGCTGTAAGCCTCCGTTCCTGAAGGGGGAAGCGGAGCCAACTGACGTAGGGGTGGACGGCAAGGAAGCCATTCTGGACTTTATGGCAATCTGACTTCCATCCAGTCACCGACTCAAGAAAGTATCTATCCACAACGCAAGCAAAAGAATAGACACATTCAATCCAGTTGAAACACAAAATGATTTCAATGATTTCTCAAAGTCAATCAATAAGCTTGAACCATGTTGGAAAAACTGATCTGAATCAGGAGAAAAACATTATGTAGTTTACTGCTGCCATGCCAACCTAGGAAAGAAAGCTGCAAATCAGAGGGGAAAAACTACTCACTGTGCATGTTCAGTGCAGTACCGGTTCAGCAAAGAAAACAATCGGGGACCAGTTAAATCATGCATTCGTGTGTATTAAATGTTGTAGTTCAGGGCCCCATTCCATAATTTATAAGTGAACGAAAAGACACTTTTATGTTTTGGGATTTAATACCTAAACATAGATCTGTCTAAGTAAGATTTGAGGCTTTGCATGGTGGAGATACTAAATAATGAAGGTCTGCGGAAACACCATGCGCGAATAATTTCTCAACTGAGAGAACGGTTCTGAAAAGAACCAGAGGTATAAACTCCTCAGGTTCTTTTCAGAACCATTCTCTCAGTTGAGAAATTATTCGCACATGGTGTTTTTCCGCAAACCTTCATTATTTAAACATCTGTCTATGATACAAGCAGGAAAAGTCACTTTATACTAGGTAATCGTGTACTTCTAGTTTAGGATAAGAGAACGAAAAGACACTTTTATGTTTTGGGACTTAATAATAGACCACTAACTGAGCACAAGAACTCCTTTTTTTTCCCCGAACTTTTGGATTTGGTCTGTTGTACCATGGAGAATTTCTCCATGGTCATACTAGTACTAGGCCTACTAGTACTTACAAGAACGACAGACCAAATCCAAAAATTTGAAAAAAAAGGAGTTCTACTACTACTAGCGCCCCAGTTAGTGAGTCTAATAATAGTACCTAAACATTTGGCTATGAAAAAAGCAGGAAAAATCACTTTGTGTTTGGAATCATCAAAATAGTTCACTGTCTAAGAAGTAAGACAGGCCTACCCACATGACCCATGTTGAACATGTTCAATGTTGAATATCCTTGAATATCCAGCATGAACAGAACGTCTGCTTCCTAGCCCAAGTTGGACGAAGTCTTCATTTTCCTCCCTCCGTAACGTAGGGAGTTAAGGGAGTCCACCAGGGCTAGTCTGCTTCCGTATACGATACACACCGCATGACAGGATACACGATGTTGGACTACAATGTCAATGAGTGACCTTCTCAACAATTAAAACGTACAACCAGGCTGGCTAGTATAGTATTAAGGTCACCAAGCATACATACATGTACAAAGGAAGTTGTGAGGATGGATAGTCCACAGACAAAATCATCCAGTGCAGTAAAATTGTTGTTGATGTAGGATGTAGGTCAGACTGGTGCCTACAGCACTCGTGTGCCTTTTGCACCATTAACGTCGGTGTGTAGCTCCGATATACTTTGTGTGTGCTTCTGCGCGTAGGAATACGCTTTACATGGGGTTCAGTGATGAGTGAAAAGTCTCTGTGGCTTAGTTCTAAGGTGCATGGAAAAAGAGTCGGTACAAGAACGGATAAAACTTAAAAGTGAGGGAGGGGGGAAGGGAAAACACAGGTAATGGGTGGGGGAGAGGAAGCGCTTGTGATCCTCCCGCACAAAGCGTCACAGGAGTCCTGCGAGGTCGGACCGTATCCCCCGCATTTTAAGGCCCGGGCCCGGGCCCGGCTGGTTGATTTGCAGGTCCGCAACTTACACCTCCAGGATGACACTATGTCCAGCCACTCACACTTCCCCACCACCCCGGAAAATATCGGGCACTATATCAGAAATCATTGAGGTGTATCGGGGGGGGGGGGGGCTTATAATTTAATATTACATGTGTGGATGTATTTGAGGATGTGTTTACCATTTTGTTTAGGTCTCAGAATTTGGGTACCGGGGGGTAGGTGTCACTTGTATGTCAGAGAAGTCAAGCGATTTTTGGAGGATATGTCTTTGGATGTTATATTTTTGGCACTTAATAAGAAAGTGTTGAACATCGTCTGTGCTATTGCAGGTGTCGCACATTCCGTTTGGGTGTGTTCGCCGATTTTGTGAAGGAAACTGTTTAGGCCGTTAGCCTACATGTACCAAGTCTTAGCCTGTGAAGAGCAACTTCTTGGATACTACGTTTCATTCCCCAACTTGTAAAGGAGAAAGATGCTTCGTAATTCATATTTTTTGGTGGGGTCCAGGTTGGGAATTGTTTTATTCCAGTTTTTCTTCAGTTGAGATTTGAGAATATGTTTAATTTCGTTGTTCATTAGGGGGATGCAGTGGTCGATTTTGTTTCTATGAGTAGCAGATTTAGCAATTTGGTCGACTCTTAAGTTCATCCAGTGCAGTATGGAATCGATAGTAACTTTTATGCAATTTATGTACACACAGCAGGAGAGTGACCGTAAGGTATAACGCCTGAACGGCAAAATTCTGCTAGATGCACTTCAAAAATCTGCTAGATTTAACAAAAATCTGCTAAATCACCTATTTTTACACGAAATACATTATACTCATGCAGATGTTATAAAATTTCCTTAAACAAAAACCAAAAATCATAAAATTTCATTTAAGAAAAAATTATTTCAAAAAAATTACACATTTTTGCACGTGTTTAGCCTGGCTTGCAATATGGTCTAAAATTTACGTGTACTAAGACACGTCAGGAACCTCAATTTCAAGCTTTTTCAAAACCAATCAGCTATTATTTTTCAAATCTGCCATATTTTTCTGTCAGATCACTAATTTTAAAGAATTCGGCTAGAAATCTGCTAAAAAAATCATTCTGCTAAATTTTCTGTCGGACTCGGTTTTCCCCCAAAATTCTGTCAATTTAGCCGAAATTCGGCTAAAACGGTCATCCTGGGTACACAGCTTCAACAATCGGACTGTCTGGTTCCCAGCCCGTAATTTTGATCCACAAAAATAAGGCTGCATCCGAATCAACTGTCTAGAGCTAGGTCTAGGTCCGCGCCCATTGAAAATACGCGGGGACGCGCTGACAATAGACGTAGCCGTAGCTCTGGAAGCCCGTTTCGGACACGGCCTAATACACGAAACGGGAACCAGTCGATAGCCATTTCTAAACCTCGGCTATATTTTCGGTTGGGATTCGTCGTATCTCTCAAGATAAGTAATTACGACCAAATTAAAAGACTCAGAATGTCATTGTCGATAAATATGGGCCAATATTTGAAAGCGAACTGTCCAATATCTGGACATGAAATCTGTTCCGCATCCAGCGAGAGGGCCTTACTGGGTGGGGGGATGATGCCATGTCTCGGGGGCATATTTCGGTGCACCCGGATCACACGCCGAAGTTTACTATTATTTTGTGGACGGAACCACCCCACCTCACCCACCTGAAAAAATTATGTAACTTTTTAAAAGAAAACAAAACCAAAATCCCCCATTTTCTTGGCGTCCCATGTCTATGCATGGGACGCCAAGAAAATGGGGGATTTTTTTGTTTTTTTTTGTTTTAAAAAGTCCAACGCCCAGTAGACGATTTCGCTATAGGGACAAATAGTGGCTAACTATAATTATAGAGTTTTATTAATTGAACAGTGCAATGAACATCGTTTTATGTGCCTAATAACAGTTTCACATTGTTTTAATTATCACATGGGGTCAGTGGCGTAACTAGTTGGAGTCATATAGATACCCCCCCCCCTCCCCGGCTTTGTGAGGCCTGTGTTCCCTCTTGTGTCCACCCCGGCCTGCCTCGAATCAGAGAGGCAATAAAGGAGCAATTTTTAGGTTCGGCGCCGGCTGGAGAACCCCAAAAGTAATCTTTCGCAAACCCTTCTACAGGAAACACAAAACGTTATGGATACATACCGCATATTATGTATAATTAGCATGATCAATGCAGGTTTAAAGGGCCATATGTAACTCGCGCCCATGCATGTACCGTCCGTACAATGCCAAATCCAGAACATTTCTCCGATAAATCGGGTCCAAAATGTTCCCCCAAATTCGATATGAAAAGCAAGGGCGAACTAGGACTAGCTCTTAATGGCAATCGGTGCATGGTGGCGCAATTTTAATTTTGTCCGTAATGGATGTCCTTTTTGCGACGTCACACTTGGGTTTGGTGTTTTCTTTTTTTAGGGGGGATGCCGCCCCTCCCCCCCCCCCGGCCCCCTGGATCCGCCGTGGCGTATGCTTGCATGTCCCTATTCACCTGTGGCACCTAAACAGAGCGTAGGTTTTGAAATGGTTTTTTTTTCTCAGTGAGTAAAATTCCAGCAAGTTCCAAATGCATGTATTCCACTTTATAAATCTCAGTCGAGTTTATCAACTCGCTGTAATAATGATGCGATCGAAGTCGTTGATTCGTGTTTCACACAGAGCTGCGAAAAACGGGGAAATTTGTTTCGGGAAATAAAAAGCCCATCGTATCCATGTTTTGGTATAAACAAGAAAAAGTCAGTAATCGTCAGCTCTTGCGGAACATGTGAGCTTATATGAAGATATGAAAACTATATTCAGCAAAATAGATTTGTAAACATATATAACCTCTTCAGAAATCAGTGGAGGGTAATATAACTTGGTTCCCTCGTAGTTTGAAGCAAAAGAAGCAGTAAATGGTGGATGGAGATGAATAGCTTGCTGAGTAGAGTGATGTATATCGAAATTCCGAGAAACAAAATTAATGGATTGAAGATTAATTCGGTATTTGAAATGGCTAGGCCAATACATTGCGGAACAAATGCGGCGAATGTACCGTATACGAATACACAATTTCAGCGAAAGTGCGTGTTATTATGAAACAGGTTAGATTACAATTCATTTAAATCGTTTGTTTATGACGGGAGTTTAGAGATTTAGAGGGTTTTCTTACATGCATGTATGAATACAAGGCGCAGATTGAGCTTACAATCCTGTGTTTCCAACTATATAATTAAGACTCAGTGGTTCGAAGACTGTATGTACAATAGCCTAGTGGTTAGGGTACTTGTCCACAGACCGCGGGGTCCGGGGTTCGAAACGGACCTTGGTGCATTTTTTTAGTTTTCAATACACGCGCTCAGTCATTTACTTTAAGAGTCTTAATTTCCCGACGTCATATACCAACCGACCTTAGCTCAATCAGTTAAGTCACCGGCTGGGACTGTCTGCGAAGTCCAGGTTATGCATCTACTCATAGGTACGGGGCTCTTTTGCTGTCTCGGCAGCAAGGCATAGGGTGTCGCCTCGTTTCCTCCCTTAACGGTGCTTGGCCCTCCGGGGTTACATGGATGGATAGGGAAGGAGGTGTGGTGGGCCGGGGAATCCGAGACCCAGGAAGAGCCCTATATGGGAGTTGGTAACCAATCGCGACCCCTGAATGCTTGGTCAACACCACATAACTTTTTGTTTTTCTTTATTCCATTATTTTTTTTCTTACAAAAATAGATACGCCCTTAAATATTTTTTTCAGCCGGGCTACTGAAGCAGACTCTTTAAGCCCGCATGTATTCTTTAGAATGTAAAACATGTATCCTGAGGCAATCTTGTCAGTGTTTTTAATAAAAAGATCATTTTTTTGACCCTAAAAAAATAATAAAATTAAACACAAATTGATACAGGTTTGCTTTCTGAATTGAATGATTCATTTCTTCCGGTCCTTTCATCTTTGCCGTAGCTTTGCCGCAATGTTTCACCCGCCAGCCGGGCTACTTAGGCTTGCGGGCCCCCGCTAAAGTCGAACCCTGAAATTATGTAACAGTCTGTTATACCAACATTTCAGTGTAAACAGAAAATTCAAACACAATGATCATCTCTGCCTGCACGGGTCCTATATTTGCTACTGGGTTGGTGGGAAGCAAATATTGATATCAGAGTGTCTTGCCCAAGGACAAAATACTTCAATACAGCAAGGCTGCTTGTTGGGACCGCACAATGACTCAACTGTATCCAATTCACTCCACCTCCCAGTCTTGCTGGTTGCCTTTTTGCAACCTCTGCTGCACTCCAGCAAGATAAGGTCCAAAGTGAATCCCGGAAACAAAAATAAGGCTTTTCTACAACTTTGCGGAAAGCCAAAAATTCAAACACTAGGCCCTAGGCGATTTAGGCGAAGGATTGCCTTACGTGGGGGACTAAAGTGACAAATTTACCGGGCAAAATATTGACGTAGACATAATTATCATAAAGCGATTGACGCCCTTGACTACGTTACAAAAACAGCAAATTAAGCGCCAACAACTTTTCGCACATTTAACTCCAAAAAAACCTGCGCGTAGGCTTGACCGTTAAACTTGAATAGCGCCCTCAATCAACTCAAAGTAATCATTGTACACATATAGGTAATCAAATACAATTCTTCGGCTGATCATAACTGCAAAGAACCCCCTCAATATATCTTTAATCCTAATAGGAACACACGTAATTAACAGGAGCTGTTTCGGCGATCTTCGTCGCCGAAACGGCGAATTATGCGCGAACTACTTTTCGTACGTTTAACCCCAAAACCCAACCTGCGTAGGCTTGACCGTTAAACTGAAATAGTGCCCTCAATTAACTGAGAGTAGCGCCACAAATATTCGTCATTGAACAATGTACTCGAATTCTTTCCAATCACTACAGTCTGTGCCCACTAGTCTTTATATAGAGATCAGTGACAGTACCAAGGGATTCGAACGCACCTTACTTTCTCTTCCAATATCCGGCGTTACACTATTGACAGCGCACTCTGTTACGTAATTTTCTAGCGCGTTCATTGTTACGTCGAATTGCCTATTCAACTTCTCTCTGGATGGAGGAACCAGCTCGGCATCCGTTTGTCATGTGCGCAAACGCAACCTGAAATAAACAGCTACTTATTTGGACGCCCCACCCCCAAAAATAATAATAACAGGGATTTTTTTGGGGGGGGGGGGATTGAGCAGTATTCCAAAGACAAACAATGATTAAAAAAAAAACAGAAGATAATTGGGCGCATCTAAAGAATAAAAGAGAAATTGCGCGGGATTGCTAAAAAGTGAACTAAATCACTGTCAAGTAGCTCTCCAATAGCATGACTAAAAACCATATTTTGCAAAAACACAAACATTATAATATAATCCCATGGGCGAAAAGAAAAACCCTTTAAAATAACACAAATTCCTGAAATTAATGTAATAATTTATATATTGCACCATATTAACAAGAAAAAGCAAGGAAAACACACCCCCAAGATAACTTAAGATCTAAAAAAAAAAAAAGAGACCATGGAAGTCAGACAAAAAACAGAAAATTAAAAAATCAACGTTTTTTTAGCTGCTCCCATCTTATTTGCAATAAGTGTTTTAAGACACCCTAAAATAATAGCATTGATAGGGAGCGTAAATAACACATTCTAATTGCTTTGCTTGACAACCGGCACCGCTTTGGCGTTAGCAACCACATGGCTCGTTTGGGCGACACACGGAGACACTGAGTTTCAATACCGTATACATTACATGTATCTTTCTTTCCATGCAACAGGCCTACACCGCCCAAGCACAGGTTAATAACAGCCGACATATGCCCCATTCGCTCTTTTATCACGATATTGGAACAAAAGCGGAGAAGTTGAACGGGCGAAGGCTTCCATTCACAATACAATAACGTATACCTTTTGAACAAAATAGTTACATAATTGTTTGTTGTTACGTAACGGAGTACTCTACAAACTGTGTGCTACGCCAGTGGTGAAACAAAGACCGTATCTTGAAAGCAACTCTACCACAATGATTTGATCCTCTGCAATGAAACTGGTGAACAATCGTATTCGGAAACAAAGCTCAATAGTCGCTCGCGCGAGACCGAAACCTCGCCCCGCAGTCTTAAAACGAATTATACTAGGAATAGACGACACATCGTGACCAACATAACAGGAACATCATATGCTCCATACATGCTCAAACTGAGTCATCATAGCGACGTCCCTTAAAAAATGGGTTTGTTGATACTTTTTGGGGGGAGGGCATGGCCCCCCGTTGCCATATTTTGGTATTCAAAAGAAGTCAGTATTAAAAGCGTAAACTCTTGATCTTGCGGAAGATATGAACCTATCACATCCCTGCCCAGTTTATGAACAGTAGGTTGTTCGATAATTTAGACGGCGCTTGGGAAAAGTGTACTTGCTAATTGCGCGTTTCTGTTCTAGTTTCAATACCGTATCTCGCTTCCAATGCAACAGACCCGAATACGGTCTAAGCATGGAGCTAAGTAAATGCAGGTTGATCGGGTAAAGCGGTGTGTGCCCTATTCGCTCTTTGTATAGCGATGTTGGAACAAAAGCGGAGAAGTTGAACCAGCGACTTCGCGTTCACAAAAAAAATTACGTAACGGCGGGAGAAGTACGTTGCACCCAAAAGTAAAAGAAAGTACATTGTATTAAGTAACTTTTCCCCGGCGAACCATTGTGCATGCATTTGTGGTTTGATCCTTCGGAAACAACGCTTCGAGTCGCTCGCGCGAAACCGAAACCTCTCCGTGCAATCTTACACCAAACCAGGGATGGGGGACGACGCGCCGTATGGTGAACCGGCCCGCCGCCCGCCGCCCGCCGCCCACCACCTGCCAGTGCGGCTTTCGAAATTTCTTCGGACAGTCACTTTGAAGACCTTTTCGTATTCCGTAGGCAACCCCCGCGGGCGTGTACGGTATATGGGGGAAACGACATTAAAGATGACACCCCGTGCTGTTTACATACCTTTTTCTTCTAGGGTAGCTAGTTGTCGACGTGCATCTTTCTTTAAAGAGAAAATTTTATTTTATTCCAATTTTGGGCGTCTGCAACCCTCTGAAAAAGGAGTTTTCATTTTGTACACAAATGAACCCATCCTGCGTGAGCTGAATTAATACCTGGCAGCCAATAATTCGAAGAAATAAGTCAGTTTCTGAACGTCAATTTTCGAGGTGAAACGCAGCGAGGGGACGCATCTTTAACAATTGTACCTGTGATATTTCGGCTTGTACTCGCTCCCCTCCCCAACAACAAAACGTTTTATTGTGAAATCGCAAATTTTCTAGCATCATAAAAGTTCTTCACTTTTGCATATAAGACATGATATAGGTTGGTTCCAACACCCTATCATATTCGAGAATGGATTGGAAACCAATTCAGTTGCTCGACAGGTCTGTTTGTTATGTGCGCAAACGCAACCTGAAATAAAACGCTATACTTATTTTGACGCCCCCATTAGAATAATAATATTAATAAACATGCTTTTTGGGGGGAGGGGGTGATTGCGGCGGCAGTATTCCAAAGAAAAACAGCGATAAAGAAAGAACTGGAAGATAGGCCTAATCGGGTGCATTTTAATGTAAAAAAGGAGAAAAACATTGTCCAAACACGTCCATGAAATATGTGTCGTAAATGACGCTTTTTTGCTGCTCCCATCTGACTTGCAGTATGTGTTTTTAAGACACCCTAAAATAATAGCACTAAAATAACACTTTCTTATTATTCTAGTATTAATTTCATCAGATTTATATCCTACTTCCGATTCAACTTTGGCTCTCATAGCAAGTGCACATGTAAACAAAGCGTGACGTCATTATGTCTTAGGTCTTTTTGGCGACATGCAGACACTACTGGGTTTTAATCACGTTTCAGGCCTACACCGCCCAAGCACAGGTTAATAAAAGCTGGTACGCCCTATCACGATATTGGAACAAAAGCAGAGAAGTTGAACAGGCGAAGCTTGGCTTTGCATTACATTGCAATAACAAAAGAGTTACGTAACGCACGGAGGACTCGTACGAACAGTGCACGACACCTGTCGTGAAACAAAGACCGTATCTTGAAAGCAACTCTTCCACGATGGTGAAACCAACGATTTGATCCTCTGCAAAGAAACTGGTGAACAATCGTATTCGGAAACAAAGCTCAAGAGTCGCTTGCGCGAGACCTCTCCCTCGCCCTGCAGTCTTAAAACAAACTATACTAGGAATAGACGACACATCGTGACCAACATAACATGCTCCATCGTACTATACTAGTCAGCTACCGTCCCTCGATTATGTAATAATACGGGCACTCGTACGGTGCATCAGCCGGGCCCGCCGCTTTCAAAATGCCTTTAGTGAGATACTTATGTGATACGAAAAACAACCGACAGCAAAAATCAAACCTGTCTTACAAAGTATCTTTAAATTCTGCAACAGAATAAATTAAAAGCAGACACAAGGTTAAAGTGAAAGGAAAGAGGAAAGGACATCGAGTAGTCAGTGGATACTGCAACATGGACTTACCTGTTCAAACGTTTCGTTATAGAAGTCAGTTTAACTCAGTTCATTTATTTCCGGTGTTCACAAATCTGTGTGTGTGGTGTACAAAAAAAATGCACCAAGGTCCGTTTCGAACCCCGGACCCCGCGGTCTGTGGACGATGACCCTAACCACTAGGCTATTGTACGTACAGTCTTCGAACCAATGAGTCTTAATATATAGTTGTAAACACTTGGAGGATTGTTAGCTCAATCTGCGCTTTGCATTCATACATTCATGTAAGAAAACCCTCTATAAACTTCTAAACTTCCGTAATACACAAACGATTTAAATGACTTGCCAACGAACCCGTTTCATTAAGGCACTTTTGCTGAATTGTTTGTATTCGTATACGGTACATTCGCCGATTACAAAATTTATTTTGCTGAATGTTAACTTTGATATGTGATACTATAGTTATTTATTCCTGACATGCTTTTGTTGGCTTATAAAATTATTGATATGTACCCTTGTTTCTCTTTGCATGTAAATCTTTTTCTCTGAACACAAGCATTTTGATTGATTGTCACTTGCGGTGTCTAACATTAGGCCTATGGTGTTCTAGGGCCCGTGCCTATATACAAGCTGTGTTTTCTTATGGATTCCTCTATTTGTTTTCACTCCAGTTGGACGTCATGTACATGTATACGTTATGTAGGCCTACATGTATTTAACGCACTGATTTGTGAACACCGGAAATAAATGAACAGAACTGACTTCTATAACGAAACATTTGAACAGGTAAGTCCATGTTGCAGTATCCACTGACTACTCGATGTCCTTTCCTCTTTCCTTTCACTTTAACCTTGTGTCTGCTTTTAATTTATTCTGTTGCAGAAGTTAAAGATATTTTGTAAGACGGGTTTGATTTTTTCCGTCGGTTGCTTTTCGTATCACATGAGTATCTCACTGATGGCATTTTGAAAGCGGCGGGCCCGGCTCACCGTACGAGTGCCCGTATTATTACATAATCGAGGGACGGTAGCTGACTAGTATAGTACGAGCATGTATGGAGCATGTTATGTTGGTCACGATGTGTCGTCTATTCCTGGTATAGTTTGTTTTAAGACAAAGGCAGAGGTTTCGGTCTCGCGCGAGCGACTCGCGAGCTTTGTTTCCGAATACGATTGTTCACCAGTTTCTTTGTAGAGGATCATATCATTGGTTTCACCGTGGAAGAGTTGCTTTCAAGATACGGTCTTTGTTTCACGACGGGTGTCGTGAAACACTGTTCGTAGAGTCCTCCGTTACGTAACTTTTTTGTTCAAAAGGTATACGTTATTGCAATGTGAATGGGAAGCCTTCGCCTGTTCAACTTCTCCGCTTTTATTCCAATATCGCGATACAATAGCGAATGGGGCATAAGTTGTATTAACCTGTGCTTTGGCGGTGTAGGCCTGTTGCATGTTAAGAAAGACACGGTATTGAAACCCAGTATTGAACATATCTTGTCTGCATGTCACCCAAAAGACCTTAGACATAATGACGTCACGCTTTGTTTACATGTGCGCTTTGCTATGAGAGCCAAAGTTGAACCGGACGTAGGATATGAATCTGATGAAATTAATATGATACCACAGCAAACAAATAATTGGAATGTGTTATTCACGCTCCCTGTCAATGCTATTATTTTGAGGTGTCTTTAAAAAACGTGTAAAGTTTGATGGGAGCAGATAAAAAATGTTTTTCTCTTTATTGTACCCAATTATCTTCTAGTTCTTTCTTTATCGCTGTTTTTCTTTGGAATACTGCTCAAACCCCCCTCCCCAAAACATGTTATTTTAATGAAGGGAGGGAAGGGGGCGTCCAAATAAGTAGCGTTTTATTTCAGGTTGCCTTTGCGCACATAACAAACAGACCTGTCGAGCAACTAAACTGGTTTGTCTTATATATGCAAAGTACAAACTTTTATAATGCAAGAAAATCAGAGATTGCAAAATAAAATCTTTTGTTGTTGAGGAGGAGAGCAAGTAAAAGCCGAAAATATTACAGGTTCAATTGTTACAGATGCGTCCCCTCGCTGCGTCTCACCTCGAAAACTGACGTTCAGAAACTGACTTATTTCTTCGAATTATTGGCTGTCAGATATTAATTCAGCTCACGCAGGGTGGGTTCATTTGTGTACAAAATGAAACTCCTTTTTCAGAGGGTTGCAGACGCCCAAAATTGGAATAAAAGTAAAGTTTCTCTTTAAAACAAAAGATGCACATCGAAAACTAGTTAGCCTAGAAAGAAAAGTATGTAAACAGCACGGGGTGTCATCTTTAATGTCGCCCCCCATAAACCGTGCACCCCCGCGGGGTTGCCAGCGGAATACGAGAAGGTCTTCAAAGTGTCTGTCCAAAGAAATTTCGTAAGCCGTACCCACAGGTGGGCGGCAGGTGGCGGGTGGCGGGCCGGCATACAGCGCGTTGTCACAATCCCTGGTTTGCTGTAAGACTGCGCGGAGAGGTTTCGGTCTCGCGCGAGCGACTCGAAGCGTTGTTTCCGAAGGATCAAACCACAAATGCATGCACAATGGTTCGCCGTGGAAAAGTTACGTCATGATTTCTTTTACTTTGGGGTGCAACGGACTTCTCCCGCCATGACGTAATTTGTTTTGTAAACGCGAAGTCGCCAATTCAGGCTTCTCCGCTTTTGTTCCAACATCGCGATACAAAGAGCGAATAGGGCACACACTGCTTTACCCGATCAACCTGCATTTAGACGGTATTCGGGTCTGTTGCATTGGAAGCGAGATACAGTAATGAAACTAGAACAGAAACACCCTAGCAAGTACACGTTTTCAAGCCCCTTCTTATATCGAACAACCAACTGTTCATAAACTGGACAGGAATGTGATATGTTAATATCTTCCGCAAGAGCTTTTTTTTATTTGATTTTGATTTTATTTCCGTGCTTTCTGACACATAGTAGTAAACCAAATAAACTAAATATAAATGAAGTAAACGATTCAAAAGAAATAAATGAACTCAAATAATTTAATTAAAATTCAAATTAATATAAAATCTGAAATCTTATGAATTTTTTTTTATACCAAAATATGTTGATCTTTTTATTTCCTGAAACAAACATTTTGTAAAACACAAATCAATGTCTCCGATCGCATAATTATAGCGAGTTGAAAACTCAAGATTTATAAAGTGGAATACATGCATTAGGAACTTGCTAGAAGTTTACTCAATGAGAAAAAAAATCGGTTAAAACCAATTGGCTCTGTCAAGATGCCACAGGTAAATAGAGACATATACATACACAATGGCGGATTGGGGGGGGGGGGGGATCACCAAACCCATATCTTTTGAAAATGACGTCGCAAAAAGGCAGCCACCTGCGTACAGCATTAAAAGAAAATTGCGCCACCATGCACCGATTCCACGAAGATTCCTAGTGACCCCTTGCCTTTCATATCAAACTTGGGGAGGAACATTTTTCGGGGAACAACAAAAAGGTTTTGCCCCCCCCCCCCAAAAAAAATATTGTGTCCTGGATTTGGCCTAATACATACGTGAGTGCGAGACCAGTACCGGACTGAACGGTCGCGCGACATGCAACGAATTGTTGATTGCAAGAAGTGAAACAAATGAAGAATAGTTTGAGAGAGGGGTGGTTCCTCCATCGAGAGTGAAGTTGAATAGGCAATTCGGCGCAACAATGAACGCGCTAGAAAATTATGTAACAGAGTGCGCTGTCAATAGTGTAACGCCGGATATTGGAAGAGAAAGTAAGGTGTGTTCGAATTCCTCGGTACTGTAGTGATTGAAAAGAATTCGAGTACATTGTTCAATGACGATTATTTTGTGGCGCTACTCTCAGTCAATTGAGGGCACTATTTCAGTTTAACGGTCAAGCCTACGCAGGTTTGGTTGGGGGTTAAACGTACGAAAAGTAGTTCGCGGATAATTAGCTGTTTCGGTGACGGAGCTCGTCAAAACAGCTCCTGTTAATTACGTGTATCCATATAAGGAATAAAGATAGATAAAGGGGTTCTTTGCTGTTGTGATGAGAAAGAATTGTTTGTGATCACATAATAATTGTACAGTGTGCAATGACGATCAGTTGTGTAATTACTTTTAGTTGACTGAGGGCGCTATTCAAGTTTAACGGTCAACCCTACTCGCAGTTTGTTTTGGAGTTAAACGTACGAAAAGTAGTTCGCGCATAATTGGCTGTTTTGGTAACGTAGTTCGTCAAAACAGCTCTTAGTTGCGTGTATTTCGTGTTAGGATTAAAAATAGCAACCGCAGCATTTTTTATTCTCATTTGTAACCGACTCAAATTTTAGGCTCCCAACCAGGGGGGAAAAACCTATCTAGAACCCTATTCGCCGTAATGTAATAAATGAAAAACATATTATATAGATTAGATTCTGGTAATCAGGCTCTGTTACCCACAACTCGCCAAGGTGCAGTACCATGCGTTTGAGACACCCACCAAATCAAAGCTTATTTCATAATCTTATGATTTTCTGTTAAATTTTTGTTCATTTATCCGATGGCTTTTGGGAGAAAATTCCATCAAGGATGTCGCCCCGAAAAGTAGTCCTGTGGCCAATCGCCATTTTGAATCGCCATTGCACAGTGGCGGAGATTTCTTGTTACAGGTGGGGGGGGGGGATGATTTTTGAAAGGCCATCCTTGTGTGGAACGCGACACAGCGGGGTCCAAGAAACCGCTTAAGGGCCCCCTGGTGGGTTGCAGGCGCAAAGCCCTTGCTATGGGTTGAGGTAAACCCCCCTGGAGCCCCTGGGGTTTACACAATTTTAGGTGCAAAATGGTGTCAAAATTCAACCTTTTCTTGAGCTTGAATTGCAATAAATGACAATAATTAACACCTTCAAGCCAAAGATCTTCTAAACTAAAATTTCTCATCCAATGTATTTGGAAGTGTAGGCCTAAGCTATCTTTGCACAATGGAGCTCTAGTCACCTAGCAACACAAATAATGCCTATGCATTATTTTAAGTATAATTATTTACAAAATAATGCCTAGATGCATTTTGGTAAGGTATGATTAGAATGTGACGACAGTGGCGTAGCCAGGATTTTTTCAGTGGGGGCGCTGGGGGCTGGAACATTTCATGGGGGGGGCGTCATGTAGGGATGTCAATCGCTTCTCAAAAGTGGGGGGGGGGGGACATACCTTGATCAGAACTGATGCCCGCTTAAGGGCCCCGAAAAAAATTGGATTGTAGATGTTCTGTGGTGTGATCTGAAGCAATTTCTTACCACTTTCCTCCATGCTTTAACTAATATTTTCTTAGCAAAAGATAATTATTTGAACATCGTTTTCGTGGTTGGAGTCATTGAATCAGCTATCGGTATTCTGAGCTATAGGCGTGGGGTTCGGGGCCCGCTTAAGGGCCCCGAAAAAATTTGGATTCTCGATGCTCTGTGGTGTGATCTGAGGCAATTTCTTACCACTTTAACCAATAATTATCTTAGCACAAAAGATAATAATTTAAACATAATTTTCGAGGTTTTCTCAGCTAAAGGCATAAAAAAATTTGAACATTGTTTTCGAGGTTGGAGTCATTGAATCAGCTACCAGAATTCTGAGCTATAGGCGTGGGGTTCGGGGCCCGCTTAAGGGCCCCGAAAAATGTTGGATTCTAAATGCTCTGTGGTGCTATCTGAGGCAATTTCTGACCGCTTTAACCAATATTTTCTAAGCAAAAGGTACATTGTAGTACATAATAGGGCCCTGTAAATGAGACACGAGTTCAAAAATCTGGGGGGGGGGACATTTGATATTAAAATTGACATTTGAAATTAAAATTTCAATTTGAAATTAAAATTTCAAGGAATTTTAATTGGTCTATTATTATTATTTAGCTTATATGAATGGAGGAAAAAGTTTGTGCGTGGCCGATTCGCGTGATATCGCTGACTGAAACTGTGTGACCCACGGACCACCTGTCTATAATACGTGTTCCGTGGTGTGAGCGAGCAGTGCAGTGGGTGTTAATACGCATTTTAGATTATCATTATGCGCTATGTCACGCCGGTTGTCAGCTTACTGGTCCGCGGTCGCCGGTCGAAGGGTCGTTTCTCAGTGGTCATCATGTGGATCATTCGCGACTATTTAGATTTAGATCAATGATAATTTTTTTAGAAACTCAAAATCTCCGGTCCTGTTTATAATCCTCTGCTAATGAATACATGTACATAAAATGGTGCGGCTTATACGATGGTGCGGCTTATACGCTGTGGCCTGAATCTTATTCTGAAGTTTTTGGAGCGCTGCGGCTTATACACAGGGCGGCTTATATTCCGAAAATTACGGTAAGCGAACGACACTTGCACTTGCTGGGCTGCGTGGCCTGTCAAAGGGTATTGGCAAGTTACGGACCCTGCCCAAATTAGTACGCCTGCCTTTAAAAAGTGGGGGGGATGATTACATTGGTCATCCCCCCCTGGTCAAAAGGTGGGGGGATATATCCCCCCATCCCCCCCCCCCCGGATCTCCGCCCATGCGGCATTGCAATATAAGGCAATTTTGGGGCCCGTTTTTCATGCAAATGTCACCGAATAACGATCTCACACTCCTGTGTACGGCTTCCCCCCAATCTTTTTTTTAAACATCAAGTTCAAAGCCCTCAACGTTGACCACTCTGCTTTTGTAACTCCACAAATGCCTTGATTTCGAGTTGTGCTTGTATTTTCTTTTTAAACTGAAATGTTAGTACATGTAGGCTTGTAGCTGTTACACAAGTTCAGGGTTAGACTTTAGCGGTGGCCCGCTAGCCTAAGTAGCCCGGTTGGCGAGTGAAAAATTCATGATAGGGCTGCGGCAAAGATGAAAGGACGGCAAAAAATGAATCATTCAATGCAGCAAGCAAACCTGTATCATTTTGTGTCCAATTATATTATTTGTTTAAGGTCAAATTATTTAAACACTACCTCTGGATACAGTTTAGACTACATGTATGCACATTCTTGTTTAAAAAAGGAAAAACATGCAGGCTTGTAAAAATTAAAAGTCTGTTTTAGTAGCCCGGCTGGAAAAATGTTAAGGGCGAATTTATTTTTGAGGAAAACCTTTTCGTTTTTACTGTACCTTATAAAGTCTCGACAATGAAAAAAAATAATGGGATAAAGAAAAACAAAAAGTTATGTGGTGTTGACCAAGCATTCAGGGGTCGCGATTGGTTACCGACTCCCATATAGGGCTCTTCCTGGGTCTCGGATTCCCCGGCCCACCACACCTCCTTCCCTGTCCATCCATGTAACCCCGGAGGGCCAAGCACCGTTAAGGGAGGAAACGAGGCGACACCCTATGCCTTGCTGCCGAGACAGCAAAAGAGCCCCGTACCTATGAGTAGATGCATAACCTGGACTTCGCAGACAGTCCCAGCCAGTGACTTAACTGATTGAGCTAAGGCCGGTTGGTATTTGACGACGGGAAATTAGGACTCTTAAAGAAAATGACTGAGCGTGTGTTTGAAAACCAAAAATGCACCAGGTCCGTTTCGAACCCGGGACCCCGCGGTCTGTGGACAAGTACCCTAACCACTAGGCTATTGTACATACAGTCTTCGAAACACTGAGTCTTAATAAATAGTTGGAAACACTTGGAGGATTGTTGGCTCAATCTGCGCTTTGTATTCATACATGCATGTAAACAAAAAAAAACTCTAAACTTCTAAACTCCCGTCATAAACAAACGATTTTGTAACCGAACCTGTTTCATTAACACGCACTTTTGCTGAAATTATGTATTCGTATCGGTACATTCGCCGTATTTGTTCCGCAATGTATTATCCATTAATTTTGTTTCTCGGAATTTCGAAATACATCACTCTTCTCAGCAAGTTATTCATCTCCATCCGCCATTTACTGCTTCTTTCGCTTCAAAACTACGAGAGAACTAAGTTATATACTCTCCACTGATTTCTGAAGAATTTCTATATGTTTACAAATCTATTTTTACTGAATGTTTAACTTGATATATGAAACTAAGTTTTCATATCTCCATGGGCTCATATCTTCCGCCAGGGCTTACGATTACTGGCTTTTTTGTAAACCAAAACATTGATATGATGATCGCCTTAGTTATTTCCTGAAACAAAATTTCCCCCGTTTTTCGAAGCTTCGTGTAATAGCGAGTTGATAAACTCAAGATTTATAAAGTGGAGAACATGCATTTGGAACTTGCTGGAATTTTACTCAATGAGAGAAAAAAATCGGTTAAAACCTTGGCTCTGAATAAGGACATGCAAGCATACGCCACAGCGAATCCGGGGCCGGGCAGCGGGGCCACCCCCCCCCCCAAAAAAAATAATCACCAAACCCATTTTTTTTTTAAATTGTAACGTCGCAAACAGGACAGCCATTGCGTACAGCATTATAATTGCGCCACCATATGCACTGGCATGAAGAGCCCTGCGGCGGAACTATCATTGGAACCACTTTTTCGGGGAGAAATTTAGAACAAAAAATATCGGGATTTGGCCTTGTATGTACATGGGCACGAGACCAGCGGTCGTGCGACGTGAAACGAATTGTTGATTACGAGAAAAGAAACAAAATAGTCCATCGATAGAGAAGTTGAATAGGCAATTCGGCGGAACAATGAACGCGCTAGAAAATTACATAACATAGTGCGCTGTCAATAGTGTAACGCCCGATATTGATAAGGAGCGTTCGAATTCCTTGGTACTGTTGCGATTGGAAAGAACTCTGTAACCGAGTATATTGTGACGATTATTTGCGGTGATACTCTCAGCCAATTGAGGGCACTATTTAAGTTTAACGGTCAAGCCTACGCAGGTTTGGTTTGGGGGTTAAACGTACGAAAAGTAGTTCGGCGCATAAGTCGCCATTTCGGCGACGAAGTTCGCCGAAATAGCTCCTATTAATTACGTGGGTTCATATTGAAATTAAAGATAGATAAAGGTTTTTTTGCTGTTGTGATTAGAAAGAATGGTAAATGATTACATAATAATTGTACAGTGTGCAATGACGATCAGTTGTGCGATTACCTGTAGTTGTAGTCCGCTCAGAATTTGCTGTTTTGGTAACGTAGTTCACCGAAACAGCTCTTGTTAATTGTGTGTGTTTCATGTTAGGATTAAAAATAGGAACTGCTTCATTTCTTTAACTGTCATTTCTAACCAACCTTCAGGCTCCCAATGCAGACAAACCTAGAACCTCTAGAACCCTCATTCACCGTAGTGTAAATGGGAAAAATATATGTAGATTCAGGAAATCGGACTCGGTGATTATTTGAAGTTATTGAAAATCAATATCGATTTATACGCGAAGTAAACGGTATAACAACCAGTGCAATCCCACAGAGGACGCCTCTCATTAGGTGTCTATATGGGTGCAGACCTGCAAATCGACTCCCATAGGCCTCAGTGAAAATCACTCGTCTTTCCGATTTTTTTTAAAAACACTCACAGCTCGAAACAGTTTGAAACACCAACCAAATCAAATCTTATTTCATAATCTTTTATTTTCTGTTTTGCTGAAATTATCTATTCGTATACGGTTCATTCGCTGTATTTTTTTCGCAATGTATCCGTCTATTTCCAATACTTCTTCTTTTCAATAATTTTGTTTATCGGAATTGCGATATACATCATTCTACAAATCTATTTTGCTGAATGTTGAACTTGATATATGAAACTGTAGTTTTCATATCTTCATAGGTTCATATCTTCCGCAAGAGCATACGATAAATGAATTTTTATACTTTGATTACCTTTTTATTTCCTGAAACAAAATTTCCCCCGTTTTTCGCAGCTTTGTGTAATAGCGAGTTGATAATTTCGAGTTGTAAAAAGTGGAATACATGCATTTGGAACTCTCTGGAATTTTACTCACTGAGATAAAAAACCGTTTAAAAAACCTTGACTCCGTCAAGATGCCACAGGTGAATAGGGACATGCAAGCATACGCCACAGAGGATCCGGGGGCGACGGGGGTCATGCCCCCCTCCTCCAAATTTTTTTTTTAAAAATCACCAAACCCATGAGGCTACTTTTACGGGGAACACATTTTTGTTTTAAAGAATAACCGATATGTTCTGGATTTGTCCTTGTGTGTACATGAGCGCGAGACCAGTACCGGTACTGAGCGGTCGCACGACATGTAAGGAATTGTTGATTGAAAGAAGAAGTAAAAAAAAAACAAAAGAAGAATAGTTTGAGAGGGCTAGGGGCGGTTCCTCCATCGAGAGTGAAGTTGAATAGGCAATTCGGCGTAACAATGAACGCGCTAAAAAAAATTACGTAACAGAGTGCTCTGTCAATGGCGTAACGCCGGATATTGGAAGAGAAAGTAAGGCGCGTTCGAATTCCTTGGTACTGTAATGATCGGAAAGAATTGGAAGTACATTCAGGGTGACCGTAAGGTCATGACTAAATTCTGCTAAATGCACTTCAAAAATCTGTCAGATTTATCAAAAATCTGCCAAATTCCCCAGAATTACTCGAAATACACTAAAAACACTTTAAATCACATGCAGATGTTGTAATATTGCTTAATTAATGTTCAAATTACATTATAAACAATCTATAGCCACATAAAGATAATATGAAATTGCGTAAATTTCAGGCAAAACGCGGTTGCGTCACGACGAACTCCGGTTCCCAGTGAACCTCAGCACCTAGACCAGGCAACCTGTCCTATTTTGCAAGGGTTTTTTTTTGAAAAGATTGAAGCTTTTGTAACCAAATGTGCCATTTTTTTTTTTAATTTGATGTTTTCTGTCAAGTAACCATTTTTCAGAATTCTGGATTTTTTTGGCAGATTTATGGCATTCTGTCAAATTTTCTGTCAATCTGTCAAAGTTAGCCGAAAATCGGCTAAAACGGTCACTATGAGTACATTGTTCACTGACGATTATTTTGTGGCGATACTCTCAGTCAATTGAGGGCACTATTTAAGTTTAACGGTCAAGCCTACGCAGGTTTGGTTTGGGGGTTAAACGTACGAAAAGTAGTTCGCGGATAATTACGTCGCCGAAACAGCTCCTGTTTTTACTTGTGTTCATATTTGGATTAAGATAGGTAAAGGGGTTCTTTGCTGTTGTGATTAGAAGGATTCGTAAATGATTACATAATAATTGTACAGTGTGCAATGACGTTCGGGTTGCGTGATTACTTTTAGTTGATTGAGGGCGCTGTTCACGTTTTGCGGTCAAGCCTACGCGCAGTTTGTTTTGGGAGTTCAACTTACGAAAAGTAGTCCGCTCAGAATTGCTGTAGGTAACGTAGTTCCCCGAAACAGCTCTTGTTAATTGCGTGTGTTTCATGTTGGGTTCAAAATAGCAACTGCTGCATTTCTTTGATTCTCATTTATAACGAACCCTAATTTTCGGCTCCCAATGCAGAAAAAAAACCTAGGCCCTCTAGAACCCTGACTTGTTTATGTACCAAAACACGGACATAACGGCCTCTGTTTATTTCCTGAAACAAAATTTCCCCCGTTTTTCGCAGCTTTGTGTAATAGCGAGGTGATAAACTTTGATTTTATAAAGTGGAATACATGCATTTGGAACTTGCTGGAATTTTACTCACCTGGGGAAAAAAACGGTTAAAACAAATTGGCTTTGTCAAGATGCCACTAATGATCTATGGGTCAATTGGGCTACCTGAAGTTATTCAGTTATTAGTGAATGCTGCTGGGAACACAGGGATCACTCTTGGCGGTAAAGCTTTGGAGGAAATTGACTCGTCTTCGTCTACCTTGGCAGCATCATCGACAAGCAGGGTGGCACAGATAATGACGTCACTGCAAGAATCGGTAAGGCGCGAACAACATTCCTAATGCTGTCTAAGGTTTGCAGCTCGACGAAGTACTCTACTCACACCAAGATCCGAATCTTCAACTAAAACGTCAAGTCAGTCTTACTCTATGGCTCAAAGACATGGCGAACCACCAAAAAAGATAATGAAGAAGATCCAAACATTTGCAAACAAGTGTCTGCGAAGAATCCTCCGCATATACTGGCAGCAACATGTCTCAAACCAGGAACTGTGGAGGAGAGCTCAACAAACCCCAATTGAGGAGGAAATCCTGAAGTGCAAATGGAGGTGGATCGGCCACACTCAAGCATCTCCAGCATCACCAGACAAGCCTTGACTTGGAATCCACACGGGAAAAGAAATAGAGGAAGGCCAAAGAACACCTGGCAGCGAGACACAATAGCTGATGCGAGACAGATGGGATACAGCTGGAAGGAGCTGGAAAAGCTAGCAAAAAACAGACCAAGATGGAGGAGCTTTGTTGATGGCCTATGTGCCACTAGGCATCATCAAGGCATTAAGTAAGTCAGTAAATAAAGTCCATAGGCCATATTGTCCTTAAAATTTACAAACTCAAAAAAGTCATAACAGAAAAGAGGAAAAGTTGGGGCAGACAGTCACAAAACCTGAAATCAGGAACGGCCAAGCCAGCACCCGTCTCTGAGCAGGCAGCAGCACCTTGGTCCCCTGTCATACTCTCGGTCAGGAGGTGATAGCAAGAACCTCCGAATCTCTCCTGCACCCGATTTCACGAAGCGCTGTGTAACACGTCGCAACTCGCGACGCGTCGTATCATCCATTTCAGTCAGTTCCTTGACAACGGCTTAAAACACGTTGCAAGTTTCGACGTGTTTATCGCAAAATAAGAAGAGTCGTTTTCTAAGCCAGTTTTATGCCACAAGCATTACATGAACGAGATTATAACACCGAGGCAATGTGTGTAAAGTTGTAAATAGAAAATTCATTGAATAATTATGAATAAGACTGGAATATTGCATTTGAAATTTCAAATTAGCTATACAGTCCAATGAGAGCTTGTTTTCCTTCAGAATTGCATCGCACGGCCGCCATTTTGTTTCACGTTTTAACAAATTTCGAGGTGAGATCCGACGACTCTTTGTTGAATGTCAGACGACTATTTATTGAACGCTGACATGATACATAAAACAGTCACCGAGTTGTGCTATAAATACACCTACGACGCGTCGCACTTACGACGTGTTTTGTGAAGTGGATCGCACGACTCGTCGCAGCTGCGACGCATCGTAGAGATAGACGCGTCGCATCGTTGCGATGCATCGTAAGTTACGAAGAGTTTGATGAAATCGGGTGCTGGCCGGGTTGTAAAAACACGCACACCTGATCGCACATTCAGCCAAAGTAATTTTATAGTGCAACCTGAGTTAGTAAATGTGTGCTTGGCCGGTTTTAAACACTCTGTTTAAGACCTGTTGGAATATGTATGTTCGGCTCGAGTAATTTCAGCAACCAGACTTTTACTGGTCTTAAACAGAGTGTTTAAAGAGAGTGTTAGTGTTTAAAGAGAGTGTTTAAAACCGGCCAAGCACACATTTATTCCCTTACTAACTCAGGTTGCACGATTAATTTACTTCAGCTGAAAATTGCAATCAGGTGCACGTGTTTTCACGCCGTGACGGGCTCTCGGCCAATAGGAATGGAAAATATTTTAAGTATTTATGAATATGTGTTAAAGATCAACAATATTTTTTAAAGATCATTCCTTTTTGTACCGAGGATATGAAACAGCCAATCGTCAGAAAGTCTCACTGCAGAAAGTCTCGGTAGAATTCGGAAATAAAACCCTCGTCATCAATGCCTGTGATATTTGAAATGGCTATGATCTGTTTCCCAGAAACTGTCGTTTCATAACGGCGTCATTGCCAAGATGACTGCGCGGTTTTCATTAAAATCATATCCAAGACTCAACGCTAAGATCTGGCTAAGTCTTTGAGTCAGTATCTGCCCACGTTATTGTAAGACCTAGACATAGCTTCTGAACAAGCAATTTTGACGCCATCAAGGATTCTTAGGTTTCCTTAGCAACCGTAACCACGTTCATTTGCTACTGCCATGCCCATAGACAACTCTTTGGCTATTGCGTGCCTATTAGCCATTAGATAGCTAGGAACGGGTCGTATCGATCCAATTTTGCTTTACCTGATGAGGTTCGTGTTGTGGAGTGAGCACTTGCGTAAATCCGATGCCCATAGACAACTCTTTGGCTATTGCGTGCCTATTATCCATTAGATAGCTAGGAAAGGGTCCTATCGATCTAATTTCGCTCTACCTGATGAGGTTCGTGTTGTGGAGTGAGCACTAGCGTAAATCCGTGTCTGCGATTGCGGTGGGGGGATGGGCGATGACGAAAAAATCCTAAACATTTCCAGGCCATGGAAATTCGCTAAAACGGGGAAGGGATGGGCTGAAAACCACAAGAGGCAAAGAGGTTTTTATGTCTTTTGAGTGCTGTTAAAAATCACACCATTGTGGTTGAAAATGCATGCAGAACTACAACGGAAGTTGAAGCGATTGAGTGCCATTTCCTGAATGTAGACCATTCCCAGCACGCGATCTGAACTCGCATGAATGCCCCCTTCAATGGCGAAATCACTGTGCCAGGTTTTGTTAATGGGCAATGCGCAAAAACAATACTTTCGGAATGTACTAGCAGCCAAAATGGTCGGGTGACTTGGCCTGGCTAAACAGTGTTCCCAAGAGGTAAAGTGAAGACCAAATGCCAGTACGCGTAAATGTCGTTCGAGTGAAACAAAACGCAGCATTACCACCGCAATGTAGATGACTTCACTGCAAATATTATCAACGCGGTGATACAGGTGAAATCAACGATGGCTGAAACAACGGCAATGCCAAACAAAGCAGAATATACATATATTTATTAACCCAGAGTGAAATTTAAAGATTGTTCATTCAAAATAATATGGTTTTTAACCTTTCTGCATAAATTCCTCAGATAGTTTACCCATTATTGGTCGAGAGCCCATCAGGTGGCCGGTTTTAATGCTTGATGAAGACCGGACTTAACAGTTTTCCGGTGCCACATGAAATATGAACTCCTATGAAATCCGGTGCCAGTACCGTTTTATTGGTTGAAAGTTCACAATCCACACGTACGCGCAATACAAACAGTGAGTCAGTATTTTAAAGTTCCAACACACTACATGTACACCGGCACAGCTGCGTTCTGCGCTACACAAGCAGCGCGCGCCCCAATCTCCACATAAGGAATTGTTTATGACTACTCACGAGAGGGCCATTCCAAAGCATAGCTAGATGGATGTTTAAAAAAACATGAAAATAACATTGTAGAGCAAATATTTTGGAAATTTATGATTTTTGACTTGTTTTGACTTGATGACGGAAAAGTTTTGATTTATTTTTACCGAAAGGGTATTTTAAAAAAATTAAAAATGTGCTTGACCGGTATTATACACTATGTTTCAGACCGATTGGAGTGGGGATGCTGATAATGAGAAGGCTGGGGTCATTATAAGAATCCACACTCCAACCGGTCTTAGTGTTTAAAACCGGCCAAGTACAAAATTGTATCCCCTTTTAATTAGGCCCATTGCATTATGGCCTCCAAGAATACGCTAATGTGAATTTCCAGAAATAGTTTATGCCGGGAAAATAATTTTATGCCTGTACCTTTCAGTTGCCATAATTTTTATTGAGACAATTTGTTTTAATCTGTGTGTTTCTCTTCTGGTATTTTAAACCATCGCATACGTTCTCTTTCTCTAATGGGGTTAACACAATGGAAATCTCACAACATTACGGGTAAATTTTGCTGTTCACTTACACTTGATTCGAAAATGACCGACAAGTGGCGACAACCCTCCTTTATTCCCCGGTGATTCAACTCTCTTTTCCTCAATGTTTTAGGAACAGAAAAAATAACAACAATACGAAACCTTCCGTTGCATTGTCCAAGAAATACCAGCCACAATTGGCAAGCAATTTGGAGACAAACGTCCGTGGTTTTATTGTTTTAATAGATTCATTCTGTTCAATGTTATTTGCCTGGCCGAAAAACTAAGTTCGATATTAAAAAAATAAATACTGGATTCCTTTTGATCCAAACGAATAATATATCATTGAGCGCTATGAAGAAACAACGTCCTTATCAGTCGCTCACGAACAGAGCTTCTCCGCTTTATCTCAAAATGAAAATCAAACCAATAACTAAGCAAATAGCTTAAAATCTTGCGCTCTAACACCGACTGTGAATTTTAGTCTACAACAAAATGAACAGTATTCACGATTGGGAAAAACACGGAACTGCAGTGAAATGTCAATAAAAAGGCCTAGGCCCTGTACATTCCTCATTCTCTTCTTATAATTATGTTAATGTTATAGTGCATGTATGTGCCAGCTTAAAGTGGTGATTCACTGCCGTATTTTATCATTATTGCTGTGAACATTATTGCTGTGAAAAATCAAGTGTCGTGCAGAGAACCATTTACAATCAATTTAAACCACAAAATATTAGCTGGTAACCTGTCGTACACATGAGCGTAAAGTTGTTTGTCGCGTGTGTCAGTTTAGTCCAGAAAAAGTATCTATTTGGACCCTGTGAAGCATTCGGCCAAATAGAGTCCGTATTCCGGGTCAATCCGACCAGGGAGTTTTTAGAGTGTATCTAGATAGTCGCTAGAAGTATCCAGATCTTCCCCCTACAGTCTGATCTCTGGATCCGCCCATATCCACCTGCTTGATTCAAGGAATCAAAGGTTTTTTCGTCCATCTACTGCGATTATGTACATCGAATTGTTAGACCTATGCACCACAACTTTGTGTTAAGCGGCTGTCGAACGTTGAGCATTTAGAAATTGAAATATTTGCAGCCAGTGTCCAGTCGTATGTTGTTCGCACCGGCTTCGTTACGGGTGATGTTATTCAACTGGCACATCATTTTTCCGGGGCCGCCTCGTCGCAGATTGAAGGAGCGGCATCGAGGCTCATCCCGGCACGCCGAGCCGCACGCGATGACACCCTTGGCTGAGAACTCCATGATGACGTGACCGATGAGGCAGTGGGATGAGGAGTGGGCGTCGGCGTAGGGTTGCAGGCAGAACATCTTGGGCGCAGCAAGCGGAGCGGGACTTTCACAGATGACGAACAACGAATTGCCGCATTTGACGTCATCCATGAAACCGCTTTGGCGATGCCACAGGTCCATACAATCTTGAGCGAAAGGCTGACCTTCTCCATCACTTGGTTGTTCCGGTGCCCAACTGAAATAGTTGCATTCTCCTCCCTCATCACCAGACCTCATCCACTTGCCTTCCTCTTCGCTGTCATTACATCCGATCCAAAGATTCCCCTTAGTAGTAACGTCACCAGTGAACATGTCCCAGATGAACTGATGTTCCTCCAAGGAGTCAGGAACCGCCAAGGCAGCGCCCATCTCCGAGCAGGCAGCATCACCTTGGTTCCAAGTCATTCTCTCCGTCAGGAGTTGATAGCAAGAACCCCCGAATCTCTGCTGGCCGGGTTGACAAGCGTCAGCGTAAAACCACGCACACACGATAAAAACACTCCACCAAATCAGCTTCATCTTGCAACCTGGATTTGTATGTGCTAAAGTTGAACAATCTACCAATGTTACAAAGTTGAATGGACCATCCAATCCACAGAAGGTCTCACTATGAATTCACATAGTTAACGTGAAACCCTCATCGACCATCAACAATGCCTGTGATATTTGAAATGACACGCTTCTGTTTACAAGAAACAGGTTGTTTCATCCAGCAGTAACCGGAGACAACTGCCATGATAAATTGGCTGCGCGGTTTTCATTAAATTCTTGTTAAGTCCGTGTCAACAAAAACTGGCGCCTAGACCTATGATGTCCACTCGTAAGCATCTGCCAACACAATTGTTAGAAATAAGAAATGGCCTCTGAAAAAAATGGACACGCTCAAGTATTTTCTTTTTGTTGTGAGAGAGGTGTGTTGCCTATACATATACTTACAGTTTTCACAGCAACCACAACCATTACAATATTGTGAGGCTATGAGTATTTTTCTTCTTCTTTTCTTTAGGCTTTTTTTAACTTCCCGACAACCAAAACATATTAGACAAGCACTAAAAAACGAAGAATTGTTTTCATAGCTTTAAATGCGCCATTTTGATATAAGCTAAAGGCGCATAAGCGCGCAGATTATGTTTATACTAAATTTGAAGGGGCACGGATGTGTTTTCAAAAAAACTGTCGTTTCATAACGGCGCCATTGCCAAGATGGCTGCGTGGTTTTCATTAAAATCAGATTAAGGCCGTGTCCAAGACTCAACGCTTAGATCTATGGCTACGTCTGTGCTCAGTATCTGCCCACTATTGTAAGACCTAGACATAGCCCCCGAACAAGCAATTTTGACGTCGTCAAGGATTCTTTGGTTTCCTTAGCAACCGTAACCACGTTGATTCGCTACTGCCATGCCCATAGACAACTCTTTGGCTATCGCGTGCCTATTAGCCATTAGATAGCTAGGAAAGGGTTGTATCGATCTAATTTTGTTCTACCTAATGAGGTTCGTGTTGTGAAGTGAGCACTAGCGTAAATCCGTGTCTGCGATTGGGGCGAGGGAATGGGCGATGACCAAAAAAATGCTACACATTTTCAGGCCATGGAAATTCGCTAAAACGGGAAAGGGCTGGGCTGGAAACAACAAGAGGCAAAGAGGATTTTATGATTTTGAGTGCTGTTTAAATCACGCCATTGTGGTTGAAAATGCCCGCAGAACCACAACGGCGGTTGAAGCGATTGAGTGCCATTTCCTGAATGTAGACCATTCCCAGCACGCGATCTGTACACTCGTGAATGCCCCCTAAAATGGCGAAATCACTGTGCCAGGTTTTGTTAATGGGCAATGTGCAATAACAATACTTTCGGAATGTACTCTAGCAGCCAAAACGGTCGGATGACCTTGCCTGGCTAAACAGCGCCCCCAAGAGATAAAGTGAAGACCAAATGCCAGTACTGCAAATATTATCAACGCGGTGATACAGGTGAAATCAACGATGGCTGAAACACCTGCAATGCAAAACAGAGCAGAATATACCCAGAGTGAAATTTGAAGATTGTTCTTTCAAAATAATACGTTTTTTTTCCTTTCTGCATACATTCCTAAAATAGTTTTCCCCATTTTTGGTCGAGAGCCCATCAGGTGGCCGATTTTAACGCTTGATGAAGACCGGCCTCAACACTTTTCCGGTGCCACATGAAATATGAACTCCTATGAAAACTGGTGCCAGTACCGTTTTATTGGTTGAAGTTCACAATCCACACGTACACGCAATACAAACAGTGAGTCAGTATTTCATAGTCCTAACACACTACATGTACACCGACACAGCTGCGTTCTGCGCCCCATCACGCAGCATGCGCCCAATCTCCATATAAGGATGTTGTTTATGACTACTCACGAGAGAGCCATTCCAAAGCATAGCTAGATGGATGTTTAAAAAAAACCTGAAAATAACATTGTAGAACAAAATTGTTGGAAATTTATGATTTTTGACTTGTTTTGACTTGATGACAGAAAAGTTTTGATTTATTTTTACCGAGAAGGTATTTATGAATAAGAATTTAAAAATGTGCTCGACCGGTATAATACACTATGTTTCAGACAGATTAGAGTGTGGATGCTGATAATGAGAAGGCTGGAGTCATTATCAACATCAACACTCCAACAAGTCTTAGTGTTAAAAACAAGTGCCAAGCACAAAATTGTAGCCCCTTGTAATTATGCCCAGTGCGTTATGGCCTCCAAAAATACGCTAATGTTAATTTCCAGAAATAATGTTATGTCGGGAAGATAATTTGGTGTCTGAACTTTTCAGTTGCCATAATTTTTATCTAGACAATTTGTTTTAATCTGTGTGTTCTAAGGTACTTTAAACCATCGCATACGTTCTCTTTCTTTGATGGAGTTAACACAATGAAAATCTCACAACATTACGGGTACATTTTGCTGATCAATTTCACTTACACTTGATTTGAAAATCGCCGACAAGTGGCGACAACCCTCTTTTATTCCCCGGTGATTCAACTCTCTTTTCCTTAACCTTTTAGGAACAGAAAGAATAACAACATTACGAAACCTACCTTTGCATTGTCCAAGAAATACCAGCAACAATTGGCAAGCAATTTGGAGACAAACGTCCGTGGTTTTATTGTTTTAATAGATTCATTCTGTTCAATGTTATTTGCTTGGCCGAAAAACTAAGTTCGATATTAAAAAAAAAATACTGGATTCCTTTTGATCCAAACGAACAATAAATCATTGAGCGCTATGAAGAAACAACGTCCCTATCAGTCACTCACGAACAGAGCTTCTCCGCTTAATCTCAAAATCAAAATCAAACCAATAACTAAGCAAATAGCTTAAAATCTTGCGCTCTAACACCGACTGTGAATGTTAGTCTACGACAAAATGAATAGTATTCACGATTGGGAAAAAACACGGAACTGCAGTGAAATGTCAATAAAAAGGCCTAGGCCCTGTATATTCCTCATTCTCTTCTTATAATTATATTAATGTTATAGTGCATGTATGTGCCAGCTTAAAGCGGTTATTCACTGCCGTATTTTATCATTATTGCTGTGAACATTATTGCTGTGAAAAAATCAAGTGTCGTGCAGAGAACCATTTACAATCAATTTAAACCACAAAATATTAGCTGGTAACCCTGTCGTACACATAAACGTAAAGTTGTTTGTCGCGTGTGTCAGTTTGGTCCAGAAAAAAGTATCAATTTGGACCCTGTAAAGCATTCGGTCAAATAGAGTCCGTATTCCGGGTCAATCTGACCAGGGAGTTTTTAGAGTGTATCTAGATAGTCGCTAGAAGTGTCCAGATCTTCCCCCTACAGTCTGATCTCTGGATCCACCCATATCCACCTGCTTGATTCAAGGAATCAAAGGTTGTTTCGTTCATCTATTGCGATTATGTACATCAAATGGTTCGACCTATGCGCTACAACTTTGTATTAAGCGGCTGTCGAACGTTGAGCATTTAGAAATTGAAATATTTGCAGCCGTTGTCCAGTCGTATGTTCCTCACGTCGGCTTCGTAACGGGTAATGTTATTCAACTGACAAATCATCTCTCCGGGGCCGCCTCGTCGCAGATTGAAGGAGCGGCATCGAGGCTCATCCCGGCAGGCCGAGCCGCACGCGATGACACCCTTGGCCGAGAACTCCTTGATGACGTGACCGATGAGGCAGTGGGATGAGGAGCGGGCGTCGGCGTATAGCGTTGCAGGCAGGACATCGTGGGCACGGCAAGCGGAGCGAGACTCTGACAGATGACGAACAGCGAATTGCCGCATTTGACGTCATCCATGACACCGCTTAGGCGACGCCACAGGTCAATACAATCTTGAGCAAAAGGCTGACCTTCTCCATCACTTGGTTGTTCCGGTGCCCAACTGAAATAGTTGCATTCTCCTCCCTCATCACCAGACCTCATCCACTTGCCTTCCTCTGCGCTGTCATTACATCCGATCCAAAGATTCCCCTTAGTAACGTTACCAGTGAACATGTCCAAGATGAACTGATGCTCCTCCAAGGAGTCAGGAACCGCCAAGGCAGCGCCCATCTCCGAGCAGGCAGCATCACCTTGGTTCCAAGTCATTCACTTTTCGTACGTTTAACTCCAAAACAAACTGCGCGTAGGTTTGACTTTTAAACTTCAATAGCGCCGGCAGTCAGGCTAAAAGAAATCACACAACTGACCGTCATTGCACACTGTACAATAATTATGTGATCACAAACAATTTTTTCTAATTACAACTGCAGAGAACCCCTTTATCTATCTTTGATCCTAATATGAACACATGTAATTAAGGAGCTGCTTCGGCGAAGTACGTCGCCGATACAGCTAATTATTCGTGAACTACTTTTCGTACGTTTAACCCCCAACAAACCTGCGTAGGCTTGACCGTTAAACTGAAATAGTGCCCTCAATTGACTGAGAGTATCGCCACAAATAATCATCAGTGTTGTACTCAAATTCTTTCCAATCGCTACAGTACCAAGGAATTCGAACACACCTTACTTTCTCTTCCAATATCGGGCATTACACTATTTACAGTGCACTCTGTTATGTATTTTTTTAGCGCGTTCATTGTTACGCCGATCGAATCGCCTATTCAACTTCAATTTCGATGGAGGAACCACCCCTCTCTCAAACTATTCTTCTTTTGTTTCACTTCTTGCAATCAACAGTTCGTTGCATGTTGAACGACCGTTCAGTCCGGTACTGGTCTCGCACCTACTATGTACGAGGCCAAATCCAGGACACAGTGGTTTTTAGGGTGGGCCAAACCTTTTTTCCCCGAAAAAGTTGGTCCAAAATGTTCCGCCCCAAATTTGATATGAAAAGCAAGGGGCACTAGGACTGTCGTGGCATTGGCTGCCTTTTTTGCGACGTCCCTTTAAAAAAATGAATTGGATTTGGTGATTTTTCTTTTAGGGGGGGTGTCCCCCGTTGCCCACCCTGGATCCGCCGTTGCGCATGAATGTCCCTATTCACCTGTGGCATCTTGACAGAGCCAATTGGTTTTAACCGATCTTTTTCTCAGTGAGTAAACTCCGGCAAGTTCCAAATGCATGTATTCCACTTTATGAATCTTGAATTTTTTAACTTGCTGTAATTATGTGATCGAAGTCATTGATTCGTGTTTTACACAAAAGCTGTGATAAACTGCGGAATTTTTGTTTCAGAAATTTAAAAAGGTCATCATATCCATTTTTGGTTTAAAAAAAAAGTTAGTAATCGTAAGCTTGCGGAAGATTATGAACCGCCTGTCCAGTTTCAGTATGTTCAATAATTTAGAAGGGGCTTGGAAAACAGTTGTACTTGCTGGGGCTTTTCTGTTAATTCTAGTTTCAATACCGTATCTACGTTCCAATGCAACATCCCCGCATACCGTCCACATGCAGGTTGATCATGTAAAGAAGTGTGTGCCCCCAGTTTGCTCTTTGTATCGCGATGTTGAAACAAAAGCGGAGAAGTTGAACTGGCGACTTCGCGTTCACAAAAAAAGTTACGTAACGGAGGGAGAGCGAACTATAAATAATGCGTTGCACCCAAAGGTAAAAGAAAGTATTAAGTAACTTTTCCACGGTGGACCATTATGCATACATTTGTGGTTTGATCCTGCTGAAACAACGCTTCTTAAGTTGCCCTAGGTCGGATCATGTGGTCAGGGGACCAAGGTAAAAAGTCACGCATTCAGAGTTTAATTAACTTGACATGTCGCCCTCAGATGAACTTTTTTTATGAACGTATTGAGATTGACCCCATGATGAACGATACTCACGAATGGGAAGAGTCGGATAAAAAAACTTAAGAATGATTGATGGTTCATACGAAGTTCGTTGTGAGAGATTTTTTTTTTTTTTCAGTTTTTTTTGAGGATTTTTTTTTCTCGAAGTTCGTTTTTTTGAGATTTTTTTTTTTGAGGAGATTTTTTGGAAGTTTGTTTTGGTTTTATTTTAGGAATGTTTTGAAGTATTATATTTTTATTTTTTTTATCTCCAAAATATTTAATATCAAAATATCACGATATACGACTCAATGCGGCACGAGATACCATTAGCAGCAATGACATATGCGAAAAGTACGTCTCACATCATGCAATGTCGGTTCGCCCGCCACGTCGCATGTGTGTCTTCGCCCCCTTTCCCACTCGCCCCATGTCACCATCGCCCTAACCGCCCCATTCTCTCTTCGCCCCCCCATCCCTTACCCCACCACTTCGCCCCAGCCTCACTTTTAAAAATAAAAAAATCCCACTTGCCCCAGCTTTATTAAAAAAAACACAATAAAAACTAATTATTATTTTAAAACCAATTAAACAATTTCACCCATCCATAACCAAAATGAACAATTCATAACAAACCTCTCAAGCAATCACTCAATCTACTAAAAAAAAAAAAGCGAAAAAAACCCCTTTTCTGTCCCTCTCCGCCCAGTAACCAACCCAACTCCACTCTCAACAGAATATCAATACCAATCTACACTCCCCACTATCTGAGGGGGCTAAGTGGGTGGGACAGGGAAGACGGGGGGGTGCTGGCGAAGTTAGGGTAGGCAAGGGGGATGGGGCGCGGTGTGGAAGGGGCGAACAGGCGGTGACCACATGGGGGCGAAATATATATCACGCGCTCATGCATACGAGATCGTGCGCACGAGATAATTATGTCGTGCGCGCACGAGATTATGTCGTGCGCACGAGATATATCGTGTGCTCGTGCGCACGAGATATTGCGCGCACGAGACCTATGTCGTGCGCACGAGATATTATGTCGTATGTACGAGATATGTCGTTCGCACGAGATATTATGTCGTGCGCACGCGCGATGATATGTCGTTCGAGATATTATGTCGTTATGTCGTTCTATAATGATATCTTGATCAAATAGGCTCCAAAAAGCGAAAAAAGAAAAAAAAAAAAAAATCTCAAACGAAAAAAAAAAAAAAAACGAACTCGAGAAAAACTTCGAAAAAAAACGAAAAAAGAAAAAAAAAATAAAAAAACTCAAAACGAACTTCGAGAAAAATCTCCTCAAAAAAAAACTCGAGAAAAAATCTCTCTCAAAAAAAACTTCGTAAAAAAAAAAAATCTCCCTCAAAACGAAAAAAAAAAAAAAACCCTCAAAACGAACGAAAAGAAAAAATCTCTCAAAACGAAACTCGAAAAAAAAAAACTCACAAAACGAACGAAAAAAAAATCTCTAAAAACGAAAAAAAAAGAAAAAAAAACCTCAAAACGAAAAAAACGAAAGAAAAAAATCTCCGAACTTCGAGAAAAAAAAAAAAATCCAAAACGAAACCAAAAAAAAAAATCTCCTCAAAACGAACTTCGAGAAAAAAAAATCTCCTCAAAACGAACTTCGAGAAAAAAAATCTCTATGGCACTACAGGGCTTTCGTAGGTTCAAACTGCTCATATAGTACACCAACGTACACCAACGCTTTACACACTTAGGCCACGCCCGTATATTGGAGGGAAAATGATGTTTGAAAATGCTGGAATGTTTAACTCATGCGTACGTTTAATTCAAACCAAGGAAAGAGATTGAATGTTTGTTTAAAGCAGTTTTCCTTGAACCTCCTTTTGTTTGAATCAAGCTCCGCCCCCGAATTGGCAAGATTCAAGTGAGGTCCACCTCTTAAAATGATTCTTAACCCATTTCGGCCCTGCATGCATAATTTGGGCACAATTTGGGCACAACAGCTCCCCTATTACGCAGGATTATTGTGGTTACAAAACTAAACAAAAACTATAGCGACGCACATTAAGCATGATCTATAGGGCTGCATTTTTCTTCTTCGAACGACCTTACTTCAGGGGCAGAAATATATTTATATAAAACAAACAAAGAAGTAGAAAGGGAAGCTCTAATAACTTCTTTTCGTACGTTTAACCCCAAAAGAACACCTGCGTAAGCTTGACCGTTAAACTTGAGTAGCGCCCTCAATTGGCTGAAAATAATCACATAATCACATAAGATTGTTTCAAATCACATTAGATAAACCCTTTATGCATCTTTAATCTTGTCTATCTTTAATGTTCAGTATCCAATCACACACGATTTTTTTCCAATCACTACAGCAATGCATCTCACCACCAGTTTTTTATTTTTATTTTTTACGTACTATAGTTTCGCGCCTAGGGTCTGTTGAAAGCAATAATAATCTTTCGCTCGTACCCCCGCCCTGCAAACAGGACACTGGGAAGGGCTGACGAATTAACGCTCTGATTGGATAGATTTTGCGTGACCTGTGACCTGCAAGTTATCACGACCACGACCCTGCAAGGTTTGAAACTGAGTCATTCATCACTCTTTTATTCCCATTCATTTTATGCGGCGCCCTTTTTTGGTTGAAAAAGCATATTAATGTAGGAACATCTGTAAAACTTATCTGTTTTGTAAATTTTCAACTCCCGTCAGTTGCTAAGGCTCCGTTTCGAGTTCACGAAGGGTCGACAAAAGGCATATGAGTTGACGCTCAAAATGTTGTCCACATTGTCCGCAATGAAAAGAAATCACATCCGATATGGGTATGCATTTCTATGGAAAACTTTTCGGATAGTATTTGCGCGCATTGGCTAACCGCGGTCTACAGCTGCAGCCAGATGCTTTATACGTAGGTCATGATAAATTACCCAGAATGCCATCCCCACTTCCTTCACAAGATTCTGTGAAGCTCATCTGCCCTTCCCAGCGCCCTGTTTGCAGGGCTGGGGTACGAGCGAATAGTAATCTGAACTTTAGAAATTGCAGTTGCGCCTGCGCCCCTAGAGATATAGCAAAATGAAATGAGACCAACTGTGCGTATTGTCTTCTGGCGAACCCACGGTTTATAATATTTGAGCAGACTCGCTGACTAGTTATACAAGACAACCGCGTCTTGACCTCTAGATTTTGACCAATCCGCGAGCGCTTTCACTATCGAGGTCTTCGGTTATTCACCCGTTGTCGTCCCGTCATATTATGCATCACAGACATGAAAACCTAGACACAGCAACAAAGGTTGTGGCCAAGCGCTCTGTATTATATTACGCGGTACGCTGTTGTTGTATTACAAAACACCAGGCCTGCAAAACACTGCGTTCAAAAATTTAGTCCTGACTTGGGAATGAAATGAGTATGACATCGCGATATAGTAAAGTCGACTCCGATTGGCTGATGCGCAAGATAGCATAAATAAATCTGCATGCTTTGATATCAGACGTTAGTCAGGAGTCCGACTCCTTGGATAACGGCTGATACTCAGACTACCTAAATAAGAGTCGGTTAATAGAAACAAGAATCAAAGAAATGCAGCGGTTCCTATTTTTAATCCTAACATGAAACACACGCAATTAACAAGAGCTGTTTCGGTGAACTACGTTACCAAAACAGCAAATTCTGAGCGGACTACTTTCCGTAAGTTGCACTCCCAAAACAAACTGCGCGTAAGCTTGACCGTTAAACTTGAATAGCGCCCTCAATCAACTAAATGTAATCATTTACCATTATTTCTAATCACAACAGCAAAGAATCCCTTTATCTATCTTTAATTTTAATATTTACACACGTAATTAACAGGAGCTGTTTCGGCGAACTACGTCGCCGAAAAAGCTACTTAGCGCGAACTACTTTTCGAACGTTTAACCCCCAAACCAAACCTGCGTAGGCTTGACTGTTAAACTTAAATAGTGCCCTCAATTGACTGAAAGGGTATCACCATAAATAATCGTTATTGAACAAGGGCTCGGTAATAGATTTCTTTCTAATCGCAACAGTGCAAGGAATTCGAACACGCCTTCACAATATCGGCCGTTACGCTTTTGACAGCGCACTATATTACGTAATTTTTTAGCGCGTTCATTGTTACGCCGAATTGCTCCATTCAACTTCACTCTCGATGGAGGAGCCACCCCTCTCTTAATCTTTTCTTCTTTGTTTCTTTTCTCGCTATCAACAATTCGTTTCACGTCGCACCACCGCTCAGTGCCGGTACTGGTCTCGCGCCCATATACATACAAGGCTAAATCCAGAACATGCCAGTTATTTTTAAAAAAAAAAATGTTCCCGAAAAAGTGGTCCAAAAATGTTCCGCCCGTGGACTCTTCATGCCGGTGCATTATGGTGGCGCAATTATAATGTTGTAAGCAATGGCTGCCTTTTTTTGCGACGTCACACTTACAAAAAAAAAGGAATGGTGATTTCTTTTTTTGAGGGGGGAGGGGGGGACATGGCCCCCGTCCCCCCCCCCTCCCCGATCCGCCGTTGTGTCTGCGTGTCACAAGTTTTCACTGTGGCATCTTGGTCGACAGAGCCTATAGGTTTCAACCAATTTTTTTTCTCTCAGTGAGTAAAATTCCAGCAAGTTCCAAATGCATGTATTCCACTTTTTATCAACTCCCTATTAACAAAGCTGCGAAAAAAAAATGGGGGAAATTTTGTTTCAGAAAATAAAAAAGGTCATCATATCTATGTTTTGGTACATGTAAAAATAAAAGTAAGTCATTGTATGCTGTTGCGGAAGATATGAACCTATGAAGATAATTATGAAAACTATAGTTTCATTATATCAAGTTACACATTCAGCAAAAAAAATCGTAAACATATAAAACTTCTTCAGAAATCAGTAAGAGTACTGTCACTCGGTTCCCTCGCAGTTTAAAGCAAAAGAGGCAGTAAATGGCGGATGGAGATGAATAACTTGTCGCGTAGAGTGAGATATATCGAAATTCCGAGAAACAAAATTAATGTGTTAAAAAGTATAATTGGGTATTGGAAATAGACCGACACATTGCGAAAAAATACGGCGAATGTACCGTATTCAAATACATCATTTCAGCTACAGTGCGTGTTCATGAAACAGGTTCGTTTACAATTCATTTAAATCTATGTAACGGGAGTTTAGAAGTTTAGATGTTGTTTTGCCATGCATGTATGAAGACAAAGAGCAGATTGCGCTAACAATCCTCCAACTGTTTCCAACTATAATTGAGGCTCAGTGGCTCGGAGACTGTATAATAAAGCGGCCTAGTGGTTAGGGTCATCGTCCACAGACCGCGGGGTCCGGGGTTCGAAACGGACCGCGGTGCATTTTTTTGGTTTTCAATACTCACGCGCTCAGTCATTTACTTTAAGAGTCTTAATTCCCCGCCGTCAAATACCAACCGACCTTAGCCCAATCAGTTAAGTCACCGGCTGGGACTGTCTGCGAAGTCCAGGTTATGCATCTACTCATAGGTACGGGGCTCTTTTGCTGTCTCGGCAGCAAGGCATAGGGTGTCGCCTCGTTTCCTCCCTTAACGGTGCTTGGCCCTCCGGGGTTACATGGATGGATAGGGAAGGAGGTGTGGTGGGCCGGGGAATCCGAGACCCAGGAAGAGCCCTATATGGGAGTCGGTAACCAATCGCGACCCCTGAATGCTTGGTCAACACCACATAACTTTTTGTTTTTCTTTATCCCATTATTTTTTTTTCATTGTTGAGACTTTATAAGGTACAGTAAAAACGAAAAGGTTTTCTTCAAAAATAAATTCGCCCTTAACATTTTTCCAGCCGGGCTACTGAAACAGACTCTTATTTTTAACAAGCCCGTTTTTTTTTCTTTCAGTGTCTCATTAACAAGAATGTACATACATGTAAAACATGTATCCTGAGACAATCTTGTCAGTGTTTTAAGTAAACAGTTAATTTTTTTACCCTAAACAAATAATAAAATTAGACACAAATTCATACAGGTTTGCCTTCTGAATTGAATGATTTATTTCTTGATTTATTTCTTCTGGTCCTTCCATCTTTGCTATAGCCCAATAATTTTTCACTCGCCAGCCGGGCTACTTAGTCTTGCGGGCCCCCGCTAAAGTCAAACCCTGAACATATGAAAAAGCTATATCAACGTAAACAGAATATCCAAGCACAATGATCATCTCTGCCTGCACGGGTCCCTATTCGCTACTGGGTTGGTGGGAAGCAAATATTGATATAAAGTGTCTTGCCCAAGGACAAATACACTTCAATATAGCAAGGCTGCTTGTCGGGACCGCACAAGGACTCAACTGCATCCAATTCACTCCACTTGGTTTTATGATATTGCCTTTTTGAAACCTCTGCTGCACTCCAGCATGATTAAGGCCCAAAGTGAAGGCCGGAAGAAATCTTGACAAAAATAAAGGCATTTCTACAATTTGCGGAAAAGCCAAAAATTGAAACACTAGGCCTATACAATAGGCGAATTAGGCGAAGGGTTGCCTTATAACGCGGAGGACTAAATTGACACATTTAGTCCGTAAATACAAAACAATTTGACGCAGACATAATTATCATAAAGCGTTATACGTTACAAAAACAGCAAATTAAGCGCGAATTACTTTTCGCACATTTAACACCAAAAACAAACTGCGCTTAGGCTTGACCGTTAAACTTGAATAGCGCCCTCAATCAACTAGAAGTAATCACTGTACAAATATTATGTTATCAAATACAATTCCTCTGATCACAACTGCAAATAACCCCTTAATCTATCTTTAATTCCAATATGAACACACGTAATAAACAGGAGCTGTTTCGGCAAACTACGTCGCAAAAATTATGCGCGAACTACTTTTCGTACGTTTAACCCCCAAACTAAACCTGCGTAGGCTTGACCGTTAAACTTAAATAGTGCCCTCAATTGACTGAGAGTCGCGTTCCCAAGTAATCCTCGTTGAACAATGTACTCGAATTCTTTCCAATCACCACAGTACCAAGGAATTCGAACGCACCTTACTTTCTCTTCCAATATCGGGCGTTACACTATTGACAGCGCACTCTGTTATGTAATTTTCTAGCGCGTTCATTGTTACGCCGAATTGCCTATTCAACTTCTCTCTGGATGGAGGAACCGCCCCTCTCTCACACTATTCTTCTGTTGTTTCACTTCTTGCAATCAACAATTCGTTGCATGTCGCGCGACCGTTCAGTCCGGTACTGGTCTCGCGCCCACGTAGGCCAAATCCAGGACACAGTGGCTTTTTACGGTGGGCCAAACCTTTTTCCCACGAAAAGTGGGTCAAAAAATGTTCTGCCCCAAATTTGATATGAAAAAGCATGGAGGCAGTCTTCATGTCATCGGTGCATGGTGGCACAATTTTAATGCTGTACGCAGAGGGCTGCCTTTTTAGCGACGTCACTTTAAAAAAAGAAATGGGTTCGGTGATTTCTTTGGGGGGGGCATGGCCCCATTGCGCCCCCCCCCCCGATCCGCCGATGCGATGTAAAAAATGTTTGGTAAAACACTTTAACACTTGGCAATATATTTTTTACCCAACATTGATTGCAAACGACCTCATTTGTGTAAAAATTGTCCAACTATCAGGAAGAATTTGCCCAGAAGTTTTAACCTGGTGAAATTTTTACCAACGTTGGTCTACATATCAACCAATTTTCCCAACGTTTTTACATAATGATTGTCCCTAGTCACCTGTGGCATCTTGACTGAGCCAATAATCGAGTCTTTTTATTTACTAAGTAATATCCCAGCAAGTTCCAAACGCATGTAGCCTATTCCACTTTATAAATCTTGAGTTTTTCAACTCGCTTTAATTATGCGATCAAAGTAATTGATTCGTGTTTCACACAAAGCTGCGATAAACTGGGGAATTTTTGTTCCAGGAAATAAAAAGGTCATCATATTTTGGTATCAAAAAGAATTCGCAAGTTCTTGCGGAAGATTTGAACCTATCACATCCCTGCCCAGTTTATGAACAGTAGGTTGTTGGATAATTTAGAAGGGGCTTAGAAAAATGTACTTGCTTGGGCGTTTCTGTTCTAGTTTCAATACCGTATCTCGCTTCCAAAGCAACAGACCCGAATACCGTCTAAATGCAGGTTGATCGGGTAAAGCGGTGTGTGCCCTGTTCGCTCTTTGTATCGCGATGTTGGAACAAAAGCGGAGAAATTGAACTGGCGACTTCGTGTTCGCAAAAAAAAAAAAATACGGTGGGAGAGCGAATTATGAATAGTGCGTTGTACCCAAAAGTAAAAGAAAGTAAATTTTCCACGGGTGAACCATTGCATTTGAGGTTTGATCCTTCGGAAACAACGCTTCGAGTCGAGTCGCTCGCGCGAGACCGGAACCTCTCCGTGCAGTCTTACAACAAACCAGGGATACGGGACACGCGCCGTACGGTGAACCGGCCCGCCGCCCGCCTGTGCAGCTTTCGTAATTTCTTCAGGCAGACACTTTGTAGACCTTTTCGTATATTCCGCTGGCCATCCCCGCGGGTGTGCACGGTTTGTGGGGGAAGCGACATTAAAGATGACACCCCGTGTTGTTTACATACCTTTTTCTTCTAGGCTAACTAGTTTTCGATTAGCACCTTTTGTTTTAAAGAGAAAATTTACTTTTATTCCAATTTTGGGCGTCTGCAACCCTCTGAAAAAAAGAGTTTCATATTGTACACAAATGAACCCACCCTGCGTTAGCTGAATTAATATCTGGCAGCCAATAATTCGATACTTTTTTTAAGAAGAAATAAGTCGGTTTCTAAACGTCAATTTTCGAGGTGAAACGCAGCGAGGGGACGCATCTTTAATAACTGAACCTACTCGCTCCCCTCCCCAACAACAAAACGTTTTATTCAGTAAAATTTTCTTGCAGTTTAAAAACTTCCTCTCTTTTGCACATATTTTAAGACATGATATAGGTTGGTGCCCAACACCCTATCATGTTCGATAATGGATTGGAAACCAGTTCAGTTGCTTGGCGGGTCTAGACCTGTTTGTTATGTGCGCAAACGTAACCTGAAATAAAAAGCTACTTATTTGGACGCCCCCCCCCCCTCAAAAAATATAATAATAATATAAAGAAAAACAGCGATAAAGCAAGAACTGGAAGACAATTGGGTACATTTAAACAAAAAAAGGAGAAACATTGTCCAAACACGTCCATGAAACTAGTGAAATAAGATGTGTCGTAAATGACGCTTTTTTAGCTGCTCCCATCTAACTTGACATTATGGTTTTTTTAGACACCCTAAAATAAGAGCATTGATAGGGAGCGTAAATAACACATTCTAATTGCTTTAATTTTGTGCTGTAGTATTAATTTCATCAGATTCATGTCCTAGGCCTACATCCGATTCAACTTTGGCTGTCATATAGCAACGCGCACATGACGTCATTATATGTCCTATGGGTGACATGCAGACACTGAGTTTCAATACCATATCTTTCTTTCCATGCAACAGGCCTACGCCCAAGCACAGGTAAAAGCCGGCGTGTGCCCCATTTGCTCTTGTGCCACGATATTGGAACAAAAGCGGAGAACAGGCGAAGGCTTCCCATTCACGTTGCAATAGCGTATACGTTTTGAACAAACAAGTTACGTAACTCTTTTTTTTTGTTACGTAACGGAGGACTCTACGAACAGTGCGCTACACCCGTCGTGAAACAAAGATCGTATCTTGAAAGCAACTCTTCCACGGTAAAACCAATGATTTGATCCTCTGCAAAGAAACTGGTGAACAATCGAATTCGGAAACAAAGCTCACAAGTCGCTCGGGGGAGACCGAAACCTCTCCCCGCAGTCTTAAAACAAACTGTACTAATATAGGACTACACGACGCATCGTGACCAACATAACAGGAACATAACATGCTCCATACATGCTCAAACTGAGTCACTAGCGACGTTTCTTAAAAAAAAAAAAGAATGGATTTGGTGATTTTTTTTGGGGGGGGGGCTTGGCCCCTGTTGCCCCCCCCCCCCCATCCGCCGTTGCGCATGAATGTCTCTTTTCTCCTGTTGTATCTTGACAGAGCCAATTAATTTTAACCGATTTTTTTTCCACATTGAGTAAAATTCCAGCAAGTTCCAAATGCATGTATTCCACTTTAGTAATCTTGAGTTTATCATTGAACTCGCTTTAATTATGCAATCGAAGTCATTGAATCGTGTTTTACACACAGCTGCGATAAAGTGGGGAATTTTTGTTTCAGGAAATAAAAAGGTCATGATCATCCATGTTCCTCCATTGGTATAAAAAAAAGTCAGTAATCGTAAGCTCCAACTATCGGGAAGAATTTGCCCAGGAGTTTAACGTGGTGAAATTTTTACCAACGTTGGTCTACATACTAACCAATTTTCCCAACGTTTTTACATAATGATTGTCCCTATTCACCTGTGGCATCTTGACTGAGTCAATTGGTTATAATCGAGTCTTTTTCTTTACTAAGTAAAATTCCAGCAAGTTCCAAATGCATGTAGGCCTATTCCACTTTATAAATCTTGAGTTTTTCAACTCGCTATAATTATGCGATCGAAGTCATTGATTCGTGTTTCACACAAAGCTGCGATAAACTGGGGAATTTTTGTTTCATGAAATAAAAAGGTCATGATTATCAATGTTTTGGTATAAAAAAAAAACAAGTCAGTAATCGTAAGCTCTTGCGGAAGATATGAACCATCACATCCCTGCCCATGAACTGTAGGTTGTTCGATAATTTAGAAGGGGCTTTGCAAAAGTGTACTTGCTTGGGCGTTTCTTTTCTAGTTTCAATACCGTATCTCGCTTCCAATGCAACAGACCCGAATACGGTCTAAGCATGGAGCTAAGTAAATGCAGGTTGATCGGGTAAAGCGGTGTGTGCCCTTTTCGCTCTTTGTATCGCGATGTTGGAACAAAAGCGGAGAAGTTGAGTTGGCGACTTCGCGTTCACAAAAAAAGTTACGTAACGTCGGGAGAGCACACTGTGCGTTGCACCCAAAAGTAAGAGAAAGTATTAGGTAACTTTTCCACGACGAACCATTTTACATGCATTTATGGTTTGATCCTTCGGAAACAACGCTTCGAGTCGCTCGCGCGAGACCGAAACCTCTCCGTTCGTGCAGTCAATCACAACAAACCTTGGGGACGACGCGCGGTGAACCGGCCTGTAAATGACGCTTTTTTAGCTGCTCCCATCTATAACTTGCAAAAAATAATAGCATTAATTGGGAGCGTTAATAACATACTAATTGCTTTAGTTTTGTGCTGTAGTATTAATTTCATCAGATTTATGTTCTACATCCGATTCAACTTTGGCGCTCACAGCAAAGTGCACATGTAAACAAAGCGTGACGTCATTGTGTCTTATAGGTCTTTTGGACGACATGCAGACACTGAGTTTCGATACCGTATACATGTATCTTTCTTTCCATGCAACAGGTCTACGCCGCCCAAGCACAGGTTAATACAAGCCGTATATGCCCCATTCGCTCTTGTATCACGATATTGGAACAAAAGCGGAGAAGTTGAACAGACAGGCGAAGTCTTCCCATTCACATTGCAAAAACGTTTACATTTTGAACAAAAAAGTTACGTAACTTCTTGTTGTTACGTAATGAAGGACTCATACCAACAGTGCGCCGTCGTGAAACAAAGACCGTATCTTGAAAGGAACTCTTCCACGGTAAAACCATGGAGCTATATTGGACATTTTGGGCTAAACTTAAAGATGTTATCATTTCCTATGATTTCCCACTTATTTTTGTTAGGGTAACTGTGCCAGTAAGTCACTTTGTGAATTTGAAGCTCATCAATACTGAGGTTTGGCAAGACTACTTGATGATATCTTAGGAAAAGGTATAAATACGCGCAACTTTAAGGTTTAATAGTAGCCATTTTTTTATCTTTATTATGTCCTCGTTATCATTCAGTCTCTGGTATGCTTTAGAAAACGTTATTTAAGTAAGGAAGTAGAATCCCCAAAATATACTTTTCATTAGATTCATACCCTACATCCGATTCAACTTGGGCTCTCATAGCAAAGCCCATGCACATGTAAACAAAGTGTGACGTCATGATGTCTTTGGGGCGACATGCAGACACTGAGTTTCAATACCGTATACATGTTCCATGCAACAGGCCTACGCCGCCCAAGCACAGGTTAATAAAAGCCGGTATATGCCCCATTCGCTCTTGTATCACGATATTGTTGGGAACAAAAGCGGAGAAGTTGAGCAGACAGGCGAAGGCTTCCAATTCACATTGCAATAACGTATACATTTTGAACAAAAAAGTTACGTAACTTTTTGTTGTTACGTAATGAAGGACTCATACCAACAGTGCGCCGTCGTGAAATAAAGACCGTATCTTGAAAGGAACTCTTCCACGGTGAAACCATGGAGCTATATTGGAAATTTGGGGCTAAACTTAAAGATGTTATCGTTTATCATAGTTATTTCCCACTAGTCACTTTGTGAATATGAAGCTCATCAATGCTGAGGTTTGGCAAGACTACTTTATGATATCTTAGGAAAAGGTAAATACGCGCAACTTTAGGGTATAATAGTAGCCATTTTGGATCTTTATTATGTCTTCGAAATCATCCAGTCTCTGATGTGCTTTAGAAAACGTTATTTAAGTAAGGATATGTAAGTAGAATTCCCAAAATATACTTTTCAAAAAATCACCCCAAAAATGAAAATATACCCAAATATGGAAACAAATATATTACACGGTACAGGTATTGACTGGACGATTTATGCAATTAAGGCATTCAATTTTCAAGTTTCAATACCGTGTACATGTACATGTACATGTACATGTACATGTACCTTTCTTTCCATGCAACAGGCCTACAAAGGCCGCCCGAACACAGGTTAATATACAAGCCGGTATCATACCCCATTCGCTCTTGTAAGACGATGTTGGAACAAAAGCGGAGAAGTTGAACAGACAGGCGAAGGCTTCCCATTCACATTGCAATAACGTATACATTTTGAACAAAAAAAGTTAAGTAACTTTTTCGTTACGTAATGAAGGGCTCATACCAACAGTGCGCTAAACCCGTCGTGAAACAAAGACCGTATCTGGAAAGCAACTCTTCCACGGTAAATTGGAAATTTGGGGCTAAACATAAAGATGTTATCATTTACTTTTTGATTTCCCACTTTTCCCAAAATATGCTTTTCCAATAATAAAAAAAATGTAAAATATACCCAAATATCGAAACAAATATATTACGCGGTAGGTATTAACGATTTATGCAAGTTAGGCACCCTTCCCAAAATAATTTCAGGTGTCACCCCTGCTAAATATCTTCTTTTAGGGCTTATCAATCTATCTGCCAAGTTTGGTGCTTTGGACCAGTCGGTCACGATTCCTACCATGTATGCCGCCTGACTATTTGGCTCTCATAGCAAAGCTCACATGTAAACAAAGCGTGACGTCATTATGTCTTAAGTCTTTTGGACGACATGCAGACACTGAGTTTCAATACCGTATACATGTACATGTATCTTTCTTTCCATGCAACGGGCCTACACCGCCCAAGCACAGGTTAATAAAAGCCGTATATGCCCCATTCGCTCTTGTATCACATATTGGAACAAAAGCGGAGAAGTTGAACAGACAGGCGAAGGCTTCCCATTCACATTGCAATAACGTATACATTTTGAACAAAAAAGTTACGTAACTTGTTTTTGTTACGTAATGAAGGCTCATACCAACAGTGCGCTACACCCGTCGTGAAACAAAGACCGTATCTGGAAAGCAACTCTTCCACGGTGAAACCAATGCTTTGATCCTCTGCAATGAAACTGGTGAACAATCGAATTCGGAAACAAAGTTCACAAGTCGCTCGCGCCAGACCAAATCCTCTCCCCGCATTCTTTAAAGAAACAATAGACCTAACTAGGAATAGACGACACATCGTGACCAACATAACAGGAACATAACATGCTCCATACATGTACATGCTTAATCTGAGTCCTAGCGACGTCCCTTTAAAACAAGAATGGGTTTGGTGATTTGGGGTGGGCATGGCCCACGTTGCCCCCCCCCCCCATCTACCGTTGTGCACGAATGTCCCTATTGACCTGTGGCATCTTGACAGAGCCATGTATGTATGTATTCCTATTTATAAATCTTGAGTTTATTAACTCGCTATAATTATGCGATAGAAGTCATTGAATTGTGTTTTACTCACAGCCGCGATATTACAGTGGGAAACTTTTGTTTCAGGAAATAAAAAGGTCATGATAAAAAAAAAACGTCAGTAATCGTAAATATATATGAACCTATCACATCCCTGCCCAGTTTATGAACTGTAGATTGTTGGATAATTTAGAAGGGGCTTTGAAAAAAGTGTACTTGCTCGGGCGTTTCTGTTCTAGTTTCAATACCGTATCTCGCTTCCATTCCCATGCAACACACCCGAATACCGTCTAAATGCAGGTTTATCGGGTAAAGCGGTGTGTGCCCTATTCGCTCTTTGTATCGCGATGTTGGAACAAAAGCGGAGAAGCCTGAACTGGCGACTTCGCAATCGCAAAAAAAGTTACGTAACGTCAGGAGAGCGCATTGAGAATAGTGCGTTGCACCCAAAAGTAAGAGAAAGTATTAGGTAACTTTTCCACGGCGAACCATTTTACATGCATTTATGGTTTGATCCTTCGGAAACAACGCTTCGAGTCGCTCGCGCGAGACCGAAACCTCTCCGTTCATGCAGTCAATCACAACAAACCAGGGTTTGGGGACGACGCGCCGTGCGGTAAACCGGCCTGTAAATGACGCTTTTTAAGCTGCTCCCATCTATAACTTGCAAAAAAATAGCATTAATTGGGAGCGTAAACAACATACTAATTGCTTTAGTTTTATGCTGTAGTATTAATTTCATTAGATTCATACCCTACATCCGATTCAACTTGGGCTCTCATAGCAAAGCCCATGCACATGTAAACAAAGCGTGACGTCATTATGTCTTAGGTCTTTGGGGCGACATGCAGACACTGAGTTTCGATACCGTATACATGTTCCATGCAACAGGCCTACGCCGCCCAAGCACAGGTTAATAAAAGCCGGTATATGCCCCATTCGCTCTTGTATCACGATATTGGAACAAAAGCGGAGAAGTTGAGCAGACAGGCGAAGGCTTCCCATTCACATTGCAATGACGTATACATTTTGAACAAAAAAGTTACGTAACTTTTTGTTGTTACGTAATGAAGGACTCATACCAACAGTGCGCCGTCGTGAAACAAAGACCGTATCTTGAAAGGAACTGTTCCACGGTGAAACCATGGAGCTATATTGGAAATTTGGGGCTAAACTTCAAGATGTTATCATTTATCATAGTGATTTCCCACTAGTCACCTTGTGAATATGAAGCTCATCAATGCTGAGGTTTGGCAAGACTACTTTACGATATCTTAGGAAAAGGTAAATACGCGCAACTTTAGGGTATAATAGTAGCCTTTTTGGATCTTTATTATGTCTTCGTAATCATCCAGTCTCTGATTTGCTTTAGAAAACGTTATTTAAGTAAGGATATGCAAGTAGAATCCCCAATACTTTTCAAAAAATCACCCAAAAAATTGAAAATATACCCAAATATGTAAACAAACATATTACACGGTATGCAAATTAGGCACCCTTCCCAAAATAATTTCAGGTCTCACCCCCTCTAAATATCTTCCTTAGGGCTATGTTTGGTGTTTTGGACCAGTCAGTCACGATTCCGACCTTTATGCCGCCTGACTATTTGGCTCTCATAGCAAAGCGCACATGTAAACAAAGCGTGACGTCATTATGTCTAAGGTCTTTTGGACGACATGCAGACACTGAGTATCAATACCGTATACATGTACGTTGTATCTTTCTTTCCATGCAACAGGCCTACGCCGCCCGAGCACAGGTTAATACAAGCCGGTATATACCCCATTCGCTCTTGTAAGACGATGTTGGAACAAAAGCGGAGAAGTTGAACAGACAGGCGAAGGCTTCCCATTCACATTGCAATAACGTATACATTTTGAACAAAAAAAGTTACGTAACTCTTTTTGTTACGTAATGAAGGACTCGCACCAACAGTGTGCTACACCCGTCGTGAAACAAAGACCGTATCTTGAAAGCAACTCTTCCACGGTGAAACCAATGATTTGATCCTCTGCAAAGAAACTGGTGAACAATCGTATTCGGAAACCAAGCTCAAGAGTCACTCGCGCGAGACCAAAACCTCTCCCCGCATTGTTAAAAGAAACTATACAGGCCTAACTAGGAATAGACGACACATCGTGACCAACATAACAAGAACATAACATGCTCCATACATGCTCAAACTGAGTCCTAGCGACGTCCCTTTAAAAAAAAGAATGGGTTTGGTGGTTTGGGGCGGGCATGGCCCACGTTGCCCCCCCCCCCCCCCCATCTACTGTTGTGCATGAATGTCCCTATTCACCTGTGGCATCTTGACAGAGCCATGTATTCCACTTTATAAATCTTGAGTTTATTAACTCGCTATAATTATGCGATAGAAGTCATTGAATTGTGTTTTACTCACAGCTGCGATAAAGTGGGGAATTTTTGTTTCAGGAAATAAAAACGTCATGATAAAAAAACGTCAGTAATCGTAAGCTATATAATATATGAACCTATCACATCCCTGCCCAGTTTATGAACTGTAGATTGTTCGATAATTTAGAAGGGGCTTTGAAAAAAGTGTACTTGCTCGGTCGTTTCTGTTCTAGTTTCAATGCCGTATCTCGCTTCCATTCCAATGCAACACACCCGAATACCGTCTAAATGCAGGTTTATCGGGTAAAGCGGTGTGTGCCCTATTCGCTCTTTGTATCGCGATGTTGGAACAAAAGCGGAGAAGCCTGAACTGGCGACTTCGCAATCACAAAAAAAAGTTACGTAACGTCGGGAGAGCGCATTAAGAATAGTGCGTTGCACCCAAAAGTAAGAGAAAGTATTAGGTAACTTTTCCACGGCGAACCATTTTACATGCATTTATGGTTTGATCCTTCGGAAACAACGCTTCGAGTCGCTCGCGCGAGACCGAAACCTCTCCGTTCGTACAGTCTATTACAACAAACCAGGGTTTTGGGACGACGCGCCGTACACGGTGAACCGGCCTGTAATGACGCTTTTTTAGCTGCTCCCATCTATAACTTGCAAAATAATAGCATTAATTGGGAGCGTAAACAACATACTAATTGCTTTAGTTTTGTGCTGTAGTATTAATTTCATCAGATTTATGTCGTACATCCGATTCAACTTTGGCGCTCATAGCAAAGTGCGCATGTAAACAAAGCGTGACGTCATTATGTCTTAGGTCTTTTGGGCGACATACAGACACTGAGTTTCAATACCGTATACATGTTCCATGCAACAGGCCTACGCCGCCCAAGCACAGGTTAATATATTACAAGCCGGTATATGCCCCATTCGCTCTTGTATCACGATATTGGAACAAAAGCCGAGAAGTTGAACAGACGGGCGAAGGCTTCCCATTCACATTGCAATAACGTAAACATTTTGAACAAAAAAGTTACGTAACTCTTTTTGTTACGTAATAGAGGACTCATACCAACAGTGCGCTACACCCGTAGTGAAACAAAGACCGTATCTTGAAGCAACTCTTCCACGGTGAAACCATGGAGCTATATTGGAAATTATGGGGCTAAACTTAAAGATGTTATCATTTATCATATGATCTCCCACTTATTTTTGTTAAGGTAACTGTGCCAGTAAGTCACTTTGTGAATTTGAAGCTCATCAATACTGAGGTTTGGCAAGACTACTTTATGATAGCTTAGGAAAAGGTATAAATACGCGCAACTTTAGGGAATAATAGTAGCCATTTTGGATCTTTATTATGTCTTCGTAATCATCCGGTCTCTGATATGCTTTAGAGAACATAATTTAAGTAAGAACATGTAAGTAGAATCCGAAAATATACGTTTCCACTTTAATAAAAAAAAATGTAAAATATACCCAAATATCGAAACAAATATATAACACGGTAGGTATAAACGATTTATGCAAATTAGGCACCCTTCCCAAAATAATTTCAGGTGTCACCCCTGCTAAATATCTTCGTTAGGGCTTAACAATCTATCTGCCAAGTTTGGTGCTTTGGACCAGTCGGCCACGATTCCGAAGTTATTGCCGCCTAGCAAGCGCACATGTAAACAAAGCGTGACGTCATTATGTCTTAGGTCTTTTGGGCGACATGCAGACACTGAGTTTCAATACCGTATACACTTGTACATGTATCTTTCTTTCCATGCAACAGGCCTACGCAGCCGGCACCGCCCGAACACAGGTTAATATACAAGCCGGTATATGCCCCATTCGCTCTTGTAAGACGATGTTGGAATAAAAGCGGAGAAGTTGAACCGACAGGCGAAGGCTTCCCATTCACATTTCAATAACGTATACATTTTGAACAAAAAAGTTACGTAACTCTTTTTGTAACGTAATGGAGGACTCATACCAACAGTGCGCTAAACCCGTCGTGAAACAAAGACCGTATCTGGAAAGCAACTCTTCCACGGTGAATTGGAAATTTGGGGCTAAACATAAAGATATTATCATTTACCATTTGATTTCCCACTTATATTTGTTAGGGTAACTGTGCCAGTAACTTAAGTCACTTTGTGAATTTGAAGCTCATCCGTACTGAGATTAGGCAAGACCACTTGATGATATCTTAGGAAAAGGTAAATACGCGCAACTTTAGGGTATAATAGTAGCCATTTTGGATCTTTATTGTGTCTTCGTAATCATCCAGTCTCTGATATGCTTTAGAGAACGTTTTTTAAGTAAGAACATGTAAGTAGAATCCCCAAAATATACTTTTCCAATAATAAAAAAATGTAAAATATACCCAAATATCGAAACAAATATATAGCACGGTAGTCATTAACGATTTATGCAAGTTAGGCACCCTTCCCAAAATAATTTCAGGTGTCACCCCTGCTAAATATCTTCTTTAGGGCTTAACAATCTATCTGCCAAGTTTGGTGCTTTGGACCAGTCGGTCACGATTCCGACCATGTATGCCGCCTGACTATTTTGCTCTCATAGCGAAGCGCAAATGTAAACAAAGCGTGACGTCATATGTCTTAGGTCTTTGGGGCGACATGCAGAAACTGAGTTTCAATACCGTATACATGTATCTTTCTTTCCATGCAACAGGCCTACGCCGCCCAAGCACAGGTTAATAAAAGCCGTATATGCCCCATTCGCTCTTGTATCACATATTGGAACAAAAGCGGAGAAGTTGAACAGACATGCGAAGGCTTCCAATTCACATTGCAATAACGTGTACATTTTGAACAAAAAGTTACGTAACTTGTTTTTGTTACGTAATGAAGGCTCATACCAACAGCGCGCTACACCCGTCGTGAAACAAAGACTGTATCTTGAAAGCAATTCTTCTACGGTGAAACCAATGCTTTGATCCTCTGCAATGAAACTGGTGAACAATCTATTCGGAAACAAAGCTTACGAGTCGCTCGCGCGAGAACAAAACCTCTCCCCGCATTCTTTAAAGAAACTATAGGCCTAACTTGGAATAGACGACACATCGTGACCAACATAACAGGACATAACATGCTCCATACATGCTCAAACTGAGTCCTAGCGACGTCCCTTTAAAAAAAGAATGTGCATGAATGTCCCTATTCACCTGTGGCATCTTGACAGAGCCAATTAGTTTTAACCGATTTTTTCTCACATTGAGTAAAATTCCAGCAAGTTCCAAATGCATGTATTCCACTTTATAAATCTTGAGTTTATTAACTCGCTATAATTATGCGATAGAAGTAATTGAATCGTGTTTTACTCACAGCTGCGATAAAGTGGGGAATTTTTGTTTCAGGAAATAAAAAGGTCATGATAAAAAAGTCAGTAATCGTAAGCTATATATGAACCTATCATATCCCTGCCCAGTTTATGAACTGTAGATTGTTCGATAATTGAGAAGGGGCTTTGAAAAAAGTGTACTTGCTCGGGCGTTTCTGTTTTAGTTTCAATGCCGTATCTCGCTTCCAATGCAACAGACCCGAATACCGTCTAAATGCAGGTTGATCGGGTAAAGTGGTGTGTGCCCTATTCGCTCTTTGTATCGCGATGTTGGAACAAAAGCGGAGAAGTTGAACAAACAGGCGAAGGCTTCCCATTCACATTGCAATAACGTATACATTTTGAACAAAAAAAGTTACGTAATTTGTTTGCTACGTAATGAAGGACTCGCACCAACAGTGTGCTACCCCGTCGTGAAACAAAGACCGTATCTTGAAAGCAACTCTTCCACGATGAAACCAATGATTTGATCCTCTGCAGAGAAACTGGTGAACAATCGTATTCGGAAACAAAGCTCAAGAGTCGCTCACGCGAGAACAAAACCTCTCCCCGCATTCTTAAAAGAAACTGTAGGCCTATAGACGACACATCGTGACCAACATGACATGTTCCATACTTGCTCATACTAGTCAGCTATGCCGTCCCTCGACTATAATACGGGGACTCGTACGGCGGCCGAACGCTTTCAAAATGTGTGATAAAAAAAACGACAGTGAAAATCGAACCTTTCACAAAATGTTAGCTTGAAATTCTACAACAAAATAAATTAAAAGCAGACACAAGGTCAAAGTGAAAGGAAAGAGGAAATTTAGGACTTCCAATCGAGTCAGTGGATACATGGACTTACCTGTTCAAACGTTTCGTTATGATAGAAGTCAGTTCAGTTTATCCAGTGTTCGCTAATCAGTGTGTATAATGTATGCGTGTCAGTGTTGTAGTCGAGTCCTCCTCGTCCTCATCCTCATCCGAGTCCGAGTCCTTGAGCAAAGGACTCGAGTCCGAGTCCGAGTCCTTGTCAATTTTTGATGTCCGAGTCCGAGTCCGAGTCCTTGAAAAAAGGACTCGAGTCCGAGTCCGAGTCCTTATGTATCAAATTCCAGTCGCGGTTCACCAATACTATATTAACGTTTTCAAAATGTCACTATCAAATGTCAGGTGATAGAGAAGGGGTAATGGTTTTGGCTGTATGCACTATGCAATGCATTCATTATGTTTATAATGTACATTAAAAAAAACTTGCATTAACTTTTACCTTAGTATGCGTAGAAGCCTACAGATATTGACGCAGATACTACAGTAAAGTGACAATTACAATTAGCATATGATCTTCAGTAATTATTCTTCACATTTGTTGCTTTTCTTTATTTCCCTTTCTTACAGTAAAGGTTAAAAAACTTGTAAATAGCATAACTGTTAAACAAACTATCAACAGAAGGCAGAGCCACAGATCAAGTCTACAAAATATATAAAGACTAAAAGAAACTGAAAAAGTCTACTGTAATATGAAAAGTTCTAACTAACAAACTTGTCAAGATCATAACTGTAAAAAAAACAATCAACAGAAGACCGAGCCACAGATCAATTCTACAGAATATGTAAAGAAACTAAAAAAGACCCGATTTTGCCGGACTCGAGCCGGACTCGAAGCCGAGTCCTCGAGTCCTTGGGGTCCGAGTCCGAGTCCGAGTCCGAGTCCTTGAGCAAAGGACTCGAGTCCAAGTCCGAGTCCTTGAAAAAAGGACTCGAGTCCGGACTCGAGTCCGAGTCCCGAGTCCGAGTCCTACAACACTGATGCGTGTACATGTACATGTCAAACAGACGAGTGAAAATAATAGAGGAATCCATAAAAAAAAAGAGCAAAGCTTGTATATAGGCATCGGCATAGGCATAATTATGTTCAGATCGACACCAAGTGACAGTCAAGCAAAAGGCTGTATTCGGAGAAACAGATTTATGCAAAGATAAACAATTAAGGCTGTACATATCAATAATTTTATAAGCCAATGTAAAGAATAAATAACAATAGTTTCACATGAAAGTAAACATTCAGCAAAATAGATTTGTAAACACGTAGAAGTGACTTCTTTAGGAATCAATGGAGAGTAGGCCTACCATATTAAATTTGGTTCCCTCGTAGTTAGTATGTTTTGAAGTAAAAGTAGTAAATGGCGGATGGAAATGAATAGTTTGCCGAGTATAGTAATGTTTATCGAAATTCCTGAAAAGGAAATAATAGATTGAAGAGTATAAAGTATTGGAGATAGACCGATACATTGCGGAAAAAAATTGCGGCGAATGTACCGTATACGAATACAAAAATAATTATCAGCAAAGGTGTCTTAATGAAACAGGTTCGTTTTACAAGTCATTCATTCGTTTGTATATTACGGGAGTTTTAGAGGGTTTATTTACATGCATGTATGAACACAAAGCGCAGATTGCGCTAACAATCCTCCAAGTGTCTCCAACTATATATTAAGACTCAGTGGTTCGGAGACTGTGTGTACAATAGCCCAGTGGTTCGGAGACTGTGTGTACAATAGCCTAGTGGTTAGGGTACTCGTCCACAGACCGCGGGGTCCGGGGTTCGAAACGGACCGGGTGCATTTTTTGGTTTTCAATACACGCGCTCAGTCATTTATTTAAGAGTCTTAATTTCTCGTCGTCAAACACCAACCGACCTTAGCTCAATCAGTTAAGTCACCGGCTGGGACTGTCTGCGAAGTCCAGGTTATGCATCTACTCATAGGTACGGGGCTCTTTTGCTGTCTCGGCAGCAAGGCATAGGGTGTCGCCTCGTTTCCTCCCTTAACGGTGCTTGGCCCTCCGGGGTTACATGGATGGATAGGGAAGGAGGTGTGGTGGGCCGGGGAATCCGAGACCCAGGAAGAGCCCTATATGGGAGCCGGTAACCAATCGCGGCCCCTGAATGCTTGGTCAACACCACATAACTTTTTGTTTTTCTTTATCCTATTACTTTTTTTTCATTGTCGAGACTTTATAAGGTTCAAAATTAAATTCATATTGTAACTTATGTAACAGCTATTCCAACATTTCAGTGTAAAGCGAAAATTCAAACACAATGATCATCTCTGCCTGCACAGGTCCTATATTTGCTACTGGGTTGGTGGGAAGTAAATATTGATGTAAAGTGTCTTGCCCAAGGACAAATACTTTAACAGCAAGGCTGCTTGTCGGGACCGCACAAAGTCTCAACTGCATCCAATTCACTCCACTTGGAGTCTTGCTGGTTGCCTTTTTGCAACCTCTGCTGCACTCCAGCGAGATTAAGACCCAAAGTGAAGGCCAGAAAAAATCTTGACAATAATAAAGGCTTTTCCTTTACGGAATAGCCATTTGCAAAAACACCGGCGTATTAAGCGAATAAAGGCCACTTGACGTGTGGGACTTACCGGTAATCCCCAAATTTACACGTAAAAAAAAAATGACGTTCGATATTGTTCAAATTATTTGTCCATGAACTAGGTTATTAGTAATGCTTTAAGTTAAAGTTCAAAAACGTGTGGTTTTAAGTTTATTCATTAAGAAAAAATCTGTTAAACTAAGTGCGCAAATAATTACTAACACGAAGGTATGCTCGTAAGGCAGTCTTGCCAACTTTTAACCAGTGCGTTTATCTATTGAATCCTGGCGTGAAAATTGTTAAAAGACACTTATGAATAGAGGACTGGGTATATTTATAGCAATTACAAATACTACATTATCATAACACCTACCCTCAACCATACCCCCTCCATTCTCCCCCCCCCCCCCCGATACCCAGACAGATTGTGTCTATGAGGCGACCAAAGCTATGAGGCAAAGCGAACCATGCGAACCATGCATAGCGCGAACTTGCCGGCAACTCATATACCGCCCTCTTTCGATATCCTAAAAAAAGTTTATCGAAGTTTACTTTTATGACAAGTGTACGACTGTTCTATGCGTTTCTAAACCTCTGACGAGGATCGATCATACAACTGCTGTATGGAAATCAGAAGGCAACATGTCTTGCGGGGAAGTTGAAGATTTGCAAGAAGGTTCCTCCGATTCTAAAGAGGTAAAATCCTTGGTTTTTATTCCACATTATTTGCTCTAAATTGCACTAATGGGTGTCCAGCTAGTTGCATCGTCTGTTGCGTTCCATTTATTGCGGATTTCCTGTTCGTAAGGGATGTGTGCATTTTTTTTTCTCTTTAACTTCCGCAATGTACTTTCCACAAAATTCCAGTTTGTACGAGTGTCTATGTGTTGCTGTCGGGTGTAACTTTTGTACTTCGAAGTTCGAGTCTGCTGCCGTGCTGGTGTACTCTGTGGATGTTAATGATTGATGCGTACTACTAATTGTGTCATTTGTCTATCTCTTTGTGGAACTAAATGTGCTTTTTGCCCATCATTATTTGGTAAGTTTAATAATGTTTTGTCAACATGCTTGCTTTGTTTTAGTCCGAGTAACTAGGACTCTACGAATCGCCTGTAACATTTGGACATGGTCGCCCTAGGACTCTACGAATCGCCTTTTTTAACATTTGGACTCTACAAATCGCCTTTTTTAACATTTGGACATGGTCGCCCGACCATGTCCAAATGTTAAAAAAAGATGAATCGCCTTTTTTAACATTTGGACATGGTCGCCTGACCATGTCCAAATGTTAAAAAAAGATGATTCCTAGAGTCCTAGTTACTCGAACTAGCTTGATTTCGAAATTTCTGGCTCAAAGTTGTATTAAATGCATATATAGATGTGTTGCTGTGTGTTGTTTGTTGGTAGTATGTTTAGTCAGTTAGTGCTAACGTTAGTCTGTTGCTTACGTAGAATAGAGTCTGAAGTCACGGCAAATTTCCTGACACCTCGCACAGCCTGTCAATGGACATTTTACACTAGGTTCCCCTTTTTCTTGCAATAATTCTTGACAGAAAGAATTTTAACAGTTATCACCCCACGAAACATTCATGTTGAAATTTTATCTTGGTATTCCTTAAGAAAAAAAATGACGAGAAATCGATTGGAGATGGGTAAAAACGAATTTAACTTATGACCTTTCACATCCGGCATTTGTGTTCCGAGGACCGAGGTCTCCTTGTTCGTTCACGTTTTTTTTCACATTGTGTAGGCCCTACTTTGTGAGAACGAAAATGTATTTGCTACCTACAGCCGATGGGTTAAAGATTTAGTCAGGCTGGCTTGAATGCAGTCCTTATTAGCGGTCATTAAAAAAAAACAATTGTAAATGCTAATGAGTCTGTCAAGTTTATTAAAAAAACAACTGTATCCCAAAAGACATTTTAGTGACCTCCTATTTAATTTTGAGCTTTCACCCAATGACGCCACAAAATTATTAGGGGGGGGGGACAATTGATAGGCACATAAATTAGCTTGGAGAACCCAGCTCTAGGCTCATGACATGAGCTGGGTTTTCCTAGCCAAGTTTACATGTAGTGTCTGCACATTAATGTGGAAAATGGCATTGAGTTGCATGGTATGAACTGAAAAATGTGTTTAAAAAAAGACTAGATTACAGAGAAAATCTTGAGAGTTGTGCCCCTAGAAAAAGTCGCTTTTAAATTTTAATTAGCTTGGCTTTCATTAATTACAGGTTTTTATTTTGTTTTGTTTTCATTGAGAAACCCACTAAATCAACGGTACGACTATTACATGTAGATGAGGAAGACATCAACATTGAAATCTGCTGATAGTGTGGGGTTTTTTTCAAAAAAGTTTCCAGAAATGTTGATAAACCTACAATGCAATTTTATTTGGTTCCATTTCCATATAAAAAATCACCCGTACACTTGGCAGAGTTTAAACGTGTAGTTCACATTAAAAAAAACTTTAGAATTTCATCCTTAGAATAGAAATTGCTTCATCCACATGAAATTATGTGAAATTGAATGATATACAAATGATCCATAATACATGTATCACCGGCGGATTTAGGGGGGGGGGGGGCCGGGCACCCCCATTTGGCTGCCGAAAAACACCCCCCCCACCCCACCCAACACCCCACCCCACCCAACCCACCACGCCCCAACCCCACCTGGAAACCGCTAATTGTTTTTGATGGCTAAAAGGTCCCGTACACAAAATTGTGCGTCCGATACTGTCCACAATAGTCCACTTTGAACAGTGCCCCCTATAGGAAGATGGTGTCCAGGCCCCCTCCTCCGCCTATTTTTGTGGAGGGCGGGTGTCCAGGGAAAAATTCTGACATCCACTGGATGACCCCCCTCCTCCCCACCCCTTTGGAAAATTGCAAGGTCTGCTGATGATGTATAGGCCTATGCCTCCTCAGGATTTAAAGCTATAGTCCATCATTTGCAGCTATCCGAAAAGTAACTGGCGTAATTATTGTTGAAAAACATACTTGGTTGAAAGATAGTAAGGGGACTAAACTCCCTGTGAAATTATTCTTTCTGGCAAGCTGTCATTTTGAAGTAATCAACGAAAGAAGGCCTTTCCAACGGTGCTTCTTAAGACGCACCGTAGGAAAATTTAAATTAGTAGTTCGTTTTGTTATTCGGCGAAGCGCGCGCAAGCATTGGCACGACGCACACTCACCCCCAGTTGCTATAATTCGTCGGATCAGTGCGCGACATCGCGTAGCTGCAATCGGCTCAGCGAGAGCGTGTCTCGGATGCTGAATTCAGGCGCAATTCAAAACATGATTCAGCAACTTTTGATTTGAAATTGAGATCCTAGAATGCTGTTTTTCTCGGAATATACAGCTGAAGCTGAGCTGAAACTTCATCAAGTTAGTTGTTCAGTACCCTTCTTGAGCACTTTTGTTGCTTCAAAGGAACAAAATGCACAAATTACAAATGATGGACTACATCTTTAAAATATGATTTGGATGAGAAAGCACCCCCCCCCCAAAAAAAAACACCAACAAAAAAAAGTCACGTGTAACTGTACGAAAATCAACAGGAAGACATAATTTTTTACACAATCGCTGTCCTTTGGCAGGAAGTATGTATACGTGTAGGTCAGCACTTGTCACATCAGCTTTGCAAAGTCTGCTACGTAGCTCTTCAGAACAAGTATCCTGTATCATCAGTGTCAAGTTCATGTGCTTATTTCTTGTCATCTTGATAATTTGATAACGACACACTCAGAATAATTTTGCCCATTTTGTTGTTCTGCTGGCCATACACAATAGTTCATGGAGCATATGCGGGAACTCTGTTGTATTAAGGTTGGTATCAGGGAGCCAGACTTTGCTACATTAATGGCAGTAGTCTTTTTGTTTTCGGCAACAAAAATCTGCATGCATTGAAAACGGCATCAGACTGAAGTCTTGATAAACAGCGACATAAGTTGACTAGGATTGTTCATGTCCAGCCGAAATTCCTGTGCCAATTTTTATCAGGTTTATCAAGATTTCTGGTTTTTATTTGTTGCATAGTGGATAGGAAGTGATTTCAATGTTTGCGTATTTCTCAGCATATTTTTCTTCTGGTTTTTGTTTTTCAAACTAATGTTAACACGTTTCCATCCACTCTCATGCTACCGCTATGGTTTTATATCCGTAGCCACTTTTGTGTTATTTTTATTTGCCATGTGTTTGTAGCTTAGATAGCAGAAACCTTCATTCATCTTAAAAGCGGTGACTAAGCTGGATATTAATCCGATGCTCAGTTATGCAGTAAGCAGAAACGCTTAGCAAGCAAGATGACGGTAAGCATGGAACTAATTGCCGGACTGTTTCAAAAAGATATGTTTTGAACATTCCATAGGGCATGTTGTTTAACTGTTTTTTGTAGGCACTCTCACAACTCGGCTCAAATTAACTATAGGAGCAGGCCCAGTCAACTTCGCAACTCATTTAATTTGAAAATCCCAAGATGACGATTGAAAAATTCCCAAGATTTCCCAAGATTTCCCAAGATGTGCCAAATTATAAGCACCGTCGATGTCAGAATTTTCAGTAATCGATATATCGGAAATCCCATATTGAGAATATTCAATATATCGATTATCCCATGTAAAACTGACCATAAAGATGACACTTTGATTAAAACAAAAATGAACCAATTTTAAGTCCCAACTTTCCACGGCTTTCTCTAGAGCATATTGCTCAAATCTTTTTAAAACAAATCTAAGATTAGCACTGACAGTTTGTCCAGAACGGACGGTTTTTCTTTTGAGGTTTTACATTGGGGAGAGCACGAATTCCAGCGAATGCAGAGCACAAAGCGACGCCTCTTGGCATTTTGCAATGTTTTTAATTTGAGTCACAAGCGCAAGTTGCCCCCTCGAATTTTATTTCATTATACAGCAAACGTTAAACACAAAGTAAAGCACAAACAGGAATTTTATTATGATGATAATCTGAGGCATTTTCGATATCATACCTCAATATCCAGAATTTCAATATTTCGATATGATTAAAAAATTGCTGTCGGCGATATCAATTATAAAAATAATATTGAATAATATAGTAATATCGATATATCGATGGTGCTTACCAAAATAGCAGCAAATATCCTATTTTATGAGTACTTTGCTCACCTAGGAATCCCTAAGTCTGGTGGACCTTTCCCAAGGGCCTTGCCTAAATTCCGAAAATATTGGGGAAAATCCCAAAGGAATCCCCACACTGGAACGCCCAGTTGTGAAATTCATCAGGAAAAGTTTCCAATTCGCTCTTTGCACGCTCCGCCATAAGCATGCAGAGCCTCGATCTGGCAACTTTACACAATGAATATATAGCCGGTTCAGTGATTCCCGGGTATACGAGGGTATCACTGAAACCCGACACGGGAATCACTGAACTGGCTATATACATGTCTATTTTGTAAAGTTGCCCGATCGAGGCTCTGCATGCTTATGGCAGAAGCGTGAAAAGAGCGAATGGTATCAAGTGTAATGTCCCAAAAAGAGTATTCCATATGATGTGATTTTTGTTGCTTAAAGCCGGCCTCAGGTCGACCTTGCGACGACACAGATCAGTCGGCGACTGACTTTTCAGGCTCAAGCTCTGCCTGAGCTACGACTGTAGGGAACATTTCAGTCGCCGATTTTGTGCGACCTGAGTATAACTGCGACGAATTATTAAGACAATCGGAATAAGTCGGCGCTAAAAAAAATCAACAGTCGCAAGAGTAGAAAAATTCCAACTTTTACGACGATGTCGCGATCGTGTGCGCATCCTTTTCAATTGTTTAGCCAATCGGCACACAACACTGGCGCTCCGCGCGTCAATCACGCAGAACGCATCACGCACGCGCGTCAATCACCATATAAGGAGATTGTTTACCTACTCGCGAGAGGATATTCCATACCATAGCTTAGAGGGGTGTTTAAAAAATGAAATAAAACTGTTCAACAAAATCTTTGGAAATGTATTATTTTTTACTTGTCTCGACTTTTTGACTCAGAGGTATTTGTGAATGGGAATACCGCAAGTACTTGTAAGACCGTATCAGGTGAATGGGCACTGATAATGCCTCGAGCTGAACCGGTCTATGCTGTGAAATCGTGGTGGATCGTCGCGTCGAGGGTGACATGAGCATGGTTGCGATTATTTTACGTTGGGATGCCACTTGTTCAAGAAAATCAGACGATTTCTCAGTTTTGTGGCCTGAGTATTATTTTTCTGCATCGTGGCGCAAGCAAATCGTGCGTCGACCTGAGGCCGGCTTAAAAGATGATTCCCCATGCTACGTTGGAGTTTCACCTCGAAAAATAGATTTGAAAAAATCCACCGACGTTTAGTTATCAAATTATTTCTTCGCAAAATTCAAGGTAATGGCTGCCAGACAATAAGTCGGCTCTAGCAGGGCGGGTTCGTTGCGCACAAAATGAAGAGTTTTTTTGTTGAAACAGAGCATACAAATTGAACATTTGTTGGGGAAAAAAAATATATTTTTTTAAAGAGCATAGGGTATCATCTTTAACCATTACTAGCCTAAAATCTGTCTGAACAGTGTAGGGTTGGATTCCATCAGGACGATTTGAGTTCAACATTTTCATTTTGGGGGTTGGGTCGGACGGATGAAAAGGGCTGTATGCAGTACGCATACTTTTATTTGGCATTACTAAGTGTTATTATTTTGTGTACTTACCTCATGATAAACAATGATTAAGACCAGACTAACAACTTTTTTTATCATTCTCTCTTCCTTTTAATTTCATTTACATACATAACGTGTTTCGGACATATGCAAAATAAATGAAAATATAATCTACATACAAACATCGTTTTCAATTTGGTTATTTTAACAAAATTTTGAGAAAAATTGGCTTTTCGTACATAGGTAGTGGTTTTGTTTGAGCATGGCTGTAATTTACAAAATTCTTGATGTTGCTGGCATTATACTTGAATTGTTATGTGGAATCTCATTAATTTTTTTTTTGTTGGTAGGAAAATTCTGTAAAGAATATTGCTTCCATGTTCAACCAGCCCAACCAGAGTGCTGGTATGGCGCGCCCTGCTGTCGCTGCCAAACCGACGGTCGGTACAAAACCGTCCGTCCTGGCCAAGCCCCCCGGCAAACTTGACCTCAACAGCAGCATCAAAATCATCGGTCCTAACGTCCGCTCGCCTCGGTTCGAGAAACCCTCCAATGGTGCCGTCAAGTCGCCCAGTAAGGACTACCTTAAAAAGGACTCGCCCAAGCCTGCAGCGGCACCAGCGAAAGCTCCCGTAGGGGGACCGGTGATGCCGGGAACCAACATGGCGGAGATCCTGAACAAGAGGAATATGCTGAAGAAGGTGCCGGTCCCCACCCCGTTGCCGACCACATCCCAATCCGAACCCAGAGTGGACTTTAAGAGGTCACTCAAGAAGTCGCCTGTGGCGCCTCCCACTAGAACGACGCCATCCCTCCACCAGAAAACAGCCTCGTCCACCCAAGGAAGCGATGAGATGGACACTTCTTCCAAAGAGAACATCTCCACCTCCAAATCGGAAGGCGACTGTTCCTCTTTATCGTCCTTCACCAGTGATTCATCCATCCCTCGGAGGGGCTCGGCAACAAGTCAGAAGACGACTGGCGACAACCAGAAACCAGTTCTAGAGATCTTGCCTCCGTTAGAAACTATAGGACCTGCTCCCAGGAAACCGGCTAAGCCGGTCAACGTGAAGCTGCCCAAATCAGCAGGTGAGTTCATGTTCATATGCTCCTTGTTGCTATATTTAACAGCAGCGTTGTGTCCTTTGGCAGGACGTAGTGCCTCAATCTCATATCTTAAAATTGTTAATAATGTTGATTGGAGTCGAAATTCCAATTTTTGGACCAAGGATATAAAGTAACAAACTGTTATATTTGCAAATCTTTTGTACGGGTGTTCAGAACGCTCTGAAATTATATCTGTTTCATGTAATTCCTTGAAAGACTTTGGAAGAATTGAAATGAATCGAAAAATTGAAATAAATTGAAAACCTGGTATTTTTTTGGAAATTTTAGTTAGGAAAATATTTACACAGGTTGTGTTTCGTATAATTTATTTTGGGAGGGGGGGGAGGATAGAGGAATGGCTGACATTTTACTCTTCCCTGTTACCATAGCAATGCCTCCGTCAGCAAATCCTGAGCCAATCGACAGTGGGGCAGATTCGGGAGAGATTTACGACGACGTCGCTGTCGAGACAAATAAAAGATTCTCTCTCATGTAAGTACTATACCAACAGGAGACTTTTAAGCACAGATAAACATTTGCTAAGCAAAAACTAGTTACCAGCCAAACGGCATACAGAGTATATTATTAGCGACTGGTTCTCGGCAGATTTAAGCATAGCACAAAAATTTAAGAACATTTCTATTATTCTATAAGGAAGGGTGTTAAAGCTAATATACCGTACAACATTTGCAAACATCAAAATACAAAACTAACAAATTATTATGAAATAGCTTACTTGACTGTAAGTGAATAATAGTCCCAAGCATCCAATGAAATCATGGAACGTGGTGTTCTTTCATTTTCAAGAAAAGTAGAATTTATGTTTCAATTTTCAACGATTGTCTGCCGACCATCATTAGAAAAAAATGAATTTTTTTTTCAAATACTGCCGAAAGTTACCAATTAAGTTAAAAATCCACATTTGATCTATCATTTTAATACACAACTGAAACGTTCAGGCATGCAACATTTCCCCGGATCCGCTGATTTCCTCATTTTTTACTTCACATGAATGCCATTACAAATTGAAAAATACTGTACAAAGTCTTGTGTGGTTTGGAATTTCCTCGTTTTTTTCCTAAATTCCCAGTCGCATGCCTGAACGTTGGCCCTGCTAACTTTTACATCATTTGAAGTTTATTAAGAGAAGACATGCTAAATATAACAATGTCTTGAAGTAATTTGTAATTAGATTTTTTAAAAAAAAGTAGGAATTCTAGATTTGAACTTGTAGAATGAAACAGAACAACTGTCTAAAAATAACCTGAAATTTGTAATAACAGACCTGCATGTATGTATAGTATAGTGGCTTCGTTCCACAAGTCAGAACTAACTTTACAATGACAATTCATATGCTTGTTTTGTAATACAATTTTTTTTACTAAATAGTTTTCTAAAAGTCCAAACTTTACATCCTGGTCTGTGAAGTGATTGATTTACTCAGGCACACACATCACACACGCACAGGAACTGACCTGCAGTCCATTGTGAAATGCGTGATTGTTAGGGGAATTCCCTACACTGGCCACTCCTGGCCCCAATTATTGTCCATTCACATTGTGCAGTCACCCATTCAACTATACACACAGTGCCTGGCAGTACAGGCTGGGATCCTATGCAAAGACCCTGCATATAGGCATAACAATTGGGTTGTGCATGTACTGGTACTGGCTTATATGGCGCCACTGTCAAAGAGATTAACTGCTGTCCTTGCTCTATGATTCAACGTTGTATACCTTGTTTAACTAGTGTGATAAGCTTAACTACCCAGAAGAGGTTTTTTTCTGTCTGATACAAAGGGGCCTGTTTGGAAAAAGAAGGAACATTGCACCAACTACAGGATGTGCTGTAGATTAAAGGGAAGATACAACATTTGCAAACATTACAAAATGAAATGATCAAATTATCACAAAATACCTTGCTGGATTGTTAGGGAATGACAGTCTAAAAGCATCCTGTAAAATCGTGGCTCCAGGTGTGCCGACATTTTTTTAAAAAATGGTATTTTTCCAACGCTGGTCGGCCGACCAGCGTTGGAGAAAACTGTCTTTTTTTCGAAACTGCTCCTAATTTTTCATAATTAGTTATTCCGCGTTTTCTTTGCAATTGATTACACAACTGTGAAGGGGTGCAATTAAGCCTGCTAGACTGACTCTCTGATCTTACAATTCCCCAAAGTCTATAAATTCTCCGTTTCATCTTAAGTGGGGTCAGGGAACCAGACTACAAGAACATGAATGGTTTTCTTGGTTTTTCCAACATCTACAAGCCCAAAACTTGAAACAAGTCATTTTAACAATATTTGCTATAACATACTAATCCTCCAAATCCATTTATTTCTGAAAATTGCAGCAAGAGCAAATCATGTTGTACATTCCCTTTAAAGATGTCCCAAAGTATTTAAGGAAGGACATTTACTGCACTTTTAAGTGAATTTTATCATTTATTGGAAAGAAAATATGAAAACACGAAACTCATGAAGTTTAAAATTTTAGTTTTGCGTGACTTAGATTGCCATTATCCTTAAAGGGAATGTACATCATTGGCTTTTGCTGTAATTTTCAGAAATGAACTATTTGAGGGGTTAGTATAATAGATCAAATTATTGTTACACTGACATGTTTGAAGTTTTGTTTTTCGAAAATGCTGGAAAAACCAAGAAAAACAAAAAAATTCAAGTAGTCTGGTTCCCTGACTCCACTAAAGATAAAATGAATCAATTTATTGATGCCCGAAAATTGTAAGGTAATGAAACCAGTCTAGTTGGCCTGCACCCGTTCAAGAACATGTAACCAATAGCAAACAAAATTTGGACTGAAAAAAAAATGGTAAATTTGGAGCAGTAGTTGCAAAATAGTAAGGTTTTTCCAACGGTGGTCAGCCGACCACCGTTGGAAATTTATACAAAATACCACTTTTCTTGAAAATGACTTCACACCAGGTGCCATAATTTTACAGGATGCTTTAGACTTTCATTTACCAACATCCTATTAAGGTATTTTGTAAAAATTTGGTAGTTTTGTTTTCCAATGTTTGCAAATGTTGTATATTAAGGTATTTTGTAAAAATTTGGTAGTTTTGTTTTCCAATGTTTGCAAATGTTGTATATTCCCTTTAAAGATGTGTCCCAAAGGTTTTAAGGAAGGAAATTTACTGCACATATAAGTGAATTTCATCATTTAATGGAAAGAAAATATGAATACACAAAACTCATGAAGTTGAAAATTTTAGTTTTGCGTGACTTAGATTGCCCAATATCATTAAAAATGACTTTACAACTTCTCAGTGAAAAAAAAAGAGTTATGGGTTATGTGTTCATAATCTTCAATGGGCAATTCTTTTTTTCGCTAGCAATTGAAATATAGCCTATTTGTGACAGTTTTTGCAGAAAACAGTCTACATGTAGCACTACACTGTCACCAATTCCCCTTGTAACAGCCATTTTCCTTAAGCTAATTTGAATCCCCTCTTTATGATTTCCCCCTCCCCCCCCCCCCCCACCGGAATGTCAAGCACTGTATCAAAACAAAACCACATCACTTATCAAAAGCTCAACAATATGACTTTACCTCAAGGCACTTCACAATTACAGTCGAACCTGATAAGAAGAGTACTGTTAATACAACATCCTGCTTATTATTAGCAAAATGTTAGGTCCCAAGTCTTTGTTTTTCTTTGCTTTCCATTACTGTTAAAACAAGGTACCTGTTATAACACACTAATTTGTAGGTCCCAACTCCCAAGGACCTTGTTATAAAGGTGTTCGACTGTACAGTTTTATTTAGTTTTTGCCCTTCGCCGACTTATTTTATAAACACTTTATACTCAGTGTTGTCCAAGCGCTTGCAAGAAAGAATTCACAAGCGTACCTGGGTGGGACTCGAACCCACGACCTGCTGCTTGCTAGAGCAGACAACTTACCACTCAACCACTGAGCTTGCCGGGGTCGGCTGGCTGGTTCGAGTCTGATATAGCCACGTTCCCTAACGAGGCGCACTTCGAAGCTTACCCAACTTTCCTCGTGTAGTGTTGCCAAACCTCTTTGTTGACAAACCTCAAATTCATGCAGTGAAATACTGGTACTTTTACCTTATTAATGCTTGCTAATTAACCTTCGTGAACAATTTCAGTTTCATAAAATTTAAGCCAAAATTAAAAAGCGGTGGCGTCCGGAAATTGGGCAACAAATTGGCGGAGTGTTCCCTAACGTGGCGCACTTAAATAAATCTCGGAAAATTCCAAATTAACATTTAAGAATTTCTGTAAACTTGATGAATTCTGATAAATCATTATTATTTCTACTTACATACCCAGCCAGATGTTTGTCAGAAAATTATTTTCTTATTTTTCGGGGCATTTTCAAAGGTTTCACTTTGCACTTGAAAATAAAATCGGAAAATCACGCCAAAAATAAATTTTTCTTTTAACTTTGTAGCGGGTAAATAAACTCGCACTTTATGAACGGGAGTGTTTAGAACTTGATGAAATTCCACTTTCTGTGAAATTTCAGTTAAAACTTTTGCTCTAGCTAGGCGCTACAGGCGAAAAATCAAAGTGCACCACGTTAGGGGCCGCGCCACGTTAGGGTACATCAACAATATAGCAGCGGCTACTGCAACCAAACTTTTATGAGCTGGAATTTGCATCGGAGAGATGACATAACGTACCAGTTGCCATTCCCATCATTGTGTGGCATGCATAATGAATCTCAAATATGCCGTTCACGTCAGGAAGTGAAGATTTCAAGAGCTTTTCGGGATTTAAAAATAACTTATTAACTAAAAGATGGGAGGTTATTTTTGGTAACACAGCGTGAATGGTTATTTCTGCAAAAATTGCCACCAAAAGAAAACAAATTTAAAAAGGAATATCTTTCCAAGTTTTATTGCAATAGGAAGTCAGAATATCAGCTTCAACCAAGACCCAAAGTTTGGGAGTATATTTTTTGGTGAGAGGAAAATTGCTGAGAACATTTTCAGAAACTGTAGGCAAATTTTAAAAAGATTTTTTTTTTTCAGATATTTTGAGATATTTTCTTTTAATTGAGGTGATTCTTTAAAAAATTTATTACTTAAAGAGCAAATTCCAGAGGATGCAAATTTTGGGGGATAATTTATAGTACCTTTGTATACTTGCATTTGTCCAAAAGAATATTTTAATGTTTCACAAATTGGCTGCAAAAGTTGAATTCCTTTTTTAAAAAGGGAAATTTCGTCTTTTCTTCATTTCCTGCCCGTTTAATGCTTTAGCAGAAAAATATTTGGCCCTGGTTTAGGAGACAGGAAGTTTGTCCGTATGATTTGACAAATGTTTCTCAGAAACAAAAATAATAAAATGCTAAAATCTCTGAAATTTGAGTAAATTTGAGGGTGCGTGGTATTTTTTCCTTTTTCGTACAGCCCGACCATGGATTCTGATGAGGAAACGGGAGATGATATATATGATGACACGGAGGGTATGTATAATTCTTTTTTTCTTTCTTTTTTTCGGTTCGAAACTTGATACCGGATGATAAACTTTTCATAGACTTTTATGATGCTGTGGTCCAATAGTTGCGGTGTTCGACTCATGTGCCGTGGTACGTTAGTTTGAACCCTGACAGGGAACATGGTGCTTGTTTTCCTTGGGCAGGACACTTTACAATAATGGCCTCTCTCCACCCAGGAGTATGAATGGGTACCTGTGAGGGTAGAGACCAGATTGTGTGATCTCGAGCTGCTGCAGAAAAACTGGTCTCATTACCTGATGAATTAGAGATGAAAATTGTGAAGCACTGTTTTTAAAGAAAGTGGAAAATTCTGTACAAGCATTACATTCACTGTTTGGACTTCCGAACAAAAGATGTCCACATAAACCAGGTGGCAGCGACGTTGTGTGGACTTGTCCACGTCCATGCGATGTTTCCCCTCTGAAAAACAGATTTAGAGGCATTTTTGGGTTAGGTTTATCCCTGGCAAAATGAAGAGAAACACTAAAGGGAATCGTAGAAAAGAATTTGGGTTGAAAGAGTTTTCTCAGTGTGAGTAAAATGAGTTTCTTCACAGGTTTTTGTTAACTTCACGAAAACAAAAGAATGTCCACACTTGGTATGTAGCCTAAACATTTGTGTGTGGACCTGTGCAAGTCCACATACATGTACATCATCTTAAGCTCTTGCATCGTGTGGACCTCTTTTATTCACACGTCCACACAGTAACTCCAATGCCTGTCCTGTGAAAATATGTCATTAAACATATAGACAGTAGTGGGTTTTTTTACATTTTATTTGACAAGAGAAGATGTGGCCTGACCTTGTTGATAAGTTTGCAGGCTGACACTGTATTAACAGGGTCACCGTTGACGTATGTGTGACCGAGTGACAGCCAATTAGTGGGCGCTCTGATGGCGGATTACGCTGTATTCACCTCTAGTTGTGAAATATCCTCTTTGGGTGGTTGGTTTCCAGGCTATGTTGTGGTTGCTGAGCCAGATGAGGCTTTGTATTCATCACAACGATAGCCTGGAAAACAGATGGGAATATGGCATTCGAAACTTTCATGTTGATTGATCTGTAGTAAAAGTACAATGACATGCATGTGTGTGCATAAATGCTTCTCTGACTACTCTTGCGTGGGGGGGGCTGTAGTAAGAGGGCAAAACGGAATCATTTTGAAATCGTTCCATGAATTCATTTTATTCAAACCTTTCAAAGAAAGCTCAGTCAATTGTGACTTTTTGCTATTGTTGTTTCCCTCTGGGATAGGGGTTCAGAATTTACGGATAGTACGGGAATCTGCTACCCGGGAACTACCCGGGTTCCCCCAAAAGAACCCCAAAATTTAAATTTCACAAGTTGCTGTATGGATTTTTCATAAAGGTCCACACGATTAAATACTACTGCATCGGTGCATCAGTACAGCAAGACACGTTATTTTTAAACTGCATTTTTTCAAGCGTCGTCAACTTGAATCTGTTTTGTTGTTCCCTGTAGCCTGGTTTTCCTTTTGAAAATTCTCCATAAATGACATTAAACACCTTTCTTTTTCATTGTCTGAGAAGTTACTAACTAATATTTGATTACGGGTACGCGCTATCATAATCTGGAACCAGTTCCTGACATCAGCGGTCAGGTACTCTGGGACCCGGTTCCGATGCACAGCCCTAGTGATTGCTATCAACAGTGGGTAAAATATTTTTAAATTGTTCCAGAACAAGTCCTTTTTTTGTGATTATAAAGTACGTTTTAAAGTTAACTAGGGTTCAAGCCAGAAATTGAAATAGGAGTATTGAAAGTGACTAACTGTAAAAACACAATACGATACTTCTTACAGGAAATGAAGAAAGGTGTTTCCCTTTCAATTGTTGTCATTTTACCCTGGAGAATAAACATGTGTTCTGGTAAGTGTAAACAGACATGCGCAAAAATGTGCTTGTTTAAATCAACAATTTACGAGTTAAGTCAGCAACTTGACTGAAACATATACATACATGTACAGACACTTGGTTTATGGTGTAAATCGAGGATTTTCTTTTGTTCCTCTCCCCTTCCCCTTTGTTTGTACTTTCCAACCGAGGAGTCCTCGATTCAGTTTTTTGTCCCCGATTCATTGATGATGTTGCACGTGTGTGGCCACGATTTACACCATAAATGTTATACAAGTATTGTGCATTAAACTGATTGCATATTGAATTTGACATTTATTTAAATATGTTTTAACAATTCAAATAAACATGTGCAACTGCTGTCGCCAGCTACACCCTCAAAACTTTGGGATCTAGCCCCGTGCTTGAAGCACGTTTCATGCCAATTGTCTCTGACTTCTCAAACACATAGCTTTCCAGATGAAATACTCATTGGAACATACAGGGTGACCCTAAAAAAGTTGTGCAAGCAGACATCTTTAAATTGCTCAAAAAGTATCCAACAACAGCATTTCATGTTGATGGAGTATATACTGTTACTCTTGTGTATAATCACGGCAAAAATTTGATGAAAAGCCATTCATGCAAACCAGAGATACAACAGATTATCAGTGGCAATGTGTTTTTCACCCGTTCCAATGTGAGTCACACAGTCAATGAAAAGCACCATTGCAGAGTGCAGGTTGAGCGATTTCCAATGCAGTGTGTACATTTTCCCATTGGAATGGTTTGAAAAACACACACATCCGTTTCTAATCTGTTAGGCCTACAGCTCTGGTTTGCATGACATTTTTCACAGAAAATACACAAGAGTATAATTAATATGCTCCATCAAAATGAAATACTCATGTTTTTTGTGTGTGAGAAATTTGATCTGCTTGCACACTTTTTTGGGGCGGTAACCCTGTACTGTCTACATGTGGTGTACATGTATAACTGAGCTTCCAAAGGCAAAGATCAAGTACCATAATAATACCATGTAGCTAGGCAGTAACTGAGAAGGGTTGAAATCCTATTGAATTGAAGCAGACTTGATTTAATAAATGTGGCAGACTTTGAGCTATTTCCTTGAAACTTTTTGAGTTGAACCGTATGGGATAGGCCTAAAGAATGTAAAACTCTGGTAGGATTATTGTACGTTCGTGGCATGGGTATGGGACTTTTCCTACAAATCTTGTTGATTTAATTCTGTAAAAACAAATTGCAGAAAAAAAAAGTTATATAAAATGTTCCAATGAATCCTAGAAATGACAAGGAAATAACCGGTGCATGTATGTTTCAGGCTTCAGTTCGAAATACCAGCATTGCAAATCGAACATATTGCTTAATCGTTAACAAGGAACTAAGATCAAGGACTGTTTGGTGTTATTGTTGGGCCAGCTTCCTTCCTTGTTTGTCTTCATGACCCTGCCATGTCCTGTCTGTACAACCATCTCTTCCATCTCAGTTTAACATACTTCAAGGCAACCTTTAAGGGTTCATGCAATGATTTTTTCTTAAGAACATATGTTGTTCAAGTTTCTACTCCTCTTAAATGTGTTTAAACTATATGTTTGACATCCTATTTTGGTTAATTTTGTTGAAAAGTGCACTTCTTTGTGTTTGAGCCCTGTTAAAAATTGTGAATCCAAAAATTAGTGGGTTTTTTGTGATCAGTAGATTGTGCATAGTTTTTACAGGTTTCTCGAAAAAGTGTAATATCCACTGAGCTGAAATTTCAACAGGTTAGTTTTTGAGCATTTTTTTGGATTTGGTGTGGTGTTATTATTGGAAACAAACAGAATGCATGTAAAGCAAATGATCCTACCGGTATATGCCTTCAAAGGGCTATGAAATGATTTTTTCTTTGCAACATATGGTACTTTGTGCAACTTTCTACTGGACTTTTAAATGTATGAAATCTATTTGACATCCCTTTTCGGTAAATTTGATTGATAAGTGCACTTTTTTTTTTAATTAAAGAATTTCCATGCTTTTCTGGACGACTGAGGGTGCTGTTGCTGTGATGTCACTTCAGGAAGACACTGTTCAGTTTAGGGGTTTTCCGTTCGAACTGTGATCCCAAAAATTTGCTCATTGAAAACATTTGTGTGAAAAGTTTGCTCACTGTCTTTACTGACACAACAACGAATCACCAAAGAACAGAAAATTTACAACAGCAACTATCCCAAATTCTGGCACCTTTTGGTGCTGAAATAGCTGTAACATTGGTGTTTCCTCCTGAAATGACATCACACTATTGTTCATAAATATAGAAATTCACATTAGCATAAAAAGCAAAAAAGCACCAAAATACCCTTAAAAAATGGCACAAAGTTGAAAATAAGGTTAAATGGGATAAAAAGATGCATTTTCAAGGACTGCACTAAAGGTAGAGTACATGATTTGCAGCTATCCAAAAAGTAACTGACAAAATTATTGTTGAAAAGCATACTAGGTTTAAAGATAGTAATGGCACTAAACTCCCTGTTAAATTATCCTTTCTGGCAAGCTGTCATTTTGAAGAAAACAATGGAAGACTGTCATTTCCAAAGATATGTTTAAAAACGAATTTTGGAATTTTTTTAATTCAGCGAAGCCGTGAATAGGTGAGCGCGAGCAAATGCACGTGCGGTTGCTATTATTTGTCAGTTCAGCAAGTGACATCGCATAGCTGCAATAGGCTGAGTGAGAACGTGTCCCAGACGTTGATTTCAGGCGCAATTTACAATGTAAAACATGACTCTGCAACTTTTGAATTGAAATCAAGATCCTAGAATATTGTTTTTCTCGGAGCATTCACTGAGCTAAAAGTTAATCAGGTTAGTTGTTAAGCACCTTTCTTTAGGTTTTAAGCCTTTTTGTTGCTTCAAACGAAAAAAATGCACAAATAACAAATGATAGGCCAATACTCTACCTTTACAAACATTGCATGCATCCATTAAAGGGAATATACAACATTTGCAAACATCGAAAAATAAAAAAAAAATAAAACTACAAAATTTTACAATACCTACTTGGTAAATGATGTGCCTACAGCATCCTAAAAAATTATGGCACCTGGTGTGAAGTCACAGTGTTTCAAGAAAATTTGTTTTTGTTTCCAGCGGTGGTCGGGCCGACCACCGTTGGAAACCCAACTATTGTGCAGCAACTGCTGCTCAAAATTTATTTTTTTTTTTTATTCAGTTCAAATTTTGTTTGCTATTATTATATTCATGAACGGGTGGCAGGCAGCTAGACTTGTTCCCTTACCTTACCATTCCGGCATCTGGAAATTGATCCATTTTAGCTTTAGTAGTATCAGGGAACCAGACTACTTGAACGTTTTTTGTTTTTCTTGGTTTTTCCCGCATTTTCGAAGAAAAAACTTGAAACATGTCAGTGTAACAAAATTTGATCTATTATACTAACCCCTCCAATAGTTCATTTCTGAAAATTACAGCAAAAGCCAATGATGCACATTCCCTTTAAGCACTGGGTTCATCATAAATTCCATGTTCCGTATAAGGTCAAGCTATTTTAGAAAGAAAAAAAAAGCAGGCAGTGCTATTTATGACATCATTCGTTGCCATGTTCCATATCTTAGCAACCAATAAAACAAACATTTACACATGAATTCTACAATTGAAATACAAACATTCGATTCATTTTTCCTGCAAAAGGAAGTACTGGTACTCATTATGCATTGTTACCATTGCATGAACCCATTGCGGGAGCTGTGATGATTGGAACAGAACGGAAAGGCCAAGCTTACAGGTCAAATGTAGCTTGTACCGGTAACTTTCCGCATTGAATGGAGTTTCAATTTATGGTGTTGCTTCCTTGTTGTGTTTTTTTTGTTAACTGTACATATATTTGTCTTGACTCATCTAAGGTTGAAAAGTTCTTGTTGTGTATATTGTACAGTCAGTTTCATTCATGTTATTGCTCACTATGCAGAGATGTATGCCGTTGGTAATAATTTATTGTTAAACTCTTTTTAGTTGACTTGATTTTTTAATTTTTTAACCCAGAGTCAAGTAAAATTCAATACCTGTTTTCATGGAGGCCCTACTTTAATTTAAAGAGAGAGGCAATTGTTGTAAAGTGTCTTGCCCAAGAACACAAGCACCATGTTCCCCGTCAGGGTTCGAACCCACGTACAACAGCATATGAGTCGAACACCCTAACCATTGGACCACAGCGCCCACACTGTTATGACATGTGATGGATTCTCGAGGACATTTTGGGACTCGTGAGGACTTGCGATTACCTTGACATGTCTAGCTTGTCTTATTTTCCCCTTTAGTGGTGCCATCGGCGCCGTTACCCCCGCTACCAACATGCCTGACCATCCCAACCATCGCCCAGACCAGTGGGCCCGATGATGGACCACAAGAAATCTACGACGATGTCTCATTAGAAGGGGTAAGACAGACGGATGTGAATAGGCAATATTTTTTCGAGCGAAAGAACTCTTTTAAAGATAAATATTCCACATGGTGTATCTTTAACTCATGGCCTCCGCTCCAGTAACAACCTTAAAGTTCCACGCACATTCAAAAAGGCAGGGGACAGGGCCTTCTCAGTGTCTGGCCCCCGATGCAGGAATTCCTTGTCACACAACATCCGCAACATCAGTTCTCTTGACAACTTTAAGGGCAGACTGAAAACTGATCTGTTTTCTCCCACATAATCTGTAACTTGTCTTCTGGAGTTGTCCTTAGTCGCGCATTGTTACTTGCGAAAATGCGCGGTATAAATCGTGTTATTATTATTATTATGGCTTGGCTTCGTGAAAAGATTATGAAGGTTGTCCACGTCGAATGCAGGCACGCTGATGGCTCAGGAGACCTACCCAGGCGAAACATATCCTACTGTATCTTATAAACTCTCCCCATTAAATATGTGAGCCAGTAGTGGATCTAGGGGGAGGGAGAGGGGCGGTAGTTCTCCCCCAGTGGTTTTTCAATTCAACAAAATAGGCCGCTGTAATTTGCCAATCTCACCAGAAATATAAAATTAGCCCGGTAATCCTTTTAATAGCTTATCCCATTTTTTACAGTATTGCCCAAAACCACCCTGCCTGTTCATCCCCAAACTGCCCCAAACCATCCCAACCGACTGTATGGTTTTATTCATTCAAAAAGGAATATACCAATGTAAAACAATGTAGTACAGGGTTTAACCAGTTTTTCCTAATGAGTGTTACATACCAACTGATCCTTTAGGCCAAAAAAAAAAAAGTCTCCGGTTTCTGGTATGCGCGCGCGTCGTCGTAGCCATACGCGTCGGCAAAATGAAAAAGTTTTTTTTTTCAATGAAAGATGATGTCTCAAAACCGCCAAACTCACTGGTTTGACTGGAATCCTGCTGCTGTACAATTTTAACGTGTTTTTAGATTGGGTTATAGTTGAGAATAAGCTTTATGTGGCCTCTCTGGACTCCCATATATTTGCACTAAGTTTAGTCGGGCACCATTTGCAGTCATCAGCCGACATTTGAAGCAAAAAAAATCAGGTAAAAAAAATAATAAAGCCGCGTCGCCGCACCACTTTTTGGGCAAGCTCCTTACCAGAACCCGGAGAAATTTTTTTTTTTGGCCTTATCCAGCGACACAGATATCTCGTATAATTGTAAATGAAAAACCTTTTATACAATTATTGATTTTTAACAGGAAAGCGAGGAGCTGTATGAAGCATTGGACGTGAGCACAGAAGACACACAACAAAAAAGGTATAAACAGTTTCCATCCACGCCCGAGTTTCTGAAGAAAATGATCAAGATCAATACGCGCCACATAGTCAGTAGCCTTGAATGCAAGGCTGTGTATGTGCTGCATCATCGTGCGCGCATCATCGTGCGCGCATCGCTGGCCATAGCTACACATGTATAGCTTATTATCCGGCCGACTCCACACACACGACGAAACCCACATCCATCCGATTGCATGCATAACAAGGCCCTCTATATGCACACACCCTGCATTACATGTTCACGCATTGCACTCATGTGAAAGTCCCAGCCCGCGTACACTTGGGTGTACACGTACCGGCGTTTGTTTAGGCCACAAAAAAAAAAGTCTCCGGTTTCTGGTATGCGCGCGCGTCGCCGTAGCCATGCGCGTCGGCAAAAAGAAAAAGGTTTTTTTTCAATGAAAGATGATGTCTCAAAACCGCCAAACTCACTGGTTTGACTGGAATCCTGCTGCTGCACAATTTTAACGTGTTTTTAGATTGGGTTGTGGTTGAGAATAAGCTTTATGTGGCCTCTCTGGACTCCCATATATTTGCACTAAGTTTAGTCGGGCACCATTTGCAGTCATCAGCCGACATATGAAGCAAAAAAAATCAGGTAAAAAAAAAAAAAAAAAGCCGCGTCACTGCACCACTTTTTGGGCAAGCTCCATACCAGAAACCGGAGACTTTTTTTTTTTGGCCTTATGATGTAAATCGAGGACACACACGTGCAACATCATCGGTGAATCTAGGACAGGAACCAAATTGAGGACGACCTCGATTAGAAAACGTGTACCAAACCAACGAAAAAGTTAAATTACAAACAAAGGAAAAGTGAAGAGGAACAAAGGAAAATCCTCGCTTTACGCCATAAACTAACATGCTAGTACATGTGCGAGTCACCTCGGATCACAGCCTTGATCAGTCTGTAACTTCCGGGTTTTGTGGTTTTCTTTACTTTGCCTCGGGATTCCGAAGTCTGCCCGCACGTGGCGTGAAGCACGCACGATTGTTTTATTCTAAAAAGTGCGCAAACCCTTCCGTCTTTATGTTAGCGACGGGCATACAGCAGCAATGCGGTCCACTCCCTCTTAACTCTCCCTTTATGCACCGTGTCTAGTTGCAGCATGTGAACGATCTGAGCTAAGCCAGAAACATCGGACGTAAACCGAGCTGTCAGGACACCGCCTCTACGACTGCAGCTTTCTTGCTGACAATCATTCTGTTTGATTGCAATTGTCTCTCCTGGAATATTTAATGCTAACAAAAATAAGAATTCGCCAAGATCCAACATCAAACATGAATTTAAAAAAATATCTTAGAAATAGGAAATGATTTGTATCTGAATTGAAATCTCTAACCAGGCAGCCGGAAAAGACTTGGCCTAAAGTCAAGACCAAAGGGCGTAGCAGTTCGGTAGGCAGCACATGTAAGCAAAACAGGCCAAGGAGCAAGTGGTTTGTCTCGCGTGACGCCGCTGCCACAGATGTTAAAAGTTAAGAAGAAATCTATCAGAAAATTCTTCACCTCTTCATCGCATCATCACATCATGACCATTCCTCGCCTCCCCCCCCCCTTGTCAATTGAAAATGCATGAGAGGTTAAAGAGTTGACGAAAAAATTCACGACAGCAAAATATCCAAAATTCTAGCAACTTTTGGTGCTGAAATAGCTGTAACATTGAGATTTCTGCCTGAGACAACTCATCACACTTTTGCTCACGAATATTGAAATTTGCATTAGCATAAAATGCAAAAAGACACCAAAATACCCTTGAAAATGCCAAATTGAAAAATAAGGTTAAATGGGACACAAAAGTGCATTTCCAAGGATTGCATTAAAAAGTTGAATTGCATGGGCCCTTTAAAATAGCTACTCAAAAATTGGAACCTCGAGGCATGCACAAGCGTAGTCTTCCAAGCATTCATGTCATGAAGTCCATTCCTTTCATTTCAACATCGCATTAAAAGCACGCAGTAGGCACCTCACTGTAACGACGTAGGAGTAGCTTGCACAATTTCTTTTAATATTTCATCACATACATGTTGAATGCACCGGTTACAAGATTTCACTTTCATATATAGACTTCTAAATTCAAAGTCCAGCTGACGTTTTCTCAGTGTCACTTGATAATTCAGTTCATCTATTGATGCGGACACTAAGAAGGACAAAAGGATATGTGCTGGTCCAAGAGGGCAAACCGAGTGTCCTCTTTCTGCCTGCCTGACTGACTGACTGACTGACTGACTCTTGTGAGCCCGGCAATGCTATCATATAGAATTTGTGCTCTTAAGCAAGGCACTTAACCATTATTGCTTCGTCCTTCGGATGGGACGTTAAGCCGTAGGTCCCGTGCGTTGCATAAATGCACGTGAAAAGAACCCAGTAAGCACTTATCGCTATTAGAGAAGGGGTTTGCCCCGGTGTTTCTGGCCTCCTGTATAAACTCCCACGTGGAGTATTTAGGAGAAGAACCAACCAAGAACCAAGAGTTTGCCAAGGAGAGTCAATTGTTTTCAAGTTTACCGTCGACAAAACACGGCCCATTTGAATGAGTGTCAGTAGACAACTTGAACTAATTTGTTATAGATTGAGGCATAAATAGCATTCTGCCGCCTTACAAAAAACACTATATTGATAAAAAGAAAAGAAAAGGGCAAACAGATACTCGAATCATACGCTTGCAAAACTACTGACCGGAAAAACAAACAATTTCAAATGTCCTGCGCTGCGAATTCGTCGCCCCTCTCCCACAGTGCACTGGGAGAATGAACTCTCCGTGGCAAACTCTTGGTGGCGCACTGCATTTGTGAATCGCCCGAATTGAACACAATGTATGTGCGCTCTGGGACCAGCTTTACAAGGCTTGCTGTGACTTGTCGTCTAAAGTTCCTTTTTTTTTATGAGTTCAAAATTTGACTCTATTTCAAATCTGGAAACCATCCAATCATGTGGAGCGCCGTGGTCCAGTGGTTACGGTGTTTGACTCGTGTTCCGTGGTACGTGGGTTCGAACCCTGATGGGGAACATGGTGCTTGTGTTCTTGGGCAAGATGCTTTACTACAATTGCCTCTCTCCACCCAGAAGTATAAATGAGTACCTGTGAAGGTAGAGACCACATTGTGCGGATCTGGAGCTGCTACAGCAAAACTGGTCTAATGGCCTGATGAACAGGGGTAATAATTGTGAAGCGCTTTGAGACCTTTGGTATAAAGCGCTTTATACAACACTTGAATAAATCCCCATCATCTGATTGGTGGATCGTTGATCACATGTCATTGAATTATTCGCACGGCGTGGGGCGCAGCGCACAGTGCAATGGAAGTTCTATTGCACGGTGAATAGAACTTCCATTGCACGGTGTCATCGTTGCTGGCGGTGGCGCTGTATATAAATTGCATATGATTGTTCTCAACCTGTTGAACAGTTTGCATTAATATAAATATGATGAACTTGTCGAACTTTTAAACAGTGTTTAACCTGAATAAATTGGCAATTAAAAGTCAACCAGTCAGATGACAAGGATTTATTAAGGTGTTATATAAAACAAATAATGGATGTTTCACCTTCGTGCAATGGAAAGAATAATTTTCATTCGGTGACAGATGAAATTATTCTTACCATTGCACTCACAAACATTCATTATTTGTATAATATAAGCACCACATTATCATTATTATGTTGTTATCGTTTGTGATTTCAGACCCTCCATAGAGTCCAGCGACTCGGCTGACGTCGCTTCCAGGCCCACCACCACCCCATCCTCACTGCTGTCTCCAAGAAAGACCATGTCGACCAAGAAACAGGAGGAGAAGCAGCGCAAAGAGCAGGAGAGACTGGAAAAGGAGAGGCGGAAAAAGGAGGAAGAAATGCGGAAGAAACGGGAGAAGGAAGAGAAGAAGAGGAAGGAGAAGGAGGAAAAGGAAATGAAGAAGAAATTCAATGTGAGTAGAAGACTGGCTTAGATATTATTTTTGTTTCAAATCTACGTCGCTGTTTGGAGTGCCGTGGCATTGTAGTCTGGAGCGTTGAACTCACGATCTGCGGGTAATTCTGCAGGTTGTGGGTTCGATTCCAGCCTGGGGTTGTGGTGCATGTGTTCTTTGGTAAGACATTTGGTAACGTAGTGCTTCTCTCCGCCCAGTAGTAAATGGGTGCCTGTGAGGATAGAGATGGTTATTGTGACTGAATTCAGTTGCGCACCGAAGGGGGGTGGGCTTGTGGGGCTTGAGCCCCTCCCCCAAGAGGTTGTCATTTATTTTTTTTTATTTTTTTTTAGTCCCACAATTTGATTTTGGTGATATGTATGTGGCCTATTATCGAGCAGTATAATAGGGGTGTAAGTGGCGCCACCAATGTCAAAATAGTCGGGGGGCCCACCCCCCCCCCCAAAAAAAATTCTTTTGCGACCAAAAATTTGGGGCAAAATATTTTGAACACATTTTTAAATTCAAAAAAATTTGAAAAAAAAATTGTGAGCTCCTCCCCAAAGCGAAATTCTGGGTGCGCCACTGTCTGATTTTAGCTGCTTTGTGCTGAAATGGCAGCATCGAGCTGTATACTGCCCAGGGAGCTGAGATTGGTTTTGGAATGTTTCATTGGCCCAGTGATCAGGGGTAATAATAATGCACTTTGATCTTAGTTACAAGTGCTCGGGGAGCTTAACCCTATTAGGACGGAAGGGGCATAAGAATAGTAGATCGGGCCGTATGCCTTTTCTTGGTGGGCCAATGTTCAATGAAAGAACACTGGTCAGCTTGTGCCAGATGCATGACGCTACTTATGCCTGTGCACTAGCAGAAACTTGCAAACAATCCAGTCAAACAATGGTCAAAACTGCATCACGAAACTTCCTGGTCCTTGCCTCCTATTCGTCTTGTGATGCACGTGACTATGAAACCAACAATACAACTAGGCTGGTCTTGAATAGTTGACTAGACTAGTCCAACTGCGGTTGACCAGCTTGGGTAGAGCAAAGATACCTGAGCTCAATCTTGCTCAACGGCAAACGGCAGATGCTAACATGTCCTTTAAAAATTTCTCCGTCTGCTCACAGATCAAAGGAGAAATCCAAGTCTTAGACTCGGGAACCGTCACACAGGACTGCGGCTCCGACTACGAGAAGACAGATCTGATCTGTAAGCGAGGCGACAGACTGGAGGTCTTAAGAAGAGACGGCAACCCGCCAGGGAAATGGCTAGCGAGGGATTTGCAAGGAAGATGTGAGTGTCAAGCTCTTTTATAAGTCAACATTGTACTCACAGAGGGCGCTATTTTAGATCCTATATTTTAGTGATGAGCACGTTACACAAGGAATCTTTGATTAACTAGAGTTGTCAAGTCCTCACAAGTCCTCACAGGTCCCAACAACTAGTCCTCCCAAGTCCTCACAAGTCCTCATCTCCCACAAGTCCCCACAACTCCCACAAGTCCTCACAATTCCTCACACATTCTCACACATACTCACAAGTGCCCACAACTCCTGTAAGTCCACATAAGTCCCTAAGGTCCCATCAAGTCATTACAAGTCCTCAAAAGAAAAAGTTCTCAATAGTCCCCTCAAGTCCTCAAAGGTCCCCTCAAGTCCCTACAGGTTCCATGAAGTCCCCACAAGGCCTCACAGGTCCCATCAAGTCATCACAAGTCCTCAGAAGTCCTCAAAAGAAAAAGTTCTCAATAGTCCCCTCAAGTCCTCAAAGGTCCCCTCAAGTCCCTACAGGTCCCATGAAATCCCCACAAGGCCTCACAAGTCCCCTCAAGGCCTCGGTCCAATCAAGTTCTCAAACTTCCTGTCAAGTCCTCACAAGTCCACACAGTCTTTGCAAGTCCCCACAAGTCCTCACAAGTCATTGCAAGTCCCCCAGAAGTTAATCACAAGTATTCAAATCACAATAAAGTCACAAGCTCCTGAAATGAACATGGAAAGCTAGGCATTCCTTTGTCATTGTTCAGTACCTGTGAACGTATAAACACTGCCTTATGAGGTACCGGAACAATGGGAGGTACCCCACAAGGAATGCCCACCGACCTGCGGGGTACCGTTTTGGTACCCCACAAGTTTTTCACGAAATAGATATATGGATTTTACTCAAAAACTAGGAATTTCCAAGGTGGGTTGATCTGTCGCAAATGGAAGAGTTTTAGAAAAGGGATATTAAGTCCGAATTTCAGCCCAGGAAATTAATTCTGGTTAAAATAAGAGCATTTTGAAATTAATGTGCGACATTGCAAAATTTTAGTACACGAGAACAAAGGAAGTACCCCACTTCTATGCCTGTGTAAGCGTGTGTGACCTGATGTTTGGTTTGACTTGTGATTGGCTCAACTGCAACTCCTTGGTAAACCATAGACTTACATGCACCTTGCGCCTGTGAAATGCCTTTCAATCTTGAACAAGCTCTAGTTAATGTTAAACAGCAAACCTGTACTGAATTTTAGATCAGTAATGGACCACCAACTTGGCTTTAAAGGGAATGTACGGTGTACATCATTGGCTTTTGCTGTAATTTTCAGAAATGAACTATTTGAGTGGTTAGTATAATATATCAAATATTGTTACACTTACCTGCTTGAAATTTTTTGTTCGAAAATGCTGGAAAACCAAGAAAAACAAAAATGTTCAAGTAGTCTGGTTCCCTGACTCCACTAAAGATAAAATGGTCAATTTATAGATGCCAGAAAATTGTACGTTAAGGGAACCAGTCTAGCTGGCCTGCACCCGTTCATGAACATGTAACCAATAGCAAACCAAATTTGGACTAAAAAAAGGGTAAATTTGGAGCAGAAGTTGAAAAATAGTTAGGTTTTTCCAACGGTGGTCGGCCGACCACCGTTGGAAAAGTATACAAAAATACAATTTTCTTGAAAATGTCTTCACACCAGGTGCCATAATTTTACAGAATGCTTTAGACTGTCATTTACCAACATACTAGTAAGGTATTTCGTAAAAACTTGGTAGTTTTATTTTTCGATGTTTGCATATGTTGTTTATTCCCTTTAAGTTGTTCATTGAAACATTTGCTTTCCTTTATTTTTCTGATAGACGGCTTCGTCGATGCAGATTTTGTAGCCATTGAGACCGACTTTCAAGAAACCTATGACGATGTCATTCCTTGCGGTAAGATGATTTTAAGTTTGCCAACACTTTGCAGATGAAATTATCACCTACACTCGCAGCATGTGCAAGAGAAGTTTGGGAGCCAGATTATAGGGTTTTTTTTTCCTTCTGTTTTTTTTTAAGTGTACATTTCTTTGTCATCTTCACGCCACCCTTAAAGGTAGAATGGACAATTTGTGATTTGTGCATATTTTTCCGTTTGAAGCTACAAACATGCTCAAAATCTTTAGACGATCCTTAATAAATATCCTGATGAAGTTTTAGCTGTATGAATGCTGTATATTCCGAGAAAACAGAACAAACGTTATACACAATATTCATGACCTTGATTTCAATTCCAAAGTTGCCGAGTCACATTTTGAATTGCGCCCTCTCGTGACACAATTCCGAAATCAGCATTCGGGACATGATTCTCATTCAGCTGGTTGTTGAACCGCGTGTGCGCGTGTGTGTCGTATCAACGAACCAGTAACTGTATGTGTACATGTAAACTGTAAAAATTACCGGGTAGGAAGGTAGAATATAATTTTTGAAAAATACAAGATATATCGGTTAAAATTAAGTCAAACACCACAAATACTGACTCTGGAGAGTCATTTGTACAACATTTGTACGATATCTAATTAGGTTTTGCCCTTCACCGACGTATAAACACTGTATACTCAGTGTGTTCACTCCCGAGTGAAAGTTGGAAAAAATCACTTAGGTGAGACTCGAACCCACAACCTCCTGCTTTCTAGTGCAGACGTCTTACCACTCGACCACCAAGCTAATGGGATCGGTTTGCTGGTTCGAATCTGATGTACATAGCAGCGGGTACCACGTAAATTATTCAAGTCCCACCCGAGTGAATTTTTCCAACTTTCACTCGGGAGGTAACACACTGAGTATACAGTGTTTATACGTCGGTGAAGGGCAAAACCTAATTTGATTTACATCACCCGGACGCAAAATTCCACCTTATGAATAGTTTATTTGTATGATACTTCTCACCATACATCGGCCAAGTGCAAGTTCAACACAGTGTGAACAAAATCATGGGCAACAACTCACGTGTTATACACGTCCACCACCGGAGACTCGGGGGAAAGCTTGAGGATTTAACCCGTCACCTGCCCCTGTGAATATACATTGTCAGACCGTGTCACATCCTTAACTGGTTAACATACTACATTTCATGCTGATGGTTTTTTTTCTTGTGTAGATGGTAGTGGCTCCGAGGAAGAAGAACAACAAGAGATCTACGAAGCCTTTGACTAAACCGACCAATCACAGCCACTCTTTCATACAACCGCCAGCCAATCAGGCGATCGATCAACAGCAACTACTAAATGCAAACCATCCAAAGTGAATGTAATTGCATTAAATACAAATTACGAGTGTGTTTATAGCAAGGTATATACACATGTACATGTAGTTAAAAGGTGTATTTATTGACTTAGTATAATTATATATGTTGGGTTTGTTTTTATGACGCGAAGGATATTTGTATGGGGGAACCAGACTGAATCTGCATTTTGAACCTAGACAGAGACTTAACAATGGAGGTTTTTGAAACCCAGGTTTTGTTAGTGGTTTGGCTTCAACGTTGGCTTCAGAATCTGTAAGTAGCCTTTAGACCTTCAATCCTCACAGATATTATTTGAGTTTAACCCACAGTGGTCACTCACAGTAAGGAGGAAAAAACACCAAACGTTAACCGTATGTTACACTTTCTGTAGAACTTGTAAATGTTTGAAATGATTTTTTTTACAAAACAATTTAAACGTTACGTGTACTCAGTGTGTAGCAGACTCATCATAAAGAAACTACTGTTAGGCCAAAAAAAAAAATAAGTCGGTCTCTGGTCAGCGCGCGCGTTGATTTTAATCATGCGCGTCAATCTTTTTTTTTCCCAAAATGTTCCACGGTAGCTCCAACAGCGCCCTCTATTGCCGCACCTCCTCAATTTTTTTTTACCAAAGAGCACCGAGGAATGGGAAATTGCACTAAGGCAAATGATCGAGAGCACCAAGGCAAATTATGGAGGACACCAATGTACATGAGGACACCAAAAAAGGAAAAAAATACCCCACCATGTCTGTACAATCCAAGCTTGAAGAAAAAAAAAAAGGCAAAAAAAAAAAAAAAAGCCGCGTCCCCGCGTCAATTCCGGAACTTTGGTCTGACCAGAGACCGAATATATATTTTTTTGGGCCTTATTTATGTATTTTTGTAATTGAAAGGTTTCTTTTTAATTTTGACATGCGAATCTGGAAACGTGCGTTATGATTGTTCGTGGGACACCAAGGTTATGTCCGTGGCATTGTGGCAGTGTTTTTGTCTAAAATTAATCACAGTAGTGTTACAGCATAATTTTGGCATGTCCCATAGGTGCATTGAAGCGTGTGAACCGATTTCTCCATGGGTATGTTCAGACCTAAGGGCAGTTTTTGAGCTAGCTCTTTTCCAATTAATGAACTCAACGGGGGCTCTGTGGAGCTAGTGATCAAATTGAAAATGTGCTCACGTTCGTACAATCATGGCTAACTACAGAGCTGGAGTTACAGTGGAGTTAAATGGTCACCAAAGAGGTTATGTGATATATGTTCATGGTGACACGGTGAATCAGACAAAACAAACGACGACCGGATGCATCGGCGTGGAGCTAGGATGGTTGCGTTCCAAAGAGAAGTAATGGTGGAGCTAGGTTGTAAAAAGAAGCCCCACTGAGCTGAAAGTGGAGCTAGCCCCACAGATTTGTGGTGCTACAATTGCCCCGGCTAACTCCTGAAAAAGCTCTAGAGGCGGAGTTGAGTGGCGTCCAAACATGACAACTATTTTTGGTGGAACTACAATCCCGGCCAAAATGTTTGGGACACAGTGGGCATACAGTGGTGCACCCAAGGGGGGGGGGGCCCCTCAGGGGGCTTGACCCCCCCCCCCCCAAAGAGGTTGTCAATATTTTTTTATTTTTTTTTTAGTCCCACGATCAGGCCTTGGTGATATGAATGTGGCCTGTTTTTGAGTAGTATAATAGGGGTGTAAGTGGCACCACCAACGTCAAAATAGGCCGCCCCTCAAATAAAAAACAATTTTGGGCAAAATTTTTCGAAACAATTTCAACTTTTAACAAATTTGTAAAAAAAGAAATTTGAGGCCACCCCCCCCCCCAAACCAAATCCTGGGTGCGCCACTGTGAGCATACCCTCCTCCAGTCCCCTGCTCCCCCAGTCAATGTTGTCATCTCGCGAGCACAGACCACCTAATGAGAGACAACATTGGCTGGGGGGGTGGGGGCCCAGTGAGTTTTGGCCGGGATTGTAGCTAGCTCTGGAGCTATCTTCGGAGATGGCCCTCCATCTGAACGACCCCTATTTATGCAACCTTTGTAGAATATTCTAACTTGACTACGGAACTGTAGCAGACTTTGCACTTGCCTGAGGCCAACTTAAAAGAACGAATTTCTCCTTTATTTTTTTTAAATACATTTGTACATTTTCTACATATACGTTTGATACAGAAGTATAAAATTTGTATAATTGGAGAGATAGATTTGAAATAACGAAATTTTATGTACAATTGTTGGTGTTTTTGGATAGCTTTAGAGAGAATGAAATTTTATGCAGAATTGTTGGTGGTTTTGTACAAAATGTTAACTATTTTTCTACTCTGTTGATATTCTAATTTTGGGGGGGGGGCAATTGTAATCTGGAGTCAAGTGTGTGCTTTGCATCATAAATAACTGTAAGCAAGGGTTTTGGGAAGAAATTAAGTCAGTCAATTAGGGTTATTTTGTAAATTTAATGTGGGGTCCAAAGAGTGACATAGTTCCTGTTGCCTTGGCACTTTGTAATTTGCCGTTCAAGTATCATTAAAGGGAATGTACATCATTGGCTTTTGCTGTAATTTTCAGAAATGAACTATTTGAGAGGTAAAGTATAATAGATCAAATATTGTTACACTGACATTTTTTTAAGTTTTGTGTTCGAAAAGGTTGGAAAAACCAAGAAAAACAAAAATGTTCAAGTAGTCTGGTTCCCTGACTCCACTAAATATAAAATGGATCAATTTATAGATGATGGAAAAATGTAAGGCAAGGGAACCAGTCTAGCTGGCCTGCACCCGTTCATGAACATGTAACCAATAGCAAACAAAATTTGGACTGAAAAAATGGTAAATTTGGAGCAGTAGTTGAAAAATAGTTAGGTTTTTCCAACGCTGGTCGGCCGACCACCGTTGGAAATGTTTACAAAAATACCATTTTCTTGAAAATGACTTCACACCAGGTGCCATAATGTTACAAGATGCTTGAGCCTGTCATTAACCAACATCCTAGTAAGGTATTTCGTAAAAACTTGGTAGTTTTATTTTTCGATGTTTGCAAATGTTGTATATTCCCTTTAAGAATGACTTCAAAACAATTTTATATTCGTTAGGTAGGTACATGTAGTTTGCTGTTCATTATCACTCTTGGAAATCAACTGCATTAAGAAGTGCATAAGAATTGGGGAAATCATGGATGTTAGATGTAACAGGGACAGGAACAAAAATTGGACCCCGAAGTTATAGAATGGCCCATTCACGGAAGATGTTCAGGAACTAAATAAGCAGATGGGCTAGGCTGAAATTGGTGTTATAACCCATAATTATGGAAAATCCATCATTTACTCTCTAAAATGAAAAAGACTGAAAAAACTCACTCTCCAAAACAGTGAATCTCTTATGAAACCACTCCAAAAGAGTGAATCTCACTCCAAAAAGAGTGAAATTTCCACTCTTTCGAGAAGCCATATATGGAACCAGTCTTTTTAGACTTATATGGCCCCTCGAAAGAGTGGAAATTTCACTCTATTGGAGTGGTTGTCACTCTTTTTGGAGTGGTTGTCAACCTTTTTGGATTGGGATTCACTCTTTTGGAGTGGTTTTATAAGAGATTCACTCTTTCAGAGAATGAGTTTTTCACTCTTTCACATTTGGTAAAACCATGGCAACTCTATTATGTTCCCTTGGGGGACATTTTGTAGTTATTACTCTTAACTTTGGGAGACGGGTGACATTAATAGGGAGACATTTCGATGTCTCCGTAAGGTCACATGTACCCTTTAAAGAGGAGGTTGGGATTGGTTTGCAGGAAAGTTAGATAGTGGGGGGAGTCATTTAGAAATAGGGAAAGTTTTAATTGGGTCGGGTCAGGTCAACCGGGTCAGGAGTTATAGGTCGACAACGTTTTGTACACAATTCTATGGAAATGTCTCCTGAATGACCCATTTCTCTGTTAATTATTTTATAACTACTAATATGTTGCTTATTTAATTTGAAATATGTCATCCTGCTGCTCTTCAAATTCAGAAAGTATAACTTTTTGGTCCTAGATTTCAACAGCTGATCATATTTTTATTTTATATAATTCCCAGTTGCAACTGCTTGGAAAAAGTTTGAAGATAAACTTTTCTGTGCCAAAATTATAATAATGATGATCAGACACTAGTCAGCAAATTAACAGGTGATTACACAGAATTCAATCTTGCCAGCTTATCAATTTTCATTGAATATTTCATACTCAGATGTGGAGAAAGCGTAGAATAGAAAACAATGTAGTGGACTAATCAACTTCACTGATTCAAGATGCTAATGTTATTTGGCAAAAAAATATAAATATGTGTCTAGCTCCATTCCATAAAAAAAATAACATGGTGATAAAGTACATGCTTTTGAATAGTAAACAGTTCAAGTAATTTACATTCTCTGTTTCCAAGTTATGTTTGTTTTAATAAAAAAAAGGTTACAAAATTCAGCTGTCCACCACCACTGATCATTTACCGTTCTACGAACTGAAGAATACCCATTAAACACAACGAATGTTTTCCTACTCCCATGAACGAACGAAAACCTGCAACGGAAACAGACAAAAATCGCCGTCAATATTTCAGGGGGGGGGGATAGACTTGTTCCTCATATTCAAAACACAAAATCTGACAATAAAAATAACGTTTCATTCTTGACTCATTTACAATCTCATTTGTCTTTGAAATGCCTTCCAATGCCATTCCGAGAACAGCCATTAAAACATCTTCTTTCAGTAAAACGTGCATACATTTTGATAGCATTGATCAATTGAAAACAAAAATCAGATGAGTGGAAGAACATGCTCTGTTGAGACATACTTATTGGTGTATCGAATTTGATGGCTTGTTAAGAAGAAAAAAATCATTAAGGCCAAAAAAAGTCTCCGGTTTCTGGTATGGAGCTTGCCCAAAAAGTGGCGCGGCGACGCGGCTTTTTTTTTCACCGTTTTTTTTTTCTTCAAATGTCGGCTGATGACTGCAAATGGTGCCCGACTAAACTTACTGCAAATATATATGGGAGTCCAGAGAGGCCACATAAAGCTTATTTTTCGATCACAACCCCATCTAAAATTGTGCAGCAGCAGAATTCCAGTCAAACCAGTGAGTTTGGCGGTTTTGAGACATCATCTTTCATTGAAAAAAAATCATTATGCCGACGCGCATGGCTACGGCGATGCGCGCGCATACCAGAAACCGGAGACTTTTTTTGGCCTAATCCGCCGGTCACTTTCTTTTTGACTCACCCTGTATAGTCCCTTATGCAAATCAAGGTGTGATGGGGTAATATAATACACATGTATGACAATAATATTTGTGACAAAATGTCAAGTGTTTTGTCATTTTTTAAACTTTGAAATCTGTAGGACTGCATGGGGTCATTCCTATCAATGAGTTGAATTCCCTGGTTGTCAGAAGTCAGATTTTCAAACATAAAGCGAGTCATAGGCAATTTACGCCAGCAAAATATCCAATACGCTGGCAAATTTTTGTGCTGAAATAACTGTAACATTGCGTTTTCTGCCTGAAATGACATCACACTTTTGCTCATGAATATGTAAATTTGCATAAGGCGCATAAAAACTAAAAAGGCACCAAAATGCCCTTAAAAATGGTCAAATTGAAAAAAAAAAGCTAGAAATGGGACACAAAGGTGCATTTACAAGGAATGTATTAAAAAACTACATTACATGCCCTTTAAATACAGTGTGGAAATATACTTATTCCCCTTCCCCTTTTTGCCAAAAAAATATTACTCGAGCCCTCTTGCATCCCCCCTCCTCCCCACCCCCGACAATTTGGTAATGGATACGTCGTTCCTCCGTCACATCTTCCAGGAATTTTGGGAGTCTGAGTGCCAGCCAGCACGGAGTCCAGACCTGTAAACAAGTACAGCGTAGTACCAATATTTTATGACTTAATTTATTAGAAAACCATTACAGGTCATTCTGGGCTGTAACGTTTTACTGTGTTATGTTTGGTTTGGGCTTTTTACCACTTTCTAATTCGGGCACACCGGCACACAAGCTGAACCAATTTCTAGGAATACTACATTGAAGTATTTATAAAACTGGCTTTTTACCCGGACTTTGTAGAGTTGTGTTCAAAATGATTTCGTTTGATTCTTCTTCTTTTTTGTAAAAGAAAAATTAAGATGGAGGCCTAAGCACAAACTAGAAATTCTTTGGATTTATTGAATATGAAGATGTCATTTTTATAAATAAAATCGGAGTAGAAACAAAAATCTTGCATTTTTGGGTTCCTCAATTTTGATTGTTGCTGTTGTTGCTATAGGGCAGAGTTGTAATGACACGAGTCAATGACTCGACTCGAGTCCGACTCGAGCAAAGGCCAATAAGGTTCGAGTCCCAAAAATAAAAGCAAAACTTTGCGAAAAGTATGTGCAATGACTTACAAATGCAAAACGTCACTTTGCGTGTACAGAACGGTACAGCAGCCGCTTGTCATGTACGAACATAGTGTGTCACAGACTCCCACCTCATGGTTCTATAGAACGCATAAAAGTAAACTATCCATGCAGGAACGGGATTTAAAAAACACATTTTCCAATTCGTAGTTTCATCATTGGCTTTGGGCGATTTCTTCTAAAGCTCTTGGATTCGAACGCCGGCTAAATTTATGCCCTCCTTTTATCAATTTTGGTATAAAGTGTTCAAATATTCGTGGCTTGAATTGAATCGAGCTAAATATTTTACTCGACTCGACTCGACTCGACCTTCTTGAATTGACATAATGACTCGACTCGAGCTTTTTTCACATACTGGCCCCAGTTGACCATATTTAGTTAGTCTGGTTTTGTTTGCAATCGATTACACACCTGTGACATCTTAAATGGAGTCAGGGAACAGACTACAGGAAAATTATTGCTTTTCTTGGTTCTTAAAGCATCTTGAACCCAAAACGTAAAAAAGTCAGTGTAACAATATTTGCTATATTATTACCAACCCCCAAATCCATCCATTTCTGAAAATTACAGCATAAGCAAAATAATGATGTATATTCCGTTTACGAAAAGCCGGAGGACTCGCACTGCGAACAATTTCAACCCAACTTTTTGACCAGGATTTGCTTGGGTGGTCTTCTTCATTTTGCGACAAATAACCCTGACGCTGACCCAAGAAGGCACAAAACCTGAGGGGAAAACCCTCGTGTGGACGTGTGCAAGTGCACACAGCGTTCACACTTCCTGCACCTCTTTTGTTTGAAGGTCCACAAAGAGTAGGCCTACAGGCCTATGCAATGTTAGAGCGCAACGACCAAGACTATTCAGTGTTTTCGTCGAGCGCCCCCAATTTGATTGCTTCAAAATCTACCATAGCGAAAGAAAGCAAATTGCTGAATCCCTTTCACGGATAATATCCTGCCGGTTAAATCGCAGTATAAAATGAGCCGCAATTTTTCTTAATCCAGAACATATGAACAGCGCTTCACATTCAGATAAATGTTATTTCATAGAGAACGCTGGTGCACATAAACAACCTTGATTTACCGGATAATTATTTTTGGCAAGCACACGGAATCCTCTTCTATTACCGTCTATCGAAGAAAAATGAAGCATAAATCAAACCAGTCAAGCGTGGCTTGACATGTTATCGATCGCAGTTCCCGAATACGAAGAAAGAGACGACGTCATTATTTTTTTCTGGCCAAATTGTTAATTGTTTGTTTACCTGACGCCGAGAAGCACATCAGCCGCACGGTGATGAGTGGGCAACAAGCAAGGCGGGTCCAGATGGAGAACTGCCAGAATATAAAGGTGGCTTCAGAGATTCACACGATGTCCTCAGTTTTACTTCATAGTGAAACATACCCACCAACATTGGCGGATCCGAGGTCCCAACAATGGCCAAGCCAACAATTATTTATTTATTATCGGAGGAGTGAAGACACGTACCTTTCAAGCACAGAGCAAGGAATGTTCCAAGTTATTCATAAGATGAATTTGCGTCGGGGTGATGTAAATTAATATTACTAGGTGCACTGATACAGTGTTTATACGTCGGTGAAGGGCAAAACCTAATATTCTCTTTTCAACTTGTTTTCAATTTTCAGGAAATGAATGAAAACGTTGAGTATCTCCCTCGTAAGCAAATCAGCTACACTGGGGTCTAATGTAAGGGGGGGGGGGCACTTTGGGGTGTCATTTTCTTGTCGGGGCACTCGATACGTTTTTAACCATGCACCCCCAATAACACCTAATTTTTGCCATCCCTAAATGGGTCGTGCCCCATGTCGCCATCTCGTAGTAGTTACGCCACTTTCCTGTTTAGGCATCCGATCTGAATGACAAATCGTGAATAAATTGTGCCCATTTTTATTTTGTAAAGTTTAGAAAAAATATAACTTGTAAGGTTCATCCTTATCTTGGTAAAAAAAAAAGATGTTAACATCTTGTAAGAATAATGCCCCCACTCAGTGCAATGCAGAAAGCGGACATGATAAATATAATCCGATATCGTCATATAGGTCTATAATTTATTCATATCTTATAGGCTATATAAAGATTTTGTGAAAGAAATTAATGAGTTCCCGTTCAAAACTGATGTTCGTATATAGAACGACCGTCGCACAGTAGATCATTATTAGTTTCTAATTATTCCTATCAAGTTACATAATTGATATTACCCTTTTTCATATTCAAAGCATAGGCCTACAGGATCATTCGCTTTCCATGCAGTGCTCGTTTCCAATAATAACAACACTATTAAAAGATCCAATGTTCAAAACTAACCTTTAAAAGTTATGCCCAACCGTTTGCACAACCTTTGGTGACACCCATTCACAATATTCAACCTTTTGTGACGAAACAACATGTCTTCAATAGCACTCTCTATTTCCCGAAATCAGTCAATTGACTGATCGTTGGAACTCACATTTCCTGATTTCTCTCTAAATGTCAGCAAGCCAGACGGAATAATTTCACGGAGTCTTCAGTCTATTATGTAATCCACGTAACCTTTTCGATAATACTAGAGAGTTCCGGCATTTGGGAAAAGTTCACGTATAGGCTATCCGTATATGACGACACAAGTATAACATAGGCATACGTGACCAGCATGCCGAAATTCAGTTTCGGCATCGCGCAGCCAGCTACGCTGTTACGGAATTATCATAGGCCTAAAAGGGTTCATTTCGATACATTTGGAGTCCACAATTTCCCCCACTTTTCGGCCATTTTGTTTTCATGTCTGTTGCCTCGGACAGCTGATTTTGTACGTGAGTCTCTAGATGCACTCATCAATGTCTTCTTTCTCAATAGAAAGTAAACAACAGGTCTACTTCTAACTCAGAATAGCAACTTTGTATTTTTACAAAGTTAAAAAAACGTTTTCTTCTTCATATCTATTACCTATGATGCAAAATGTATTTCTCTAGTTGGCATATTATTTTGTTTTATTCATTTCACGCATAAACCTTCTCTCAAACGTATAGAAAAGAAACATGGAAACAGTTTACTTCATTGGAATATACGCATGCTAGTTTTAACCTCTAATGTATGGGTTTATTAAAATTTGGTACTGAAACAATGACGTACTTTTTAAAGAGGATCTAACTTTTGAGAGCCACAAAGCCTGCCTGTACAAAACAAATCAAGCTGTCAGAACTTCCATTATTACTTCACACCTCGCTAACCAAGTGCTTCTCGTATAAGACACTTTAATATGCATGAACTATATCGTAAAGAAATGCTTCGAAAATCACCATAGCCTATACGCCCCGCAAAAATTCACCATTAAAATCACCTTGAACAACCCATATATCATGCGTCATGCAATTAAGAATGAGAAGTTTATTAGAAATATATTTTTAGCATAAATTTTGTGTACACTGGCGAAAGTATATATGTATATGCTCCCGCATAAGGCGGCTTCCACATGTATTTTCCCTTATCATTTTCTCATTCTCGTATCACGTATGCGAAGAGAAGAACGCATGAAGTAAATGAAACAAATCTTGGCAATACAAAAAAAATGCACATAAATGATTGACAGTTCGTTATGTTTAGAAGGCATCAGAAATGGGAAATTAATTTTATTGCACTGTAGAATAATAATGTATTAACAAATTAGGTATACTTTAACAGAATTGGTCCCGAATGACAACACACGAAGGTAATGAAGAAAAGCTATCGTTGGTTTTCGCTTATTTTATTCATGAGTGGACTTTCTATAGCGAAAGCTTTTTTTCGCTGTTAATACAACAATGTCAATTACTTTGATCCAATCCAAACATCGGTACTCAACCCCAAACTTAACCATGGCGCGCATTAGTGACATTTACCCCCCCCCCCCTCTGGATACGGCACTGTTGATTCGTGATATAACATCCGTAATTTGGGAGTCAATATTAGTGGTTTCTGTTTCTTTGGTTTCTTTAATTTCAGGTCACTAGGTGGCATTGTTTTCCTTGAAAAATAAAACTGCACCCAAACTTCTCACTAGGGGAAGCGTTTCCAACCACACCCAAAACAACAACTTCGAAAACAGCAAGTATTAAAGGGACCGACCTGTAGATCGATAAAGGGATGTCGCGGCAAATTGGTTATTGATTGACAGCTTAGAATCGCAAGACGTCATTCACTTATAACGGTCGACAAATACTCGTGATAATCTTAATTGAGGCAACTTAACGGCCCCCATCGTTGCGGTAATCCGCTAATACCGCTTTCTCTGCATGATGCGGTCGGTACGGGCACGTCGCGCACGCGAACAGAAAACCTCCAAATTTAGCCTGGCTAGTGTGCGGTGAAAAAAAACTACAACTTTGTGTCGGCAATTATTGAAGTGGTTTTTATTCTAAAAGACTATTAAATTCGTCTCCAATTATACACACGTTCCTAATTTATTTGTTTCCTTTAATTTTCTTTCGGTTCAAATGAATTGTATGAGAAACATCTCCCAACTAGCGTTCCCTCCCGGCGTTGACACATTTTTACCAAAATGGAATGATAAAATGTTAATAACACTTACTTCTTCTTCAATCGCATGAAATGAAAGTCAACTTAAGAACAACTTCCCGATAGGAAACAAATATAATAGATTCTATCCCTTTTATATGGGGGGGGGACTTAAATTTGTATTAGAAAATGCGAAGAATGCATTGCCAAGAGCAAAATCAATATTTCGTGAAACACACAAACAGCGTGCAAAATGCCAGTGGTGCCGCGTAGACATTATTTCATTGAGTACAATTAATTATTGCCAGAATCGGACCCCAAAAAAAATCCCCACGTTTTTGTTGGATAGTTGTTGGATTATGATACAAAATTTGCTTCAATTTCTTATATTGTTTTGTACAGTATCTAGTTCAGTCGGTCATTGGACGCGGCTGTCAATTTGTGGTTTCGGACCGGTCCATTGACAATAGGGGTTATAATGATAAATACCACACTATACTTTTTCATAAAGTCTCCCAATTAGTCCTTCATTATTCTACACTGTAATAGTATGATATTAGTATGAAAAATGTAGTTCACAAATGGTGTGTTATGGTTTATATTTATATATGAAGATGTAGGAATTTCGCCGTTCCATTATTTGCTACCTATATTTTGACCCGATGACATCATCCCGCGCGCTGCATGTGTTTTCTATAGACGTCTTTTCTGGGAAACTCGCGTAAATTTGAGAACAATATCTTCACCTGCGCTGCATGCTGTATGCCTGCAGTGGACACGTCTTGTGCAAAATTATGTCACCGGATACAACTGGTGAATTTTGAGCAGATCTGAAGGAAAACGGAGCAATTTTCTGGGTGTAAAAGTGTCGCCCACCTACTTCCCCGGGGCTCCGTGCTTGCCGTTGAAATCGCAGACTTGACGGCAGAGATATGGACTCGTGTGTGGCCTCTTGTACGTGGGAACTCGATGAGTGGCCTGCTAACTGAAGCTGAAGACTTTTCATTACCCTTCAAGATTTGATCCACGGAGTCTTTGGATCAGCACGTTTCATCGAAGGAAGTTGCACACGACTGGGACAAGTGATATCCGCAACAAAAAAGGTTTGTATTGGTCTAAAATTGTGGTGTGTGCGTACGTGGTTGGGGGGGATATGGGGAGTGCGTTATGTTTTTAAACCAACTGAGTGGGAAAGGCACATGATAGTAGTACAGTGTGCTGGTACGGTATGATGGTGTGCATATAATTTGGGGAATGGAATGTAGTCTCACTACCATTACCAATCTGATTGCTCTGTACCGTACAAAGTCTGTTATTTTCCCACAGAATTGGAACCATATCTTATCGCCTATATAAAAGAATTTGTTTCATTTTCAAACAAATTTTCAGTCTCAATTTTATTGTCATTTAGATTTTTGACAACACCGTACGTTCTTTTCTTTTGTTTCTTCTGTAAAAGTGCCCTTTTAATAAAACGGCATTGTTGCGAGTGAGTGGACATTGTTTAATTCCAAGCAATACACATATTTATATTTGTACAAGAATTAAATATTGAATTTTAAATTGGGTTGCTTGACTTAACATGTTTAATTTTGTGATCTTTTTATGACACATCAAATTTCTCTGAATAGATGTCTGTGAACATTCCTTGGATTACTGGGGGTATATTCAGCTTGGAATACCCAGCTCCAGGCTCATGTCGTAGTTTCTTGTCTGGTCTTTTAAAAAAAAAAGCAGGATGCGGGCATTTTTTGGGGTAATTTACACGCATTCTGCTGGTAATTTACACGCAAGAATCGTGCGCCCGCGTTCATAAGCCTTCGAAACGTTCGATTATCAATCTGGAATGACCTGCCACCCATATCATTGTGCACATGCACAGTTGACATACCGAACTGGCTGATAGGCTGACGCGCGGGGTTGCATACAATTTACACACGGATATCTATATATATAAGAGAGAAGTTTACTCGGCCTGCGAGACGATGTTTGCTCATGAAAGGATCCGAGACCGCGGGCTCACGCGGCGCCAAAATCGCTCCACGTCCGTGGAAAAATGCGGAGGGTGTCTTCCGCCGGGTCGGACGCCCGGTCGCCCCTTATTTTCGCCACGACCGGGCGATCCGCTTCGCCGATTTTTCGTGACTGCATTTTGCACAGGAATTTGCCGTCGTGCAGCGCCACGTTGACTGCCTGGCCGCCCCCCGTGCTGGCTTTTCTGCGTGTCTAGACTGTGCGAGGTCAGCGAGGCCAACGTAGGGGTTTCGTTTACGTGTTCTACTCGGCCGTGCTGCAAAAGCGTTCACCAAACGTTAGTAAGGGGTGACCTTGGCAAAATATTTTTTCTCCATGGTGCGTGGCCACCAAGTGTTCCTATTCTTTCCTGTGCTTTGCTTGCCGCCCCTGCGCCGAGTGCAACGAATACTCAGAAGGACTACACATTAGTATGCCTTGCGCGGTCTGACCAATCGAAAGTCTACACTGCGTGGTACTTCCCGGCTATGCGTAAAACCGTCGATGGCAACGCGTACTGCAGCCTGCTCCACACCCTGGAAACGAGGTTGGGTCTACGGTTCTCGGTATTGCACAAACATGTGACGTCGCGTGATAGAGTGCTGTTGCTTCCATAATGTGTTTACAGCTCCATGCTTCCACCACCAGGGCTGAGCGTTGTAAGTTCGCTGCCCGCCACGTATAATATTCAGTGTCGCGTTATAATTTCGGGGGCCTGTTTGGGATCATCGAAGGATCGATGCATTGCTTCAAATGTCGCGATCTTAAACGCAGTCACAAAAAAAAATCGACGAAAAAGTGTCCAACCCGGCGGAAGACACCCTCCACATTTTTCCACGGACTTGGAGCCATTTTGGCGTCGCGGGAGACCGCGGTCTCGGATCCTTTCAGGAGCAAACATTTCTCGAAGGCCGAGTAAAACTTGCTGTTATATAGATGGTTGAACCAAGTTCAATAAAAGTTGTATCGACTTTTTCCTCGCAGACAGTCTCGCAAATTGTAAGAAGTTCAAGTTTCCGTTTGTTGAAGAGTCCAATACTGAAACTTAATTATAAACTTATAATTCCTCCATGATTCAGACCGTTTGTAATTTTATGGTAACACTCAACATTTTCATTTCAAACGACACCACGTTTTATTGCATTATTCGGGTAAGAAAAAGTGGCCCACTTTTTCTTCCCCGAATAAAAATTGTAGCCTACAATAATGATTTAATTGCTCAGAATACATGTAGCTGATAAAATTCCTCCAAACTCGAAACTTTAAAAGATGATCTTTTGCTCAAATTGGTTTTAGTGGTCAGAAATTGCCTCAGATCCCACCACAGAAATTGCTTTTATAACTGCATGTCTCCTCAACTACATCCCTCATTTACATTTAATACCACATTTTGCTGTTATATAGATGATTGAACTAACTTCAATAAAAGTTGAATCGACTTTTTCCTTGCAGACGGTCTAGCAAATTGTAAGAAGTTCAAGTTTACGTTTGTTGAAGAGTCCAATACTGAAACTTAATTATGACCTTCCTCCATGATTCAGACCGTTTGTAATTGTATGGTAACACTCAACATTTCCATTTCAAATGACACCTTTACGTTTTATTGCATTATGATTTATTGTTCAAAACTGTACAATCAGCCTTCGCCTGTGTACTACGGTAACATTTTCATTACTTTTTCCCACAAATGCAACTGCCTCACAAAATGCCATTTTAACACACAAACGGGAACATTTACAGACAGTTGCCATGGTGCACAATTATCATGTGCGTAAGTCGACGGGGGACAGGGGGACCCCCCCTCCATTTTAAAGCAGGGGACATTGTTTGGTCCCCCCCCACACTTTTTCTTCCCCGAATAAAAATTGTAGCCTACTATAATGATTCTATTACTCAGAATACACGTACCTGATTCAATTACTCCAAACTCAAAACTTTTAAAGATGATCTTTTCCTGAAATTGGTTTTAGTGGTCAGAAATTGCCTCAGATCACACCACAGAAATTACTTTTATACAACTGCATGTCTCCTCAACTATATCCCCCATTTACATTTAACTCCCCACATTTTCATCCCCAACACAATACGCCCTACCCGATCTATGATCGGGTAAATCAGCTTGTATATATATATCAGACATTTGTAGTGTGGTTTGCACATGTGAACGTCTGATCCTCAAGACTACTGGTACCCTGATGCAGGCTTACTGTAAAATTTCCATGTCAGTTAAAGGGAATATACAACATTTGCAAACATCGAAAAATAAACCTACCAAGTTTTTACGAAATACTTTACTAGGATGTTGGTAAATGACAGTATAAAGCATACTGTAAAATTATGGCACCTGGTGTGAAGTCATTTAAAAAAAAATAGTAATTTTGTATACATTTCCAACGGTGGTCGGCCGACCATTGTTGGAAAAACCTAACTATTTTTCAACTACTGATCCAAATTTACCATTTTTCAGTCCAAATTTTGTTTGCTATTGGTTACATGTTCATGAACGGGTGCAGGCAGGCTAGACTGGTTCCCTCACCCTACAATTTTCCGGCATCTATACATATTGATCTATTTCATCTTTAGTGGAGTCAGGGAACCAGACTGCTTGAACATTTTTGTTTTTCTTGGTTTTCCAGCATTTTCGACCACAAAATTCAAACATGTTAGTGTAACATTATTTGATCCAGTATTATACTAACCCCTCAAATAGTTCATTTCTGAAAATAACAGCAAAAGCCAATGATGTACATTCCCTTTAAGGGCAAAACCAAATATTTCAATTGTCAGAGTTAGTTATAAATTTCACCCCAAGTTAATAGCTGATGGAATGACGTAAAAAAATTATACCAGCTTATAATGTAAATCCTACGGTAGCTCGGAGCTACTGGTATGTTGGACCGTAAAGGCCAAAAAAAAAAAAATAGTTCGGCTTCCGATTACATGACATTTGAAAATAGGGTAGGTACATAGGGAATTTTTTGTTTCCCAATTTTTTTTTGTGTACGATCATACGGAGATGTCTGCGTAAAGGGTAAAAGGTAGTCATTGATGATTTTTGAATTTTTTCCCCTCATTTCCCCCCCCCCAAAAAAAATTAAAAATTAGGGTAGGGGCTGTCAAAATAGGGTAGGTAGGGTAACCAGAAGCAGAACTGTTTTTTTTTTTTTGGCCTATCCCCTTCCACGTTACTGGCTTTATATCTTGGTCGTATTTTTACCAGCACGCATTCTATGATACCGTATCAGCAGCGGCGTCGACTGATAAATCGTGGTCGAGATATTAAACCCCGTGGAAGATATTGCGTGGTATGCTTTATCGTATTGCTGTGACGTCAGTTCAACTCGGTCCAGATAGCATAGATGTCAAGAAATCGGTAAAAAAAAATCAGGAGACGCATCTCAAATGTGTAGAAATCAATATCGGGCATCCTCTAGTTTCCTTTCCTTGGGAATACCTGTATGTCTGCTGCAAAAGAAGATTTTGTTTCCCTGGCTTTCTGTATTGATTACTGCACAATTCTCACAGGGAAAAAAAAAAACCCAAACTTGCGTCAGAAATATTTTATTTTCCGATTCCCATTTTTAGCCCTGACTCACTCAATTTGAGGAACTTTTACATGGACATTTTATGAATTTAGTTTAAATACAAACTACTAAAAGAAAGATAAAATAAAGTTAATGAATAGATATATAAAAGTGAACACGTGTTTAAGTTTAGTGTTCTTTGAGGAAGAATTGGACCCCTTTATTCAAACTTAAAGGGACATTACGTCCTGGAACGATCCCAAGTAGGAAAAGCGTTCTAAACGAAATTTATTTTCACTTAAAGCTTCTAGTCAATAGTAGGGCCTACTAGTAAACTGTAGTATGCAGTAGTTCAGCATATGGGCACAGCACTCATAAGTCATAGTGTTTTCTAGTATTTGGCACCTGCTTACACGTATGTAGGTTTTGTAGTGTACTGTGTAGGTTTTGTAGTGTACTGTAGTCGGTGGTACTTTACCACAAATGAACTCTTTGGGGGTTAGGGTTAGGTAAACAATCCAAAACATAAAATTTTGGGGAATTTCAGGCCGTAGGCCCTTTTAAATGCTTCTTTAAATCATGATCGTTTAATTTTATGTATCAGAATTCCCATATTTCCTCACATCAGTGAATGATACACTAGAGCACTTTACAGTTTAACCCTAACGTACATGTACCTGAATCCATCAAAATCCACACCCCTGTTTCGAGGGATTTTGGTGGATTCAGGATACCTCCGTATTGAAAACGTTTGGGGATTTTGATGGATTCAGGACATGAAGCCTAGTGGTGCTGCAGGATTTTGATGGATTCAGGATACCTCCATATTGAGCAGTTGGGGGACTTTGATAGATTCAGAATCTCAACAGATATACTCCCGGCTAACTGGTGGATTCTGATTGACTCACTGGCCACCAAAATGTTTCTGCATGGCAAAATATTGATGGATTTTGGCGAATTCAGGATACTGTCTAGTAAATATACCCAAGGGGTTAGGGTTAATGAAGATATCAAAACCTCAAGGAAATTGGCCGATTCAACTAATCTGTTTGGGTTGTAAAATTTCCAAATAGACAGGAAAACCATTTTTGGGGTTTTTCCCATATTTTTTTTTGGCAGGGCAACTTCCCAGGTCAGTCTCATTAAACCAACAGATGAAACCAAACCCTGGATTATGTGGCAGTAAGCCTGGCCCATGCCAACATATCGCAGGGACACTGCAAACAATGCAGCGCTGATTGTTTGGTCAGTCACAGACAGAAATTCCAATCACCCCTCTCATACATGTAACTGTACACAGTCTATATACAGGGTGGATAAAAAAACAACAAACGAAACCGAGCTTTTATTGCTAATTGGAACAGAAGTAGGGCACATGTGAATCAAAGGGAGAGATCCTCATTTAGGGTTGAATCTCCTCTTTAAAATGACACCCTGATCATGTCCTTACATTCACGGTTGACTGAGCAGTGACCAATTTTATGAAAGGGTCTATTCAGAGACTTAATTGTGCCACTTTTCATGGTGAAATCTCTTTTTTCCCCACCTGCCTTGATTGGCAACCATAGCCTTTCACTCTGTGACAAATGACAACAACAAAAACCACAACTGAAAAGTGGCGCAATTCTCTAAATAGACCCTTTCATAAAATTGGTCACTGCTCAGTCAACCGTGCATGTAATGACATGACCAGGGTGTCATTTAAAGAGGAGATTCAACCCTAATACACATTGATTTTGATTCACATGTGCCCTACTTCTGTTCCAATCAGCAATAAATATCTCGGTTTCGTTTTTTTTTTTATCCAACCTGCAACAGTCAGATCATATTTTCTGGGGTGCATACCAATGTTCCCCAATACCTATGTTCCCCAATACCTATGTTCCCCAATACCTATGTTCCCCAACCCTAACCCTAACCCTAAGGATTTTGGGGAACAAAGGTACATGTATTGGGGAACATCGGGTAACCGTAGCCCCCTATTTTCTGTAGGCATTATGCACAGTCAGTATCAATTATGTGGACTTGGAGCCAGTCTGCACGCAAAGCAGATCTGTTTGTGCCCAAAAACAAAACTTTTTTTTTTTTTTAAAGAGGGTTGCACTTACAATGTACTGTACAGTACCCGGTACCTGTATGTGATTTTTTTTTTTCCCATTATTAAATTTTCACTTTGTATGTTTTTTTTTCCAACTAGAAAAAAACCCTTGTGTTTTAGGTCGTCTAAACAGTGTAAACTTTTTAAAAGAGGGTTGGCACTAATATGTACAGATGACCTAGAAAGATATTTTTTTTAGTTGGGAAAAAAAAAAATGAACATACACGTACAAAGTGAAAATGTAGGGCCTATTAATGGGAATTAAAAAAAAAAATCACATTTATTGGAGAGCACTGCGAATGCAACTTTAAAATTGGATGACATGTTATTTGACATCTTTTTTACGGGGGAATTTTGATGATGGGGAATTTTGATGATGGGGAAGTTTGATGATCTGTTTCCAAGCTTGTGAGATATGTTTGACACAATAATGATTGGGTTGCCTTGAGTTGATATTAGACATAATTGACCAATCCTGTTTATGGCCTTGGACACATTACCACACCTGTTCCATCATTCACACTGTCTTGAAGGCTAGACATGTAATGATGTACATGTACATGTATGTACATCCATCGTACATAGGATGTACATTATTATAACCATGGAGCTACAATTTACTTTTTATGTATGTGTTTTCTCTCCATGTTATAACCTTACATGTACTTCAAAATATTGGGATAACACTCAAACTCTCCAAAGTGTACAAGACACACATTGAATTACATGCATAACCCTTTTTTTTGTTTTTACCCTTTGTTTATAACCATGTTATAACCTTACTTCAAAATATTGGGATAACACTCAAACTCTCCAAAGTGTACAAGACACACATTGAATTACATGCATAACCCTTTTTTTTGTTTTTACCCTTTTCACTTTCTGTTCAATTTTGAGGATCTATTACAGTTTACACACACTGTGGGTGACTATCTCACGACAATTGATCACCCCTAAAAGTAGCACTCTATTGCATTTGCAATTTCAGAGTGACTTTTTGGTCCTGTTTGATCCAAAAGGTCTTCGATATTATACAAGTTCAAAGACCAGCTCTGAGCTTGCACCCTTCAGTGCTACAAAACCCTTAAGTGCAAGGGCAACAAAACTCGTACATGTGGTGTAAGAGTGATATTTATACAAATTGTGATGTGGTCGGCAAAGTAAACTTCGGCTTGTGCTGATCGTGCATATTGTTAAGGAGACCACACACACATATTACGTGTAGGAACTTGGCCGGCGTGTCCATGTAGGCCTACCAGTTTAGATTCTTCACTTCTGGTACTGTTACTGTACATGTACCTGTACATGTACTGGTGGCGGCACTTTCAATCCAAAAACAATACTGAACTATTATTATAATATAAGGACTCACTTCCGGTGATTAAAAATAATAGACAACAAACAAGGCTTTTTACTGTTGGGTTTTGATGAGATTATCGGATGTCTGTCAAGCAGTTTCATTTTGTAGGTCAAGAGTTTGAACTTTCTAATATTAGTTATGAATTGTGACGGCACACGAGTCGAACACCGTAACCATTGGACCACAGCACCCCATCTAACATGGACTAATTTTTCTCACACTCTGACCTCAATGCAGGTCTGTAATTCTTGTGGTTAAGGGGGGGGGGGAATTGAAATCACTATTACTGAAGTCTCGATGGCTCTGTGCCAACAAAATTCCTGTTTAGTACAAAGAGTTAGTCACAACATATGTTCAACAATCAAATGATATTGTTTCGGTTGTTTGTGCCAAGTTTTCGTTAGGTGCACAATGCGGTGTTTAATGTGCTGTGAGTTGAACAGTAACAGAGGCCCAGACAGCCCTCCGGCTGAAATGCTGCTGATCGACACACAGTACCATTCGGCTAGCCTGTTCTTTCCGCATTGCCAATCAAGTAATCGTTATAATTTGCATAAATTGCCTGCCATAAAAGACCATATGGACCATTATGCTAATAAGCCCAAGCTTTGGCTGGGCAGAAATCCAAATGAATTCGTCGGGTGCCCGGCAGAAGGGCATATGAGCGTTCTGACGCAAAAATCATTTTCAAGAAAATTGCATTGAAAGGTTCCATTGTTTCCTCGCGCACATTATGCATCCATTGTTCTCCCACACGTAATATAAATCGTACGAATGTGAAATTTGTCACACGTATGAATCATAAGTTTAGGAAAAACTTGTATTAATTTCTGACGAAAATGTGTTAAAATTTCATTAAAATGGAGGCAGTTTTCTGCATATGCCCTTTTGCTGGGAACATGTTGGTCATTACGCTACATTGCATAAGGGCATATATGCACACTTATGCCCTTCTGCCGGGCACACGACAAATTTATGTGAATGCCCCAGCCCCATATTTCCTCCCTTTCAAATAATTTTGTCTGTCAGCTAACGAAAGGTCCATATGGAACAGCCAGTTTCTAGAACATTGTCAATATTTTAACTTACCGGTAGGCCTAAGGCTAAAAAAAGCTAAAGCTTTAACTTTGAATGTCATTTTCTGCTGTACCAGGTATGTGTGGACATAAAAGATAAAGTGCTCAGCATAAAAAGTGGGAAAATCCTTTATTGTATGGAAGCCCGCGTGGTGGTGTGTACCTTTCTTCATTTTGAGCCCCTGAAATAGAAAAGAATTCTAACAAGCCCATTTGAAGATAAGGCAATATATTGTTACAACATTTGCAATATCTAGCTGGTCTTCAATCAAAAGCACCTCGGCACTTGCAAAATGTTTTTGAAAATTTTACTTTTTGTAGGATGTGGTGATGGAGATAGCTTTAAATAGTTTTTATTTTGGAAAACCAGGGGACTTCATTTGAAGGTACCGGTACTTTCCCTAGAATGTGTCCAGTACCAATGGGAAACATTTGCTGGATGTGGTAAGCTTGAATCACATAATGATAGTCCCTCCGAGATACTAAATATAGTTTTGGTACCAGCGCATGACAGGAATTGGAAGTAGACTTGTTTCAAGTCTTACTGGGAGTATATTCTGTGACCTGAACCAGAGAGTGTTGCCATAAAGTGTTATTCATTGTTAGGATCTTCCAGTTCAAGTACGGTTGACTGTAAGTACAAAATCCTTTTTTTCCCCCCAAATAACAAAATGTGGTCATGGTGAACTTAAAAATCAAATAGATTTCGAATAGAAAGTTGCACAAAAGGTGTTCCTGAGAAAAATTCATGCCATGGACAAGTGCTATGTCCTTCAGATACTGTATTCTACCATGGATTGTTAGCCTTTGTTGGAGGGGTGGCGGTTAATAGAACGCATATTTGGGAACATAGAGGTACCGGTATACATTTGGTCCAGTGGTTTATGTAGGATTTCACAACCATTGCCAGACTTGAGATGAAGACTAGTTGACCCTTGTTGACCCTTGTGTCAAGCTCACATGCAGAGACAGGGTAATCTATACGCCATCACTCAAGGCTGTCAAAACATTCCATAGCCACTCTCCCCCCAACAATTCTTTCTTCTTTTTTTTAGACAAGAAAACCATTTTGTTCTCTTGTAGTACATGTTAAAATCACGGATGCCTCAGCATGGTGCTGAAGATCAAAACGTTAATCTCCCTGCAACCATGCTGAATTTTTGTAAATTTATAAATTTGTAAATTTATAACGATGTTTCCTTTGTGAAAGAAGAACTCTGACTGGAAACTTTCAGGCTGTGTCAAAACTATGTTTTGCTTAATAGCCTACTTAAAAACATCCTTCCTGCGGAACATGTACTAGTACATGTTCATCATCACATACATGTACACCCACTCATGTACTTGTACATGTATACGGTACATGTAGTTACACTTAAGTTTGTTGTAGAGAGTAGAAACATTATTTTTTATACATGTATGACGAAACAATATTGGGAGGAAATGTGATGCATGTGTGCCAAGAAAAAGAGGAACTCGGAGCTTAAATTCTGACCTCATTTTAAAACACAATACTTAAAAACGACATTATTTTAGTTTGCCGGGCGAACACACAGTGTACATAATTTATACACTGAAGGCCTGCTGCCCCCATGTTACCTTAATGGCAGCTGGAGAAGGCCGGCCTGGAAGGGGTGAAGCCCCCCCCCCCATCTTCATACCGCCCTTTAAATCCCCTCCCCCACTTGCTGGTGACTGCCTAACTTATTAGTGTCAAATGGTATCTAGTTTTGTCCATGTTGAACATCTCACTTTGGTGTCCCCCTCCCTCCCATTTTGGTGTCCTGCTGTCCCCCCTCCCCCTCCCTCTGTCTCCCTCTGTCTTTTCCTGCTTTTTGAAAACGCTGGCGGGAAAATCCGAACCCCACCCTAAGTTCTGGCAAGGTGATGTGGATACTGATGGTGCAGTGTTGTAGTATCGGGTACATACCGGTACATGTACTTGTACTCGGTACTCGATTACAACTCCATTCATTTTTTTTAGAATTACTTACATGTATATTCGCACTTCGAGAAGCAAAGTGTTTGGTCTCGAGCGACTATTCGACATATCGTGCTCCATCCTCAGAATACTCGTACTCAAAATAAGGACTCGGGGAAAAAATTTAAATAATTTTGAATTTAATACAGAGAAAAAAATATCACTATAAACTTCTATGCAGTGTGGAAGAATTGGCTTTCAAGAAGTCTCACTTAAAAGTAGTCCATGACATGTATCCATGTTGCTGAATTGATGGTTTCAGTTTGAACTTGTTACTCCATATTTTAATTTTTTTTCACTTGAGTACTCCATAAAGTACTCATACTTGACGATCCCAGTACTCATACTTTTACTCGGAGGTCCTAGTCCTCGGACTGGGCTTCGCTAAACTTGTACTGAATGGTCCCAGTATACTTGGACTGCATCTGTACTCATTCTCAAGGGTCAAAGTACTCGGATGCCACTTGGTATTGGATAGACTGGAACTTGGCGGTACCCGATAAAAATACTTGACAAAAACACTGTGGTGGTGGTGGAGTGGTGTCAGATTACAGCACTTGATAACTTACATACATGTACAGGGTGTTTCAATAAAAAGGAAACCCAACTTTGAAGAACCAGTATGGACAGACTAAATGTTTACTGGCTATAAAACTGGTATCATCTGAAAGCGTAATCTCTATGCTTTTTAATGATACCTTGTTTACATTTCCAGGGTCATGCATCACTGAGCATCACTGTCTTGAAAACTGGATGCAAAATTGCAGTTGGTTCACTTTCATGTCAAACACAATAGGCATGGTGTGCATGAGAATAAGTATTCAAGAAGAAGACACGAGTGCATATCAAAAAAACAAGTCGGGTTGGTTTCAAAACTGGATTTTATTGTTTGTCATAAATTCTCGTTTTGACCAAGCCACGTTCAAAACAATGTGCCATTTTCCCGAGGATTGACATTCATGCCATTTCACAGACATTTCCGTAACAATAGGCACACCGTGCCCAGTGTTTTTTTTTTTAAGAAAGTGCACCAACTGCATTTTTGCATCCAGTTTGCAAGACAATGATGCTCAGTGATGCATGACTCAGAAAACCTAAACACGGTATCATTGAAAAGCATAGAGATTACGCTTTCAGATGATACCAGTTTTATAGCCAGTAAACATGTCGTCTGTCCATACTCATTCTTTGAAGTTGGGTTTCCTTTTTTTTTAAACACCGTGTATGGAGCACATGTGTATTCATCCATTGAGGAATAAAAAAAACCGCCAACACTACAATTTATTAGAACATAGTGTAGCCAAATAAACTAGTGCAGTGCCAAAAGTATATAAAACTACCAAATCAAACCACATTACAACAAAATATTCTGCAACCAATCCAACCATCCTTCTCATTTTCCAAACTTCCTCTTTTTCTGTTCAAGTCTTCCATCAAGCAATTTTGTCCATTTCCTCAGATTTCCAAAGTCTTAACTATTTGCATCACGGATCTGTTTTTCAATCAGAAAGGGCCGAACGCCTGACTGGACATAATCCACTGGGGATTATAGTCAGGGGAAAAAAAAAGATAGTGTTGATTTTGCGGGGGCAAAATAAGTAGGATGATGTACCTGTACTGGCAGGTTTAAAAGCAAATAGTGGATCGTAAAGGGCATTACAATTGGGACATCTCTCATCTTTAGTCCAGGAAATTCATTTCCATATTGGATCCCTGGAGATAAACCTAGGATTCAATTTCTCATTACGCTGGCCGATATACCTTGTCTGAATTTGTGTTTCGAGTGTGCCTGCATGCTCATTTTTATTGAATTATTCATAAATTTTTACGCCGGATTGTGACAGATTAGGCGATCCTTGCCAGGAAAGGTGATTTTTTTTTATATGCGAAGTATTTTTGGCCGGGAGCCAACACGAACTTGCCATGAAGAAAGTTACTTTTTGGAGTAGTTGAATTGTGATTTATATATAAGTGGAGCCAGTTATGGAACAAGCCGAGAAAGTTTGAAAACATCTGCAGCTACTCAGTGGCAGGCTGTTTTGTAATTAATACTTTGATCTTGAAAGGTTAATGACGTAAAAAGGTTTCGGGTTATGATCTAGATGAAGAATTTCTTGGAATTGCCAGTTTTGGAAGAGTAATTGATGTATATTTTTAGAATATTTACCCTTCAAGAAATCTACTGACATACATGTACATGTAGTGTTGTAAGTCACAGTCTTGGCATATTTATGTAGAATGCCATTGTTGAGTGGTTACGGTGTTTGACTGATGTACGATGGTACTTGGGTTCGAACCCTGCTTGGAACATGGTGTTTGTACCCTTGGGCAAGACACTTTACTACAACTGCCTCTATCCACCTACCGGTACCGGTACGAGTATGAATGGGTACCTGTGAGGGTAGAGGACCGAATGTGCACTGATATTGGGCCTGATGAAGTGGGGAATAATTGTAAGGTGCTTTGAGATTGTTGATATGATTAGGCATGCAACTTTTCCTCGGATCGGCTGATTTCCTCTTTTTTTACTTCCCATGTGTGCCATTGAAAATAGAAAAACACTGTACAAAGTCTGGGAAAATTTTGAATTTCCTCTTTTTTGGTGATTTCCCAGAAGCACCATAAGCATAACAATGTATTTTTATCTTTATAATATGCCGTCCATGTATCTCAGGACAAATAGTTTGCAATGAAGTTAAATGTTAATGAGTATCTCATATGAACATTTTCTAAGAAAAATGTCACATTTATTAAAAAATAAATTAAAAAATGTGCTATACGTGTCCAAAGAAATGTCAACAAAAATTTTTGTAAGTGAAAAAGTTCAAGAGAATGCAGTGATTTTATTTGCCAGACTCCAGCGATGATATTTGTGTTCCGGCAAATGATTCCTAAAACTTAAAATTTCAAGTAAATCACAAAATAAAACCTGGCTAGTTAGGCCAAAAAAAAAAAGTCTCCGGTTTCTGGTATGGAGCCTTGTCCAAAAAGTGGTGCGGCGACGCGTTTTTTTTCTTTTTTTTTACCTGACTTTTTTGCTTCAAATGTCGACTGATGACTGCAAGTGGTGCCCGACTAAACTTAGTGCAAATATATGGGAGTCCAGAGAGGCCACATAAAGCTTATTCTCGATCACAACCCCATCTAAAAACATGTTAAAATTGTGCAGCAGCAGGATTCCAGTCAAACCAGTGAGTTTGGCGGTTTTCAGACATCATCTTTCATTGAAAAAACAACTTTTTCATTTTGCCGACGCGCATGGCTACGGCGACGCGCGCGCATACCAGAAACCGGAGACTTTTTTTTTGGGGGGGGGCCTTAGTGCATTATAATCTTCTCTTTTTTTTCAAAGTTGGACAAAAAAAATTGACTGGAATGGAGTTTGAACCTGTGACCTCCTGCACTGCTGTTCCGATGCTCTACCAACTGAGCTGTCCAGCCCTACATGTACCGGTATATGTTTGCGGTTCCCCAGTAGAGCACCTGCATGGCAGTCCGGAGGTGGCAGAACTTTCAAATCCAGCTCCCGTCCATTTTGTTGTTCAACTTTGAAAAAAATAATTTAATTTTTAGAGGGAAGATTTTGTCTCCCGGCGACGGGCGGAGCATATATATCCAATGTAATTTGTTTGTCGTGAGTGGAAAAACCGGTGACTTTGTTACGTTAACAAGCTCAGAATGACGAAAGGGGGAAAAATCCATGCTCTTCTCAAAATACCGGTATAATGATTTTTTGTATAATTTATTCCTTTTTATTGCAATTTTCCTTCATGATGTTGTATTTACTGCAAAAAAGCTTGAGGTAGCAGCTTAAACTTGTGTGGTCTCAGAACCACCTCGCAATTGAATTGGTAAGAGAAACACTGCCCATAACAATACTGGAACAAAATTGTCAAGATTCCCAAGACACTCTTAAATATAGCGGCAGGAAATCAACTGGGCAGGGTTCTCCTCTCCATCTTGTCTCAAAGACGCCGTTCTAATGTGTTCCCTAAAAAGCCAAATGGATTAATAAAGGCGCGCGCTATCCTCTAAAAACCGTGTCCCCAGAAGCAGGCAAAGTAATCTTGGCGTCGGCGAGAGAATCTGGCAGGCCGCTTCGCGGAAATTGATGAATGTGGAGGGGTCGATCGTTAAGGCTCTAATGAGAACTGAACCCGTGTGTGAGTGTGTGGCCGTGTGTGGGAGGGCACCAAATAACGTGCTTCCTATACAGTAAGCTGCATTTGATTAGTCAAAACGTCAAGCATCAGCGAGGAACAACTTAATTGATTTAGATCATTAGGTCCAGCGTGTGTTCAGTGAACTTGTGGATCGTTGGTGGACGAAATATTCTTACTTTAAAAGCAAACGCAAGCGTTTGATTCACACATGTTTTCTACATTGTGGTTTTACAATTTTTTAGATTTTTTTGGTTAGCCTTCAGTAGAGTACATTTTATCACAAAAAAATCAAGCGTTACTTTTTTGGGGTATCTTTTCCTGCAAAATTGATTTTAGCCCAAACTCCCCAAACATTATTGCTTTGGCTTTTCCTATCTTCAGTACTAAAACCCATAGCATTTTTTTTGGGGGGGGGGGTGCTTACAAATTTTTTTATTTTGTACAGTTCAACAAATTTGGATATCAACCGCCAATTGAAATTATAATGTCCTGCATTAATCAAAATACTGCATTTATGTTTGTATTGATTTCAATAGATTCAGGGTAGTTCATATTATGAAGTCTTTGTAAAAAAAACCTACAGTGTAAAACATGTGAACAAATTCATTCAAGTGATGCTATCAGAAATTTGGAATATTGCCATCAAACCAGAAAATTTTCATGATTTATAATGATTTTCAAATGTCCACGACGAAACAACATATTCAGGGGTTTGAATGATTCATGAAGACTTCATAAAGTCCTCATTCATTGCGTGTACCAGAAGTCCCTCGATGGATGTTAAATATACCAGAATGCTGAGGATGGTGCTTGAAGTAGACTGGTGAGAACACGTTTCCAACGATACCTTCTTCGGCAAGCTACCGCTGATCACACAGAAGATTGCATACCGGCGGATGGGCCTGGCAGGACGGTTACACCTCTATGTTCCGACACCCCTATGTTCCGACTGCACATATTCCTATTCCTAACCCTAACCCTAACCCTAACTCTAATCGGGAGTAACACAATCTAGGTTGTCGGAACATAGGGGTGTCGGAACATAGAGCAGTCACCGGCAGGACACTGCCACAGGCACCCAGAGATGCCGGCAAGCTGACTGGTGTTGTGGGAGCTGACTCACTGGGGCCAAGCAGTGGGGAGGACGCCGAGCTATGTCAATGTCCTGAAGGCAAATGCTGGGACGGAGACAGCAGCTGAGCTTGCCGCCTCCGCCGAAGGCGATCCCAACCTCATTCTCATAGTGTCGAGCAGTACGCTCCCACCAGTACCTGCTCTCTCACCCTGGTATTGGATTGTCCTAGTTTGCATATCCATAATTTTTGGATCCATTATTTCTTTCAAAGTTAAAATATTACAATCTTGTCTATCCAATATGGAGTATCACATTTTCATTTGAATACACTTAGCGAAATGGAAAAGGGAGGATTGTCTGTGAAGTTGAATGGATGTAATAATTCACAGCGAACATAAAAAGTACATAATATACGTTGGAAATAAGAACACCAAGGTCACGATATAAATCCATTAAATCAAGATACACGATGAAAGTTCCCATCCAGGGGTTGCTATTGGAAACGAGGTCGAAAATAAAGTAAGCCCTGGGGACGAGGTTGAGGAGATCCCGCCTGCAGGCGACATAGTAGCACTAGGATATGGTACGTTCTTCTTAGAAATATTTGTGGGGTAAAAGATCTATAAATATGTACAAGTACACATCCGGGATGTAAATCAGTGGAAAATGGGCGTGTCCATATTGGGATGTGCAAATCTACACGTAGGTTTCAAGTTCGAAGTAAGGGTTTGCCGATGGGGCATAGAAAGCATGTCTGTCAGAGCAAAGAGCAAGGACCTTGTTCACACTTTGCGCTAAGTGAGACTTGTGCTGTGAAGTGAACCATTTGATCCAACTTGACACTAGGAATGTACACATGCAGGGCCTATACATCGGTGACATTTCTTGAAAAACCGGGCTTCAACTGAAGAGTGAGGTTTGACATGTTATCATTAAGCTGTTCCAGGACTTCTTAAGTCAAAGTTTGTTAATGGATTTGAAATTATTGGGCCTAATTTTTTTTTCGTGAACGCGTACCGGTACCTTAGAAAATTGCTAAGAACTACCGGTACTGCACTTGGAAATGTCAGACTCAGAACTCCTTGATCCTGTTCGTAATTTTCCCCCTAGACTATCTGAAGCTGGTTCGCAGAATTGACCCATCTTGTGCTTGCCGTTGATTTTTGTTGGCTTTCAAAGAAGGAAATTATGATTGGTAAAACACTCCCCTGCACTTTTTTTAATAGTTGAATGGAATTCTAAACTATTTATATAGCGGAAAAATAGAATTATTTAAAATGGAAAATTATTGAATAAATATATGCAAGTAAATGAATTTTTCTTTTTTTTATCATAGAAGGGCAGAGCTAAATTTGTCTGAACAGACTTCCCGAGTGCTTCCCGAACTCGGCTCTCTTTAGTTTCTAGTCTCTCTCTGAGTCATGAATGCTAGGGACGGGCCCTTCCGAATTCTAAAGGGCTGGAAATTACAGTCTTTCAATGGGGACTCGTAAAAATTGGCTTCACGGGACAGTGAGTGAGATTGAGAATGGGGGACATTTTTAAGAAAATTGAATACGCTTTCTAAAACGTTTTGATCAGAGAACAGCATTGCTGATGATCTGCTGTCAGTGTTGTCTGTTTCCTACCCTAACCTACCCGGTACATGTATTATGCCCCTCCCCACCTACCCCCCACCCTTTTCCCCCTATCCCCCGCCCCCAAACTCACTGCAGTCATTACCTACCATGCTCAAAATGAACACAAATGCAAAAGCTGTATGAAAAATGGAAAAAAAAACTAGTGTACAATGTGGAAATAAATAGCAAAATGTTACTTCGTTAACCCTAACTCCCTACTGTCTGTTACTAATTACTGGACCAAGTCTGCCAAAATCCATCAATCACACTGCTTCCAATGCAAGCTTTGCTTTAGGCCTCCAGGCCCAAGTCCATCATACTCCATCAATATTTAGTCAAACCAGGCCTGCAGGACCAAGTCCCCCAAAATCCACCAAAATGGGAGGGGGGGATGGATTTTGATGGAGTTGGGGTGGGGTTAGGGTTAATTAATGTAGGTTTTTAAACTGGAAAGCAAAAAGGTCCCATAAATTCTTCATGAGATATGTTCCTCTCACATATTTTGGCACTGTGTCAATCCTTTTATTAGTAGTAAAAGATGCATAATTATCACTTGACTTTCCGTCCAAATTAGGTTGAACGAGCTGTCGTTGGGACAAAATTGCTTGATTTTATTTTATATTCATTAATTTTATTAGTCCTTGTGGCACACTTCAGATTTGGACATTGACGGGATGATCTGATTAAAAACATCGACTCCTGCGACCCGCGCGGTGCTAAATTGACCCTGAAGCGCTTAAAAAAAAAAGGGGGAACAGCTTGGCATTTTATGCTGATATGAGTCATTTCATCCGAAGCTCTAAGGATGCAGGTTAATACGGTTTCGCTACGTGTCTAGTTTTAATAGCGTGACATGATGAACATGCATGCAAGATATGAGTCGCTCGTACATGTTGTAAAAAGTAAGCAGATATAGATGCCTGTTATGGGTAAGTATGTTTTTAATGTTCTGAAACATTCCTGAAAATTGTTTTGTAGAGTTATTTTTCAAGATGTTGTCACTAGAACAGTTCAACAGACATCTATAGAACGTGTAGTAAACTCTACAAGTATAACCCACTGTGTGAGTACCTTACGCTATGTGGTACAACAATCACCGAAGCTTCAAAATAATTGTAACATCTATTCCTTAGGGGCACAAATTTGAAATTCCGGAAACTCACTGTTAGAACAGGGATGCACTTCAAGAGAAACAGAGTCTATTTTGGAAGGAGCTAATATTTGGGAAACCCAATCCCTTAGCCATCAGCAAAAACGATGATTGCAAATTCCCAGGCTGTCCAAGCGTCAATTTTTTTCCTAAGACAGATTCCAAGTACTACACTGATATTAATGGCTGGTACGTACCGATACGTGTACATGCAGGGATGTCGCTGCAGCTTGCACTTGTGCCAATTAGCAAAGTGCTGAGCAGTGGCACTGTCCAGTAATGGAGGGTCAATACCTTGGGTGATTGGGTCATCCAGGAATGAAGGGAATTTCAGGTGAGGAGAAATGTCAGGTCAGTGGTGTGACTACACTTTAAAAAGCACTCACAATTTCGGGTTGCTGTTCTATTCTATGCTGTTCTATTCGGGGAAAACGTCTAGTCTTGTCTTATACCTGTTCCTCTGAAAACCATTTTATTAACCCTAACCCACCTCACTCCTCCAAAATCCTCCTGGCGGTTTTGGAGGATTCTAGAGGATTGAGGATGAATGGTGATTGAATCAAATGAGGATTCTGGAGGATTGAGGATGAATGGTGATTGAAGCACATGAGGATTTTGGAGGATTGAGGATGAATGGTGATTGAAGCACAAGAGGATTTTGGAGGATTGAGGATGAATGGTGATTGAAGCACATGAGGATTTTGGAGGATTGAGGATGAATGGTGATTGAAGCACATGAGGATTTTAGAGGATTGAGGATGAATGGTGATTGAAGCACAAGAGGATTTTGGAGGATTAAGGATAAATGCATTTTGAGGCAGGACTGTCTGATGATTTTGAAGGATTTGGCGTTGGTTATCCTTCATTTAAACACGAGTGCAAAGTTTTGGGATGAGGAGGATTTTGGAGGATTGAGGATGAATGCATTTTGAGGCAGGACTGTCTGACAATTTTTAAAAATTTAGGCGGAGTTGCAAAATTTTGGAAAATTTTGGAGGATTTTGGAGGATTGAGGATGGTTGTAAGCAACAAGGGCCTAGGGGGTTAGGGTTAAAGGAGCACTAGGTCCTGAAATCCCCGAAAATGTTATGTTTTGGATTGTTTACGTAGCCTATTTCAAACATCTGGTTGAAAGGAAACCAACCTACTGTCTTACCGTTACCGAGAAAAGACGAAAAAACCCCGCTTGTTTGCATTGAACATGACGGAGTATGAATACGTTTTTCGTGTCGTTCTCAGTGTACAATATACACGTTGTGTGTCACAGTCTGGAACAGCGGTGACCAATCACCATCAATGCAAAAAAAAGTGGTTTCTTCAACGTCCGCAAAGGCGAACACTTTATACGAATGAAATCACAACTAGCACCCAAACAGCTCGAATCAACCCGGTCGCCGTCGTTCACGCATAGTCGCGAATAAGACAAAACCGCCCAGTTTGACAAAAGGACAGTTGTTGATTTTGATATCATGATTTTTTAAATGTCATTTCTGATTACATCATCTTCGTTTAAAGCTTTGCTTAGCCCCGTTGGGCTGTTCCAGGACCTCTGTCCTTCCCAGGACCCCAGATCTAAAAGGGAGCAGTCTCTCAATTTCCATCAAAGTCCAAACATTTTTTGATGTTGCGTTACCTCCTCCTAGAGACTCCAATAGGAGAGACTCCATAAAAAATCTGTTCATTTCATACACACGTTTTTGTACACGCATGTTGGTTACTGTTCAGCACTCAGTACCCAGACTCCATTGCGTTTGCAGAAAATGGGTCTGGGTGCTAGATATAAGGCCAATGTCAAAATTTCTGACACATGATTAATGGCTTCTAGGTACTGGTATCTAAAAAGTTTGTAAACATTTACAGGAATCGTGCCTACGTTTTCAAAGTTCTGCCCCATTATAATATGCAAATAATGAATGTTTATGAGTGCAGCGGTAAGAATAATTTCATGAGGTTTGACATGGAATGTTCCATTCCACGAGGCACACAATTTGGTGTGACCGTGCAATGGAACTTCTATTTACCGAAGCATAGAACTTCTATTTTTGCCGTGGGTTGGGACAAATAATTCAATGACGTGATCAACGGCCTACCAATCAGACGGCAGGGATTTATTCGGGCGTTGTATAAGGGCTGAGATTTGTAGCACCCATTCATGTACAGTACCCATTTATACCTACCTGATGATGTACTTCTAGTTTTTTAGTCAGTGGAAAAAGATATGTTTGTAAATCGTTGCGTACAACAAGACTAGTTCTTTGGGTGGTCAGTCCTCTTCGAAACGACAAATCGTGTTTCTTCTATCTTGGTTGTCGGTTGAGAAGCAAAACTTTCTACAGGTAAGTATTTAAACCCAGGTATTTTATGCATACATGTAGGTATTCTCAGGTGTCTCAAAGCATTTTGGGGAAAAAAACCCATAAAATGATTTGACTGAAAACTTGCAGTCACTGGAGCACTTTACCGATTCTCTACCAACTGAGCTATCCGACCCCATGTTGCTAGAAGCTCAATTTGTTGATATCTTTGGTCATTAGACGCAATTGGTACTTTTTGGACAAGATATATATATTTTTTTGTAGTAGCTTTATACTTACATCGTCTGAAATACACATTACTGCAGTTTGGACTTGGAGCTTGTGCCTCAAATAGATCGCATTAGTAACCGTTGTTTGACGGAATTAATCATGAGAGCCGGTGTATCCGGCTACCGACCAGGGCCCAATGTCATAGCACTGCTTAACAGTAAGCAGAAAAGTTGTGCTTACTATAGCAGAAAATCATGCTGCTGCTTAAGCACTATTTCATGCTAACGGTTGCGCGCATGGAGATTTCTATTGTTACGTCACTGATTTAAGCAAAGTTTTCTTCTAGGGTTAAGCGTGCTTTTGCAGTGCTTACTGCGTAACGGTCCCTATGAAATAGATGGAGGCTCTGTAAGCACAAAGTCGGCTGTTAAGCAGCGCTATCAAATTGGGCCCACTCAAGTGGTCAGAAAGCTTCAGTCATGCAGCTGCTGTTATATTGCTAATGTGGACCTTGCGAATTGTGTTGAAATTGGGCTGTTCATTTTTTAATAATTTAGTATTCGATTACTCGAAACTGCGTTTGACCGAATATTTGGATATTCAAAATTGCCAGGTGCAACTGTGTGCGGCACCGGTCAAAAGTTGCACACAGAGTTTGCCGGTTAAACTTTGCGTGTGCAAATTGATAGGGGCCCTATGGGCAGCTGGAGTGTTCTTGCTGTGTGAATTTTATCACTGTTGACAGTAACTAAAAAGTTACTGTCAACAAAAAAAGTGGCACCTGACGGGAAAGCACCGCAACTTTTACAGTAAAATAACATCACAGTCATGTGTGTGTGTGCATAGTTGTTTGTTTTTGAATATTCAAACCCCCAAAAGCTATTTGAATATTTGATCGAAGATGAAATAATTCATAAGATGGCATTTGCATCGGGGCGATGTTGATCAATATTAGGTTTTGCCCTTGACCGTATACTCAGTGTGTTACCTCCCAAGAGAAAGTTGGAAAAATCACTTGGGTGGGACTCAAAGGGCAAACCCTAATATTGATTTACATCACCCCATCTTATGAATAGTTTTAATTGCGATACTCGCAGCTACATGCACATTAGATTTCGCAAGCTCGGTGGTCGAGTGGTAAGACGTCTGCACTGGAAAGCAGGAGGTCATGGGTTCGAGTCCCACCCGAGTGATTTTTCCAACTTTCACTCAGGAGGTAAACACACTGAGTATACATTGTTTATACATCAGTGAAGGGCAAAACCTAATGACAGCCCTAGTGTTGAAGACCAATTTTGGGTTTTCCCTGGAATGTAATTATAATTTTTAATAGTAAGTCTAGAGTCATGAGCTTTCAAAATTTTAGATTTCTAGGTTCAAGCACCATCTTAATGGCATGATGAAGTCGATTAGAGATTGAAATGACAAGTACAGGTACATGCGTTACATGTAGCACAGACCTGCAAGTAGTTTGAACTGGAAATGCATTCAATTGTTAAGTTTTAAGTGGAAATCATATTTCTGGCTCATTAACTTCATCATTGACGGATCGAAAAGACCGCCTTTGTCTGTTGTACCTCTTCACCGAAACTTTTTGAAGCGATTAATGCTCCGAATTGTTTGTACTCGTGAAATAAAACAGATTTCTCACGAAACCCCGATCCCTGCACTACAGATCATGGCTGACTTGAGCAGATCAGCTTAAGAGCTAAATTGTGCCCACTTTCTTGACATTCCGATCAAGATGCACAAAAACAGATGTCCTTGGTGTATTGAACCTCAAAGAAAATTTCGTGAGGAATCCTGGCAAGTGAAGAGGAATGTTTGTCAGAGTGGTCAGTTCTCAAAGGGAATTGTTTAGGAGCTTAGTGGGATCTCAGTGTTTGGGTGTTTGGAGGGATTTACGGATGAGGAGATTTTGAGTGATTTGACGCACGAGCGATGTCTCGAGACCTCTCCAGGTGATACCCTGTCTTATTTGTCTTATTGTCAAGAACTTTTGAGAACATTCCAGGTTTTTGTGTTGAGGGAAATCTGGTTTTCTGGGAAAAGTTCTGTTGCAAATTTTAAAAAAACCTTCAGGACCTTCTGCAAAAAGAATCAGTATAAAAATAGTTGGATTGAAAAATAGTGGCCTGATGACTGATTGGTCAGAAATTGTTGGAGTGTTAGTTGCTTGACAAATGCCAGTAGTACATGTACTCGGGTTGGGGGAGAGTAAATGCCGTCTTCAGCTTGTACAACTTTTTTCAAGGAAGTGCAGCCGGATTGGATGGGATCGATCAGCTCTAGATTGGGTTCGGATGTTTTTCAAGGTAAAATTATGTGATACACAATGTTACCAAGATGCTTGATGTACATATACTCAGAAGACACATGTTTCACATTATGCTTAATACAAACATGTGTACATGTAAATTGAGAGAATTTTTTTTCTCTAAGGGATGTTGGACAGAATTCCTTGTGTTCTTTCTATTTTCTTATTTTTTTGAGTTATCCAACTTTTCAGTTGAATTAAATTCTCTGCATTTTTTGTTGGCTGTCTGGTGGTATGTGGACATACATTTAAAGGAATTTCTATTTATTTGTGTGTCAATGTGGTACCGAAAACTTTACGTCCATACAGGGCCTTTTTTTAAAAATTGAGGCCAAAAAAAAAAAAAGTCTCCGGTTTCTGGTATGGAGCTTGCCCAAAAAGTGGTGCGGCGACGCGTTTTTTTTTTTTTTTAATCTGATTTTTTTGCTTCAAATGTCGGCTGATGATTGCAAATGGTGCCCGACTAAACTTAGTGCAAATATATGGGAGTCCAGAGAGGCCACATAAAGCTTATTCTCGACCATAACCCCATCTAAAAACACGTTAAAATTGTGCAGCAGCAGGATTCCAGTCAAACCAGTGAGTTTGGCGGTTTTGAGACATCATCTTTCATTGAAAAAAACAACTTTTTCATTTTGCCGACGCGCATGGCTACGGCGACGCGCGCGCATACCAGAAACCGGAGACTTTTTTTTTTGGCCTAAGCTTTCGATGATTTATTGTCATTTCTGAAATCCCCTATCAATTACAATCGTACAGTGAAAATCATTTTCTTTAAATCATTTTCTTTCAGTAAAGAAGCTGTTTTACTTTGACAATAATGTTTTTTAGCAATTTTTTTTGGGGGGGGGCAGAAATACCCACGGTATTGATGCAAAGATAAAGTAATCCATATGGATCCATGTACGTTTATAGATGCCATATTGCTTTTTTTTCCTTTCCACTTTTACCAGAAAATGGATGAAACGGAATTTCCTTTTGAAATCAAATTCGGCTGAAATGTATTCAGGCTGAACACATAATCCACCACAAACAGAAATTGATCTTTTTGAAAAGACAAAAAGGAAAGTGATCTGTTTTGAATAAAAACAACCATTGCCTAAAACAATGTATACATATAATATGTCGGATTTCCGGTTACCCTGGAAAACAAACAACATAATACAGTGTATTCATTTTATTGGATTAATTCCTTGACAAAACAGGAACTTTCGAACTGAAACATATAGAATGTCCGTTGATTTGCCTGACAGATTAAAAGTGGGGAATTAATTTACACTGTACATAATGTCTAAATTACAAAGCAGAAATAAAGTGGGGTCGTGCATTGATAATGGAAGGCTGCCAATGTTCATACCATGCATGAATTGGCAAACTAATAAAATTAATTTAATCATATGTACCGTATGCCTACATGTACGTTCCCCGTAGAATTTTTTTTTTATGATGCAGTGTTCGTGCCAATGGTTCGAGGCGGTGATGAAATATTTATGCATGATATATTGTATATATTGTCATACATTAAGAAATTGAGGGTTTAAAGATGCACTGTGTGTGCTCTTTAATGTATTAATTTTTGAAAACTAGTTTCTGGTCCCTATATTTAATTATACCTAACCCCCTTGAGTGATTTACTAGGAACCGTCCTCACTCCTGCAAATTCCAACACCACATGGTGAACTCAACACCCAAACTGTTGGACTCTGATTATGGTGGTATGCCTGACCCCATGTAAAGCATAATCAGTTTACCAGTGCAGTTCTCACTCCAACAGATTCCAACAAACCCTGGTGTTGGAGTTTGACTGGATAGGGATTGTTAGGGTTAGCTGTGGTTGCCACAGGTTGGCAACCACTTTTTGTTGTTGGCAAAAAGTGCCAAGCTGTGGTTTGCACTTTTTGCCAACCACGGGATTTGCAAACTATGGCAGGCCAACACTGCACAAACAAAAACAGTTATTAACCCTCCTACTGTTTAAACAGTCACAGACAGTCAAAAAGTTGATCCACTTTCCTGCCATGCCTGTTACACAGGCTAGTCACCAACAGTCAGATCATATTTAAAGCAAACACTCTGACTAGTCAAATTCAGTCAACAGACAAACGCAGGCAACTTTTGGCACAGCTGTCTTATCGATCACCTACAGTCAAGGCATAGCTGTAACAAGTGACATAAACAGTCAGAGCCAGTCAATCCTGCTTTATGTAGGCCGGGAGCTCTTACCTGTTGAAAACAGTCACTTGATTGATTTTTACTGAGAGGACAACTTGGCACAGAATGTATGTTTGCATAGGAAGGTGGTGCCGAAGATTTCATTGGATTGTTGAAAATACAATATAACCAGTCTAACTTGCAAGAACTGAAGTGTATTGATGGGCCGCAATAAATTAGAATTTGTGATTATGGCCCAATTGTTTATCGCCTAGTATCTCATTCAAAAGAGCATAGCTTTTGCCCTGCTAGAAAAAAAGCAATTAAAAAAAAATTTATTTATTTTTTAAATGCTGAACTCGAAAATGACATAGACCATGTGGACAGTGTATCTTTAACAGTGGAAACAAACGACAACGCAGGCCATACTAAACCAGGCAGAGGCCAATTGCGTGTACCTTGATGGCTTTAAAAAATTAATGACAAGTTGGAGGGATTATTAAAAAGAGAAGTAAAGGCTCCTGTGGTGAAGGTTATTTTAGCAAGGTTTGAAAAATGGATGGGGACGTGCGGCGTCTGATTGGCAGGCATAATGACAAACAGTAAGCTGCGCTCAAGGCAACGGAAAATGCTAATCCTCTGTTTTTACTGCAAATTATTGCTTAATTAGACAAGCAGCATGCATTTTAGGGGCGTCATGGTTATTTAGAAAAGACTGGATTAGATTTCTTCATAGGTCAATTATCATGGAAATTTTATTGTTACGCTATGAAAAGGTATTTTAAATAGCATTTGCAAGAATGTACAATAAGAAGCTAATTGCATATATGCATACCGGATTGAAAGCATTGAGAGAATTGAGCAATTAAGACATTTATGTACCATCAAAGACTGAAATACATGAGAAGTTTTAGAGCAGTAAAACACACCTACATACACAAATACACATACAGCTTGTCCCCAAGTCAGGGGTGGATCTAGGGTCAAACTTCTTGGGGGAGGGGGGCATTTGGGTGCATCAATTTGTCAAGGGAGGCACTGAAACATATCATTTCAACAGTGCAGTACATTGTATGTTTATATTTTTTTGTAATTCAAGATTTAGACGGTGTTGGGGGTGGGGTGGGGTGGAGGAGGCATTGACATCAGCTGCTTGCTATCTCTCTCCTCCCCCCCCCCCCCATAGGAGGATGCATATTGTCCAGGTTCGATTCCTTATTTTAACCAACGTGAAGATTGGGTTTCCGTCCGTCCCAGATCGTGTGGGTATTCCTCAGAAAATCATTCCGGGGGTTTCCACCCACTTCTGTGGACATTTTCACTTTCTTCATCTTCTCACGGTTTTTTTTTTCTTCCGGCTTGTGAGCTACAGCGCTATTGACAACTTCAAGGAATCTTAGATTTTTGTGAAGTATATTTTGTGCCAAAAAAAATTTACAGAACAAATCAAGTACGATACAATATCCTTTTGAAATTGTTTTATTAAGACAATTCTTAATGTCGAACGATAATATGACCTTTTGATAACATTTCGTACCGAAATGTCATCCTTCAAAACAAGATTTATCAACAGAGTAACAATATATTCTCGAGTGGATAACCCAGAGACAAAATAATTCATATCGGGACCAGTATTATATTGTACCCGCTGTTACAGTCTGGCTCAAAGAGTTGTTCACAACGAGACGATAATGACACAAAATGTACATTACTCTCAAATGCTACCCGGCAACGCTGAATGCACCAAGCCTAAATATCAGATCCGATCAAACTTGAAAAAGGCCGCTCATTGCTATCAAATCAAAAGAACTTTTACCAGCCTCTTCAAAGTCGTTGACATATTGGCCATTAGCACAATATATTACTGGAAACTTGTCAAAAAAATTTGTAATTTGATTGTTGACGGCTTGATTTTTTTTTCTCTTCTTCTTCTTGCTGCCCCCTCCCCACCCCCTTAAACACCCCACCCACTCGCCATCATCTCTTCCCCTGTTTTCTCACCCCCGTATCCAAACTACATCACTCCCCCTTTGCAGTGTAGTGATATATCACCAGTCATTGTCAACAGGCCGTGCCGAGAGTAGATTGCATTAGAAGCACCGAGTCGCATAATATCCTAGACGTCAGCGCGCGGACAGCCATGGCTCGAGCATCCTCTGCCTGGATGATACTAACTCTACTGATGGTGATATGGGTAGAGACTGGCATAGCTGTTGTATTTGATGGTGAGTTTTTTTTTTACTCGTTGGTAGTGAGTGTAAGATGTCCGGCAATAAACATACCGGTAGAAAAAAAGGGAAGACACTTTTGATTTTACTCTCAAGTTTCGTTCTCAATGCTCTTCAACAAATTCAATTTTTTTTTTCTATTACAATTTTTTCGACTTGTATGTGTTATTCCAACCAGAAAGTTCTTTATCCTTTTTTACATGTATGCAACGCTCGGAGTTAAATGTTGTTGCATTAGGCAGTACACATCCGCTTTGCGAACAGACTGCCTGGGAATTAACCTACCGGCGAGGACGGAATTATGGTCTGGTGGCCAATAATTGCAAATTGTAAAGTTATAATTTAATAATTGGACATGGGCAGATTTGTTTGGTCGATGTCTCATTCAAAAGTGAATCACTTTTGTAATGCTAGACAAATATATGTAGCAGTTTAGACAAGGAATCTAGGTTTTTCGGGATGATACTTGAAAATTAACACGGGGGAATGGTACTTTGATGCTCATCTCCAGTGACAAGTCTTTCAGTAAAATCTTCGTACTTCTTTATGCTTTTAGAATACTTGTGTATTTTTTTACATTGATTCCTGTGAAAACTTTTAAAAATTCAAGACACAAAAACGAAAATGACTTTGTGTTTATGTTTGATGCCAAGTGTCTGTGTAAAATCTTCCTGAGGGAAGTAATTGTACATGCTTTTAAACCATATTTCTGACATTAGTTCTTCTGAAAACTTGCAAAGTTATATTTTGGTATGAACTTGAAGTATTGACATCATGCAAGTTTTGTTCAGTATGTCATGGGTGGAAACAAGACTTATTTGAGAGTAAGTTGATCTATAGAACATGCTATACAATAAGTCTATATTATTAAGTGACAAGTTGTTAAGTTAATAACAATACATGAAAGACATTAATAAGCACGTAGCACGACGATTGGGATAACATCACTATGCGATTTGTTTTCGTTTTGCTGAAAGACCTCACACCTTTTTTGTGATCCGTGGACACAACATTAAAACGGTGGTTGTGTTTAAAATTTGGTAAAATTCTTCAAAAAATTTCATGAGTGATTTGAATGATTCTTGTACTAAAAGAAAGCTTGTGAATTTGGCTCTTATACCCTAGATTTTGAAAGTGCTTTAGGCCAATGCAGAATTCACTAAAACAATGGTCCCGACATTTGGGTTTTATTTTTTTTACTCACCCTGTACATATGTATATATGTATCCCTCTGGGAGTCACTACAGACAAAACTATGAATCACCCAAAAGTATTGGCCTAAAACATAGGCTAAAACCTTCCAAAGGATTTCTTCGAAATCCAAATATACATTTTCCCGCTCCTCTATGTTAATGTTTGCGGTAGAGGAAATGTGGGGGAAATCCGAGGCCTTCTAAAGCGACGTTTTTTTCCCCTTCTTTTAAGATTGCGTGCATATGTGTACCGGTAGTTCTGTCGACCCTTTGAACTTTACTACAGCGATCAGTTCTCATTAGCGTGCCAAGATTTGAATCGGATGTGCGTGGATATCCTTCCCCATTCTCAATTATACCATTGATCACAGCAAGGGAGCCCTCGTCTGTTTACACTCTACCGGTACTTGATCAACAAGTTTAGATGGGGGCCCACATTTTCTGAGAAAGAAACAAGAACATCCGCTCGGCTGCAAGAGCCAGCCAACTTTGTTTGAAAGTTGCTTGTAATTTTGCCTTTTGGCAGTTGGTCTATGGGCTCCGTGCGCCAACAAAAGAGGGCGCCCTCTTTTTTAGCAAGGACGTCCCATGGGCGGGATACATTTCGCTGGTTGACGCGCGCGCACCATTCCTTGTGTGTGACGCATGTACACCAGGGGATTCGTACTAGGTAGCAGTGCGGTGTCCGCGCTTTGCGGCTAAGTATTGCAGTCAGGCAAGATGGCGTCGATCGGTCACCCCCAACTGTACTTTCTTTGCCGGTGACAGGGACGGGTACTTGTGAACGGAGCGGATAGATCAATCCAGGCAAGCTTCACTACAGGTACATTTATTGTGGCCCCCTTCAATGGTGAAACCATTAAAAAAAGGAAAGAAAATCTGTTCGGCTGCAACAACCAACTTTTTTTGAAACCCATGTGTCTTTTGGCAGCTATTCTGTAGACAATTCAAGCATACTACTTCACTGTACATTTTTATGATGGCCCCCTTCAATGGTGTAAGCATTGTGTAAGCTATTGTACAAAGCAACTGCCCTATGATGGGTTATCCGAACAATAGCTGGCACAGTGCTTCGCCATTGAAGGGGAGAGAGGGGGGGGGGCATGTAAGCGTACAGTGATAGCGTGATCTCATACTGGTATGCACACAAAGCAGTGGGTATGAAAAATCATCAATTCAAAAGCCTTTCAGAAAAAGTACCCATACTTGGGTACTTGTGGAGACCATTAGGTGGCTATGGCTATGTAATTTGTGCATTTTGTTCGTTTGAAGCAACAAAAGTGTTCAAAATCTAATGAAGGATACTGAACAACTAACCTGATGAAGTATCAGCTCAGCTTCAGCTGTATATTCCGAGAAAAACAGCATTCTAGGATCTCAATTTCAAATCAAAGTTGCTGAATCATGTTTTGAATTGTAGCTATACGCGATGTCGCGCACTGATCCGACGAATTATAGCAACCGCGCGCGCCTGTGCGTCGTGCCAATGCTTGTGCGCGCTGCACCGAATAACAAAACGAACTACTAATTTAAATTTTCCTACGGTGCATCTTAAGACGCACCGTTGGAAAGGCCTTCTTTCGTTGATTACTTCAAAGTGACAGCTTGCCAGAAAGAATAATTTCACAGGGAGTTTAGTCCCCTCACTATCTTTCAACCAAGTATGTTTTTCAACAATAATTACGCCAGTTACTTTTCGGATAGCTGCAAATGATGGACTATAGCTTTAAACTTCTGAAACACGTCATGCGAACAGTCCTCAATTGATAAAGTTTCACTTTGTGCCATAATAAAACATCATACCAGTACCTCTGGATTACGCAGAAAACTGCCGGAGATAACTAGACCACAGGATCAGACGATGCGAAACAAATACGCAGGATATCCCTCGTATAGGGTTAAAAGGGTTGAACAAAATTGGGACATCAAGGGTTATTCAGAATAATATGGTTATTGGTTACGTTGTAAAAGTTCTGAGAACCCACGACAATAGGTTAAAGCTAAGGATTATATTTTAGAGGATTTCTTTTGTAACGAGGCATGAGATTGAGGATTTCTTTTGTAACGAGGCATGAGATTTTTCAGAATTTTGTCTGAAATCAGATTTTTGAATCGGAGAGAAAGACATTATTATTGTAGAAAGTTATACATGCATCTTTCGGACATTTTATCCATTTTCATGGATTTCAGCGAATGTTTGAAAAGCTTTTTACTGGTAAGAATATGCTAAAAACTATGCACGCACACGACATTGATGTTATTGTTATCGTAAAGTTAAACTTTATTATTGTCAGATTCAACTTTTTGGCAACGGTAACTTTTTTTGTCAACGTTGGTCCATTGATCTCCTCCTTTTTAGCAGGTTTTAAAGCCCTTGACAGTTTATGAAATACTCACTGCAAAACACAACAGCGGCCTGTAGTATCAATCAACGCACGCAAATTTTAACCGGTAGGGGCCTACCCTTTGCATGCAGCTTTTGACGGGCAGTTGCAGCTGGCGCGTGTATACTTGATCAGTGGGTTTTGAATATTTGAATATATTTGATCAAATGCAGTTTGAATATAATCGAATGCTAAACTATTCAAAAATAGACACCCCTACTGGTTGTTGGCTGATGAAGAGGGCCGGGCAGTGCTATTGTATAGGATTACCCGGTAACACCACTGAATGGGCTAAATCCGGCCCATTGTGTAGACCAGATGCATGAAAAGACTTGCCGTGAATAATCATTCTGAATCAATTGAATAGAATTGTGTGCGATCTGGGACCTGCTTTACAAGGCTTGCCTTGTCTCGTTTTAAAGAAAACTCGTTCGTTCTTGGTTTGCCATCTGCCATGAAACAAATCGCTTTTATTCCGTGGCTGTGGCGCACACCTTTTCATAATTCAGATTGGATGCACTGTGTGTGTGTACATAGCTGTTAACTGCGGCAATGTTTGAAACGCTAATGGTCTTATATGCACCCTAGGCAAAGACATGCTGATGATTCATCCTCTCAGACGGAGCCTTAGTGTCTGTGCATACACACAAAGAACAAAGATGAGATGCACATGTACTTAGGCAGTTAATCGTTATTGTTGGTGAGATTTTATATAAAATGGGTAGTTTTTTTATACTGTCATATTTGATTTTTGTTTAATAAAACAGAGTTGACTATTGGTTGAAAATTTAAAGAAAATATTCCAGAAGCTGTTGTTTTAAATCCCCCATTAATTGTGCATGGATACATGTTCTATACAATTGTTTTCATGCAAGCATTCAGTCATCTTGAACAATATGATAATTTCTACCGTGAAAGAACTTCAAAGTGTAAAACCAAAAATGTGTCTAACTGCTTTTGGACTGGAGTGACCTCGAATGTTTAAATGTAAATTGTGCAAGTTCAGCAGGTCTGGCAGAATTTCGGGGGGGGGGGGGATATTGTGCTTCAAGCCTTCCCCTCAAGTTTGAGATCTAATCATCAAGCCCTCCCAACTGAAAGGGTTTGATATTAGATGCCGAGAAGCAATTGAAGTAAACTTCCTTGCTTAAGGACACAAGCAAGCCAAGACCCCTCTCGCAGGCTGACATTTTAACCGCTCATCCAGGGATACAACAGGATAAACTAGTTTATTTTTTGAAATGGCCTCATTTGACCTTTTACCACCCCCCCTCTTTCCCCTCTACATGTATCACACCATGCATCACTGCTTTTGCCATCTCCTGTTTGTGCCCTTGTGACAGTCAGCGCTGTCTGGTAACATCTGTATCTGTCTAAAAACCTGCAAACAACCGTCTGCTCTAGTGATGTTAGAGGTCACTTGGGTCAGGTGACCTATGACATCATCAGGTCACATGATGTCTTCGCAGACTTTCACTAATATGGGCAATGGTTGCAATGAGGGAGCTTGGATTAATGTTTAACATGTACATGTACATGTACTTCCATGTGATGACTCACTCTGAGATATGTTCCACATGTTCGAAATGAAAGTGAAACGTACGTGCTATGTTGGTATGATATATGGGTACATCTGGAGACGTAGTACATTTGTGGTGAAATGTTCGAAGTGATGTTGTGGACATTTCTCGGGATTCAAGGTTAAAACAAAATATGTTGGAAAGGGTAAATACCGGTACTGCCATTGCATTATAACATAATTAATGATGTTTTGAAATTGAAGGAAACAATGTTATGGATTTGACAGCTTCAAGAAACTATATTTTCCTTTAAAGAAAGTTAGAAAACATAAAAAGAAATGGTTTTCTTCGAGGACAAAGTGGCTGTAAAATTAACCTTGGATACGCTCTCATCACGACCTTGTAATGCAAAACAGAATGCTATTTTAGTTAGTACTTGGTTGTTCAAAACACTGGCTTGAAGCTAATGTTTGAAAAAAAAAATGTAAAAAGGAATTTGTCCAGACTTCACATGACAGCGATAGAGAAATTAATAAAAAAAAATTGTTTTAATATTTATAAACAAATTAATGCACATATTTCTCATTATCAGTGCTTCAGATAGTGCGTGAGTTTTGTCTTTGCCGAAGAGCGTACAGCTTGAGCAGAGACTAGTCTGAGTTTTGTCTTTGCAAGAACGTACAGCTTGAGCAGAGACTAGTCTGACTGCCAGGTGGCAGTCTGATGAGCGCCATAAGTCATAAGATGGATGATGTCATCCCTGGCTGTCTCTCCAATCATGACTGTACAATTTCATCACACTTTTGTTATCTTGATGGTAATTGAAAAATGAACGCAGTGCATTGATAAGATGCCATCCTTTGTTATGAAATAAGATACATAATATTGCATGTGTGTTACATGTGGATACGCTTTTTTTGTTTATTAACCTTAACTTCCTAGGGGGTGTGCAAAATCGTATTGAATTTGGAAGATTCAGGACTGTAAGGGCTAGAAGCCAAAAAAGTCAGTATTGTTTTGTTGTGTCTGTAATTCAACAGACACAAACGAAGGAATGACTCACTTTCGTAAAATAGTACAACTGAATTTCCCACGTGACTGTAAGATTAGTTGATTTGTGCTCTAATAGTTTATACATGTACATGTACTTGTGGAAGCAAAGACATGCAAACCATATTTATAATTGAAAAAAATATGAATCAAAAAGAACACAGCCCGAAATATAACTATAGTTTGAAATGAATAACCAATAAAAAAGTGTTCTCGAATCCTCTATTCCAGTTACAGGTTCATCATCATCCTAGGAATCTCCGGCCTAATAATCCCCCTACACTACCCCGTCCCCTATTTGCCCCTCCCCCAGAGCTCCCCCAAAAACTATCACCAGAAGACAATCATATCCTTCTAGAATTCTGACTCAGCCTGACTCAACCCAAGCATCAACCCTTCCCCATAAATTTATTAAAGTTGCATACCCAATGCTCGTCAAAAAAGTTAAACTGTTTTTCTTCAAACAAATTTTCAATTTTTATTCCAAGTCCAACCAAAAAACCTCCTTTTGTGTCCTGTTTTTTTGGACGTCTACTAACCTCTGTAAAACAATGTTCAGTCCTTCTGATTTGAGGCGTGCGATCGCACCCCCCACGCCATCGCACGCCTTTAAGCTTCCCGAGAAGTGCGAATAATCGCACGCCTGAATCCTCTGTACCGCACACCTCGGCATACATTTACGGCATAATTATACTTCTGTGAGCTCTTGAAATGTCTTCACTGTGAACCAAGATAAATATTGTAAAAAAAATACCAGATTGTTCAGTCCCAGTTTGGACCACAGAATCACACGCCTAGAAAAATCACACCCTTAGAAAAATCACATGTCTGGAAAAAATCCTGTTGTGCCTTTTTCCACATGCCTGTTATTTTCAAATCAGAAGGACTGATTGTTGGGCAAAAACACATCTGCTTTGCAAGCAGACTGGCTCCTGGTCCATACTGATGGTTGGGGGGGGGGGACAGCCTATCCCCGAGAGAACAGGAATTATTGTCTGGCAGCCAACAATTCGAAATTCTAAAGTAATAATTCAATATAAACTAAACAAGCATTTTTTCCGATCGATGTCTCATTCAAAAGTAAACAAATTTTGCTAGGAAAACAGCAATTGGAAAAAACCCAAATCCATTATATTGAGGTGAAACTCGAGAACAGCACGGGGAACGCATCTGAATAGTGTGAGCAGCACGCTCTTTACGCTTGATCTATCGTTATCCTTTTGTTGGCCGCTCTCTCTCTTGCTGGCATATAGTCTGTAAATTTGTCTCCTGTGAATATCACCTTTTGAGTCTATATTCCCCACGACCCCTCCGTGATCCGAAGCTCGCCTGCTCGTTTGCCTAGTAGCTCCAGCCCTCCCTGTCGCCCTCCTTACCCCGAAGGGCATATATTATTTTCTCTCTCTGCATTCTTTAGGAGAATCTTTAGGGACGGAGTGCAGGGGACTGGTGGATTTCTGAGAATGAAATTGAATCTGATGGCTCTAGGGGGGAATTGGTGACGTTAAATACAATGATGAGGTGCTTGCATGCCCAGACATTAGGGCTGGATGGAAAAAATCCCTTGTTTCTTGCGATCTCACCCGGATTTAGCTTACAAATTCATTGCGACCCATTTTCAAAATAAAAATTAGGGTTTTAAAGAAAGTATAGGGGCCTTGTGCTGTTTGGGGTCTGCAGTAGTGTATCCAGCTTTTGATTTTGGGGGGAGGGGGGTTGGTGGTAACTGCACATCCGCGTCGAAATGTAAGCATTTTTTCCTATATTCCCAGTTGCATGCTTGAGCTTTTTGTCAGAGGATTGTTGTCGAATACAATACAAAAAAGTTGGGTTTTTTTACATTAAAATAAAACCTACAATTTCAAACATTTGTGTTGGGCATGTTAGGAGAAAAATAGTGAATTTATTGAAGATAGCTTAGATATGCATCTTTGAGAAAATGCTCTAGGGTTTTGCATGTATACTCACTGAAGATTGAAATGCAAGCCTAATGCTCATCTTTGACAAAGTTACCGTAGGAAATCTGCCAAGCCAAAAAAAACCCCAAATGACCTGCTAGACTGTCACATTTGGGACGCTTCTTTGATAGAAACACGACATCTTTTTAGCCTGGGCAGGTATGCTGCACTTTCGTCTCAGGTTGCACCGTGTTCCCAGGATGCACTGGGGCTTAATTGGTGTCAAGATGGAAGATTAACACTGTATCTTAGTTGTGTTGTCATAGCGCCGGTACCTAAGTGCTTTTGAAAAATTTAATCCATTTCACAACCTAAAAAGGTTGATTTTAAGAGTCTTAGACTTAACTGAAGTTAGAGTGAACAACTCATGCACCAATATACCACTCAAGGCAAAAAAAAATTGCCTGTTATTTGTGAAGGCCGTGGCATGTTGAAGCAGAGAACCTATTTTCAGATCTTTCTTTGTCCTTCTAAAAACGGCCAGGGGTTACACAAGGTTCGGCGGCTACTTTTTTCCAGGAATTTATTAATTCAAGGCCTCTTGCTGTCTGCTTTGCTACTCTGAGATGTCTCTGAAAAGTCCACTTCAGTGCAAAACCATTTTGATGGTGAAAACATGATCAGGAAAGAAATTTGCGCCCGTAATTTGACACAGGCGATTATTTCAGACCTATCTCTCTTATCACTTAAAGCCTTGTGCCTGTTTTGACAAGCGCACATACATGCCTTGGGATTTCCTCGGATGTGACGTAAATTGAACGCGCAGCTGTACTTTGCCGGACATTGTCAGTACACTTGAAGTAGAGCGTGCTTTGTGTATTGATTGCTTGCGCGGCATTTTCCTCAGGTGTTAAGTCTGCGCTCTGTTCTTAACTTGCTTTTGGCAGATGATCAAGCTTTTAAGATGATCAGTGAAAGCTCTTGTCGAAATAATATTGGGCAAGGCCGAACTTGCGTATAATTGCATGTCAAAAGCTTGACGTGTGCCGGTACGGCTCAGGGCTATTGCAGTGGCTTTTATGATATCTCACCAGCACAATTAGTAGTGGAGAAAATTTAGTCTACACTCTACATAACCACTTGAGAATTTGCCCCCAAACAGATAAAATTCTGGAAATCAATATCATTGACTTCTGAGAAAGTTCTAAATTAATTAATTGCAATTACTGTAAATTTGAAGGTGTTTAGGATGGGAGTGAAAATCCTAGCTGTCACCACGTTCATATATTTCTCTGTTTTTCCCTTCGAATGGAGACCCATTCGTTAACGTGATACAGTATAATCTTTGCAATTTGGATTTCAGAAGTGATATCATCTTTTTACATAATTAGTAGTACTAGTAGTAATCCGAGGAGCGCAAGTGGAACGCGGGATAATGTAGTGCGTCTGTGTCCCATACACCACAAGGCCGAAGGTCAAGTGGAATCTTTGGAATTTGGATTTCAGAAGTGATATCATCTTTGTACATAATTATTATTAGTAATCCGAGGAGCGCAAGTGGAATGCGGGATAATGTAGTGCGTCTGTGTCCCAGATACCACAAGGCCGAAGGTCAAGTGGCACATGTTTATGGGACACAGATGCGCTACATTTTCCGTGTACTACTGGGATACGAATAATCTTCAAGCAGACTTGACGACGCACAGTTAAGTTGGAACAGCATGCCATACATAAACTTTTAAGTTTCGAACGGTTATCCCGTTACAGCCCAGGAGGAATAGCATCTGCATCGTAGAATTAATGGCCAGTTGCTGCCCAGTTGACATTTGCTTCTTGATGTTCCAACTACTTGGCTCCAGTGATATGTTTGGCCTGTTTGCTCATCCAAGCTCAAAATGTGTCTGACAAGCATGTCCACTAATCTAGCGTCCCATTTTCATGGTCATTATTGATCTGTCATGTCTTGTGTGCCTGTAAGTCTGACGTCCTAATATTTCCGCAGTTACTTCTTGAATGCTGTCAACCGTGTCACGGACGTGGGTGTGGTTTGACCCAATTATTGAGGGAGATGATGAGTGGAATATGACTTGTAGTATGACAAGGTTTCGGAAAGTTTCGAGAATGTATCGGAAGTTGTTTGCAAACAATTTTTGTTACATTTTCAGAAGAGTTGTCGATGAAATTGAAGAAATAATAAGGAAAAATGACCAATAGGCTGTTTCACAGAGCTGCTTAAGCACAAACTTTGCTTAAGCACGAAAAAACATTGCTTAGTAAATATCAGATAACCCGCCAAACTCCACTCAATTATTATGCTAAGTAAACAACATCTAAATACCAGTCTCAAGCAATGTACGTCGCATGGAGTTTTGGCCGGTAACCTGATATATTAAGCAAGCTTTTTGTGCTTATAAGCAAATTTTGTGCTTAGGCAGCTCTATGAAATTGGCCCCTGGTCTCAGAGGGGCTAGCCTACAAATTCAGTCCTGTTCCTGACTGACTAACTGATTGATTAACTCACTGACTGTTAGTTGAGAATTAGTCTAGCTCAAGTCTCACCTTGACCAAAAAAGTTTGAAATAGGATTACCTGCCGTAAGGCCAAAGAATGCGCTAAATCCGACCCATTGTGTAGGCCCTATAGGCCACATTGCTTGAAAAGACTTTTAGTGAACAGCCATTCTGAAACAATTGAATAGAAGTTTGTACACTCAAGGACCAGCATTACTCGCCTTGTCTTGCCCAAAATATTTTGCCTTGTATTGCTCTAGATTGTGGGGCTAAACATCTTTCTTTTTGGGGGAGTGGGTAGGGGGAGGAGGGGGGGGACACGTGGAGTTCTACATGTTTACATGTAGGACTGCCCTATGGGCTCTCTGCACAAGTACCCCCTCAACGGTAAGAAAGGGAGAGTTGGGGGAGACCACCGGGAGAGACATTTAAATGCATTGCCGACGATGCGTGATGCTCAAGCAAAGACTCACCTTCAGAATAAAAGTCGTACATTTTTGTACTTGGCGCCATACGCGTGCGAACCAGTATGAACGTATAAACACTGCCTTATGGGGTACCGGAACAATGGGAGGTACCCCACAAGGAATGCCCACCGACTTGCGGGGTACCGTTATGGTACCCCACAAATTTCACAAAATAGATATGGATTTTACTCAAAAACTAGAAATTTCTAAGGTGGGTTGATCCGTCGCAAATGGAAGAGTTTTAGGAAAGGGATATTAAGTCCGAATTTCAGCCCAGGAAATTAATTCTGGTTAAAATAAGAGCATATCAAGATTAGTGTGCAACATTGCAAAATTTTAGTACACGAGAACAAAGGAAGTACCCCACTTCTATGCCTGTGTAAGGGTGCATTGCGCACGCGGTGATTTCCCCAACTGGTGCTCCCAAAAGTGGTCAGAAGCGCCCTCTCTTGTTCACGCACAGAGCCCATTGGCCTGTAGTAACTAGAAAGTGAACCGCCTGAGTTTGGAAAATTGGAGACTTCACTTTGGAATGTGTTGTCAGTTGCAATTGGTAGTCTGTGATCAGTTTCATTCGCTCCTCAGTACCAAATAATTGTCTGGCAGTTTGTTGGGGAAAAGAAAAGAGACGAATTGGGTCATTAGACTGTCGTTTTGATCTTTCAAGTGGCAAGCCAGTAACTCCATATTAGCTGTCTTGTGCTTGATTACACAGCAGACATCATTATCAGATCCAGCCTGGCTGAAATCTTGTACACACTGTCTGACAAACTTTGTAGCGGGGACAAAAAAAAAGTAGAGAAAAGTCAAAGAGTCAGACTCAAGATATGACGGGTCGATCTTTCGCTCGCAAGATGAACACTATTTGCCCTGGCAACATTCAAGATATCGCGAGACATGGTGCCGAGTCATTCGGGCATCTTCTGTTTGGAGTCTCTGAAAATGTCAAGCGGTTTGGCGTTGCTATGAAGTTGTCTAGAGTGTGGTGCGTGATACAATAAAATTCATCCCCTACCTCTTTACTGTTGGGGTGGGGGCGGTGTGGGGTGGGGGAGAAGGAAGCGCGTTGTCACCACTGCTTCCTAGAATATAGACAGCTGCCAGTGCTAATGTGCATTCACTCATGTTATGCATTTGGCCAGGGGTGCAAATTACTATTTCACTGCATATGAAGCTTCAGTTATTGATTTTTTTTCTTACCCAGAAAGAAGGAGTGCATTTTGTACAATGCTGCGTTTTAAAAGACCCGAAAGTGTTTTTGAAGTTTCCACTAAACAAAATTGTGCAAATTATCCAAAAGTGCAATGAAATGCAAAGGTATTAAGGAGACACGTTATCGTAATTTCTTCGCACGATGGGAGACATCAGTCATAAGGGAGACATTTTCATGTCTCCCTAATGTCACAGCCCCCCTTTAGAGGCACAATTTTATTGTCGCAATTAGGTTATATTTGTTGCTCAGGGTCTAATTAGTAAACATACCGAAATTCATGGAAAAAGGACAAGGGAATATTTGGTTAGGGCACAAGTTTGAAAAAAAAATTGCACAAGTCTATGGGGATGTCTCCCAAATGTCCAATCCAGGGTAATAATTAATACAGTACTTATAGTTTTTGATACATCTACATTCATTACAGCTTTTCATTGCACCATAACTTACGACAGCTGGAAAAAAGTGCGATGTGGAGTAACAAATAAACCTGGATGAGAACATGTACTTGCTTGTAAAATTAATCAATTAATTAAACGTAAACAGAATGTACAGAAAAAACTATGCCGTGAATTCTAAGATGCAGCCCACTAATAGAACTGATATTTATGTACATGTCAGGGGCGGATCTAGCGTTTCAGGAAACATTTGAAGGGGGGTTGGTTTGATATTTGAGTGAAGGTGTACCCCTGCTGTTGGGGGTCCGGGACACACCCCCTCCCCCATTCTAAGGCAATTAGAGAATACATTTAGGAACTTTGAGTCAAATTGTATTATTTTTGGTGCCATTTTACCGGCATGAGATTTTTCAGATTTTTGTCTGAAGTCAGACTTTTTGAACCTGAGAGAAAGACATTGTTAGTACGGTACATGGTGTATTGCATCCTCATATTGTGGGAAGAGTGTTCGGGTGGTTACATGTTGGGTTTGTGACTCGTGATTAGAGGGTCAGGGTTTCGAATCCTTCCACTGGCAGTATGGTTATGTCCTAGAGCAAGCCACTTCACCCCAACTTGCCTCTTTCCACCCAGGTGTACAAAAATATTCTCAGTCTTTACTTTACTTTGTCATTTTTCAGCCGATGTCCAGCCCATGGATCCTATCGTTCTGAATGGGACCGATCTGACACTAAACTGCACACTGGCCGGACCGCTGGACGGCCAGACGGCATCGGACATCAACTGGGTCGCCTGCACGTTTCCCATGGGGGGATGCGGTGCCGTCGCGGCCGATCACAGCGTCGAGGTGGAAGGCAATCGGACCTCCCTCTTACACCTGCGGACTCTTAGAATGCCTCAAGAAGGCGAGAGGGAAGGGATGACATATCGTTGCTGCTTTGACTGCGACGCACTGCCCAGTTACGGCACGTTGGTCAGAACAGCCACAAGAGTATATGTAGGAAGTAAGTTGTAAACATTCATGACATTTGAAGAGTTTGTTTCTAAAATGGAGTCAGCGCCATTTTGTTCCCTCTTAAAATTCCACCCTCTCCTGGTTGCTCAAAAGTCAGTTTTGACAGCTAATTCTGCCAAATTTATTTCTATTGTTTGAACCAAAATAACTTTGACCTTTGACCCGTGGGGACCAAAACTAATAGGCTTCTGGGGGACCTCAGGACCAAGTTTGAAGTGATTGAGATATTGTGGTGAGACCATTCCTATTGTTTTAACCATAATGACCTTGACCTTTGACCTATGGGGGACCAAAACCAATAGGCTTCTGGGAACCCAAGACCAATTCACATACCTAGCTTGAAGTTGATGTGCAGAGTAATTATATTGAGATATCATGGTAAGACCATGGCCATTTCAATTGCTTTAACCATAATGACTTTGACATTTGACCTATGGGGCACCAAAACTAGTAATAGGATCCTTGGGGACCCCAAGACCAAGTCACATACCGATACATGTAGCTAGGTAGCTTGAAGTTGATCTACCAAGTAATTATAGAGATATCCTCTGGAAAGCAGTTTTACTGTTTTAACCATAACGACCTTGACCTTTGATCTATGGGGCCCAAAACTATTAGGCTTCTGGGGGCACCCCAAGACCAATTCGCTGGCCAAGTTTGCAGTTGATGTGCCAATCAATGGGAGACATCTGAGATGCTCGATGGGTGGCAACAAACAGGTCCTTGGAACACTTGGAAATAACCTTAGCCTCCCACAGTCACCCACTGCTCCCCCCCCCCCACCCCCTCAATGTTGTTCTCTCCAGCTGATGGAGAACACACCGGGCAATGAGAGACAACATTGAGCGGGGGCCAGGGGGTTGGTGGCCCAGCGAGATTTGGCCAGGATTGTAGTAATTAACCTTTAAATTTTTTTCTTTTTTCTTGTTGTATCGCCACAGTTCCTCCTTATCCAGTCGAGAATCTTCGATGTCTCAGTCGTGACAAAGAGAATTTCATGTGTTCCTGGGAGCGGGAACAGTACACCGGACTCGGTATCAAGGCTACGTATGTTCAGTACAAGCAGAGAATGTGAGTGAATGTACTTGAACTTGAACTCGTTTTGGGCTCCGTGCACAACTACCCCCTCAACGGTTACAAAGCGAGAGTTTGGGGAGACTACTGGAAAGGAACGATGCTCGTGCTCGAGGGGCGCATTCGCCTTGGGTGCTATGCACCCGGAGGGGGTTAAAAACAGCCAATCGCATATCACAGCAGTCAACAATTGTTGTGTTATATCGTGGCAATTAGTCGAAAGGATACATGGTTGTAATTAAAAATATAGTCCATCATTTGTAATTTGTGCATTTTGTTTGTTTGAAGCAACAAAAGTTTTCACAATCTAAAGAAGGATGCTGAACAACTAACCTGATGAAGTTTCAGCTCAGCTTCAGCTGTATATTCCGAGAAAAACAGTGTTCTAGGATCTCAATTTCAAATCAAAAGTTGCTGAATCATGTTTTGAATTGGGCCTGAATTCAGCGTCCGAGACACGTTCTCACTGAGCCGATTGCAGCTACGCGATGTCCTGCATAGATCCGACGAATTATAGCAACCGCGCGCGCGTGTGTGTCGTGCCAATACTTGGGCGCGCTGCGCTGAATAACAAAACGAACTACTAATGTAAATTTCCTACGGTGCATCTTAAGAAGCACTGTTGGAAAAGCCTTCTTTTGTTGATTACTTCAAAATGACAGCTTTCCAGAGAGAATAATTTCACAGGGAGTTTTTTCAACAATAGTTACACCAGTTACTTTTCGGATAGCTGCAAATGATGGACTGTAGCTTTAACCTTTGATAACTGAAAGTATTGATGTCCTGCCATGCCGGACATGAGACTGAGCGGTTGACGTTGCAGTTAATTAAGTTCTCATTGCACGAAGCTAGCGCGCTGGCAGGTTCCTAACGCGCATGCAACGCGCGCAATGAACGCAGTGCGATATCACTGATCTGCACGTCAAAATGGATATATAAGTGTGTGTCATGCGTTTTTATGAGTTCCGTGCGCTAGCAAAAGAGGGCGCCCTTTTACCTAGCAACGACGTCCCATGGGTGGTACAATGTACATTTCGCTGGTTGACGTGCACCGTTCCTTGTGTTTGATGCGCGTACACCAGGGGATTTGTTCTATATGTACATGCAGTGGCCGCGCACCCCCAACTGTACTTCCTTTGCCGGTGAGGGGGTACTTGTGAACGAAGCGGATAGACCAGACACGTGGCCATTCTAGACCAATCTAGTGTGTGCTTAGTCTGCGGGAGATTGTTATAATAGGGACAAAGGGAAAGACAATCCCTTGTCCTCGAGAGTAATGTGAAGTACGACTGGTTGTGTATGTGGGCAGGCCGTCACCGCGTTATGGGGAAGTTTTTAAATGTTGGGCAAAATAGGACTGAGTGATGGGGACTTTCTGCTGTCCCCACAACCTTTTCGGCGAGGCGCCCTTCCCTGCAAGGCCTTGTCGCGGTATAATTAAAAGACGTTAACTCAGCAAATTCTGTGTGGACATCAAATTTTAAGATACCAAAGGTGTGGTCTTTCCTAAACTCTTCAATAATGAACAGTTCTGAATAAAACCAGAGTCCAGAACTATCAATCATCTGGTTCTCTTTTTCTCGTTCCTTTTGCCAACTTCAGAGGCGATAATGACTGGAGTGAGATGAAACTCGATCGACATGCACTCAGCTTCACTGGGCAAACAGCTATGTACGAGATGGAGATACGTGTTACTCAAGAGAACCCTTTGGGTAACTCGACGACCAGCATGGTTCACTTCGCCAGGGCTGAAGACAGTAAGTACTGACCCGGCAGTTCGGGAGGATTTTGGTAGATTGAGGCTGTACGTCTTTTTAGTGCCAGTTGATTTTGGAGGATGCATTGCGTCAAGGTCTTAAGCTATACCTTGCAATGTTTATGCGTGGCCATGCATAAATTATATCAGATTATACTAGTTTAGCATCTGCACTGCTTCTTGACACAAGCCGCGCTGCTCCGAGTGGCAAAGCTTTTTGAAGGATTGAGGCAGTGGTCACCCCTCCACTGAATAAATTCAAGAAATAAAGGCTAATATTTTGGAGGATTGAGGCTGTATACAGTGGAACGCCGCTACAACGAACTTCGCGGGATTCAAAGAAATTGTTTGTAATAAAAATTGTTCGGTACAGCAATTTTAAGCTGCTGGTGCTCTGGTACTCACTTTTCAATAAAAAGCGCCCTTCAGAACTGCACCCTGCACGCCCTGGTAGTTACTGAAAGACGACTTTGAACACGCGTGCCGACTATTGAATTATGTAATGACACAGTTTTGAGCTTACTACCTACAGCAATGGGTGGCTTTCCCCTTCTATTCCTTGGGGGAAATAATAGCCACTTTGCGCTCTTCCATCGACATTTCTCAACAGCAATGTTCGGTATGTTTTGCACACAAAAATCAAGAGCCAAGGATGATGTTCGGTATAGCCGAATGTTTGGTATAGCGGTGTTTGGTATAGTGGTGTTCGGTATAGCGACGTTCCACTGCATACAAGTTTTACATAGGATTTCGGATGATTGAGGATTGTTCCTAGCCAAAAGGGGCTTGGGTTAAGCCACGTCCGAATTGCTTGGCTACAGCTTGTAGCAACACGTGTCAATGGGAATGGCTTTAGCCGCTTCCAAAGCATAAACTTGTTTATGAAGCTTTCATAGCCTTAATATAAACTCAAACTTTAGTTTCTGTCCTTGATTGTTGAGTCCGTTCTTTATCGTGTTTCATCGCAGCCATTCCCAACCCCCCAGAAGGGGTGGAGCTTAGGTTCCTACCGGGGGAGAACGGTACCGTGGACATGCAGGTAACCTGGGAGTTACCACGGCAGTGGTTGTCACAGTCTCAGAATTTACTGCAGTATAAAGTTGAGTTCAAGAGCGGCAAGATGGCCAAACCTACCACAGAGGACGTGAGTGCACTTCTACAGTGAATTGTTTACAGAAATGGGTCATTCCATACATTTGGGGTGCAATTTTTGTTTGTGTCCTTGATATAAGATTTTGTAATTCAGGACACGTTCTGTAATGCCAGTTCTACGGCCAAGAGTGATATGTAAAGCAAAAAAGCTGCCAAACAAATAAACAATAGTAATATATTTTAATGATACTTGAATGGAAAATTACACTGGTCCAGTGTAACAGGGACACAAAAGAATGTCACACTTTTGGACCCCAAATTTATGGAACTAATTTATAGAACTTGTCAGTGCGCCCTCAATTGACGTATTTTTGAGAAGGGGTTCATTATACAGTCAGATTTCAAAATGCATATACGTTTTGGAGTGTTTTCATAGAGATACATGCAATGTTGTAATGTTTAATCTTCAAAAGAAACAAATTTGGCAAAAAAAGCAAAACAAAACAAACAAATCATTTTTTCCTGTGCCAACCGTTTTTCAGAAGACGGTGAAATCGGTGCATGTACATGTACCAGCTAAAGACCTCCATATACTGGATGACCACATAATCACAATTTTAAGGCCTTTTACCAAAAAAAAATTACACACAGACATCAGATGGACACCACGACAGACAGACATCAGACAGTGTAGGATCTTTTAATATAGGGTGACCCAAGTAGGGGGTAGGAAAAATTCAAATGATGAACTACATGAGAAGCAAAGATTTTAGAATACGTTTTTTTTCCCCAGTAATTTTTAGACACTTTGACAGACACAAAAGTTTCCTTATGCCAATAACGTGGTATTTCAAAACGCACCGGTATCAAGTTTTCATTTAGTAACATGTAGTCCAATCATGTTGGCAGGTTTATTTATTCTATCGTCAATTCACTGTTCGGGAGATCGAACCTTACACCACCTACACGGCGAGGGTTATCTGCAAACTGAACGGTGCTAGTAACTGGAGTGAATGGTCGCCGTTAGTCACTGGGGTCTCGCCAGAAGCAGGTAAGGATTCCATGTACCCGCGCCGCTCTTTCCTTGAGTGGTGTAGGTGCGAATACTTGCCATGACGTTACGAATTCGCGTTCACTTTCGCGCCGAGTATGAACTGGGTTTTAGGCTGAGCCTTGTGTTGTTTATACGTTGCCACGCATACATTTTGGCCTAGATTATACTTGAAATCGTCCGCACGGCTCCGGGATATCAGCAGTGACTGCTGGAGGATCGATCCTGAAGGATTGAGGCAGTGATTACCCCTCCAATGAATAAATTCAAGAAATAAAGGATGATTTTGGAGGATGGAGGCTGAATCCAATTTTTACACGGAGGCAGTCGGAGAATTTTTGCAGGATTGAGGTTGCATCCCAGCAAAAAGGCCTAGGGGTAAGGGTGAATGACAGTTGCTTTTTCTTTTTGTCTTTCTCAGCGCCAACTGGAGAAGTTAACAATCTGGGTCAGTCCGTTCTAGGTATGAACCCGGATCCTTACAAGCGAGACGTGCAGCTGACTTGGCAGGTAAACTTGACACGTTATAGACACCGAGTTCAGATAAACATCAGAATATTTCACCGAAGGACTCCTCGTCCCTTCTGTGATGTATTCTGACCCTCTTGAAGTTTGGAGGATGAGTTAGAAAAAAGTCTTCGAGCTGAACATTTATTGGTGTACCGAAGAAGACTGTGGAAGCTTGCTTGGTTCTGAATGTTTCCCTAACGTATCATGCTATGGTTTTATAACCAAGGATGTTAAGGTTTATACTGGCCCTGGAAAGTCAACTGCATCAAACCTAATTACCAGACAGGATCCAGGGATTCTTAGTCAAGTCGATTCCAATTCAATTCAAATTGATCAAATTAACTTAATTCTTCATATTCATATAACAGAAATTGTAGTACTTCAAGCCCACATAAAGTTTCTTCAACTGGAATCTGTTCTTTTTTTGGTTGCATTTATTCAAGTTTATCTCTGTCTCTCTAAATTAAGTTGTCCTTTTTGTTGCGTACAGCCTCCGAGTTCAGACCAACAAAATGGGGTCATCAGAGGGTATCAGATCTATATCTGGTCAGGTTCTCTACCGAACCTCATCAACGTTTCCCTGGCCAACAACGTGTACGAACTAAGAGGTATGTAACTTGTGCGCATCTCTTCAGTTGGTACTTTGAAACGCCAAAATTGAGCTTAGCTGTGGTATCAAGTACTAATACTGTTAGGGACCGTCTCAGTTCATATCCAAGACGAGTTCTGGATAAATTGCAGACATTGCATCGAGTGCAAGTTGCAGGATTCTGAACAACTTCCCCCACAATCTTCCTGCGATGAAGTTACAAGTATTGGTGAGTCAAGCAGTTGCTGATGAAAATTTCAGAGCTTCTTCTGGACAAAGTGAATGATTCTACCCGCTATTTGTCCGGCACTCGTCCCGGATGTGAAGTGAGACGGGCCCTTACAGACTGCAGATGAAGCAGTGGGAAAGCCAGTGTCCGAAACAGGGTGTTTGGAGCTACGGCTATGTCAGTTGTCAGCATGGTCCGATGTCCTTGTAGTGGATAAAGACCTAGCCACTAGCTCAGCTCAGATTTGGCCTCAGCTAGACATATTGAAGTTGGATCATAGATTCATTACTGCAAAACCTACAGCATCAATACGTGTTGTGCAATTCAGGCCCCCCCAAAAAAGTCTTCGGTTTCTGGTATGGAGCTTGCCCCGAAAGTGGTGCGGCGACGCGGTTTTTTTTGTGGTTGTTTTTTTTACTTTTTATTTCTTCAAATGTCGGCTGATGACTGCAAATGGTGCCCGGCTAAATTTAGTGCAAAATGTATGGGAGCCGAGAGAGGCCACATAAAGCTCATACTCAATTGTAAAACACGTTAAAATTGTGCAGCCGCAGGATTCCAGTCAAACCAGTGAGTTTGGCAGTTTTGGGACATCATCTTACATTGAAACATTTGTTTTTAATTTTGCCGACGCCATGGCTGCGGCGACGCGTGCGCATACCAGAAACTGGAGCCTTTTTTTTCTATTCTGATACACAATTTTTTGTTTGTTTTGGAAATACAGATATAGACAAGTTCCAGGAATACCATGTTCGAATTGCTGCGTACACCACAGAGGGCGCTGTTGGACCCTTCACAGAACTCGTAATTCCGGATTTAACAAGAGGTAAGTTTTACACAACATTACTCACTGGGAGTTTTTAGGTAGTTACTCTCCCGCAGTGGCATACGTACATCTCCAGAGGCCTATAATCCAAATGATTCTTTTGCTGTCTTGTGGACTTGACATGTATACAATATAAGCATCATTATCCATCGGTTTTCATTTTTGCAAATTTGTGATCCTAAATATGTCTCAAATGTACTGTAAACGTTTTAGACCATGATTTTGCTTCCAATGTAAGTTTTTTGACCTGATTTTTTAGAAGTGTATCAATTCAAGAAATACATCTTTCTTGGCTCTCTGGACAAGAACGTTGCTGAAATTCACCGATTTTTTCGACGGCATAAATTTGCTATGGAAAATACAATTTCAAAAAATTTAAAAGCTTTTGAAACAGGGACGACCTTTTTTTCCACATTTTAAAAAAAGCATTTGACCAGCTGCCAAAAGAGTCTCTTTTGAGAGAGCAAAGCAGCTTTAGGATTTCTAACCTCTTTGGGGAATATTTTTACAGAGCCGGCGAAAGCAGAGAACTTGGTGGCGGTTTCCAAGGCGCCGGACAGGATCCTGGTCACATGGGACGAACCGTCCAATCCGCAGGGTACGATCCTGAGATACACGGTGAAGTGGAATGCGGTCGACCCTCCCGGCAATGTGTAAGTCGCAGGCTATCGCGCAGGCTAGCGTAGTGGGGGAATAACATGATCACAGAGTCTGGGGTTCGAAATCAGCTGCTGGCTACATGCTGTGTCCTTGGGCAAGCTACTTTACCCCCACTTTCCTCTGTTTACCCAGGAGTATAAGTGGTTAACCAGCATTAACTGAGGAGTAACCTAGATTGTCCATTCGTGCAGGGTACAACTAGCATAGCGGGGGAAATAACATTATCACAGAGTCAGGGGTTCGAATCCAGCTGCTGGCTACCTTGTTGTGTCCTTGGGCAAGGTACTTTACCCCCACTTTCCTCTGTCCAGCCAGGAGTATAAGTGTTTAACCAGCATTAACTGAGGAGTAACCTAGATTGTCCATTTGTGCAGGGTACAACTAGCATAGCGGGGGAAATAACATTATCACAGAGTCAGGGGTTGGAATCCAGCTGCTGGCTACCTTGTTGTGTCCTTGGGCAAGGTACTTTACCCCCACTTTCCTCTGTCCACCCAGGAGTATAAATGGTTAACCAGCATTAACTGAGGAGTAACCTAGATTGTCCATATGTGCAGGGTACAACTAGCATAGCGGGGGAAATAACATGATCACAGAGTCAGGGGTTCGAATCCAGCTGCTGGCTACCTTGTTGTGTCCTTGGGCAAGGTACTTTACCCCCACTTTCCTCTGTCCAGCCAGAAGTATAAGTGTTTAACCAGCATTAACTGAGGAGTAACCTAGATTGTCCATATGTGCAGGGTACAACTAGCGTAGTGGGGGAATAACATGATCACAGAGTCAGGGGTTCAAATCCAGCTGCTGGCTACATGTTGTGTCCTTGGGCAAGCTACTTTACCCCCACTTTCCTCCGTCCACCCAGGAGTAAAAATGGTTGACCAGTACTAATTGTGGAGTAACCTTGATAGTCCATACATGCAGGGTACAACTGTTTGAATCAATTGGCAAAAAATGTTAAATTTGATATTTCTTTTCCCCTCCTTTGTCATTAGACACATCGGTGAGGTTCGTGACCCAACAAATCGCCAGTTCTTGATTGAAGGACTTCTTCCTTACACAAAATACAAAGTCATGGTTATCGTCCACAACAAAGCTGGAGAAAGTCAAGCGGACAAAGATCTCAAAACTCAGTTTTCTAGTAAGTGGTTTGGTGTCATCTATCAGTTATTTTAATCTATTCATTGATTGTTTTAAAGGTAATATATACATTTGCAAACATGAAAAAACAAAACTACCAAATTATTATGAAATACCTTACTTGACTGTAAGTGAATAATAGTCTCAAGCATCCTGTGAAATCATGGCACCTTTGTATCACTCTCCACAATCGTTAGAAAAAAAATGACCTTGTTTTTCAATTACTGCCCCCAATTAAATTTACAAAATTTAATTAGTCCTCATTTTGTTGGGAATCGGTGGCACGTCCGAGAACAAGTGCAAGCCAGCTAGTCTGGTTCCCCGACAATGACAATTCTCCAAGTTGCCTATGAAAATTTTGTTTGAATTTTCTTCCTCCTTTTTTTAAACAGGGCCGACTCTCCCAAGAAACCTGGGTCATCGCAAGGCCTCCTCCACGGTGATTGAGCTGTCCTGGGACCGACCGGAATCCTTGAACGGACCGCTTCTGGGCTACGAGGTCCACTATTGGCCGAGCGGAGACCCCTCCCACGGCAGCGTCAACAAATCCGTCTCGGTGACCGGGGCCGTGCTCGACGTCAACTGCTCGGCGTTTCAGGAAGCCGTCCAGTTCACGTTTCAGGTCTTTGCCGTAACAGGGCGGGACGAAGACGACAAGTTACTGGGACCTCCCACCCAGCTGGAGAAAGAAATGTGCGGTGCGGACTATCCTAGTAAGTTGGTCTTCGAGCTTAGTAGATCTTTGAAGTTGAATAAGTGAAAAAGAAGTCCATTTAAAAGCATAAAGGATCATTTGCTTTTCATGCATTTCACTCATTTCCACTAAGGCAAGAAAACAAAACACAGATAGTTCTGCTCCCAGTTACCCTACCTATCCTTTTTTGACAGCCCATACCCTAATTTTTTGGGAGGAAAATGAGAAAAAAAACCTGAAAACCATCAATTACTATCTTGTACCCTTTACTACATGCCGACACCTCGATATGACGACGGGCAGAGCATACTGTTCGAAACGTTGAGTTCCTCCGTTTCTTTTCAGAACCACACATACTCACAAAAGACATTTATTCACATGGTGCTACCGCAAACTTATCTTGTCTTAGTATCTTTTCACCATGCAAACTTTCAAATCTCATTCTTCCTCGATATGATTGTACTCACAAAAATTGCCAAAAAAAAAGATAAATTCCCTACCTACCTACCCTATTTTCAAATGCCATGTAATCGGAAGCAGAAGTAATTTTTTTTTTGGCCTAATAACACCACACCAAATCCAAGGAAGAGCGTTCATAACCGAACCTGTTGAAGTTTCAGCTCGGTGGATATTACACTTTGTCAAGAAAACAGTGAAAAACCATGCACAACTTTTTGATCACGAAACACGATTTTGTCCATAGTACTCCTCAGTGGTCCTGTTTGATAATTGTTTTTTTCCCATTTCTTTTGCCGTTTCCGTTCAGTTACCTCCATCATGATAGGCATCCTCATCAGCGCATTCTCTATCCTGTGCCTCATCTTCTGCCTGTACACCTTTCGTCAGTCTTCTCTTATGAAACCCTCTCCGGGCCCGCGCTTCATAGATGGCATCCTAGAACACTCAGTAAGTATTTGAAAAATCCATCTTACGAATAGCTAAACCAGCTGTTAAATACATCAGATTCAAACCAGCCAACCGATCCCGTTAGCTCGGTGGTCGAGTGGTAAGACGTACTGCACTAGAAAGCAGGAGGTCGTGGGTTCGAGTCCCACCCAAGTGATTTTTTTTCCAACTTTCACTCAGGAGGTAACACACTGAGTATACAGTGTTGATATGTCGGTGAAGGGCAAAATCTAATATTGATTTGTTTTAAAAAAAATAATCTCGTAGGGGCAACTTAGAATAGTCAATATTACAAAATTTCAATCTTTTTTCGAAATTGTTTTGACCCACCCACCCCAAATTGTGATTTTCTAAATTCTGAATGACTTTAATATATCCTAGCCTGAAGAACAAAATAATGCTTCAAATGAAGCGGATAGTTTAGGTCAATGCTGTCCCAGCTCACAAGTTTTCAATGGCTTTTCCAGGCTTCCAGCATGCGATAATTGAAACAGATGAAAATTGCCAAGCACACCAAACTTTGTACGACGTTTTCAGTTTTCTAAGACACTATAGTTAAAAAAGAATGGTTTATTTCAGGTTTGTTATGACTGTGTCCAATGACAGACATGACAGACGATCTCGAAGCGGCCGGGTATTTAAATGTTTTCCCCCATTCTTGTATTATTTTTTTCTGTTACTTTAATTGCAAACTGAAGTTGGATTTTCAGTTATCTCCACCCACCCACAATTTCAGCATTTGGCTATTCTGAATGGCCACTGTAGTGTTGAAAATTAAGAAATTGTTACTGATGAGGGTATTTCAGTGGTATATTCAGCAACCATTAAATTGCTGTGAAATGTCACGGCAGGCTGGCATGGTTTGGTGTGGCAAAGGCTTATTATCAATGTGTGGCAAAAAGGAAGTATAAATTTGAACGTGAAAGAAAAAAGTCACACATATGCAAAAGGCTTAGAATTGTCAGTTCTAAAATGCATATTTCTCATGTAACAGCTTTTATCTTTATTTTTGCAGAGTGACAAATTCACGAGTCGCTTTCCAACGCGCCCTCAAGAAAAAGAATACTTTGACGTCCTGAAGACCAGCGAATCGGTCCATGAGTTGGTGGGTCAAAGGTCAAATGTCACGTCCAACAAGAGCAGTCTGAGTTCCAGCTCGGGGTCAAGCGATCAGGGATTCCACGATATGCAGTCTGACGCCGAACACTACAATGTGGCCTTCGGGAATGACCATCGGAGGCCCAATAATCATTCGGAGCTGGACGTCGAGCGGGGACAGAGAGTGTTGTCCCCGACGGAAGAGCACCATGAAGACGAGGTTCCTGTCTTCAGTTGTCCTGAGGATGGCGATGACATCATTGGTCATGTGAACAGCTACCAGACGCAGACGCCTACTAGTCCGCCTGCTAGCCCGGCGTCGGTCCATATACCCATGGATGACGGGAGAGGCGTCCAGTACACCTCCAGACGGGAATCCACGGCGGGCAGGTCGTCAGGATCCTCAGCTTCACCGCATCGTCTCTCCTCGGGCAGCGAATCCGGCAGCATGACCTATCTCCAGTTGGGAGCTAATCAACTGCCGTTGACATCTCCGAAAGAATCCAGGAGACAGGATCCGGGGGAGGAATCCGACACCAACTACAGTCAAATGGCCATGCATGGTGCAGTCTCGGTCCAGACACCGCCATACGAGTCGGTCTGGCCTTCGGAGTCTACTCCGGAGAAGTCAGACTCGCATGACGGCGACCTGGACCCCGACTGGATCAAAGGCTTCCATACCGATCTGGGCTTCAACAACAACAGCAAGGATATACCAGACATCCACGCCGCCGGAGCGTTCAAAGCGCCGCAGGAGCTCATCGTAGCCACCGCCCTCTCACCGCAAACTCCCAACAGCTCCACCGCTCCCAGAGAAGTGAGTCCCCTGCTCCCGAAGTTATCCTCCACCGATAGCGACGATTACATCGATGTCATCGGCGGCAGTTGCTCACCTAGGGCCAATGCTTCACATATCTCTTCACCATTGATTAGTCCGCGTAGTAAGACTGACGCTGGATGTATGGACTATGTGCTGCAGTCAGAGTTGCCCCCGGCTAGTCCACAGGAAACCTCGGTACTTTGAGGTATTATCTAAACCTACGGTATTTAAAAAGGTTGATTTGAAAGAAAGGGAGGAAAAAAAACAAAGTCTAGAGCAAACAAAATCAAACAAAAACAGTGAATTCAAACATACCTTCCTCAACACAACTGGGCCCAATTTCACGGCGCTGCTTAGCACACAATTTTCTGCTAACAGAGCCTTCATCTATCTATTTCATGTAGACCGTAAGCATAAGCGCAGCAAAAGGCATGCTTACTTCCGAGGAAAAATTTGCTTAACTTATTGAGGTAACAATAGAAATCACCATGCACGCGCGACCGCCGTAGCATGTCCACGCCGTGAAATAGTGCTTAAGGTTAGCAAATTTTTCTGCTATGCTAAACACAACCTTTCTGCTAACTGTTAAGCAGCGCCGTGAAATTGGGCCCTGGACAGCCATGGACCGGAACATTTTCTGAAAATTATTGACCTTTCGGAAAAAGTACCAGCAGGCATTTCATTAAATGTCCAAATTAAAGGGACGATACAAAATTTGCAAACATCAAAACAAGAAATGATCACATTATCACAAAATACCTTACTGGATTGTTAGGGAATGACAGTCTAAAGCATCCTGTAAAATCATGGCTCCTGGTGTGCTGACATTTTCGAAAAAAACTGTATTTTTCCAACGCTGGTCGGCCGACCAGCGTTGGAAAGAACTGGCTTTCATATTTAGTTATTCTGACTTTCCTTTGTAATTGATTACACACCTGTGTAGGGGTACAAAGCCTGCTAGACTGATTCTCTGACGTTACAATTCCCCAAAGTGTATTAATTGCTCTGTTTCATCTTAAGTGGGGTCAGGGAACCATACTACAAAAACATGATAGGTTTTCTTGGTTTTTCCAGCATCTACAAGCCCAAAACGTGAAACGATTCAGTTTTAACAATATTTTCTATAAGGCCAAAAAAAAAAAGTCTCCGGTTTCTGGTATGGAGCTTGTCCAAAAAGTGGTGCGGCGACGCGGCTTTTTTTTTTTTTACCTGACTTTTTTGCTTCAAATGTCGGCTGATGACTGCAAATGGTGCCTGACTAAATTTAGTGCAAATATATGGGAGTCCAGAGAGGCCACATAAAGCTTATTCTCGATCATAACCCCATCTAAAAACACGTTGAAATTGTGCAGCAGCAGGATTCCAGTCAAACCAGTGAGTTTGGGGTTTTGAGACATCATCTTTCATTGAAAAAAAAACTTTTTCATTTGGCCGACGCGCATGGCTACGGCGACGCGCGCGCATACCAGAAACCGGAGACTTTTTTTTTTTGGCCTAACATACTTATCCTCGACATCCATTTATTTCTGAAAATTGCAGCAAAAGCAAATGTTGTACAGCCCCTTTACACCCTAATAAACAAAAATAGAGTAAAATTTACACTTACTGCAATTCTGTCTTCTGATTATGTAACCCACCTCTGGTGATATTTTATCAATAGCCTTCTCTTACTAACAAATATTGATTTGTTAATTGATAATTATTTCGTGTTCACTCATCTTCCTTTTCTACTTCCAAAGAGCAACTACAATGCATCTACTCTTTTTATGGTTGGTCAACTTTCTGATATCGGAAATTTTGTTTTGTAATCCATTTTTCCCTCCTAAAGCTCTTTAATTTGTATTTTGTATCGTCAGCAAAACTCACCGGTTGTATATAATTGTACTTTTCTGTATAGTTCTCTTGCAAAATATTTTGAGCATTTTCAGTCGATGTGAAATGCAACAAATGAGTTGTATGTTTTGTCGTTTTGGAACACATTTAGTCACTTTTGTCTTTACTTTAAAATTTAATTTTTTTTGCTTTAAAATTTAATTTTTTTGAAAGATTTGGCATTTTTACAGCTAACAGAACCATATCTTATGTCACCCAGATGCAAAATTCCGTCTTATGAATAGTTAAATGTGGCACCCACTGCTATGCACACTAGATACGAACCAGTCAACCGGTCCCGTTAGCTCGGTGGTCGAGTGGTAAGACATCTGCACTAGAAAGCAGGAGGTCGTGGGTTCGAGTCCCACCCGAGTGACTTTTTTTTTAAGTTTAATTCGTGAGGTAACACACTACGTATACAATGTTTACACTTCAATGGAGGGCAAAACCTAATTTGAATAAGAAACATATCTTCAAAATTGTTTTGAGATTTTACTTTTGTTTAAATTGATTCTCCCCCCCCCCCTAAAAAAATTTGCAACACTGTTAAGTGGGGGCTCATTCAGTTTGTGATCATGTTTTGCTTAATTCAGAATTGAAAAGTTCATTTCAAAAACGCAATATATATTTTGGAGAAAAAAGGTGGAACAGTTGCACAGTGTTGAAATTTTTTAGAGCAAACATGGCACAATAGCTGTTCCTAAACTATGTTTTTCGCTATATTGTATTCTTAAACTGTGTTTATGTCTATGTAATAACAGCTGTCGAAACTGGCTTTGGCAACCAGAAGAGGGCGCTATTCTAAAAGGTAACAAAAGGATGTTTGTCGCATTTTGAAAACAAAATCTTCATGTATACCAAAAACACACTGTTGTTGAAAAAAAAATGTTTATTTACAAACAATCATCTGATGATCTTGTTATTGTTTCCTACTTCATTGTGAAATGAAAGTGTGTGAAATCATGATGCGGCGATCCTGTTAAACCCATGTAGTTATTAATAAAAAGTTGTTAAATATTTTATTAGTTCGAGAGTAAATCGAGACTAAGTAAAAACATTGACTTGATCCAGGAAATATGGATCCAACAAAAATATTTTTAAAACCTATTTATTATTTTTGGTGTATTGTTGGATACCAAATGCTAAACTGTGTTTGCTGCAAACTTTCAGCCGTTGAACTTAAAGTAACTTGACAAGATTCAAAATATGAAACAAATTTAAGATATTTGTTTCCTCGATCACGTCGTTAATGATGTCATAATGCTTGCCAACTCTGTCAGTGTTTGCTATTTGTGAGAGAGAATGCAATATACAGTGAAGTTTCGATAAGTCAAACTCTGATAACTCAAAACAACTGTTAAGTCAAACAAAGAATCCATTCCCTTCAGTAGTATAACAATGATATACAACCCTGCTTAACTCAAAACTCTGCTTAAGTCAAATTTTGAACCTGTTCCCTTGAGGTTTGACTTATTGAGATTTCACTATATGACTTACAAAACTAAAAAGTTTGTATTCAAAGCACATTAGTTTGGAATATCGCTGATGTCCTCTATTGTTTATAAATACTTATCATGATCTGTTTCGAAAAGAGAAATCTGTTTGTTGCATTCTCTCTTTCATTTGCCTTTTATAAATTGCGGTCTCTAAAAATCTAAAATATGAAGAGAAGCTAAGATAATTTTAACACTAAATTGGACCTGTATATAAATCGAGGGAAGTTTTCAGTTGCTGCTGTTTTTATTCAAAGCACTAATGGTATTCTTGTTTTCTTAAGCAATATAATTAACAAGATAAAAATATTATGATTCTTTGCTTTAAATTGTTTACATGGCTTGCATGTTAGAGCTTAAAAAGCTGGCACTGCCATAGGCTTGATTCAAGATGTTAGTTTGTCTATGGTCATTGTGCCGCATGCAATTTTATTGCACATTGGTCATGGACTAAGGAGAATTGTTGACTTGAGTCAAGTCTAAAATAGTTACAGAGCACATGGACAAGAAATTAGAAAAGCTGTAGGATTATATGTATTCATTGTATGTAATTACTGATGACCAGTGATGTATTCTAAGGCATAATATTGTAAACATGGGTAAAACACTGTAGAAACGTTTTATTTTTGATATATGCATATTTTGTTCCCCTTTTTTGTACTGGAGATAGATAAGTAGATTTATGTGATACAATGTATATAAAGATGTTATTTGTTATGCTTCTGAACAGATTGTAATGTTGAAACTGACAGTCATTTTGTTAAGAATTGTTTTAGTTTAGCCCTCCTGCTACCGGTATCTGAACAGTCACAGACAGTCAAAAGATCAATCCACTTCCGTGCTATGCCTTTTATACAGGCCAATCACCAACAGTCAGATCATATTTCAAGCAATTGTGACTAGTCAAAACAGTCAACAGACAAGAGCAGGCAAGTGGTAGGCACAGCTGGCTTATCAATCACCTACAGTCAAAGCATAGCTTTATCAAGTTGCCTAAACAGTCACGGCCAGTCAATCCTGCTTTATGTAGGCTGGGAGCTCTTAACTGTTAAAAACAGTTACTTGATTGATTTTGACTGCAAGGACAACTTGGCACAGAATGTGTCAAAATTAGAAAGCGGAGTGCTTATTTTTTTCCTCTACTTTAACCACCACCGATTTGAGTACCTGCACTTTTGTTGATAATTTTTCTTGCACACAAACATGTACATAATTGTGTAAATACTACTAAAACTTTACTTTATGTAAATATATGTGTATAATTAATTGCTTGTATTTGTGAAAGAATGAAAATGATCAAGTGTTTTGATTATGTTTAATTAAACTCCCACTTTGTGACTAACACATCAATACCACTTCAAAAGCCCTTGTTTTGTGACATTACATTTTCGATTTAATTAGATAATCTTGCATTGTTAACAAGGAATATAGACTTTTGTTCTTCTATATTGGGCCAAAAAAAAAAATAAGTTGGTCTCTGGTCAGCGCATGCGTCGATTTTAATCATGCGCGTCGATCTTTTTTTTTCTCCAAAATGTTCCGCGGTAGCTCCAACAGCGCCCTCTATTTCCGCACCTCCTCAATTATTTTTACCAAAGAGCACCAAGGAATGGGAAATTGCACCAAGGCAAATGATCGAAAGCACCAAGGCAAATTATGGAAGACACCAATGTACATTAGGACACCAAAAAAGCAAAATAGTACCCCACCTTGTCTGTACAATCCAAGCTTGAAAAAAAAAAAAAGCCAAAAAAAAAAAAAATCCGTGTGGCCGCGTCAGTTCCGGAACTTTGGTCTGACCGGAGACCGAATATTATTTTTTTTTGGCCTTAACCTCAAATTTTACAAGTTCTAACTTTTGAGCTAACAGTTTTTGATTAACCATAACTAAATATAAAGACATAAGTAGTGCTGTATTTATAATGCCCGGTCATATTTAAACCTCACAATGTTGGACTACACTGTTGAGCAGTAAAATATCGTTGAGATTCTCTGGGTTTGTGAAAATAATTGCTTTCAAATATACCATTACTTCTGCCTCAATAATTCCTTGTTGAAATATTTCGAAGCAAAGGCGCTCAGCTTTTTGTGGTATTTTTCAACTTCAACAAACATTTTGAAATGTTACCGTCTCTTTGTTTCTTGCCAACATTGATCTTAAGTGTCACAGAAAATCTTTGGACGTTCTCCAATTATTTTCTTTTGCCAAAAAAAAAAATCCTATTTTTAAAGTAACATTTTCAAGTCTCCTTCTTGTTAGAAAATCATTCTAAAAAATATCTGACTACTTTTGTTTTATTTTACTTTTGTTGAAATACATTGGCATATATATTATATATTATTGTAAGGTAAACAAGATTTGACCAAACTTAAAAGAAGTTAATACCAAGTTAATGTTTATAAATATTTATGCATGTCGAAAGTTACAAATGCTTCTTGTGTTCAGTTACTTGTGTACTTTAATAATAAAGGAATTAAGTGTTTAGTAAATGGTTTTGAATGTCTCAGGGTCAATTTGGCAGTAGGGGATGTAGTCATCACCCCCAGCCCTTTAGTGAAAAAAATAAAGCCCTCTTTAGTGAACCCCCCTTCCCCTGCCCTTTCGTTTGGGCCTCAATTTACTCAATTGTCAGATTATGGAGGAAAGGTTGATAGAGGTCATGAGGTGGCAACAGTGGGCGGCAAGTGACAGGGTTAAAATGAAGTACACGTTCTTAATGAAAACATCAAGTACACGTTTTCAATAAAAAAAGATGAACTATACGCTCTAAAATAATCCAGGTTTTATTTTCAAACGTGTAGTTATTGTGTCAACAGAGGGCGCTATGTGACGTGACGGAAGTTTCAGAACAAAACAACGGTGGTTGGTGCATGGTGCGGTAAATAGGTTTGTTTTTTTGGTCCAGTTTATTTTGTTATTTATGCAGATTGTTAATTTTCAATAGAACAGATGAGATACGGCTACAAAGGGTTACAAAATGAAAACCATCTCAATAATTACTACATCGGTCAGGCAGCCAATGATGCGCCAAAAATGGGACCCAAATCTGGAGTCCATTCCCAAGTTTGACATTTTTAATGACAACTTTGTTTGACTTTGACTTGACTTGAGAAAAAAAAAGGCAGTGGATATTTTGCCGGAGACGGCAAACCTTCAGTAAACGTTAGTTTGCCGGTGTCACGGTCTCACTTCTCAGGCGTGCTAGCTTCTCCGCAGAGGGAAATTTCGCCTCAACACGCATGCACAAATTGCGCAGTAGTGTACATTTTTGGCAACTTTATTTGTGTGCTGAGTTCTGTTGGGTTGTACTGGTGCACGTGGCATTTTAGGATAATTGTATGTATAGTTAGTAAGCTGTTACAAGGTACCAGTCGAATCCAGAATTTTCGTGGCGCGCGCAAATCCCAATACATTGTAACCAAAAAACTTGAAGGATACACATTTATTTTTAAACCATGGTTACAAAAATAAAGATAATCATGAACGAGCAAGGAACACAGACAATGCACAGGGGTTCGTTCTTAATTATTCGTCCATGAACACACACTTGCAAAGCCATGGAATGACCCACCCAGGGAGTGACCATACTCTCTATAAGCTCAATAGCTTGACCCACAGGAAGTGTTACATAACACATTCTTGGGTATCCCTCACTCAGGCTCACTGTGTTATTTAACACAGCCCGAGGAAAAGTAAGCACAGTGGACACATGAGCATGTGTCGTGCTCATGTAACGTGCACTGTAACGTGCTCAATCATCCGCCGCATCCACCCGGAGAATCTAGCATGCCGGAGAAGTGAGACCGTGACACCGGATATGCACTGAACATGCGCAGTTACTGTTTTTTTGTACTTAAACATTTTCCGGTGACAAATTTTAGTCTGGCTCCATGCCAATATTATCGTTGTACATGTATTTTTGTATTAACAAGATGGGAATCAGACCATTTTATAATTTCGGACTTTATTTCCCTTTAAAAAAAATCCTCCAGAGCCACAAATCTGAAAAAGAAAAAGTAATTCTCTGCAATAAAATGTTTGAGACATATTAAAATAATAAAAGAAGAATATTCTTATATATTTGGGGATTGGAAAAAAAAAACTTAAAATTTTGGCGGGGACAGGATTTGAACTCGTGAACTCGGGACATCCCACTCTCTAGAGCTATTGCTTAACCACTGCACCAACTGTGCTACACAACTTCAGTGGGAATTCAATACATGTTATAATTCAGCCCTATCTTAAAGAGTACAGCGCCCTCTGTTGATATGGATTGCCGCCGGCAAACCTTTAGTAAACGTTAGTTTGCCGGCGTTACCTCCGGCAAAATATACACTACCAAAAAAAAAACGTATGGAAAATAAAATTGGGAGTGCCGGCTTTCTTTCACTAGTGTAAAACGATTTTAACCTGCTACTGCTAGAATAGATTGCACAGCACATTTGGCAGTGTATATTTAGCTGGCGCCGGATAAACTTTAAGTAAACTATATTTTACCGGCAAAGCACTCAACATGCGCAATGACTTTAATTTGGGGGACTTAGTTAGTAGCCATTTTTACCGTGACAAACTTAGTCTGGTTCCGCGCCAAAAAGTCATTGTCCTTGTGACTTCGTATTCACGAGATGGGGATCAGACCATTTTACATTTTTGGACTTAATTTCCCTTTAATTAAAGAAAATCCTCTAGAGCCATGAATCAGAAAAAGAAAATGGATAGGCCTAGTAGGCCTACTAAAAAAGTACTATTTACTAGTTAAAAGGGGGGAGTATTCGACCACTTCAGAAAAACTGGCACTGCCTAGCGCATAGCGTATGATATTGAGAGAGTGAGATCGTTCTTGATTTTTCCGGCAAAGTAGCATTTTAGGCCTGCTAAAGCTCTCGGGCGAAATAAATATGACTTACATGTAGGCCTGGACAGTCCTTACTCCTTGCCTAATTGGAAAGAATGTTGCAACCCGACACTACCTCAGCGGTTGTGTACAAAGTCTATGGACATGATGGAGAGTTTTAAGTATTTTAAAGTATTTCCCAACAAAATTGGAAATGTTTCTCAGTCCCAGATTTATGTCTTATTACCATTTTCGCAATGAAGAACCTTCATTGAGATGATTTTATGAAGAAAAAAATGGCGTCAGGTTGCAACATTCTTTTCGGAAAGATTTCCATATAAGAAGTTCACTCAACACCCTGTGTACAAACCCTATGAGAGTGGACTGAACAATTCTAAGTGTTTTCTAAGAAAATGCTTGTATTTTCTCACTGCTCAAATTGACTTTGATGACATGAAATTACTATCTGGGGGCTTGTTAGTCAATACAGAGGAAAATTAGTGAACTTCTTATATGGAAATCTTTCCTAATTTTCGCCTAATTATATAATGAGCCAGTCAAAGAAAAGGGACGAAACTTTTGCCAAATATTCATTCCCTAATTGATTATGAAATTGCTGGATAGGGCTCTGTCGGTCTGGGTAAAGGAAGACATAAGTTGCTAATATTCTGCATAACATAATTAACATGTAGAGCCGGCTTCAATTGTCTATAAATTCTTGCACAGTTGAAGAATTCCACCAGTTTGGATTTGGTCATGTGGTATCAGCATGCGTCATTTATCCACCATAGTGTCCATCATTACAGTATTTGCTGTGCATATCAGTGCAATAGGTACGTAATTTCATTTGTCAATTTTCAGGATCAAAATCAACAATTTTCATCTGAGGAATTGCCTTATAACCAATATTCACGCTTATTTGCCATTACAAAATTAAAAACACTGTACAAAGTCTTGTGTAGATTGGAGTTTTCTCTTTTTTGTTGATTCCAAGTTAAATGCCTGTATAACCAATAGGAAAGATTTCCATATACGAAGTTCACTAATTTTCCTCTGTATTGACTAACAAGCCCCCAGATAGCAATTTCATGTCATCAAAGTCAATTTGAGCAGTGAGAAAATACAAGCATTTTCTTAGAAAACACTTAGAATTTTTCAGTCCAATCATAGGGTTTGTACACGGGGTGTTGAGTGAACTTCGTATATGGAAATCTTTCCAACCAATATAAACAAAGTCTGTATAAATATACTTATCACTTTTATTTTCCACCCCTGAAGAGTTTAAATCTTTAGATCACATCAAGACCAAGACAACTCCTGATGACCAGGCGGCTGCTGTGACTGCTCTGATCAGAAGACTTATCCCTGAACGAGCAGCAGCATTCACCGTGGTGGTCAACCCATCACTAGGACCACCAAGACTTGACACATTCCAGGTAAATATGGCTGTGCATCGGAACCTAGTACCCGACTGCAGGGGTGCGTTTTGGCGGTCATAACCAAGAATTGGTTCGGTGGTTTCTTGTCTGTGAATTTCTTCGGCAATTTTCATTGGCTTAGAATTACGCGTGATCATGTAGTCCTCAAATCCCCAAAACAATTAACCAAAGAGAAACCACCGAACCAATTCTTGGTTATGACCGCCAAAACGCACCCATGGTAAGGCTTATGAAGCTACTGTACACAGTACCTTGCTGTATTGACGCACTGATGCGGTGGTATTATCATGCAGACTTTGGTAAAAGTTTGAACATCAATTTCCGAGATTTGAATTTTGGGGTTTGGTTTCTTAAATGCAGATCGACCTGAGGGCGGCTTAGAGGGACTGTGAAGTGAATATTTCTTAGGAACTTATTTTGTGCTACTTTCTAATCCTCTTAAAGTGTATGAAGACTAATTGACATCCCTTTTTGGTTAATTTTTACTGAAAAGTGCACTTCCTTAATTAAACATTTAAAATTGTCCATGCTTTTCCAGACAACTGAGGGCGCTGTTGCTGTGAGTCACTTCAGTAAGGCCCTGTTCATATTTTTATGTTTTCTATTGAAACTGTGAACCCAAAATTTGCTCATTGAAAACATTTCTGAGAAAATTTTGCTCATTGGCTTACTGCTCATGAACTGACACAACAACGAATCACTAAAGAAAAGAAAGTTTACGACAGCGAAATATCCAAAACTCTGGCAACTTTTGGTGCACAAACCAATTGCAACACTGAGGTTTCTGCCTGATATGACATCACACTTTTGCTCATGAATATTGGAATTCGCATTAGTAATGAAAACTAAAAAGGCACCAAAATACCCTTGAAATGAAATTAATGTTAGATGGGTCATAAAGGTGCATTTTCAAGAATTGCATTAAAAAAAATACATTTCATGGGTCCTTTAAGGATTATACATGCCCCTCCATGATGAACAGCACTGATTGTCTCTTCTCCGACCTTAGATTGAGTCCGGCAATAACAAGGTCAACATCACTGGTACCACGGGAGTAGCGGCAGCATGGGGCTTCTATCATTACTTGAAGCATTACTGTGGATGTCATATTTCGTGGGCAGGGAACCAGTTACATGTCCCGTCGACGCTGCCCAAGGTCCAACCGGCGCTGAAGATCACAAGTCCAAACAGGTGAACAGATTTTTCTATTGTATAACCTTCAACCCCGTCTCCCGCCCCACCCCCCTCCCCCGCCCTACCCCTCTCCTGGTCCCCCACTCTCCTGTTCTCCCCCTCTCTCCGCCCTCCTCTCCGCCCTCCCAAACCCCCACTACCCACCCGCCCAAACAAAAAAGTATCTAATGTGAGGCCAAGTTTGAAAGTATTTTTATTTTGTACCAACAGTTAACTTCTAAAAATTATATCTAACCCCTCCCCCACCCCCAGAAATAAAGCTGAGATTTCAAAATTGGCCCAGAATTGTATGTTGAAAAGGGAATATTATTGAGGTTGAACAAGGAAATTGATTGGAGTGAGGTTTGAACCTGCGACATCTGGATTGCCTTTCCGGTGCTCTACCAACTGAGCTATCCAGCCCTATGTTGGCGGTTTCCCAAATTGTCAATGTCTTTGTTCAAGGGGCGCTAGTCAGAAGCCATAAACCTGTATATGCCATGTAGCCAGGGATCACACCCTAAGTCACGATGCTAGCAACATTAGCAATGTTGTAAACCCTGGGAAATAGCAAAAAAATTAATAGTGAATGTGTAAAACACATCAATCCTCAGGTACTAGAACTAGTACATGTATTTGACGAATTGATCAAAACTGTAGTTAATTTGGTTACATTATTCAGTTTGATAAACAAAAAAATGATCACAATGATATAAAAACCTTCCTTAAAGGTAAAAGAGCACGGGTCAAAAGATTTGCAAGCCAAAAATCTTTAAAAAAAATCCATATTCCAATTATCATTGGAATGATTGGCCGTTGAAGTTTCTGTTGGTAGCATCAATTATATGAACCAATCGATACAAACAAATAAATCGGCCGTTAGATTATTTAAAACAGCGATCAAAAAGGGAACAATCAATTGAACGAGAAAACATTGTGGGCCATAATAGGACTGCACGAATGGATATAAAAGTTTTTGTTAAAGGTATAGTCCATCATTTGTAATCTGTAATTCTGTTCATTTGAAGTAACAAAAGTGTTCAAAATCTAAAGACGGGTGCTGAACAACTAACTTGATGAAGTTTCAGCTCAGCTTCAGCTGTATATTTCGAGAAAAACAACATTCTAGGATCTCGATTTCAAACTAAAAGTTGCTGAATCATGTTTTGAATTGGGCCTGAATTTGGCGTCCGAGACATGTTGTTATTGAATCGATTGCAGCTACGCGATGTTGCGCACTGATCCGACGAATTATAGCAACCGCGCGCGTGTGTGCGTCGTGCCAACGCTTTGCCGAATAAAAAAAAACAACTACTAACGGAAATTTTCAACCGTGCTTCTTAAGACGCACCGTTGGAAAGGCCTTCTTTCGTTGATTTCTTCAAAATGACAGCTTGCCAGAAAGAATAATTTCACAGGGAGTTTAGTCCCCTTACTATCTTTCAACCAAGTATGTTTTTCAACAATAATTACGCCAGTTACTTTTTGGATAGCTGCCAATGATGGACTCTGGCTTTAAGGAGCACAATAATCGATTTAGTTTCTATCCGTGTGTGGTTTGAATGGTTTTCCTATTGTCAGATTCCGCTACTACCAGAACGTCTGCACCGTCAGCTACTCCTTTGTCTGGTGGAACTGGACGCGATGGGAGAGAGAGATTGATTGGATGGCCATGAATGGCATCAACTTGCCCCTAGCATCCACCGCCCAGGAAGCTATCTGGCAGAAGGTCTACCTCAAGATGGGTTTCACCCAGAAGGATCTGGATACGCACTTTGCAGGACCTGCTTTCCTAGCATGGTAGGTTGGTTTATGGGGACGCGATCTATAACTAGACATTGTTGGTCCAGAGCGTGCAAGTTGACCTAAAAAGCTGCAAGATTTTACGAGAGTACAGCACATGGGGAGACTCTACACCATGTTGAACGTCCTATTTTTTTGAAAGAATGTTGCAACCTGACGATACTTCAGCGATTGTGTACAAAGTCTATGGAGAGTCAAGACAATTTTTTTTAGTATTTAAGTACAAAATTGGAAATGTTTCTCAGTCCCAGATCATCATTTTTGCAATGACTGACCTTCATTGAGATGATATATGAAGGAAAAATCAGCGTCAGGTTGCAACATTCTTTCTATTTTTTGCATTTATTTTGTTTCCAGACTGGGCCCTTCCAATCAGGGACAGTAAATGGTAATTCAAAAGAAAAAAAACACAACAATTTGTATCACAATTTCATCGCAAACAGGGTCACAAGATTGACCGGGGGGGGGGGGGGGAGAACAATTGATAGGTACATTATTGGAACACTCTCCGGGTTAGTGCACATTTAGATATGGCTTATGATTAGCGCATCTTGAACACAGACGCAGCCTCGACTCCATGGGCGCGTGCGCGTTCCTTACACTAACCCCTGGCCGTGATGATGACGTCAATGACGCTGATTGGCTATTCACAGCGTACTGCGCGCGCATTTCGAAGATTGAACGCCGGGCGCGCCCATAATGCGCTCACGTAATGATGACGTAAACGTCATGTACGAAAAAAAAATAATTATTCAAAAGTCGCGATGCCTGTACGATATGGATTATGGCAGCCTCGTTTTTCGCTAAAAAAAACCCTGTATCTTTGGTTGTACAGGGACGAAAGGGGTACGTACATTTAATACAAACTTTGCTAAATAACGCAACGTCCAAACGTTATGTTTAAAAGGATTGATTCTTCAAAATCACAACTTTTAACATTTTAAGATGGCGTCGGCACGTAAAACGGATAAACTGCAGCCTAATTATAATGTGCCATATTTTGACACATTTAAATTACACAATTCCAGGGGTTAAGATCGCGCAAGGCATGATGGGAAACAACATGGCACAGCAAGATGGTACCCATGGGGAACGAGGTTGACACAGACGTGGACAAAATGGGGAATCGCCATAGCTCAGTTGGTAGAGCACCGGGGTGGCAATCCAGAGGTTGCAAGTTCACCCCTCCCAGTCAATTCTTTGTTCAACTTTTGAAAAACAAAGTGTTTCCCACACTATAAGCTCTCATCACAAGAAGTCACTGTTAAAGCTCCATTCCGTTGCAAATGTTTAATTTCGGGCATGCAGATTCATCAGGAATAGCCAAACAACACTATGCATTCCAATTGAACAAAAAAAATGGTATATTCATGACGAATCACCTTGTTCTTGTTTTGTGTTTTTGCTGACAGGGCTCGCATGGGCAATATTCAAGGCTGGGGCGGTCCTCTGACGCCATCTTGGCACGCCAATCAGCTAAAGTTACAGCATCAAATCCTGAAGAGAATGCGAGATCTGGGCATGACGCCGGTACTGCCGGCATTCGCTGGCCACGTCCCTAATGCCACAGTCAGGTAGGTTGCATGTTTTTTTTATTAAATCTTTGTAATTGAGAATCAGTTTGTTTTTCTCAATGGTGTTAGCTACAGCAGGAGGGTTGCAGCACGGTTTTACAAAAATCTCTTTAAAAACGACAGTTCTGTAATTGTAAGCGTGAAGTAGTTTGTGCGTTGCTTTCATAAATATTATGTCAGTGTCGCTTCGGCCGTCTTAATGATTTTCCTCATCAATGGGATCCACTCTCCCATTGTCAATAGCTGTACCTACGTAGCTTCTCCCAGTTTGCAGTGTTGTGTAGGCCCTTGCCCACCGTCTTCAGGTCGTCGGGGATGATTGGAAGTGTGGTACAAGGGCGTCCTTGCCAACCTTCCATGCCTGCCTCTGTGCCGAAGTACTCCTCGATGAATTTCTGACCAGGCACATCTCTCGGTAGCCACAGGACATGTCCGAAGAGTCGCCAGCGTGCTTCAAGTTCCCTGATGCTGAGTGGACCACACTTGCAGTGACTATGAGCTCCGTGCGCCGACAAAGAGGGTGCCCTTTTACCTAGCAACGACATCCCATGGGCGGGACATTTCGCTGGTTGACGCGCACTGTTCCTTGTGTGTGACGCACGTACACCGGGGGATTTGTACTAAGTACAGGCAGTGGCCGCGCTTCGCGGCAAATGAATTGCAGTCAGGCAAGATGGCGTCGGTCGGTCACACCCAACTGTTCTTCCTTTGCCGGCGAGGGGGTACTTGTGAACGGAGCGGATAGAGTGCCTTGTTGCAGATGCAATGTGGCCACCGCATGCCAATGATCTGTCGTAATTGGCTTTGGTGGAATGAGTCCAGATGGTCGTTCTGTTTTTGAGAGAGGCCCCAGGTACCCATGTTGTAGAGGAGTACAGGGAGCACCAACGTGTTGTAGAGGCACAGACTGTAATTTATATGTATAATTTATGTATCGTTATCAATTTTTTTCTAGGTTGTTTCCCAAAGCCAACATTATCAACGGAACCATCTGGAGCAAGTTTTACAAAGATCCGCAGTACTGTTGGTAAGTTAAAAACAACAATTTTTATAGTAAAAAACAATTTTATAGTAAGATTTCGCTCTTTGTTTTCTCAAATTCATTTTTTAAACGGATCCATTTGTGTCAAAGTTTTCAGTGGCGGAAGGCACATTAAATTCGTATGGATTGTAAGATTTTGTTTTCTTCACTTTTTCATTTTTGATGTGAAGCACTAAGTACCTGGTTCCGTCCGACCCCCTTTTCAAGACGATTGGCAAAGCTTTTATTGAAACGGTAAGAAACTACCTGAAATATTCTTTCGAAAGTCTGTAATTTATATATGTTGCTATTGTTGAAATCGGGTTGCACCTTAAGAAATCGATACCGGCTTTTGTACTACCGACAAACTAAGTATCCGCTCCGTTCACAAGTACCCCCTCACCGGCAAAGCAAGCACAGTTGGGGGTGACCGACCGACGCCATCTTGCCTGACTGCAATTCATTGCCGCGAAGCGCGGCCACTGCGTGTGCATAGTACAAATCCCCTGGTGTACGTGCGTCACACACAAGGAACGGTGCGCGTCAACCAGCGAAATGTCCCACCCATGGGATGTCGTTGCTAGGTAAAAGGGGGCCCTCTTTTGTCGGCGCACGGAGCCCATACGGCATTGTTGTGAAATTTGACACCATTGTTTATAGGCTAGTAGTATGTCTTGCCACCATTTAACAAACGTTTGAAAATTTTTGTGCTAGTTATAGATAAAAAACCTTGCCAATTTTCCTTTTTTTTCCCAGATGATAGCAGAGTTTAATGGCACTGATCATGTCTACAATGCTGATTTGTTCAACGAGATGAATCCTGCTTCAAAGTAAATAATAAAGTTACTTATGTCAGAAACTAAAGTTTACTATTGATAAACAACTTATATTTATTTAGAACTTAACTGTTTGTGCCATATCATTGTCTTCCGACTGATTTATCTAGGCCGTTGTTTGTAGTTTCTCAATTAACAGTCAGTCTGCACTTTACAACCCGTGAAGTTTTGCAAAACCACTTTTGCACATAAAGTCAGCACCATACTTCAAATTCCTTTGAGGTAATCTTATGTGGAGTATGGATAACACTTCCAATTCCCCGAGTTCAAGTACAGATCTCTGAGTAGGAGTACTTGTACTTCCGAGTACGAGTATGAAAACTTGTACTTCCGAGTACGAGTACTAAGTTTCCGAATACGGCCATACAGCAAATGGTTTATTTTGCGTAATTGGCCCAAGCCCAGTCAGAAGGCTATGAACAGACCCACTCAAGGCTAGGTGTTAGATGTGTTTGTCTGGACGTGCACAGAGGAAAATCAGGAAACTTGATTTCTCCACAAGCCAATCAACCATTTCAAACTGAAAGTATCGATGAAAGCTAGGTGTTAGATGTGTTTGTCTGGACGTGCACAGAGGAAAATCAGGAAACTTTGATTTCTCCACAAGCCAATCAACCATTTCAAACTGAAAGTATCGATAAAATAAGGCCGTGGTAAGACAAGCTATACCATCTTTCCCCCGAGTACTGCTATTCGAGTACGAGTACTTTGCTGTCCGAGTACGAGTACCGTCATTACGAGCACGAGTACTTTGACATTCGAGTACGAGTACTCCAAAAAAGTGCTCGAGTAGTGTGCCGAGTACGAGTTCTACAACACTGATTACTAAGCAATCACTTGGTCATCAAAAAGTGCAAGTAAGGGTTTCCCATGAGAGAATAATTCGTCTGCACTTTAATTCTTGTTACCCGGTATTTTGTCCATTTAGTGACCTTGGATACTATGCTAAAGATCAATCAGTCATTCATACTTTGTTTCATTAATACTTGTTCATCTTTCCATTCAGTGATCTTGGTTATCTTGCCAATGCGAGTCGGGGTGTTTACGACACCATCATCTCTGCGGATCCTAAAGGCATCTGGCTGATGCAGGGCTGGCTGTTTACCGTAAATGGTTTCTGGTACAAAGAACAGATAAAAGCACACCTAACGGCAGTGCCTTTGGTAGGTAAAAAAAAATCTGGGAAAACTTTTAAAATTGCTGAAATGCAGTAGGGGTTTGTCTGCATTGAAAAATAATGATGTTTAAAGGCAGAGTGGACCTTTGCAGCCATCCAAAAAGTAAACCACCAAATTATTGTTAAAAGGCTGACTTGGTTTTAAAGATGGTAATGGCACTAAACTCCCTGTGAAATTATTCCTTCTGGCATGCTGTCATTTTGAAGAAAACAACAACAGAAGTCATTCCACAGATGTGTCAAATGACACATTTTTGGAAATTGCTGTTTATAGTTGGGCGAATCCGTGAATGGGTGCAAGCATTGATCACGTTTTTCCAATTAATTAATTCAAAAGTTTGTTCTGATGGGACTCGAACCCACGACCTCCTGCTTACTGGTGCTGAACACATTCCTTCATTGTAGTTAGTATTATTGATACAGTACTATTAACTTCTGTTTTTTTCCCGAATATTGAAGGGTCGTCTGATTGTATTGGATCTAGCATCGGATATCCTCCCTGTCTACGATCGAACCAACTCCTACTACGGCCAACCGTTCATCTGGTGCATGCTGCACAACTTCGGAGGGAACCATGGATTGTACGGCCGGCTAGATTATGTCAATAAGGTTAGGAACAAATAATGTGTTTGTCAGCATAGGCCAAGTTCGCGCAAGGACTATAGTTGACCAATGGTTAACTAACGTTTGCCCGAACTCTGTCTAGTCGACGGTGGTTGACTACGCTAGTCGACTATTTGGAACCAGCCTACTGCAGTTGGTTGCTTCGCTGGTAACCAATAGCCGCGCGCATTCATAACGCTAGCAGAGAGCCAGGATCCAGACGTTTTGCGATGACATTTTGACCAGCGTTTGACTTGAGACGTTCGCACGTTGCTATTAGTGTGCAGGCGTACGGTACGTCACAAATCAACCACTAGTCGACTAATGGTCCTTGCCCGAACTTGGCCATATTTGAAACCAAGAATAGTGCCACCTATTGTCCGATAGTGTCCAGTCTTTTGTCACTATCCACCTGAACTTTTTCGCTTAACCACCTCACGCCGGGAATATTTTTGCCCCAAATTTTGATTTTCGCAAAAGGCAAAATTTTCCAGCCAACTTCTGATATACAGCCAAACGCCACAAACACTGATTCGCAAGAGTCTTTTCAACAGTATTTGTACGATATTTCTTGTCGAAACCTCGTATGTTTCAATAGTCCGGGGTGTGCACTGGAGCATAAATTGTACAACAATAGGCTGTTTGCAATGGCCAATTCCAGATCAACACACGGTCCGCCTCCACAGACTTCACGGACTTTGTGTGTGTGTACAAAAGGCACGAGGCATTAGCGTGTTTAGACGTCGTCCAGAGGCGAGTAGAGTCTTAACCCATTAGCCGTGAAAAAAAAACCAATTAATTTTTTGAGTAGAATTAGGACCAATTGCTTCATTGGTATTTTTTTTGACATTGTGCTCACACATCAGTTTCCCCACTTTGAATGAATGTTGATTTTGGTATTGGTCGTTTATTTTTTAGGCAGTATTTGTTGGCAGGATGTTCCCTGGTTCCACCATGGTGGGCACCGGTCTGACTCCAGAAGGCATTGATCAGAACGACGTGATGTACGCCTTCATGAATGATCTTGCCTGGCGAACCCAGCCAGCTAATGTGACAGCGTGGTAAGATGACTCGTAATTGACAGAATGGAGATTTCTGTTTCATCAAACAAAACTCACAACGAACGGCTTTTGATCGAGCTATCTAGCTATTTGTGAATCAACCCTATGGTCTGCAGCTATCTTTGTGAACATCAATACTTTCAAAACCACCAATATTCAATTGATAAACACAGTGCACAGAACATTAGCTTGTTTAAAGCAGGGGTGAGATTTATCATGACTTCTCGTGATTTCAGGATTTTTTTTCCAGGATTTGTCCCGAATTCAGGATTTTTTGGGTCAGCATTTTCCTGATGTCAGGATTTATTCGTCAAGATTTTCCCTGAATTCAGGATTTAAAAAAAAATTCTTTTTGAAATCTGGAATTCCTGAGGTTTTACCATAAAGATTTTTACCTATACAAATACATGTAGGACAAAAGAAATGGACATTTTAAAGGGAAAATACAACATTTGCAAACATCGAAATACCAAACATTTGCAAACATACTAAATACCTCACAGGATGTTGGTAAATGACAGTCTAAAGCATCCTGTAAAATTATGGCACCTGATGTGTCATTTTCATGAAAATTAAATTTTTGTATACATTTCCAACTGTGGTTGGCCGACCACGTTGGCAAACCTAACTATTTTTCAACTACATGTACTGCTCCAAATTTACTATTTTTTTCAGTCCAAATTTTGGTTGCATGTTCATGAATGGGTGCAGGCCAGCTAGACTGGTTCCCTTACCGTACAATTTTCCAGCATCTATAAATTGATCCATTTCAACTTCAGTGGAGTCAGGGAACCAGACCACTTGAAAATTTTTGTTTTTCTTGGTTTTCCAGCATTTTTGAACACAAAATTTCAAACATGTCAGTGTAACAATAATTTGATCTATTATACTAAACCCTCAAATAGTTCATTTCTGAAAATTAAAGCAAAAGCCAATGATGTACATTCCCTTTAAGGGGTGCGTTTAGGCAAATACAACTACATACCACAGATCCAACATTGCTCTGGGCCTTTGGCGACCCTTAAACCCTTTGCCAATTAACTTGTGGATTTTTTGGTTTTCACCAAGTCTCTACCCTGATCAAGTCGGCACAAATGAGGCATAGTCCATGTTACATTTGCATCCGTGGTACAATACCAGATTGATCATGTTAATTTTCATCAGGATTGATTCTTACGCCGTGAGACGCTACGGGAAGTTCAGCCAGCAATCCCACAATGCTTGGAGGATCCTGAAGGACACCATCTACAACTCAATGGAGAATACCAAGGAACATAATCGCAACGCAATCGTCTCCCGGCCATCGCTGAATATTAAGCCGGATGTAAGTCCAGTAATTAACATGTGCACTCAATCGCAACAGAGTTGTACATTGATACACCCTTTCAGTGGTAGACCTTCCAAGAATACTTAAGCTGACAAAAAAGTGCTTGCGGTTACTACAGTAACATTGTAAATCTGCCACAAGATGCAAGGGGTCACAGCATGGCCAAGGGGTGTGAAATCTCAGCTTTAAAGCTGATTTTAGCTTTTTTTTGTTTTGGATTTCAGCTTTTTCCCCGCAGTTGCTGTGTTCAAAAGTATAGGAGATTTTTAAAGTTCAACCTTTTTACACATTTATCAGCTGTTTTCAGCTGTTTTTTTTAGTGGTCACTCACACCCCTGATGGCCACTCCTAGGAATTCATTCCCAAGATCTTTTGACATTTGGGCCAGGCCTTGGGAAAGGTTTTCAAATCTTGGGATTTTGTGCCGATGAATGGGGAGTTTTCGCATGCGCAAAAGGCTTTTTTGCAGTACCTTTGTGAGCCCTATGTGCACAATACACATCAAAAAGTGTACGCTTGCATTGTGCTAACGAAGGCACCGTAACATTCGGATCTGTGCTGCTATTCTGATATGTCTAGAGCTATCTTGGGAAATTAACCACAGTCATCTTGGGATTTTTCAAATTTGGAGAGTGGTCATACAGACGGGGTGAACACTCCCAAGACATGGCAAGATGTATATGACTGGTATGTGTTTGTTTCTTATTTCTTTGTTTGTTTTTGCCTCAGATATGGTATGATTGGAAGGAGGTTGCTAAGGCCTGGCCACTCATGATCAACGCATCGGCTGAGCTGGGCACCAGTCTGCTCTACAGGTAATGAATACAAGCCATCAAGTCTGGGATCCTTCTCAAATAGGTTGTTCACAATGATGGTTATTCCATTTTATATAGTCCATGCATATAGTATATCAAAACAGTGCTACGGCAGGAAAATTCTCGAAAGCAATACTACATAAGGTCTAACTGTCAGGTTGAACAAACTTCAAACATATTTTCAAGACAAAAACCCTTAATTTTTAAGGGAAAAAAAATACAATGAAGTAAGAACAGACCAACTCCATGCAAATGATGTACCAGGTGGTTTGTTGAACCGGGGCATTTGAAAAGTAAGGAAAGAACCATTTTTACCATTATAAAAAAAATTATATATCAAATTACTTTTGTTAAATACAGAATAGGTCTCTCTCAAAGACGGCCATCTCTGTAGGAGAACTACAACTGCGTATTTTACGCAATCAAGCACGCATTGTGCAGTGTTGAAAATGTTCCAAACACGCACGCTTGTTGCTCGAAATGTGTTCGAAATATGACGCAGCCGATGCGCGTTATGCAAGTTGACGCTCAAAATGCTGATGCATGCGGCTGGTCTGTAGTAAATGACGTCATTTGAGAGAGACCTATTGTCTCATGCATAAAATATTCATGCATTTCAGGTATGATCTCATAGACATTGGTCGTCAAGTCTTACAAGATATCTCCACATCATACTACGCAGAATTCCAGACAGCATATCATAAAAACAACAAAACAGCAGCAAGGTAAGCGGAGCAAATATTTCTGTGATTTGCAAAAAGACATGGATAAAGACCTTTGGATAATGATTGCTTCATCGGTTTGCATTTTTAACAGTTATTCTGATGGTCTGTTTTGTTTTACATTTATCAGTTCCTCTCTGGCCAAGATTCTGGATGTATTGCTGGACATGGATACGCTCCTAGCAACCGACTCGCATTGGTTGCTAGGCAACTGGCTAGAGAACGCCAAGGCCCTGGGCACTTCAGTCAAGGTTTGGATTTTTCCTTGTAAAGATAGTTTTAACTTAATTTTTTTGTAATCTTCAAAGTCATAGCTTACAATTGAGTGCCAGCTTGCTTGTGCAATTTAATCATTTTGTTTTTATTTATACGATGGAATTTGCGTCGTCGGGGTGATGTAAATTATCAATACAGGGTGACCAAAAATATTGTGCAAGCCGATGTCGTGAAATTTCTCAAAAAGTACCTTAGGACAAAAAAAAAAGTATCCGGTTTCTGGTATGCGCGCGCATCGCCGTAGCCATGCGCGTCGGCAAAATAAAAAAGTTTTTTTTTCAATGAAAGATGATGTCTCAAAACCGCCAAACTCACTGGTTTGACTGGAATCCTGCTGCTGCACAATATTAACGTGTTTTTAGATTGGGTTATGGTCGAGAATAAGCTTTATGTGGCCTCTCTGGACTCCCATATTATTTGCACTAAGTTTAGTCGGGCACCATTTGCAGTCATCAGCCGACATTTAAAGCAAAACAATCGGGTAAAAAAAAAAAAAAAGCCGCGTCGCCGCACCACTTTTTGGGCAAGCTCCATACCAGAGACCGGAGACTTTTTTTTTTTGGGTCTTACATGAGTATTTCATTTTGATGAAGCATATTAATTATTCTCTTGTGTATAATCAGTGAAAATGTCATGGAAACCCATTCATGCAAACCAGAGCTGTAACAGATTATAAAAGATATGTGTTTAAAAGGAAAAGTACTTGAGTAAAACTATGAGTAGAAATTCACCACTGTTTTGGGTTAACAACCGTTCAGTGGTAGAATCAGCTGTTTGGACCGAGGCAAAGCAAGCAAACGAACATTTTAGTTTTCTGTCCAATTTTGAGGCAGTGATTTTTACACTCCACAGGAGCAGAAATGGTTGGACTATAATGCACGGAACCAGATCACAATCTGGGGACCACACGCAGAAATCAATGATTACGCCAACAAGCAATGGGCCGGCCTCATGAAATCGTAAGTCATAAAAACTATTTCAGGAACTATATGTCATTTAAAGGGAATGTACATCATTGGCTTTTGCTGTAATTTTCAGAAATGGAGTATTTGAGGGGTTAGTATAATATATCAAATATTGTTACACTGACATTTTTTGAAGTTTTATGTTCGAAAATGCTGGAAAAACCAAGAAAAACAAAATTGTTCAAGTAGTCTGGTTCCCTGACTCCACTAAAGATGAAATGGATCAATTTATAGTTGCCAGATAATTGTAAGGTAAGGGAACCAGTCTAGCTGGCCTGCACCCGTTCATGAACATGTAACAAATACCAAACAAAATTTGGACTGAAAAAAGGTAAATTTGGAGCAGTAGTTGAAATATAGTTAGGTTTTTCCAACGGTGGTCGGCCGACCACCGTTGGAAATGTATACAAAAATACCATTTTCTTGAAAATGACTTCACACCAGGTGCCATAATTACAGGATGCTTTAGACTCATATTTACCAACATCCTAATAAGGTATTTCTTAAAAACTTGGTAGTTTTATTTTTCGATCTTTGCAAATGTTGTATATTCCCTTTAACAGTTCACACATCTTTTCAAAATGCCAGTCGTACTTTTTCAAGAGGGCGGACAGAATCACAAACCACATTGTTGGAGAGAAATGGAAATTATTCCGAAAGCGTGATAAAGTATCTTGCCCGAGGACACAAGCTGCATTGATCATTATGACACAAATAAATTTGACGACAGCCACAAAATCACAATTCCAAAGCCGTTCACAGATTCCAGATACTGATCTCCACATTTGTGGGATTTCCAACAGATATTACCATCGAAGATGGAGCCTGTTTGCATTTGAACTGGATATTTACATGGATGAACAGCAGGTCTGGAACCAGACCAGATTCGACGACCTCTGCTTGAATACGATAGAGATGCCTTGGACATTTGACACATCTGACTTCACAACGGAACCAGTTGGTAAGTACAAAAACAACACTGATAGTTGGCTTAGTGAAGTGATGAAGGGAAAATTGACTGATTGTTTAGGCTCTGCCCACTGCGCATGTGAACAACACATCTGCCTCTGCAATGCCAACCTCTATGTTCCAACCGGTCATTATAATAATAATAATGTTTGGCTTATATTATTAGTTTTCCTTGAGTGCGAGTGGAACACGGAATAATGTAGTGCGTCTGTGTCCCACATACCACGAGGCCGAAGGCCGAGTGGTATGTGGGACAAAGACGCACTACATTTTCCGTGTTCCACGAGCGCGAGCGTGATAACGAATTTATCTTCAAGCAAACTTGACGCACTAAAAAGATTTTCAGCGGTTATCCTATTACACGTGCGTGTAATGGCGTGCGCATCTTGGAATAGCGCAATACGCGGAGTGCCGTATGGACCGTGGCTGTGCTACATGGTTATATGTAGCACGGCTTGTTGCCATGGATCGACCAATCAGGACCGAGGATTCAAGTTTACTTGAAGATAAAGCGCTTTATACCAAAAGTTTCAAAGCGCTTCACAATTATTACCCCTGTTCATCAGGCCATTAAACCATTTTTATCAGCAGCAGCTGGAGATCAGCTCAATCTGGTCTCTACCTTCACAGATACCCATTTATACTCCTGGGTGGTGAGAGGCAATTGTCGTAAAGTGTCTTGCCCAAGACCACAAGCATCAGTGCACTCTGGTCTCTACCCTCACAGGTACCCATTTATACTCCTGTGGAGAAAGGCAATTGCAGTAAAGTGTCTTGCCCAAGACCACAAGCATCAGTGCACTCTGGTCTCTACCTTCACAGGTACCCATTTATACTCCTGGGTGGAGAGAGGCAATTGTAGTAAAGTGTCTTGCCCAAGAACACAAGCACCATGCATATTTACTAAAATGACTTCTAAGAGTAACCACTGATTGGTGGGTTGTTTGAATATCGTCAGTCGTTTCTGTTTGGGGAAACCGATGTTGAACCAATAGAGCGTGCAAGTTGACCTCAAAAACCTGCGAGATTTTCTAGAATACAGCACATCCAGGCACCATGTAATAGGATCTACAACATGCGTAACATCAGTTTTTGCATTTATTTTTTGTCCTGACTGAGCCCATCGAGTCAAGGGCAATAAATGGGTAATGCGAAAGAAAAGAAAGCATTACAATTTACAACATATTGGAAATATTGCGAAATTGATGACTACGATAAAACTTAAATTGTTGACCTCAACTTCCGTTTAATCGGTCGCGCAGATAACAATTGGGTTAATTCAAACGCGGGAGTCTGTGACTAGACTAGTCAGTGTTTGGCACCACGACGTTCACATAAAAAAGGGAACGCGGACTGGCGAGACTTGCACGCTCTGGTGGTATATCCATCATAAATATGACATGACAGGACTGGGCTTAAAATTTAATCTTTCAAACGAACAACTCCCACAATGCAATTTTCCTTCTGTGACCTTTTCACCTCCAGGCGACACCGTCAAGGTTTCCCAGTGGCTCTTTGAGAAATACAAAAAGGATATCTCGTCACGCAGAGGCGGCGTTGTTGAATTTGTTGACGTCAGCGGCCAGAGATGGAGACCGAACAAGCCTTATATGGATAATCCATCGTAGTCAATACAGTGGGACGTCCCTATACCAAACACCGCTATACCGAACATCGTCCTTGGCTCCCAGTTTTTGTGTACAAAACCAACCAAACATTGTTCTTGAAAAATGTCAACAGAAGAGTACCTGACAAGTGGCTATTAGTTCCAAATAAAAGGGAAAGCCATCCATTGCTGTAGGTAGTAAGCTCAAAAACTGTATAATGACATAATTCAGTAGTCGGCACGTGTTCAAAGTGGTCTTTCAGTTACTTCGCTCGGCGAAGTTCTGAGTACCGGAGCACCAGCAGCTAAAAATCGCTCTACCGAACGATCTCTATTACAAACATTTTCTGTGGATCCCGCGATGTTCGTTGTAGCGGCGTTTCACTGTAGTCAGAAATCCTGGATGACAGTAATGCTCATGTGGTGGTTCACTTCAATTTAATCCCCTGTAACATCTGTACTGCATTGTACTAGTTATATTTATTCCCTGCGGATTCCATAAACCCATACAGTGCTAGGGTGGTTTGAGGAAGTACAGGGAGTAACAGGTAGGGCAGTTTAGGGCAGTACAGGGACAGATGGGTTAAAAACCAGAGTTGCAATCAATTCAGTCACAAGTCAATCACAAGTCAATCGCAAGTCAATCGGAAGTCAATTGCAATTCAATCACAAGTCAATCAAAAGTCAATCAAGAGTCAAATCACAGGTCAATCACAAGTCAATCACTTGTCAATCGCAAGTCAATCACAGGTCAATCGCAAGTCAATCACAAGTCAATCACAAGTCAATCACAAGTCAATCGCAAGTCAATCACAAGTCAATCACAAGTCAATCGCAAGTCAATTGCAAGTCAATCACAAGTCAATCGCAAGTCAATCGCAAGTCAATTGAAATTCAATCACAAGTCAATAACAAGTCAATCACAAGTCAATCAAGAGTCAAATCACAAGTCAATCACAAGTCAATCACTTGTCAATCGCAAGTCAATCGCAAATATTTTTAGTCCTTGGACTTTTTCTTTGGTCACCATCTTTTTTAACAATAAAACCGAAATGAATGAATGAATGAAAAAGTCAGTCACAAGTCAATCACAAGTCAATCACAAGTCATCACCACAAGTCAATCACAAGTCATCACAAGTCAGAAGTAAGTATGGGTTTATTTGGAATGGTCTGTTTTAACCCTAAATTTTCATGAACTCCACGAATCTTTATGATTACAAAATATTTAAACGTATATTTGGCCTCTACCCACCTTGTGTGAACATTTGACCTAATTTTGTGAAGTTGGATTTTCGGGCCAAAAATGAGTATTTTTGATGACGGCGGATATGGAAAACTTTTCAAGATTTGGGCTTTTTGGCAAAAAATTTAAATGTTTAATTTATTTTCTCCCTGGATCTTGACTTAGGTGAGCTGAAATCTCTTGGGGATTCATTTCCGGCCTCTACCCACCTTGTGTGAACATTTGACTTAATTTCGTGAAGTTGGATTTTTGGGCCAGAAATGAGTATTTTTTTAATGACTGTGGATATGGAAAACTTTTCAAGATTGGGCTATTTGGGCCAAAAACTGAAATGTTTATTTTCTCCCTGAATGGTCTGTTTTAACCCTAAATTTTCATGAACCCCAGGAATCTTAATCCTGCTCAGTTACAAAATATTTAAATGTATATTTTAATATTTTTAACAAAGATATCTCACCAGGTGTATTTCGGAACGACTGTTGGACTATGGAGCACACATGCTTTAGAATTTCTTGAAAATTAATGGATTACACAATAATGTGTGGAATAAATGCAATATTTAACATTTATTTATAACTCTTCAACTGTCCATTAGAAACACACTCTTGGGGAAAGTGGTCCAGTTAACTTATTCTTTACGATGGGACTTGCGGTTTTGCCGAAGTCAATTGAGCGTGATCGGCTGACTGATAAGGTTTGCGCACAAAACTCCAAGCCAATGAGGTTTTGTATAGAAAGCCGGCCGAACCACTTTTTGCAAAAATGTGCCGGTAACTAATGGTATCAAAACCATGGAGCTATAAAACGTTGAGTATTTAGGATTATACTTCCTTAACTACACAAATAATAATATACAAAAAGTAAAAAAGAAAAATTAAATCTTGCCTGAATAGGCTAAGATTTATTTTTGTTTGTGTATTGGTCTGAACAGTCATACGATTTTGCATTCTAACTATCTTGCCGTGTTTGCCCTGTACAATGTATGTATAATATATTGATGTTACCCTAAAATTATTAACATGTTTCTTGATACTTGTATATTTTGTATTTTGTATCAAAATACAATTGCATATAATTATTTAAGCTATCATTGGTTTGGTATTGTGACTTTTTATTTGTTTAACGTCAAGAGTTATAATAATAACGGAGTCTTATAATAACGGAGTCTTAAATAGCGCACGTATCTACCAACAATTAGTTACTCAAGGCGCTGGAAATTATGTCAATTATTAAAGAAAGGTAAATAAAGTTTATGAGAAATATGAGACCCACTATGTAGCACCTTATAAGGGTTTACAAGGTGCTGCGGCGCATATTGCAGCCACTGCCAGAAACACCGGGGCAAACCCCTTCTCTTAGCGGTAAGTGTTACTGGGTTCTTTAACGTGCATTACACAACACACGGGACCTACGGCTTTACGTCCCATATCCGAAGGACGAAGCAGTAATGGTAAAGCGCCTTGCTCAAGAGCACAAGCACCACTTCCCACGGTCAGGATTCGAATTCATGCACCACACGAGTCGAACACCGTAATCATTGGACCACAGGGCCCCACATAATGGAAAAAAAAGACTGTCTACAACTACGCTCTCGCGTACGGGGTAAAGTTCGCTCGAACCCCCGCCCTGTCCCTGGCCCTGGGCCCGCCCTGTGTAAACAGGGCGGAGGTACGATCCAGCGAAGCTACTGAGTCATGTTTTTCTTATATAGCGCCCTCAAGCGATTATAATTCTGTTCTTCGGATCGCTTAAAATGGTAGAACAATATCGTCAACCTCAACCTCGTCCCCAGGGTGTCGAGCAGTACGCGCCCACCACTACCTGCTCTCTCACCCTGGTATTGGATCATTTGCATGTGCAAGATTTTTGCAGACGTATGCAAATGAGGAACAGTCTGGTGCCTGGATATGCGTTACACATTAGCGTTTGTTTTTGTATGCGGTGTCTGGGGTAAAAACAGAGTCAATTCGTAGCAGCGCGAGCACGGCGTGAGTTACGAAAACACGATTTTTGAAATCAAACTGTTACGATCTTATCAAGACAACATGCAGTATCATATTTCATATTAATATGAGCAAATTGGAAAGGAAATTAGTATTTTCGAGAAGGCGTGGACGAATGATCGCGAAAACACGTACTGCACGTTGTGAACATATAGTACCAAGTACACGATAAAAATCCATTACTAGCCAATTGCGGTATCCAATCAGGATACAGGAAGAAAGTTTCCTATCCAGGGTTTACTATTGGAAACGCGGTTGGAAATAAAGTAAGCACTGGGGACGAGGTTGCGTCAACCTAGTCCCCAGTGCTTACTTTATTTCCAACGTCGTTTCCAACCATTGATCTCCATATACACAGACTGGATAGGACATCGCGTACGAACGTGCGTCCGCGCGCGCGTTTTTTGAAAAGGGTAAAGAACACAATTTCGCATTCTAGTTGTGTACACTTTCGAACGGAGGATTACAAAATGAAGTTGGGTTTTCTTCGGTTTCTTTGTCATTTTTAACAGAATAAAAGAAACAGAGATCTAAATTGATCAAAATCGATAAGGAGTAAGGTGTGCGCAGCATTAGATTGCTGGAGTCGGGAAGTAAGGAGCGTTGAAGAATAGGACAATTATTCGCAAGTAAGTTGTTTTTTAACGAGGCCTATACAACATGGCATGGAGGAATATGAACATGAGAATAACAAAGCAAATTATGTCGCTCTGAGTTTGAGGGGACGGGCCTGTGTGGTAGCTAGCGAGATATTCTGTTCAAATTCCATGCGATCTAGGTCTGTCATGCTGGTCGGCATCATTTTTCCTTAAAAGACATAGGCCTAAACGTGCATGATTGACCCGGCAATGGCAATGAACAAAAGTTGACTTGTTTAAGATAGTTTATTCGAATAACTTTTATATGCAAAATCTGATTGAATTATGTCTGCCTTGGCTTAACGCCTACCGAAATGTTTCTATTCTTTTTCTTTATAAAGAGAAACCGAGGAGATGGTTTATGCTAAATTACCGCACAACCGGCAGATTGACCTTCATATCAAACAAAGAACTTCGTATCAGCAAAGCCATAGCAAAAACCACCAGCTGCAGGACAATATCCGAGACGGACGAAAATGAAGAACTTCACGGAGGGATGGAATCGACTGTATCATCCACTGAATGGAACATGCGATAGGCATCTGAGAGTTTGACTTAAGCAATTTTTACGATGTGGAACTGTTAACATTGATTGATTTTGTTTTTGGAAAGAAGTTGTGGAGTTCAACGCAAGTATTTTTTTATGAGCTCCCAAGATGACTGTCACATTATTGACAGTTTGTATGGTGAAGAAAGCAATGAGCACTTTTACGGTTTGAACTTATGTTGTGTTATCCGTTATATAAGATTACTAGCTATAGCCATATACACCGTCATATTCGCTCACAAAAACGATTCCCATTACACTTACAAGTAATTATGTTTATTTTCAGAAGTATAGCTAAACATTTAATTATAAACAAGACCGTGCGTAGCTTGAATTATTCTTTGAAAAAATTAGAATTTTGGTTTGTGATTCATCTCCTTTCACACAATATCACACTGAGAGGTAAACGATGTCATTCCCTGATCAAACTAGGGACGGGAAGAAGTTTTTACTGATTGCTTTGTAAAATTATGGTTTTTTTTTTACCTTTTAGATTCTAATTGGTCTATGTTCGGGTTTTTAATATAAATATGTCAATCATTTGAATGAATCTCCATACAATTTCTCATGTGAGTGTTCAGTTAAAAAATATGTCATTTCAGCATATTATTAATACAATTATTCATTTCATTGATGGAGTAATTCAGTGTGCTCTAATGACTAAAGTGCCAAAAATGAAATGGCAATTTACTTACAATCATACTTGGGAGGAGGCAGTGGCGTCGCCAAGGGGGGGCCAGGGGGGGCACGTGACCCCCCCGGTAAACCTAGTGCCCCCCCGAGTGCCCCCCCATCTGAGATTTGGGTTGGTAAAAAAATATATATATATTCACCTAAGTGCCCCCCCATCAAATGCTGGTGCCCCCCCCTGTGCCCCCCCAGACTGAAAAGTCTGGTGACGCCACTGGGAGGAGGAGGGATTAAAAAAAATAAGGGAAAAGGAAACGGGGGGAGGTTCTTGAATTTCGAAAATGCATAATAAGAAAATGTATATCAAGAAAGTGTGGAAAAGCTCTTCATCATTCAGTTATTATTTTTTTAAAGATTGTTTTGGAGGAACGCTTTTTCCAAAGTAAACAAAGTGAAAGCACAATGCGCGTTTACCCGTCTGACAGTAAACGCGCCGCCATTGTTCGGCCGCGCATTCGTGCACAAACACGGCGCGATGTCCTATCCAGTCTGTGTATATGGAGATCAATGTTTCCAACAGTAAGCCCTGGATCAACCTCGTCCTCAGTGCTTACTTTATTTCCAACCACGCTTCCAATATAGTATAAAAAGCAGGTAGTGGTGGGCGCGTACTGCACGACACGCTGGGGACGAGGTTGCAATTTTGCCAATGCGTATCATTTTAAGCGGCCGTGTCCGAAACGGGCTTCCAGAGCTATGGCTACGTCTATTGCCAGCGCGTCCACGCGTATTTTCAATGGGCACAGACCTAGACCTAGCTCTAGCCAACTGATTCGGATGCAGCCCGTATGTGTTTTTTAGAATTGGGATTTACCTACAATGAGATCGAGGATGATGAAAATAAACAGGATCCGTTAAGCAATCGTAATGGCATAATAATGTTGTGATTCGCACCAACGATAAACGTGTGCTACTGTGCATAAATACCCGCATAAGTTGAGGATTTGACCGTGTAAATTGAACACTTCAAAATTAAAATGTGGAAATAAATGCAAGACTCCTTCGCCAAGTGCATGTGCCATCATTGGTGTCATACCGTCAACGAACGTTGACGAATGAACCGTTTTCAAACCAACTGTCATGACTTTTCAGCTTCGCATGTTGTTCAGACGCCCTCGGGTTGTTGCATTCTCCATCAGCATAGCACTGTGATCACATCAGCTGCAAAATGCGTCTTGATTTGAATGTCGTCCATGCTCCGGACATTAAGTCCAAGCAACCATGGCCACATCTAACTTGGCTGGGAAAACAGGTAAGTGTGTTCGCATGTTTGTATTTTTAAATTTTTTTTACGGTTAATTTGACTTTTTTTAGTCCGTGTTTATTTTTTGATTATAATTTAAGGAATTAAAAAGGTAACTCGAATAAAATAAGCACAATTGCAGAAAACCCAGCCAAGTGTCTTCTAGTTCTAAACATGCTAAATACAAAGTTACGATGACAATGTATGCGAAGAACCGCATGAAGATTCCTCACATTTTTCATTGCCAACATTTTATAAGTCACAAAAAAACACTCACTGCATACATTTAGCATGTTTAGGGCCGTGCTATAATATTAATAATGTCTTACTGAAAACAGTCAGTTCACTGTCAAATATACAATGCCAAAATTTAAACATAACCCTTAAAAGTTGCACATCCTGCATGGTTGAGTATTGCATGTGGTGTCTTGACGCCAGTTTAGTGATTATTCACAAAGTGGTATTAAGAGCATGAAAAGAGTTCCATACTGGGCCACCACTCATATTCCCTATTATGACCTGAAAAGTACCAAAAGTTGTCAATCTGATGAAGAAACACTATTTAAGGAGTGCAAAAATTCTTAAAATAACTTTTTCTGTCATGGCCCATAGACTTAGTGCAGGAGATCTGAGTGGTGGCCCAGTATGGAATTCTTTCCAAAATGATTTTATAACATCATGAGAAATGTGCTTCAGCCCTAAAATCATTTCATTTGTTTTTTAAAATAATCACTAGGAGGTTATAAATTGTAAACAAGTGGCGTCGCTCAACGTCAGTATTCTTTTAACAAAACCACTTAAAAAGGCAAATAATTTTTTGTTATTCAGCAACATGATCTGCTCTTGGTGGACTCGCGTCGCATCAAGGTGTTGTGTCTGAATGCGAAGAGCGCCACCAAGAAGAAAATTGCCAAGTTACAGCCTCACCTAAGCCATCTTGTTGCTTCCAACGTGTCGCCCAACGGTAAGCTCGTAAACGTCACAAATTTCTCCCCAGATGCGTATACCGTAGACAAAGCAGTGACACAACGAGTGTTCAAGTAACATTCCAACTATAGTTGAGACTGTTCCCAAGTATCGTTGGGATTGTCCCAACTATATTTTTTGGCCATTGCTAGTTGTGGCTAAATTCGTTTTCAGTTCCATCCAGAAATGAGAAATTTAAAGGGAAAATACAACATTTGCAAACATCAAAAAACAAAACTACCAAATCATTTTGAAATACCTTGCTGGACTGTTAGTGAATGACAGTGTAAAGCATCCTGTAAAATCATGGCACCTGGTATACTGTCATTTTCAAGAAAAGTGGTATTTTTGTATCAATTTCCAACGCTGGTCGGCCGACCAGCGTTGGAAAAATTGGCTTTTTTTCAAATACTGGCCCCAATTGACCATCGCACTTGTTTGCAATCGATTACACACCTACGAACGGGTACAAGCCAGCTAGACTGGTTCCCTGACCTTACAATTCCCCAATGTATGTAAACTGCTCTGTTTCTTCTTATATGGAGTCAGGGAACCAGACTACAGGAAAATGATTGTTTTTCTTGGTTTTTATAGCATTTTCGAACCCAAAACCTCAAAAAAGTCAGTGTAACTATATTTGCTATATATTTCCAACCCCCCAATTCCATCCATTTCTGAAAATTACAGCAAAAGCAAATGATGTATATTCCCTTTAATTGATGAACTTTGGTGGTACATTTAGATGACAGGGAAACATGCAAAGTTCCCGTCTTGCAAAATCTCTGATGCAAAATCTATCGTGCGTTTTTGAGGGAAAGCTAAAAAAAAAAAACATTCCAAAGGGGACAGTAAGTTTTGGATGTTCCCTTATGGCAAAACAAAAAGTCTCCGGTTTCTGGTATGCGCGCACGTCGCCGTAGCCATGCGCATCGGCAAAATGAAAAAGTTTTTTTCCAATGAAAGATGATGTCTCAAAACTGCCAAACTCACTGGTTTGACTGGAATCCTGCTGCTGCACAATTTTAACGTGTTTTTAGATGGGGTTATGATCGAGAATAAGCTTTATGTGGCCTCTCTGGACTCCCATATATTTGCACTAAGTTTAGTCGGGCACCATTTGCAGTCATCAGCCGACATTTGAGGCAAAAAAATCAGGTAAAAAAAAAAAAAAAAACGTCGCCGCACCACTTTTTCGGCAAGCTCCATACCAGAAATCGGAGACTTTTTTTTTTTGGCTATACTGTCCCTTATGACTTTTGTTGCTTGATATATATTTTGTTTCCTGTTTCTTGTAAATTGTTGTTAGCGATTTTCCCTTTGCTATTTTTGAATTTCACTTCAAAAATAGATTTGCTTTTTCAAGTGCTATTTTCCTAGCAGTACTAAGGTTATTCACTTTTGAATGAGACATCAAACTATGAAAGAAATCCAACGACATTTAGCTACTATTTTAAGTCTTCACAAAACTCGAAATATTGACTTTCATAAAAAAAATTACGGTTCTCGCAGGGCGGGTTATTTTTGCACAAAATGAAAGCCCTTTTTCAGAGGGTTGCAGACGCCCAAAATCAGATTAAAATAGTTGTTTTCATTAAAGGGAATATACAACATTTGCAACATCGAAGAATAAAACTACCAAGTTTTTACGAAATACCTTACTAGGATGTTGGTAAATGACAGTCTAAAGCATCCTGTAATTATGGCACCTGATGTCAAGTCATTTTCAAGAAAATGGTATTTTTGTATACATTTCCAACGGTGGTCGGCCGACCACCGTTGGAAAAACTTAACTATTTTTCAACTACTGCTCCAAATTTACAAATTTCGTTCAGTCCATATTTTGTTTACTATTGGTTAAATGTTCATGAACGGGTGCAGGCCAGCTAGACTGGTTCCCTTACCTTACAATTTTCCGACATCTATAAATTGATCCATTTTATCTTTAGTGGAGTCAGGGAACCAGACTACTTAAACATTTTAGTTTTTCTTGGTTTTTCAAGCATTTACGAACACAAAACTTCAATCATGTCAGTTAAACAATGTTTGATCTGTTATGCTAACCCCTCAAATAAGTTCATTTCTGAATCTTACAGCAAAAGCCAATGATGTACATTCCCTTTAAGACAAAACAGACAAATTGAAAATTTGTGAGGAAAAAAACAAACCAGTTTTTTGAAGAACACAGGGTATACAGCTTATTTTAAGACTGGTTTCCATTACTTTTTTTCCCCAGTAGTTCTGAAGAACTCTCCACATCTTTTTTGATCATTTGTTAATTATTTTCATTTCAATTTTTTTTTTTTCAGGAGCATACTTGGTCTGTCTCCTTGAGAGTGGTAATCTTCTTATTTATCACAAGGATGCTGACGTACTGAAGACGATTCCAGGAATTAATCAAGTTTCTACCCACAAGACCAGCTCGTCAAGCAGTAAGACTGCAGACAAGACAGTCAAAAGTGAGCTGGTTGTTGATTGGATGTGAAACCGATGTGATTTCTGGTGTAGGGGAAAAAAATAAAGGCTAAAAAATGTATAAAATTTGAAGGACAAAGTTTCAGAAAGTGAGCGTTGTGGTGTTCACAAAGGGACGAATTAAGCAGTGTTGTAGTCAAGTACTTTTTTAACGAGTACCGAGTACCGCCGAGTACTTAGGTTACCAAGCACGAGTACGAGTACTTTTGAGTACAAGTACAGGTCTTCGAGTACGAGTACTTGTACTTCCGAGTACGAGTACTTGTATTCCGAGTACGAGTGCAAGTACGAGTACTTCTTAAATTTCCGAATACGGCCATATGGCAAATGGTTCATTGTGCTTAATTGGCCCAGGCCCAGTCAGACCGATATACAGACCCACTCACGGCTAGCTGTTAAATGTGTTTGCCCGGACGTGCACAGAGAAATATCAGGAAACTTCAATTTCTCTGCAAGCAAAACAAATAGTTCCAAATGAAAGTTTCAATATTAAAATAAGGCCCTGGTATTTCAAGCTATACCAGTTTTTCTTTTGAGTACTGCTATTCGAGTGATATTTTTTATTACCAACAGGTTCACCAGCGCCGCTAGTCTTCATCTCGAGCGACGCCAATTGTATCTTGGTCGTGATTGGCCACAGGCAGCTCTTCCTCTGGGAAATTGACCAATCCGTGGCGTTGTCTTCTGCCAAGCAGCCCATTCTGAAAGGAACCTGGTCATGTGTGGACTGCGAGGGCGCCACACTGCCTCAAGCCGAGTGCAAAGAGACATCTGTACATGCTATGTTTTTCAGGGATTCGGTGAGTAATATTGAAACCGTTATGCAGCAACCCGACGGCACAATCTTTTGTTAGTTTAGCTAAATTTAACAAGGCCATGTATTTTCGAATAATTTAGTATTTGATTATTCTAACTTAAAGTTAGAAAATTTGAATACTCAACATGAGCTGATCAAGTTTAACATCCGCCTACCTAAGCTGGCCGCCAATCGGAGTTGCGTGCGCCTTCGCTTGTGAAAATTGACATGTATCAGAATGGCTGCTGTGTGATTCATTTAAAAGAAGACATTTCAGCTAATATTCCTTATGGAAGCTTTCAAATCATACTAGAAAATGGATTTCGACCACTCACATTGTTTAAATATTTCAATCGGAAAAAAAGCTATTCTAATATTCAGTTTGATGATTGAATATTTAGCAAATTCGGCCTGGCCCTAAAATTCAACGAGACGGTTATTTCCGTACCGCCAAATCAAATCAAATCACGTCAAATCGCGTCAAATCAAATCAAATCAAATCAAATCAAGTAATTAATAGTGCGTTGGCTTGACTTCCAAATCCAGCAAAATCTTCAGAAACCTTTTGAATTTGGGCGATTCACAATGCAGCGCGCCACCAAGAGTTTGCCATGGAGAGTTCATTTTTCCCAGTGCATTGTGGGAGATGGTCGACAAATTCGCAGCGCGGGACATTTGACATTGTTAATTTTTTTCCGGTCAGTAGTTCCGTAAGCGTATGATTCAAGGATCTGTTTGCCCTTTTCTTTTCTTCTTATCAATATGGTGTTTTTTGTAAGGCAGCAGAACGCTATGCTCCAATCTATAACATGAGCTCAAGTTGTCTTCTAACACTCATTCAAATGGACCATGTTTTTGTCGACCGTAAACCTGAAAATCGGACTCTTCATGGCAAACTCTTGGTGGCGCACTGCATTGTGAATCACCCAAATTGTGAAAATCACGATGGGTTAATGTATAAATAATTACAGACTTCCCTGAAGCAGAAATATAATTTAATAATGTTTATTCCTTCTTGATTTTTTTTGTTTCAGGTTCTTGGATTTTGCTGTATCTGCTCATTTGTATTCAACCAACGATCCAATGTCCAGATATCTTCGGTATTCCTGCACTGGCTGGAACCGTACCATTTGTACACAGCTAGGTGAGAAAATTGTCATCAAACCCCAACACAAATTTGTCTTTACACAAATTGTAGAGATCAGATGAAGTTTCTTCATGAAATATCGAAAGACCGGACTTTTCAGTGTGTTTTGATCACAAAAGTGACCTTGAAAATTGTATTTGCTGCTGAGAATACTCCAATAAGAAGGTTTTGTTTGCACTAGAATGTGACGTTGTTTGGCAGGGAACATTTTTACTAGTCAGAGATAAGAAAGGAGGATTGTTGCTTTCCCTTCACCTCTGCCAGGGGGGAGTGTGGCCCAGTGGTTAGGGTTTGTGACTCATGATCAGAGGGTCAGGGGTTGGAATCCAGCTGCTGGTCATATGTTGGGTCCGTGGGCAAGCCATTTCACCCCCACTTGCCTCTCTCCACCCAGGAGTATAAATGGGTACCAGCATGAGGTAGGGAGTAACCTGCGATGGACTGGCATCCCTTCCAGGGAGAATGGAAATATTCTCAGTTGTTTCATGCCAGGAAACCTAGAGATAAATGCTTGCCTGATGGGCCATATTGGCTCGTTACAGACTTCACTTTATACTTCACCTCTGGCGTCGTGACGTGTTGACGTTGTTCTCGTTGTCCTTCTTTGCGTGACATTTTTTTGTTCTTGTTATTTCCAGCCAGCCGCGCTTCACTGCCCAGTGGTCCTCCCTCACCCATCCCCTCTCTGAACTCTCCAAGGCGGCCGAGCCCGTCAGACACCACGGAGCGTTCCTCTCTCGTCACGCCAGCGACGGCCACACCCTGGCCGTGGCGATCAATCAACGATCGCCCGCAGATACCCGGGTGTTGTTTGTATCCGTCGTGGGATCGACGGCCATCAGTGTCAACATGAAGGGATGTGGCTGTCAGAAGGAGATCAGGAAAGAGAAGACAAGGTACTAAATATGGTTGACGGTTATCGGCGACATCTTGGCCAGCGGGCAAAATTGACGGGCGGTGAAGCGCTAGTGAGCGTGAGTGAGTGAATTGAGCTGATGCTCCTTGATTGCGCTCAAGCGCGCTAGTGACAAACTGCGTGTCAGTTTTGTCCCCCTGGCATAGATGGCACAGATAGCCATGAACTGGTCTTTTGTTTTGGTCTGTCCATTACCTTAACTCTAACCCTTCAGTTTATTTTGGCTAGAAACCATGCCAAATGCAGCAACATGCACCACTTGTCTAGTGACAAGCCTGCCAAGTGCAGCAAGATCCATCAGGCTAAAAGTCTCAAGGCTAACCTGCCTCAGAGTTGGTTGTCAGAGAATGCAGCAGGATACAGCTGTGGCATTGTTCAGTGGGATTAGCTGTCATTGTCTCAGAAGTGGCCGTTAATGCACTGGTGTTGGTAGCTGGATGCATCAAGTATTGCGTCTGGCAGGGTTAGGGTTAATAGAGTCAGATTTCGTTGGCCATCTTATAGTCAGGTATTTTTATCACCCTTCTGATCTCAGAATTGTAATGTCTGATTGTAACAAAATTTGGTAGAGTAGTAGAGACTTTCCCAACAAGTAAATGCACAAAATGTTAGCCAGAGTTGTAATGAGTCACTGATTTTTGTCGAGTCGAGTCATTTTAAAGAAGTGATTCGAGTCGAGTCGAGTCATTAGGTCAAGAATGTCGTGTCGAGTCGAGTCGAGTCGAGTCGAGTCACAGTGTGTAGTCGAGTCGAGTTGAGTCGAGTCAAGTATTTAGCTCGAGTCAATTCGAGTCACAAATATTTAAGCACTATACAATAAAAAAAACACAAAAGCGAAGTCATTTTTTTGGCTTTTTAAATATTACATTCGGGCTATTACATGTGGCGACACCACATTTGTCTCTTAATGAAAATAAAAAGGGGGTGCCAGCTGATCGTCATTCAACTAATGGGGACACTGATCAAACCACGTATGTATATGTATACAATATTCGCGAAAATTCTAACGTGACGTAAACAAAAACCGGCACCGGCGTAAGTCATTGCAAATATTTTTCGCAAAGTTTTGCTTTTATTTTTGGGACTCGAGTCTCATTAGCCTTCCTCGAGTCGAGTCGAGTCATTCTGATGAGGGACTCGAGTCGAGTCGAGTCATTTGCCCTGAGGGACTCGAGTCAAGTCGAGTCACCAAAAATTGTGACTCGAGTCGGACTCGAGTCGAGTCATTGACTCAAGTCATTACAACTCTGATGTTAGCTCAGTCAAACAAAGCGTTTTGTTGTTATGGTAATTAACATTCCATGCGACCATCCTTGAATGAGAGCATTTTCCTAAACACCGTTAAGGGAAAATGACATATTATTTTTTTGTACCTTGCATCAATTATGTGATATTTTGCATGAACGTGATCTATTTTTTTTTTTTAAATGAAAGCGTGGTCAAAATGTCACTAAGACAAAGTCTACAAAGTGAAATGGCTCATCCGACAGTGATAGTATTGAAAAAAAATGGAGGGGGGGGGGTTGCGAATTCTGCCTCCCGGCCCTTAAAGGCTTAAAACTCCTTTCAAAAATACATATGCTGTTAAATCTTTGTGGCAGTTATCCTACACCTTGATAGAAAGATTAAGTTATAAATGTTTATTTGGTGTCATTTAAAGACTTTCTTGCAAAGAAATGTGTATTTCCTACATAAATGCACATGTTTTGATGTTCATTTTTTTTAACCCAGATCCTATTGGCTAGCAGACATAGCCTGGATAGCAGACAATCTGTTCCTAGCCTGTGTCACCAAGCAAGGTTGTCTGACGATACTCTCTCGCCTCGGTGAAGCCGTGTTGATTCAGAGCTCTGGGTGCTCCATTGAACACGAACCCGCGTTCTTCCTGCCATTTCATCCTCTTGTCACATTCATGTAAGTCAGCAAATGTTAGGGTCGAGTCCATCACAAGTCCATCACAAGTCCATCACAAGTTCATCACAAGCAGATCACAACTCCGGTCACAAGTCCATCACAAGTCCGGTCACAGGCAAATCACAATTTAATCACAAGTCCATCACGAGTAAATTACAAGTCCATGACAAGTCCTCACAAGTCCATCACAAGTCCATCACAAGTCCAATACAGCAATTTTGTTAAAAATTGGCTGATTTATTGCCAAAATAGAAGGAAAAAGTTGAAAGACCCCAGGGTCAAAGGCCACTGAGAGGTCATTTAAAAATTGAAAGGGAGGGGGGCGGGGAGGGGAGGGGATAATACCGAATTAAACTTTTTATTAATTAAATCATTTAACTGATACTAATGTAGATGTAAGTATAAAATTTTGGTAACATTTTATCAGATTAGCCTGTGCACGTTCATTTTCACAAATGTATTCAATTTTTTATTACTTTGCTCACGTTCTTTTCCATTCGGCAATGACGTTTTTTGGGGTTCTTTTCTCAACAGTCCAACTGCCAAACAGAGGAGCAAATCATTCAGTGGTAGCACTAGGCAAGAGAACCTGTCACCCACGAGTTCACTAAGATCCGAAGCGGACGAGAAACGTCAGCGCTACTCCTTGGCCACACACCCAACCCTGCCCATGCTGTTGGTATCTGATGGTTACTTAGTGACCGTCATTGAGTTACCGAGTGACTTGTCTTGCACGGCAGTGGTGCGAGATTTTCTCAGCGAGGGGAGGACAGCAGTCAATCTGCTGCTCGAGAGGCAGGGCTTGGAAAGCAAGCGACTGAGGAGTTTATCCTCGTTACAACTCAAGAGGACTATGAACGGCAGCGATGGTCTGGCATCGGACTCACCTCAGAGGGCCGCATCTCTGATGAGCCGGGCAGGACAACAGACTTCCACCCTGACGAGGGACGGACTGCTGAGCACGGCCGGCAGCGACTTTGCCGATTACGCCGGCCGCTTCAGCCATTTGGAGGAAGGACAGTTTCTGTACAGCGATCCCAACGAGATGCGCGGCACCCGGGAGTTGACGTTAACCGGTTCTGACGGAGTACCGGTGATCGTCGGCCGGGCACAGAGGGCGCTGCTGAGTGCGTGGGGACTGGCTGTGTCGCACACCGGAGAGTGGAGCTACAGAATCGAGGACCTGCTCCAATACACAGCTGAGACTATCGTTAAACTGTTCAGTGTTATGCTGCAAGCGATCAAGCATAACCACAACGACCAGAGATACGTATCAATGCTGTACGCTATCCTGAATATCTTCAAGTCTACTACCGCCGTCCTGCATTGGGATATCACAAGGCATCACGGTCTACCAACCACGTACCGACTTATCAGGGGTACGGTCAGAGCCATCTCGAGACACAGCGGACACCGTCGCATGACCACCGCAACTCGCTCATGCATCAGCATCCTACAGTACTGCGAGAAACTCTTAACAAACATCTACAGCCTGGCAGGAGTCCACCAACCAACACTGTACGGGTGCCAACTGTACCCATACCACCGGGCGGATATCGTGGAAGGCGCCCTCATGTGCCGGGAGAGTATCAGAGTGAGGGGACTCATGGAAGTGGACAAACACATGACGTGGGCGGCCTTGCCACCAGAGGAAGCGAGAGGAAGTCGCGATTGGAGGGACCGAAGACAGGAAGTGGAAGGCAGAGGCATTGTAGTCAGGCACTCACCTGCTAAAAGGTCAGATCAATTAATTACTAATCGGGTTTCGTCGTAATCTCTTTTTCCATCACCCACCTATCACCCATAAACATCTTCCTTCTCTCAACCACAACTTTTAACCCTGTAGACTGCACTCCCCCCAGCTTCCCTTCCACAACACCCCCCCCCCAAAAAAATAAATATATTTTTTTAAATTTCTTTCTGATGCACATCAGTTTAACCCTTAAAGCAATGTTATGTGGTCTTGGCATGAACTGCAGAGGGCGCCGTTCAATGTATTTCAGGGGTGTGAAACCTCAGCTTTAAAGCTGATTTTAGCTTTTTTAGTTTTGGATTTCAGCTTTTGTCCCCCACTTGCTGTGTACAAAAGTTTAGGAGATTTCCAAAGTTCAGCTTTTTTACACCCTTTTCCAGTTGTTTTCAGCTATTTTAATCAGTGGTCACTCACACCCCTGGTATTTAAAACAACCCATAGTCTTAACAAAACCTAGACCTGTCATTTGCCTGAAATTTCTGATGATCAAAACTCCGCGTACTAGTATAACCCCCATGTTAGGCGGACGCTCATCATGAACGCACAAGGGGAGGGTCGAACGTTATTTACTAGCAGGATGAGTGTTTGTGTTACGCATGGCGGTTATAGGACGCAGGGTTTTGATATCAGAAACACACCACATAAACAGCATAGAATTGTCAGGTCTAGGTTTTCAAGATGTCTATGAGAGAACCCAGTGAGTGAAGCTTTAGATTCCCTGATCCCCAACGAACTCTGTCTTTGTTCAACTTAAATCAATTTAGTACATAATTTGGTCTTTTCAAAATAAACACCTGCTTGTTGCAAACCTGGTATCAATTTAAAAATAACAATAAGAAACAATGTCCAGCTTGGCTCAGAAACTTTACAAGTCTTTTTTTTTTTCATCCTTGGAGGAAACCAGTGTTTGTTGACAAATCAGATGGTACGTCTAAATTTGGACAAATTACCAGCTTCGCGAATGTACATGTACATTGTGACTAGTGACCGCACGGACTGGTACCATCAGGAAGCCTGGGAAAGTGGTTGAATGTTTCCTGTCTGAACTCTCAACCTCAAAAAACCTCCGCTGCAAACTGTCAAATGTTTTTTTCTCGGTCAGAAGGACAGAATTAGGTCTGTGTCATCTCTGCAGAATCACACAGAGTTGACAGGGGAAATGCACTTTCCTTGCAAATCTAATGACAACCAACTGGTGACCTTTTTGAAAACAAAAGTGTAACAGTTCTTTTTGGATTTCATCTTACCAACACAAATGTTGTCCCCCTGATAACTCAGTTGATTTCTCATATACTTTATTTACCTTTCTTTAATAATAGACATAATTTCCAGCCCCTTGAGTACCTAATTGTTGGTAGATACGTGCGCTATATAAGACTCCGTTATTATTATTATTATTTAAAAGAAGCTTGGTTGGGGAGATTGGGGTGGGGGGGGCAGAGTAGAGGGGGAGGGGAACTATGAATGACTGTAAGCCTTTCCTACCCATCTCTACTACTTCAGACCCTTCAACGCAATACATGTACAAGTTTAAAGGGACACTAGGTCCTGGAACAGCCCAATTGGGCTACAAAACGCGCTTTGAACGAGATTTTGTTGATCGGAAAGAATATTCAAAACTAGGATAGAAACATCCACACAACTACCCTTTAAGAACTGGGCGTTTTTGTGTTATTTCTGTATTATGTGTGCGAGAACGAATTTCGGGGTCCACTTTTGCGACCCCATAAATTTGAGCCGTTTGGATGCTACCGGTAGTTGTGATTTCATTCGTACGCGTAAAGTGTTCGCCTTTTGCGGACGTTGAAGAAAGTAGAAACCAATTGTTTTGCATTGGTGATTGGTCACCGCTGATCCTGAGACACACAACGTGTATATCGTACACTAGAGAACGACACGAAAAACGTATTCGTACTCCGTCGTGTCCGATGTAAACAACCAGGTTTTTTTTGTGTCTTTTCTCGGGAACGGTAAGACATTAGGTTGGTTTCCTTTCAACCACATGTTTGAAATAGGATAAGTAAACAATCCAAAACATGAAATTTTCGGGGATTTCAGGACCTAGTGCCCCTTTAATGTGGACTGTTTCAGTTTTCTTGTAGTTCTTGAATTTGAGCCAAGCAATGCCTTCACTCAGTGCAGATCCTGTGCCTTGCAGCCATCTTAGATGGGTTCAACAGGGATACGCATGAGGCCATGAGCTGGGGCCAATTTCATAGAGCTGCTTAAGCACAAAATTTGAAGCACAAAAATGTCTTGCTTAATAAAATCAGGTTACCGGCCAAAACTCCATGCGATTGTTATGCTAAGTAACAACAGCTAAATACCAGTCACAAGCAATGTACATCACATGGAGTTTTGGCGGGTAACCTAATTTTACTAAGCAATGTTTTTTTGTGCATTCATCGTTACTGAATAAAAATGACAAAAACACCTCTAAGATGGCTGCCGAAGGCATCGTGTCTATTGGCAAAAGAGTTTGGCTGTTGCAGGTGGGCTAGCAGTTACAATGTTATCGTTATCTCAAGGTGACACAGTGGTCCATCCTGTGCAATAGGAAATGGCGATCCTGTGCAATAGGAAATGGTGATAACACACTGGACTGTAGCATGGATCTTTGCTGGGTGTTTGATCTCAAGCCAAACGCAACACACTGACCCAGAGGAACTTACAACAGTATTCTTGGGTGTCACAGATACTTGTAACATGTGGCGTAAATTAGATGCTTGGTAGTTTTTGCTTGGTCGACTACATGAAGTACAAACAGATTTATCACATTTGTCAAAATGGCATTTTTCGCTTCAATTGCTTTTATCAATTCAACATCCATGTAAATGAGGCGTCAGTAAAAAGACAGTTTTACAGAATCATTCGTCAATCAAAATCATTGAACATTCTACAAAATCTTTTGCTTTACATAGGTGAAGCATACTGAAAACATCAGACAACTTGAGGTTGAGATTCGTTTGTGGATGTAAGGCCACGTCTGCATTCCTTGGCTATAAGGCCAGTGACGTGTGAAATTTGGACTCTATGTAATACGGACTCATTGGTTTCATTGCACACGCCTAAAAGGAAAAGATAATTAGGAAAGCGGTAGGTCACATATGTGACCTGTTCTGTCAAAATCAGACTTTTCTGGGCGTAAGGTCAAAAACGAGATTTTAGCATATTGTTTAAAATATGTACATTTTCCTTTTAATAGGTGTTTTAATTTTTGAAACCTGTAATTCCTGGGCTAAGTTATGCTGTTTTGAAGTTCATTGTGTCGAAAAGTAGAAAACGGAGAAAATGGCCACGAACGTCACAAAACAGACATTTCTTTAACTGATATACCTCAACAAATTATCAAAAATACTATATTTAGATTTCAAATTAGGGTTTCAAACTTTTATAGTAGGATATTTTAGACATGTTCAGGATTACAAATATGCAATTATTAGAAGAATTGAAAAAAAATCACCCCACAGCGTTTTTTGGCCCTATCTTAATTTCAACCTCTGCCCAGAAGTGTCTGCTTTTGACAGAACAGGTCACATATGTGAGGATTTATATAAGTAAAAGAAATTTAAGTAAAAGAAACCAGATTTCATACAATGTAGGAGATCACATTTCGTATGTAGCACACCGTCTATTGAAAGCGGCTTCAGCGGCTTCCATAGGCGCCTGTGTATTTGAGAGCCGTAGCCATTTATTTTAGACGTCTGTTTTAAGCCATAGTCACTGTGTGGAGGAAACCTCCAAACCAGTCAGACATCGGTCACCTCACTCAAAACACCCAAACTTCCACCAAGTGGCCTCCAGCAAACCTTAGGAAATACCACTTTTTGACATTGTGGCTTACAAAAATTACATCATTACCTCAACAATGGTTCACCAAAGACAGTGCAATGATTAGGCCACAAAAAATAATACTTCTGCTTCCGGTTTCCCTACCTACCCTATTCTGACAGCCCCTACCCTAATTTTTTTATTGGAAATATGAGGGAAAAAACACCCAGAACCATCAATTTCTACGGTACCTTTTACCCTTGACTACACGCAGACGCCTCTATATGATTCAACACACAAAAAATTTGCCAAAATCAAAAATTGTCCCGACCTACCTACCTACCCTATTTTCAAATGCCATATAATCGGAAGCAGAATTTTTTTTTTTTGGCCTGATAACAAACAACTTGTGAAGTTTTCCACTCATTATTATTCAACCCTTTACGATATTAAAAAATGCCAAAAAGTTTGATTTCTGAAGAGTATTATAGAAAAATATCCTTGTGCTTTCAGTTCTCAGAACACCTGGTTTTGCTAGTTCTAATATCAGTCTGTTTCTGAAAATATGGCCACACTGTAAATTCAAACAAGAAAGTACAATTTGAAAACTACCAGAAAAATATTTACACAAATACATAAACGATACAGGTCTGGTAATATTTTGCTCCATAAGACGTGTACGTATTTAAAATGTATACATTTTGTTGAAAAAAGCAAGTAAATGCTTGCTACATTCGTGTCCAATAAATAAGTCTTGTTTCAAATATGAAATCACGGCAGTAAAACGCGAGGTCCAGCCTGCTTTACTCAAATTACAAATACAGTTGCAATCTTTTACATCCTTACAGTCTAAACATCAAAAGTCTAATACATTCATTCACAAAGTACTGCTTCAAAACAATTGATCTAAGTTCTTTTTCTTAAAAGTTGATCTGTTCGTGTACTTTTTCTCTTATCTGGAATTATCGGTTGTCAATTATGAAGAGTTTTTGCAGTTCATGCGAAAAAGAAAAAAAAAATTGGTTTGATAGATTTTCAGTAAAAAACGAAATTGTTACAAGGCCAAATAATAGAACTTCACTCAAATTGATACGACTTCCACATTGGAAACAAAGCCAAATGTTGTCACTGTCATTCAAATTTGTGCCAATAATTCTGTGATTTGGGACAACTTTGAATGAAATTATTTTGTTGAGCACTGTCAATGATCTTAATTAGTGTCATAACTTTTAAGGTTTCCAAGCACCTAGCCAAACAAGACCAATATTGAACCACTACTGATAGACAGGATTTTGTTTAATACAGTTTTCCATTATATAATGTGAAAAAAAATATTGAGAGGGGGGGGGCAAAAGAACTTCGAGTCTTCAGAGATCTAACAATCAAAGACCCTTCAAGATCAACATATTAAATGCTCACCATTACATTTTCAGTGCATCCAATTTTTCTGGAGAAACATGTTACATTCCATTTTTTGGGTCTTCAATCTTTTGATATTGAGAGTCCACTATTAAACCGTTATCTTTCCACTGATTTTGTGAAGTGAAATTATACTTAGTTGGCGTTGTCTACAAGCTCTACAGGTAATTCATACAGCTGCCCCTGTTCCAACGTTTTCATAGAGTTGGCAATCATCTACTTTTCTCATTCCCAACAAAAGCTGATAGTCCGGTTTCTCTATATCCATACTCTGTCTGTCGAGACATTGGTAAGTCTCCATGTTATTGTTCTTGGGTTTAAACGGCTTCTTGGCCTTTTTGAGGAGCGGAGATTTCCCCTCCTTTGGCGTTGGCGTGGGGGGCTTGATCTGGTCAAGATTTTGCTGCGACACGCTGGGAACGAGGTACTGATCTGAGGACTCACCCTGAGGCAGGGAGATCCTTGTGGATGTTTTCTTGGGACTTGGGTCGTTGTCGGAGGAGCTGGGCGGGTCCGAATGACGATGGGGTTTCTTGAGAACCACTGGAGGTCTCATCGCCGACTTGAGAAGAGGCGGGGAGGATTTCTCAGTTGCTTTTTCGAAGTTGTTTATTCTCTTATTGATGTTGGGCGACTTGCCAGAGTTCTCGTTAGGGATGTCATAAACTGGAGCTTCGTTGCTGTTACACGCAGGACTGGTAATCTCATAGGTGTCATTTGGGACGGCATATTCTGGTGGCTCCTGCGACAGAAGAGGGGCCGAAAAGTTGCGTGTCAATTTAGGAGACGATGCGGCAGAATTTGTTGGACTTGCGTGGGAGTGGACCTCCGAGATCATTTTGTTGAGTTTCGGCTTACTGGGGACTTGCTTCACGTCCTTGGCAAGAACTTCATAATCATTGGCATCATCATTATCACTTGGAACTGTTTTTCTCTGTTGTCCAAATACCTTTTTGCCAGAATTCTCGGGACCTGGTTTAACCTCTGATGAAGGAGCGGTAGCTTCTAGAGGTTTGGTTGGTTTGAATTTTATCACAGGTTTGGGAGTGCTTTTCCCCTTGGTTTTGTTGAGGTCATCGGTTGAGCTGTACATATAAGTGTCGGCATCATCTGACTTCGAGCTCACCATGTATTCGTTCTCGTCAGCGCCAACATTGTCTTTTGTCGGCGCCACGTACACATCGTCATCGGTTGCTTTGCTGACGCTTTTCATCGGTGAGTAGTGAGCATTGTTAACAGCAGCAACTTTCTTGACTGGTTTGCTCATGTCGAGATACTGGCTTTCGGGTCGGATTTCTGTCTCAGTAACCACTTCTGTGTGTCCGTGGTTCGAGGCAGAATGAGAATTTGATATCGGAGACAGTGGGGTATTCTCCTCTGTCAGCTTTGAGGATGATTTAACAGAGTGCCCGGATGCAAAACGTCTTTTGCACTTGTACCATATAAGGATGTTGAGCAGAATTAACAGAATTAAGACACCAGAGATCAAGCCAAAAACTAATGCCGTATTGCCACGTTCACTTAGGATAGGCTTCTTGACTTCTTCGTCCATGTCTAAGATGGCAGTACCTGTGAAATTGCCGAACATTGTAGCAACATGGCAAGCTACTGTACCTCTGTCATCTTCGGTGGTAAGGTCTCGGATGTGAAGTGCTTGTGCCTTGTTCTCTACAAAGAATCGGTCGTGAGGATCCTCAGGTTTGATCAGCTGATCGTTCAAGAACCAGTTAATCTCGTAAGGGATATTAGTGGTCACGTGACAGGTGAAAGTCGCGATTTGTGAGGCGGAGTCTTCAATCCTCGCCTCGCGAACACTGACAGTCGTGGAAGTGTTGATGGAACAGCTTCGGGTTTCTTCAATGGGGTCGGGCAACTCCATAACACACGTGATGACGGGATCGGTTAACTGGTTCACGTCCACTGAGGTCATAGAGGTTTTAAGCTGCAGTAACTGGTTGTCGTTGAGTTTGTGGAGTTCGGCGGGCAGTTCGTAGTCGCCGCTAACCCACTTCAGGGACACTGGGGGCTGACCGATGAGGGATTCACAGACCAACTCCATGCCGTGGGTGAGCGACTGACCGGCAATGACCGACGTCTGGCATATAGGATAGATCGCAGGAGGAGGAATGACCAGTTGAAGTCTGGCCAGGGATTGGGTGATGAAGAATCGTCCAGACTGGGGCTGGATCAAAGCGCAGCTGTATTGACCGCCGTCGGAGTTCCTAATGTCTTTGATGATCAGCGTGTACGAGCATCGTGGGACACCCTCTCCGTTGACTCTGGATCGCCAGATAATGTCGTACTTTGTGGGATTCACGACGTAGGTCATGTTGGCAATGGTGTCCCCACCTTTTTTCCCCCAGAAGACAAAAGTGTCGTCGCAGGAGCTCGTGTAGTCTGGGGCGTAGGAGCAGACGAATTCGGCTTGGCCGCCAATAAGAACGTTCATGCGAGTTGGCGAGATGGTCAGCTGAACGGAAGTTGATGATGCGATGAAGAGGGAGAGAACCAAGAACAGAGCTAGAGATGAGATCAGGTGTCTGCAGATATCCATGGTGCTTGATGTTATGGCCAGAGAACTCTGTAAGAGAGAAAAAAAATTAGTTCAATAAAAAGATTTACCAGAAAAAGCAGCATGAGAAAAAAACACGAAAGGTTACAATGTCAATAGACGTTCAGTTTTATCGGATTGATGAACTTTTTTGTCTGTTCTATATCACAACATTTTTATAACCAAGAGTATTAATTAACTGGTTTTCATGACAGTGTTCATTTAGATTCTCCTGGTAAATGTGTCAATAATATATTTATGAATTGCAACAATTTCAGAACTTTTTGTGAAGTTATTAACCAATGTTAGAAATATATAAATTTGTGTCTTTGGAGACGAACAGTTGTACAACTTTTTTCAATTAACTTATTTCATCTTAAATTAGTGAAAATAATATAAATTTTTCAAGAAAAAAAATTAAAATGCATTGTACAGCTAGGACTTCTTGGAAAGTTTTATCGGATTTAAAAAGACTAAATATGGCTCTAAAATGAAAGCTGTCATAAATTTATGTGGTTCTAGTCTTCGGCATTTAATTTATTAGTATAGTCTGGTTTGATAAGAATAATCATAAAGTATATTTAAAGTATATTTGATGAGAATCATAAAGTTTATTTGATGTTTTTAGGATAGAATAAACACAATGGAAAACATTGTAATACAAAACAGAAAACAGTTTTCACTTCTGTTCTTCGTGTTCTTTTTTCATTGATCCCACTGGCAGCGATTGAGGATACATGTACACAACGAATCACCAAAATTACTGATTGAACTCGAGTTTTAAAAAAACTAAAAACATCTGGAAAAAAAGCAACACTTGAATTCTAAGTTGGGACCCATTTGAAATTTGAATTCTAAGTTGGGATCCATTTGAATAGAAATGAAAGATATGAAAGAGCTATGTGTGCGGTATTTTGCATTTGTCATTTGTTAAGTTGCAGTGCACAGTGTCGTTTCGGTTTGCGGTAACATCGTGTGGTAATAACTACTGTCGCTCAGTATATATTTTGTTTAGATAAGAACTTGTTCAGCTTATTATCAAGTTTCGCTAAGCAGTTTTTAGTTCTGATAAGAACATCTCCTGAAGATGACTAGAGCAGGCCAGTCGAAGCATTTAGACCAAAGACAAGTTCTTTTAGAACTAAGTTAGACTGATTTAAAATAAAAACTACTTAGCGAAAGTTGATAATAAGCAGGACAGGTTCTTATCAGAACTACATACATTGTATCTACTGAGCGACAGTAGTTATTACCACATGGTGTTACCGCAAACCGAAACGATACTACTCCACCATGCAAAGCCTAACATCTTATTGCAGTACACAGGTATATAAAAATGAGACAGTTGCAGTAAAGTTAATGAGACATGCAGAGTTACTAAAAGTTGAAAACTTACCAGAACCTGCAGAAGCAGTAAAACCGTGGTTGATGATCACACAAGAAAAAATGAAACTTCTGCTAGAGTGACAATACACCACCAATGTCCATTGAAGAATGCATCAGCACTTAACAGCATTGAAGCATGTGGAGTCAACTGTTCACATGAACCAGCACTACATGTGATGACCAAGCTGTATTGATGCCTTGTGGTCAGTCAGTCCAAGGAGTTCACACACTCAACTCCCTTTTGTCCAGGACTGAATACTACAAGTCTTCTTAGTCATCCGTTTGCTCAGTGAACCATGAAGGGATGCAGACCCAGGAATAAAAGTCTGGTCCAGTATTATTCACAGTGTTATCAGTAACAACAATACACTGGTCAGTTTACAGTGATGTGGAAAGCTGACCTCTCTGCGTTGTATGTGTGCAGTACTGGCCTGAGTTAGAAAATGACCAGGCTAACTACCAACCAAACTTTATCAGATCAGCAAATACACACAACAGTCAAATTCCAGAGGTGCGCTGTTTATATTTGGTGTACAAAAGTCACTTTCCAGTGTGAGTGGCCAGTTTATGGCAGAGGGTCCAAGTAAATGAAAGATGAGTTCATATAAAATTGCTTGCTGATATTCTAAATCTTCAGCAGAATTTTGAACCATTCCAAGCGATGATGTTTGGTGTTAAGAATTGTGAACAATTCCAAGCGATGGTGCGGTGTTAAAATGAAACGTCATTGGATGAGTATTGGTACTTGCAGGTTAAGTGACAATATCAGTGACAGGCATCACCGGTTGTAAAAATCCTGATGAAACAGCGCTTTCTATTGGCTGCACTGCTCATGAAACAATGCCTCTTATTGGCTGGAAGTGTTATGACACCCACATCAATATGCAGATTAGGCCAAGGTGGGCAGGATATAAGTTTGGTTTCCTCAACAAGAGATCTGCTTTTTGTGAAATTTTTTGTGTACTAGCTAAAAAAAAACCTACCATCCAAGGTTTTTAATTTGTGGGTAGAAATACTGCCATCTTTGAATCTAAATACTTTCAACTTGTATTTAGCAGTCATGTTTTTAAAAAGCTTGTTTTTAAAAAGCTTGTTTTCTAACCACCCTTTTTAACAAGCTAATCTTTTTTAGGTTCTCAACTATACTTTTTCATCCATCATAGCTTTATTCCTTTTTGCTTTAGTTTTAGTCCAACTCCCAAACTCCTTTCCCCATATTAGTAAAATATAAATAGAAAAAACTTTTAAGAAAATGAAACAGGGGAATAAAGACATAAAAATGGACAAGGTTGCAGAGGAAAATTTTCTCAAAATTGTGCGTCGGTCTTAAAACAAGGCCGACAGTTTCACCTTGTGGCATTTTGGTTTGGATATAATAACATCAGAAAAAAAAAATCAAATTTTGAGGCAGAATTAATCTTAGATCTAGAAACAAGAATTTCTTTTCCTCTCTTCTAATGAACACAGTCTTTCATAATGCTGGAAGCCAGGAAGTGTGAACACCAAACAAATGGTTGCATTATCTATTGTGATGTCACAGGATGTCCATAGGCCTGGCTGTGACATCAATCCTTTTATCAATGTAACAATGCTGTATTATTAGTCATCTGGCCGTGGTTACTGGGGGATCAGTAGACCCTCCTACATGATGTCTGGTTGGACGGATAAACGTCCTAATTTGGGCATACATAAACATCAACAAAGTGGGAGACAACTCTGCATTTGAGGGACTTTTGATTCATTCAACAAATACATGTACATGTAAACAGAAAGAAAGACTGGCTAAAAAGTGGAGGCATTAACTGTTTTGAGAGACACTTTGAAATAACTAGGTCATTTATTAGTTTTGGCTGTTTGAATGTAAACAAATCTTAAACCAAAAGTTGTGGGCATGATTTAGGTAAAAATAAATACCAGTGTTAATGGTACCTGTGAGAGATATTTTGTCATCATTCATAATACCTTATGGAGAAACTGGACATTAGGGAGACATTTCAATGTCTCCCTGATGTCACAACTCCTATTTAGAGGCAAAATTTTAACGTCGCAAATAGGCTAGATTGATTGCTCGTGGTCCAAAACATAAATATACCGAAATTCATGGGGGTAGGATAAGGTAAAATTGGGGTAAGGTGACATTAAAGATAGAAAACTTTGTGTACAAGACTATGGGAATATCTCCCAAATGACCCATTTCCATTAATTGTAAAATAATAGTACCCTCAATCGTTTCAGTTAATTTGTTTGTAAAATTGGAAATTTATTATTTTTTTTTTTTCATTAAATTTTGCCAGTTAGGCGTTTACTGATGAACATTTTTTCATTCATCATTCAGATCATGAAAATATTTCAGTTGATTAAAATTTACTGCCAAAACCACACTGATTGGATATAATAATTTTTTGAGTTGATGGGGGAATATAAATGTGCAATTTGTGCCTCTTTTGTGACCACCCCTACAGATTGACCCAAACATGGAAGCTCCTGCACAGACACCTAGTAGCCAGATACCAGAAACTTGTGCAGGACTCTTCCACCCACCGCAGCAGGGGTGTGCGGAGGGTGTTGTTGCTGCTGTGCGGCGTGCAGATGAAGCTGAAGCAGTTGGGTTGTGACGTGTCTGTCTCCCTCTGTGATGAATGGAACAGGCGAATCGATGCTGGCTTTCTAAGAGGTCAGTTTGTCAAAATTTGAAGTCTTAAAGATTCAGGGGCCGTATTCACAAAATTCAAACTTAAGAGATAACTTAAGCCAGACTTAAATCTTAGCACCCTACTAACTTAAGTGGGACGCTTAATATGGTATTCACGAAAGATCTAAGCACCCCAATTATATTAGTGCTCAACTTAACTTAAGTGTTCAAAACAGTCACTCTTGCTCAATGCACAAAATATGTACGTCATAAACGTTCCTACGCAGCAGCAGTTCAATCAATAATGTGCGTGCTTCCTTAACATAATCATGCGTGCGCGTATTCTGCGACGCAGTTTCCAAGCTCAATTTAATACACAAAAACTTATCTGCGTCACGCGCGCGTCCACCTAGTTCGTCATGCACATCGTATGCTCTCAGTGCATGTAGTTATTTACCATAGTTTTTACGGTCGTTTGAACAACTAAACTACAAGTGAATTGTTCATTTTATTTACTATCGAGTATGAAACAAATTGTCATGATGATTTATGTCATACGCGCTGGAAGGTAAGACAGTTAATTTTAATTAATAGCCTTTCGGCAGTCACGTGGTAGGACTGTGCATGCCATTACATTGGTTTCGTCAATCGTACCCGTGCCGCCCGCATAAAAATCAACAAATCGTTCGAAAATGACTGTCAGAATGTCGACGAACTACAATCTTAGGGTTGTCACACATTAATTTCAACTTGGCTTTCCTTTTACAATCATTCGTTATTGACGATATTTCCCTCTACCCCTAGAAAGTCCAATTTTGTGCCTAAAAATACCAACCAACGGAAAGGAATAAAGCCGCCATGACACCCTAGTGCCCCACTTAACTTGACTTAAGACAGGTCCGACCACACTTAGATTTAAGTCATGAAAATAAGTGGGGCGCTTAGTGAAAATGCTTTGTGAATACTGCTTAAATTGTAAAACTAGTCTAAGTCGCATATTTAAGTGGGGTGCTTGCTTTTTTATGACTTAAGTCGTTTTGTGAATACGGCCCCTGGGCAGAACTCTAAACCTGTACTTCAAGGTGTATTGTCGGTGCTCTTGTATAATTTTTTTTTTCTCTAACAAATTTTCATTTTGAACAATTTATTCAACAATTTCAGTGTCTGCAACACTTTGAAAAGAACTTTTAGGGCTGGCTTCTTTTGCACACAAGTCGAGTTATCTGTAAAGGGTAATTTTAAAAGGCCTTCATGCAAACAGATCCACCTAGTAAGTAGACTGGTTCCTGGTCTCCACATTAATGATACTGAGACTGAGGAGGCCGGAACCAGTTTACCCTGCAAGAACTTCAGAGTTTGTATAGTAATTATTCCACAACTAAACACAGGCCAATTATTTGTGTTCAGTGTCTCATTCAAAAGTAAATTTAACATTTGAATTGCAGTTTATCCCGTTAGTCCCTGTATCGCCCCAAACCGCCCTAGCTGCCTGTTACTCCTTATACTGCCCTGAACTGGCCGAGTACTCTGTGAATTTATAGATTCATAAAAGAGTAGATGCCAGTGCGGTATAATGTAATACAAGTGCTAATGACTTTAGAAACAGTTAGAAGCAACAATCTTAATTTGTCATGGTGAGCTTTGGAAATAGCACGGGCATCCCAACTTTTACAAAATCATATCGATGAACTGAACCTTTGTTGTTTTTTAAATGGCTGATTCAAAATAGATATTGAGTGAAGTCAAAGTTCCTATGACAAAAACTAAAACAGGATAGTTTTGTGTGAAGTTGGCCCGGAAATGATAAGTCAACATTTCCAGAATTATCATCAACAAATAGAGCTTGAAGTCATCGGCTCGGCGTTTGATATCAATCACTGTCTCGATTGTCCTTGACCACAGGATGCCAGTACTACCTGCAGGGCTATCCAGAGGAGGCCGTGGCCTGCTGGCACAAGACCGTCTGCCAGACTACAGAGCTTCAGAATAATGGCAGTGTGAGGTTGCCTAGCAACCAGTACTTTCCAGGTCAAAGCTATTTGGCTGCCAAGCAGCGGTCAGTGACATTGCTTTTTTTTTCTTTTTTTTCAGGAAACATGTGAAAAGTCTTAATACTTGAAAATTTGTAGTAAAAGGTTTAAAAGTGATGGTCAATAACAACAAATTGGCAGAAAAGTCATGAGTAATGCACTTATCAATTGTTGGGGGCGGGGCATCAGACCTGGGGCAGCCGGGGGGGGGGGGGAACATTTGATAGGTGCATAACTTGCAGACTGCTTTCAAGTCCAAATATATAGGAATGTGCTGCATGATAAACAGGTTAATACTCTAAAACGATCTGATACACCGTGCCCTCTGGAGACATGCACACAATAGGGAACAAAAGATTGTATACGTCTCCACTTGGCAATTTCTATAGATGAATAAGTCTCCACAAGCTTTTAACGAAAAAGATATATATGGATTTTACTCAAAAACTAGGAATTTCCAAGGTGGGTTGATCGGTCGCAAATGGTAGAGCTTTAGAAAAAGGATATTTAGTCCAAATTTCAGCCAAGGAAATTAATTCTGGTTAAAATAAGAGCATTTGACACTGTACTTTTAAACTCGAAAACTTTAGTACACGAGAACAAAGAAATGTCTCCACAAGGATACAAATGTCAGCATGTGTGTTTTAACAGTTGTATATGTTGAAAGGTAACCAGTGGCTCTTCCATCAGTCTCTCTTACTCCTTCAATTATTTTTTTGGGGGGGGGGCAGGTGTAGATTTTTTGATTCATTATCTCAAGTGTATTTTCTGTAAAATAGACTGCAATCTCTGCCTTTCTACTTTTTCTCTTTTTTACTTTTCATTGGAATTTCATTCCAGTTTCATTTTAATTTTTCTGTAATTTCTTTCCAGATCCCAGTTGCCGACTACCGGCTCTTCCATCCTCCTCTCGCACTCCCTCCTGGCCATCACCTACACCCACTTGGAGCAGTACAACCTGACTGCCGCCCTGAGTCTGGTGGATTCTCTGATTGAATGCTACGGAGTTGAGATGTCACAAGATGGGCGGAGTCGAAAGAAGGAGGCGGGGAGGTGGACTAGACTGATGAGGGTCAAGGCGTCGTTTCTGGGATGGGGCAGTGAGGAAGGAGAGGTAAATTAGGAGATTGACTTGTGTTTATATAGCGCCCTCTCTGAAACTCGGTTAAGCAGTGGAGGGCAAGAAAATGAAAGCGAATTTCTTGATGTAAAATCGTCAAGATTAACCATTCTGAGCGCGCTTTCATTGTACATTCGCGGAGGCCCTCTTCAATGGTGAAAGCATTGTGCAAGGTATGGCACAGAGCAACTTTCCCATGACAAATTATCTGAACAATAGCTAGCACAATGCTTTCGCCATTGAAGGGGGCGTCTGTGAGTGCACAGTGATAGCAAATGGTCTATAGAAACTAAAATTGTACTGCAGCACACTGTAATTCAATTTCAGTTCTTCAAACAAATTTACTGCTTGGAATATTGTAAAATGTCATTATATTGGGACCTCCATGGACTAGTAACGGTTCTTGTTATATACAAGAGATTAGTATGGGCTCCGTGCACAAAGTACCCCCTCAACGGTAAGAAACGGAGAGTTGGGGGAGGCCCCTGGTAGAGACAATGAACGCATTGCCGACAACACCTGACGCTCACACCAAGACGCTATGGCTTTGTGCACATTCAGTGCCATCTCTTGATGACACAAGAAGCCCATGAAAAATTTCAATAAATAAAGTTGCCTCATTATTTCCAACCCAAGTTTTAGTGTGCATATACTTGTAAGTGGCTACCTTTGAACAAAACGCACTCGATATTCAGCAAACTGAACGAAGATGTTGATATTAATATCACTGTAAACATTCCATCTTCTGTAGATACCCCCTCAGCTCCCTTGTGTACCCGAGCCAGTCCAGAGGGAGGCAGTCCAGACCCTGGCACGGTTCATGTCCCTCTATTTCACCAATCATTCCCTGTTCGTCTACCCACCGTGTGCCGCTAGGCCACTACCGCCGCTGCATCACCAGCCACTGGACAATGGTGAGTAGGAATTTGGCTCATGAAACCAATATTTTGTTTCATCCTGCCCTCTAAGATACTATTTCTTATTTCTTATAATGTCATCATGTTTCCTGACCACCACGCATATCGATTGTAGGTATACAAACAGAAGGGTACCAGTTTAACATGTTTTGGACCCAACCGAAATCCTGACTTTATCTCCATCTTTTGCTCAGGAGATGTTTTTTTCAGGCTGTTAAACTGACTGATTTCAACTCAATGTAGGCCTAAATGTTCAGGAGCATCAGCCCTTGTTTTACAAAGCCAAAATTCAGAGACTTTCTATTTGTTTAGAAATTGAAGGTTTTTAAATGAATCTTGAACAAAAGATGAAGCCTGAGCAAGACAAAGTCAGGATTGTAAAAAAAAGCGTCTAGCACCAGTTGATACGGTCATGTTCCCTGAGTGTGATATATCTGGATTCCAGGAATAAGAAGAATGGTACCTGTCTGTCATGATATAATCTCCCGCAGACATTGCTGGGCCGTTTCCGAATTTCTTGGCTTCGGCTGGAAATTACACACGGAGCTATGAGAAAGGGCTGCAGCCTCTGCCATAGGCACGTGTGTTATTCAAGCCGTAGCCAAGTAATTCGGACACGGCCCTATTTGCCTTTAAAGGCTTTCATGTTCTCTGACTCTGATCTATCTTTATTGTAGGTACAAGCCGGACGGTACCCATCTATCATGACAGAATTTCCAGCAGTATCCGTCAGCAGCAGTTGTCCGATATCTGGACAGCAGACACCGGTATGGCGTTGCTGCTGGTCTGCGGTCTCTTGCCCGAAGCTGTGTGGTTAGCGCGCGAACTTGGGGACTGGAAGAGCGCCCTCATGCTGTCAGTAATGGCCAGTCAGCAAATGGAATCTGAGATAGTGTCCGATAAGGATTCAAGGTAAGCAATAGCACAAAAAAAGTATAATTTTTTTGGTATCTGTGCAAATCACAAACGGTCAACCAAATTGTGCCTATCTTTAATTTAATATTCATCATTCGTAAGAACTGGTCGGAAAATTTTATCACTAATACTTAAATCTGAAATTTGTGGAAACTGCGATTTAAGTACTGTTTTTCGTGCCTTAGTGACTAAGTTGTTTTCCCTCATAAGTTGCCTTGGTGTAACTGGGATCTTTGCCATTGGACACTCAGAGGGCCTTTTTTGTGGGGGGGGGGGTTTGACTAAATGTTTGTTTTTTAATAACAAGCTCATGTTTGCCTTCCCCGAATTCACAAAGAGGTGGGGGGTGGGGAGGGCACAAGGAGGGGCATAGGCCTTATGCCAGAAGGTCCTGTGCCCCCGTCCCCCCCCCCCCCCCCCACTCACTGTCACGCCACTGGTAATTGGCTAAATGTAAGCAATCTAACGAAATGTATTTCTGTAGCATTTATGTATCCCTTAAGTGGAATTTCCATTGTAACGCATTTGGAATTCTCTTGTGTTTGAATCACAGTTCATTTCAGAAGCTGTGCCTTCCTGAGAACCTCACCCCTCTGGTCATTGTCAAGGAAGGAATCAGCGTGATCCTCCAGACTCCTCTGACTCCCCCGTCTCCAGTGGGAGGAAGTTCGGTCAAGAGAAACTCCTCGTTCAATGAGCAGGATCGGCGAGGCAGTCACTCGCTGAGTGTGTCCGGCGGCATGAGGCGTAGCTCTTCCATGTGTGAGTATTAAAAATTGATTTCTTCTTAAAGTAATTATGAAAGTTGTTGGTTTTTATGAGATAACTATCATTTTTTTTTTATTTTGGAGCACTTTTGTGGCACATTTTGAAAAGAGAGCTGATAGGAGTTGGAAATTTTTAACCTTTTTACATACTAGAATCAAAACATCAGGCCCTATAATTCTTTGAAACATGATATAACAGATTAAACCAGTGAGTTAATTGCTTGTGGCAGTTTTATTCATACTTTCTTAATTTGAAGTTTTGAAGGAACTTAAAGTTGTGTTCACCGTGCTATTCTTTTAGTTTTATCACAAAAAATAGCCTACTTTCTAAATTGCTGTTGTTTTAGCAATACAAAAGTTATTCACTTTAAATAAGATATGTTTAGTTATTGAATTATAACTTGACATTTTTGGAATTATTGGTTGCCAGATAATATACTCCGTTCTCGCGGGGTAGGCTGGTTCCTGCCCCACAATCAGTATCGATAATGTATGGACCGGGAGCCAGTCTGCTCGCAAAGTGAATCTGTTTGTGCCAAAACAAAAACCTTCTTTTCAGAGGGTTGCAGATGTAAAAAAAATATTAAAAAAATGAGGGAGGTTTTTTTGGGTTGGAATAAAACATACAAGTTGAAAATTTGTTAACAGAAAGAAGTCAAATTTATTGAAGAGTAGGGCGACGCAACTTAAAGTTGATTATTCTCCAACTTTTGTTTGCGTTACCAGGCTCCATCAATGAGGAGGATCGAATAATGCAAGAACAGCTTTGTCGCTCGCTGACGGACATGCTCACCGCGGCAACCGTTGCTAACCTTGACCCCACCCCGTGGTTGCTACGCAACCTGATGGATCGGTGCCTCTCGTTGGTGGCCGAGTTCAACACTCTGGTTCCGGAGGAGTTCTACTTACCGGCACCTCCATTCTATTGTCCGCAGCCAGACTACGAACCAAAGGTTTGTGGAACTTGTTTTATGTTATGCAGTGATTTATAACCTCCATGCTTTTTCACGGAAAAAGAAAAAAGAAACAATTTGTCTTATTCTACTTGAAAATATGTAAATCAATTATTCCAGCCCACCAGAAAATCAATCAGTCAATAAAAATTGAAAAAAAGAAAAGAAAAAACACTGCTACATGTACATCAGATTTGAACCAGCCAACCAATCCCACAAGCTCGGTGGTCGAGTGGTAAGACATCTGCACTAGAAAGCAGGAGGTCGCGGGTTCGAGTCCCACCCGACTGATTTTTTTCCAACTTTCACTCAGGAGGCAACACACTGAGTATACAGTGTTTATACATCGGTGAAGGGCAAATCCTAATATTGATTAACATCACCCCGACGCAGATTCCATCTTATTAATAGTTTAATTGCGGTACCCGCTGCTACATATACATCAGATTCGAACCAGCCAACCGATCCCGCAAGCTCGGTGGTCGAGTGGTAAGACATCTGCACTAGAAAGCAGGAGGTCGTAGGTTTGAGTCCCACCCGACTGATTTTTTACCAACTTTCACTTGGGAGGTAACGCACTGAGTATACGTCGTTGAAGGGCAAATCCTAATATTGATTTACATCACCCCAACGCAAATTCATATAATGAATAAAAACAGGTTAAAAGTTAAATATAAAAAAAACACCAAAAACAAACAGAGCAACCTGGATAATCTAACAATATTAAATTATAATCCATGAACAGTAGTTGGAATATTAGAAACGATGATTAAAAAAAGAAGAAAAAAAAGAAAAGAAAAAAGAGGTTTGATTAAAATTCTTGTGATTGCGACGCCAGCACTGGTACCATTATATGGTTAATATGCTGTCACCCAATCACCCTTAAGGTTAACCACTGTATGACAGCCGCCCAGAACAGATACAATATTATGTCCGTGAAATAACTTCCTGTTTGGTACCCAGACTCACGTCAGTGTTATGCAACACTTCCACCGCAAGCAGGATATGCGGCACCCATCACATTGCTTCGACTGAACGCCGTATCGCTGTCGAGGAAGGATGCATACGTTGGATTATCTGTCATAGGAAGTTGTGGTTTTTTTCCTGCTGGTGGCAAATCAAATTGGATACCTTGGGTTTATTTGAAAACAATGAATTGGCATAAAAATATGAACCATCTCTGGTGAACCAAAATGAGTCAGACAATTTGATATGGATTGAGGCTAAGTCTGAGGAATTAGGTCAAGTACATAGTCCTGAACTCTGTTCTCGTTCAATGCAATAACTTGTCTTCTTCGGTAATTTTTGTGTAATGTTTAACACTAGTTTAAAAGCTCAATTAACAATTTAAAGGGGAGGGAGTTGCAGCTATGATGATATGAAAGCAAAATGAATTATTGAATGTACATGTACATATGGGTAATTACATAAATATGGGGTCCAAAAGTGTGACACATTTGTGGCCCTGTTGCACCTGACCTTTGTTATTTACCATGCAATTATCGTTAAAATTGACTATTTTGTATTTGTTTGGTAGGTATTTTGCTTTGCATAATCACTCTTGGAAGACATTAAAGAATGTGTGCTGAATTTACAAAATCTTATATCAGATGTAACAGGGACACACACACAAATGATCCAAACATTTATGGAATGACCAATATGTTCAATTTAATTTTAATAATAACCTACACAACAAGCCTTTTTTTTCAGAGACAGATTGTTAAACAGTAACAATTGGAATGTCACTATCAGCTCTATGACTCGGATATATGAGCCAAATGCAAGTGGTATATTTGTCAGTATTTGTCTAAAATCTCTTCATTTATTTCTCTTTTGAGCTGCGGGATAGCAGCATGTCACATGACCAAACTGGGGTCGAAGGTCATCATGGGGTCACTGGGGTCCAAAACCTGATTTTTCTTTTAAACTCAAAACACTACTTCTTCCAGAAATTACATGGCACAATCACGTGACTCATGCATGAACACGCATTCGTTGGCCTGCAGCTTCCGAGATCCAATCGAGCTTGTTTCTCAAAATGGGTTTAATTTCGTTGAAGGCTTCTGATCCCGAGGAGGTGCTATTTGAGAGCAGCTTGAGACGCGAAGTCAACGACGTCATTCAGCTGATCATGCTGGTGCTCAACTCGGCCAAGTGTAGCCTGCCGTGTGCCCGATGGTACGTCCAACAACTGGACTTGCTGCTGACTCTCGACGCCAGGAAAAAGGTGAGAATTTGATCTTCAAACTTGTTTAGAAGTGAAAATAAAACGAGATTTTGTTTTCAGTGTTGTGTTGGCATTGTGTATTCAGATCTCTGTGTTTCTGTCGGAACGAGAATTAGCGAGCAACATTGGCAGGAATTGAATACACAAGACGACATAAACCTAGTAGAGCTGGTCTTAGAGTGCATAATTCTGCTGCAGAATGGCTGTTACACTGGAAGTCTCGTCATGCGTCTGGTTTACACAATGGGCCGGTGTAGCGTGAATTTAGGGTTCTATGAAATACGGACTCGTTGGTAGTATTGCCCATGTCTAAGCAAAGATAATTAAAAGGTGACCGGTCACTTGAGAGGGTTTAACCAATAAAAGGGTACAGGAGTCTGATTTTCATAGGAGTCTGATTTTGGTATGACATCGGATTTAGCCCATTCATTGGCATTACAGGGTAATCCTATACGATAGCACTGCCCAGCTCACAAGTAACAGTCAGTCAGTCGGTAAGTCAGTCAGTAAGATAGGTTGAAAGAGGATCTTAGGCAGACCCTCTGGGACCAGCAAAAAGAAACCAACCTTGCAATGAGGACTTCCAATTTAAATTCATCGTTTTTTGTTCACAGAAACTCCCTGCAGTACCACTCCCCAGTGTTCTAGTAGATCACGCCCGTTTTCCCGTGGACCTTCTTAAGACGGGCATTGATTCCCAGAGTCTGCCTCAGTGCACGGTGGAGTTACTCCGAGTATTCCGTGACTTGTGCTCGACGGTGTGGATGTTGCACTCCCGTGATAAGCTGACGCTCGCTATACGGAAGTACCAGGCCAGTCGTGAACGCTCACTGCGTGTTAAGGTAAGACGTGAGAATACGTCAATGCAAAATCAATGCGGGTAATTTTGTGAATTTATTCTTAAAAATTTTGTAAACATTTGGAGAAATCCAACAAGCAACAGCTTGTGCTGACTTTTTGTGTTGTAGTCGAGTTCATCACAACTTTCGCTGAGAACTCGTGAAATGTTAGTGCCAGTCACTCGCTCTGGTCAGCCTATGCATTTCAATCTCGTAAACCATGCCACATTAATTTATTGACAAAATATATATTGTTATAGGATTTGAATTGTGTGTAATTTGCTTTCATTTTTTTTCCTTTTGGCAACTTAACAGCCCCAGAATAATGCCGAAGTGGCCAAACACAGCGAACTCCTTGAAGACATCTTGATGTGGGCCGACAATCTCCATCCTTTCACATCCTTCTTGAGTCTAGAGGAGGAGGTGCAAGACATTCTCCTCACGGCCATCTCAGAGCTTCCTCCAACCAAGGAAACAGTCGCCATCCTTGCCCGTCACTTCCACGGTAACGTGGAAAACCTCACCCCGCTCCTTCAGGAGAAGTTCCAGCGGCTTTCAACAAAACTGAAACGCAAACGGGAGAAATCCGACCGAAAGAGGACCAAAAAACCTGCTGAAGCTGGGAAAGAAAACAAGAGGATTGTGAAGTACGAGACCCTTCATCACCAGTATCGGTATCAGTGCAAGCTGAGAAAGCTGGCCGTGAGTAACAGGAAGGAGGAAATTGGGATGTGCGAGCTGCAGGTGTTTGAGGAGTTATCTGAGAAAGATCCTAGCAAGGAGGCGGGCGACGGGCAAGATGCTCATGGAGAGTCTCAGAAATCTGAAACAGCTTCTTCCTTGACGGCGAAGAACCCCCCGAGCACCACAGACGGCAAAAGAGATGAGACTTATGCCAACTCCAACCAGGCAGATGCTCAGTACCCGATTGTCGGCTCACGAGAGTTTGAAAGCAGTCCCGGATATCTGGACTTCCTGGAGACCTTCTTCTTAGTGGCGTTCGGCAAGATCGTTCAAGATAACGCTCCTTTTACCAGCAAACCCAAACTGCCGTTGATCGGGGCCTACTCTTCGGAGTTAAGACAGAAGGAGTTTGGGTCTGTTGTAAGAAGGATGTCTGTAAACACCAAGCTTCTTACAGTAGAATTAGACTCCTCCAGCTTGATCCAGGCGTCAAGCGGGCAGACAATAACAGACGATTCAGCTGAGGTCAAGGGTAACTTGGGAGGGGAAGTCCCAAACAAATTTATCAAGAGCAGGAGTATGTTCCATCATAAACCAAATCGCGTGGAAGAGGATCTGATCTCTCTGAGGAAATACGGTAGTCGAAGCAGCCTTAATTCTTTCATCGATCCCAGTAAAGAGAAACAAGCACTCTCTCAAAAATCCAAAGTAGAGCTGCCGCCATCCAAACAGGGCATCTTACAACCATACTCGTCCATAGTCTTGAATCTAGGGGAGGCCTACAAAAGCAAAGCCGAGATGCTGCAGTGGTTTGGACGATGGGCCGAGAGACAACTCGCTGTTTATGCGCTGACGCCGGAGCACGGAGACGAGTCCAAGGCAGTTTTGAGAGTCCGGCTGCCTCAGCAGCTTGTCTTGAACAGCCTGTGGCTGATTCAACACCTGTATCAACCGGATCTGTTTGAGTTGCAGTCAATTCAAGAGTCTCCAGTCACTGTTATGACAGCACAGGGAGAGAACATTAACCTGCCTCACAATCCTCGTGTTCAGTATAGTAAGTCAGAGCAACCTCTTCCTGGAAACTTACGCAGAGGACAAAGAAGGAACAACAAAGACAAAGCCAATCTGAACAACGAAGATCCTGGAGCAGACAGATCCAAAAAAGCTAAAACAAAGAGAACCTCAAAGAAGACGAGTAATGACCTTGACACTGATTCTGAAAACGAGGAGCCAAAAGAAAGGAGGAGGAGGTCGGAGAAAAAGGCAAGGATCCAAAGAAATATCAAGGAGAAAAAGCTGAAGGAGGTTGGGAGTAAGAGTCTTGATGAAGGTGGACAGGAGGAGGTTGACAGTGGTCGACCGAGGAAGAAAAGACAGCTGCCGGAGGTGACTGAAGCACATCGCAAAACGTCTCCAAGACACTTGTCAGCAGACAAGGAGGTCATCAAACAGCTTCTGTTGAGAGCACAAAGCCCCAATGCTGTGAAGGAAAGAAAACGGAAGACACGGGTAGAGGAGATAACCTACTCTGACCTATCAGACGGCAGCATCACAACTGTGAGCATTGTAAGAACTCAGGCCGGTAATTATCAAGAGGACACTGTCTCAGAATCATCGAAACGTAAAGGAAAAGAAGCTGTGAGGAGGTCTGATCATCCTCAGCATTCTAAAAGTGAGCGAGTTTCAAAGAGGGGTATCTTGAGCAACGAAGTTTTCTACTACTCTGACAGCAATACCAGCAGCACCTTGGACATCAGCTCCCTGGACGAAGCTGAAGGGACGACCAACTGGCTGGTAGACACAACGAAAGCAAACCCTGCCTCTCCTGAAGCAGACTTTAAGAGAGATGACACTCCATCACCACAGCCAAGGAGAGTCGGCGAGAGCTCCAAGTCTCTGAATCTGGACATGAAGGACGAAGACGTCAAGAGACTCGTCCGAGAGGAATTCATGAGGATGATGGAGGTGAGATATTAAGAAGGAATGAGTGAACATCACCCGGGGTAAATTGATTGATTTTGTGCATATTTGGAGACCAGACTCAATTGAAAATTGGTTTAGCAGAAGTCGAGCATCCGTAATACAAACTTCTCTTTGCCTGTCTATGTGGCAACTGGCTCTCAGATTTAAAGTTATTGCTTTAGCAACAAGTTTGTTTGTGAAATGGTTAGGAAACAAATTCTCAGAAAAGAATCATTGCAGACGTCATTTTATTCCTGTTTCAGGTCTTAGATTTTCTTTTCTGCTGTGCAAATCTTGAATTCGTACCTTGTATTTTTAATTTTCTTTGCAGAAAAACAAGTCCAATTCTGTGAGTCTTGCAGAGAGAAACCACCCCAAGAATCCTGCTTCTCCTGACTCACCTCAGCCACTCAGAGTCGGAGCCAAGGAACCGAGGATGAAATCTGATGCAGTCCATTCACAACATCAACAGCCAATCAGGAACAAACAACCGTCAAGACTAGAGAGCGTCAGACAGTCTGGCACCACAGCTCCCCAACCTGCTGACCAAGGTATTGATGTGGAGACTCAGGCTCCATCTCCGCTGATGCAAACATGGCACGGTGACGGTAGGGTGCGGTCATCTTTGCACAGAGACCAACCTCCTCAAGGTGCTTCACAAGATACGAGGAGAGATTTCAAAAGCACCGGAGTGGGACCGAATGCAGTGAACTCAGAACAGGCCTCAACTGGTTTGAGCCAGTCTGAACCAGTACAGTCCACCGGGTTTGAAAGGAGTGACTTTAGGCCTGGTTTGCACAGCACACCGCATGATGCAAGGAATGCAGACATCAAGAGCAGTGTGTCTAGAAGATTGGCTCCATTGGCGGGAGATGAAGAACCACTCATGTCTCCGTTAAGCTTGGAGGACCTTGAGGGTAAAGATGAGGATGATGTCAACCCTTATGCCCATCATACAGTTCAGCCTCGGCCAGTTGTTGACCGTACCCCTCCTACCAACACGGACTCCACACGTCCGACCCAAGACTATGGTGATGGACCCGACCACGTACCACGGACAAACTACCAGTCAACATTCAGATTTGCCATGCAGGTACCACTGCTGCTTACAGTACCGCCAGGGAGACTTGCCCAGGGGGCATTGGGTACAGCAGGGGTTAGATACCCTCCCCCACCCCAGGGGATTGATCCCTCACAGAGTGCAGCACCCTCTCTGACCAGCCGAGGGGTACGGGATGATAGACAACAGCATCATAATGCAACTTACCAGAGGAACGCAACACCGTATAACAATCAATACAGCAACAGGGAACCTCAAATCCGGGCTTCTGTCGTTCCTAAGACTGTTCAAACATCTCAAGTAAACCACAGCTTCATTCCACCTTTGGTCCCTCGTACTGGCTATGAGAACCCGGTCAGACATCTGGTATCCTTGCTGCACTCAGGCTCCCAGCAGTACAGCGGTAGCAGTCTCCCACCTATCCCGCTACTCCGCATGGAGCCCAGGCACCCAGCACCCATCATACCTCCACCCAGGTACCCACTTGTACCCACTCTCAACCCCACAGTCCCAGGTAACTCTTTAGCGAATCCCAACCGCGACCCAGTGGAGCCAGTACCCCTCCTTCAACTCAAGACAGATGCCAAAACCAGCCAGTTTGTTCCTCTGGAGGAGCTGAGCGCCTTTGAGAGAAAGCAGAGGCAGGAGACCGCGAAGCACCCAGCCGTGAGAGCAAGAGAGATGAGGGAACAGATAGAGGGAGGCAAGGAGGAAGAAGGGCGTGGTCCTGAGATGGTGGCACCTATCCCACTCTTGCATGCTGAACTGAGGAATGATCTGAACAGCACTACAAGGTAAGGCCAAGTAAAAAAAAAAACCAATAGACCGCTTCCTTTTTCCCACCTGCCTTTTTTTTTTTGGCCTTTTTTTTGTTGGCCTTTTCTTTTATTCAAACTTTTGCAATATATTTTGTCAAATTTTGCCAATATATTGTTTCTGTATTTGTTTCCAACAAAATTGTAGCTATATGTGAAAAGGGTGGTGGCTCCTTTGGACACAATTTTGTTTCAGCAAAGGAGTCGAGAAACTGGAAGAATCCATCCGCCATCTTAGAAAATCCACCATCACCACGAGAAACTGGGTTTTTTTACTCTGCCTAAAAAGAAACAATTGTTATTCAAGTTTGTGCAAAAACTTCATGACACAATTTTACAGTCGATTTTCACTGTAATGTTTTATTGCCAACAAGACTAAAATCTGCAACAAAAGATTCATTTTGTGCACCCCATCATCTTTTTTAACTGACAGAGACATTGGAATTAACCATTGAATTTCTAACTCCAAAATAATCAAACTTGTTTCGGAAATACAATGAGGAAAAGGCTGGTTAGTTTCCAACAATGCTGTGACTTAATAGCTGAGTTTTGTTAAATCCTCAATACTTGTTTTTGCTTTTTATGAGTGGTGGTTTAATTTTGTGCTGAAATAAAATAGTTTTGGGAAACAACTTAAACTAAAATGCAATTTGTGTAATTTTTAGTCGTCTCATACTCTTTTTCAAGCAAAATGCTTTTTTGAAATTGTTTTTTAGTTGTTGCCGGACACATTCTAGTTGCGAGGCCAAATATTTACCATTAAAAAGCATCTGGTCTTAATTTTTGTTTTAATCAGGCAAAGAAGACGCCAACAAGATAGGAAACCATTAACCAACGACACTTTGGACATGCATCCTGGAGACACACCTGATGCCAGAACCCAGAACACAAGAGACTCTACAAGACTGTCAAAGGATCGGCCCCACCCTGGTGACAAACAGCAGAGCAGAAGGGAGGACATACAGCAGAAGACAGAGGAGGACGGTGGCGCTAAATCTAAGGAGACAGTAAGAGTGAAGTGTGGGACTAAAGCCGCAGGACGGGACAAAGTCAAGACTAGAGTCATCTTGGTTGAGTCCACTAAGGTTAGTGCATATCAATCCAAAACAGTGCTGTAAGAATTATCATGGGGCCTCCCCCAAAGATTCCCCACTGACATTCTTTTATCTACTCTTAGATGGCAATCTCTAAGTGAAAGATGAGATTTTCACTTAACTACTCTAGTGTATAAGAGTTAAACATCCAAATTGCCTCCTCAACTTTGTGACTGTTTTCATTTAGTTTCTAGTACCCACTCATACAATACCAGGTCTGTTTCTCAAGGTAATCTAGTTCCTCCGTTATCCAAATCTAACTTATGAAAACATAAATTTGCGTCTCGTGGAGTTCATTCTTTTAATAACCTCCCTGCAACACTTAAACATCCGTTGCCTCCCACTCTTGCCAGTTTTAAGTGCCTCTACACGAACCTGACAGTTTAATATTATATGATACATGTATGTCTTGTGTTTGTCTTTTTACTGCCAATGTAACAACCGTGATTAACCTTGTCTCATTTTACTGCATATTTATCTTCTTAATTATATCTTTGTAATGTTTTTATTGCTTGTTCCATTTTTATACTATTGTATGCTTGTTGTAAATGCTGGGCACCTTTGAAAAACAGTGTTCCACTGAAAGGTCTCCCCAGGATAAACAAGAAATAAATAAATAAAATCATGGTCCCCTTGACTTGGGAGTCATCTAAATAAAAATCCGGAAAAAGTTGCGGAGAACATTCCCTTATGAGCTCCGAGCGCGCACAAGTACCCCCTCAACGGTAAGAAAGGGAAAGTTGGGGGAGACTACTGGGAGAGACATTCAAATGCATTGTTGACGACGCCTGACGCTGACACCAAGACACTATGGCTTTGTGCAAATTCAGAATACAATCAATCATGCGTACTTCGCGCTCTGTGCGTGCCAACTAGTACATACACACTGTGCATCCGGTCAACTGGATGCTCCGGTCAAAAGGATGCTCGCAGTTTTAATACGCTTCAAGACATTTTAACCAGTTCGCGCCGGATGATGTGTATACATGCAAAGGTTTTGCGGTATTCGGAATGGATGACGGATAAACACGCAGAAATATCTGTCAGCGACCCGCTCGCAAAGAGCGAGGGCGGATATATGAGTGTGCTGCCAGAGGGTGATGGCTTGAAGCTGCTTGACATTGAGGTCGAGTGAAAAGTGATCCCGCGCCTTGTTCCGTTCCTGTCAAAATATTCCCGGCGTGAACTGGTTAAGAAGTTTTCAATGTAGTGTACTTATCTTATCATCCCACCAAAAAGACTTTCACTTCAATAATGTCTGTAAACTCTTTGGTTTTCAAGGAGGAGGAGGCATCTCAGGACACTTCAGAGAAGCAAGAACAGAGCTCAGAGGTTGAAGAGACAGATTCTGATGAACAAGACGAGAAAGAAGCAAAGGATGCAACAATGAGACGAGAAGAGCTAGGGAATGGTTACGCCATCAAACCTGGTAAGAAATTAGGATGCCTTCACTTTCTCAATTCTGTCGAATACTGTTTTTTAGCTGCTTATTTGGCTTATTATTTTATTTATTTGCTATCGTAATGCTGTCCGTAGGATTAGAATTAATTCAAAGCCTAGATTTTGAGAATGTAACAGCAATCCAAAGAGACAAAATTTTACTATTTCTACACAGCTTTGTGGTGTTATTTTGGTGCACCAATCGCCATAAGGAGTTGTTGGTGTGTTATTGTAGGTCTTCAAGAAGTTTAAAAAAATATTTAAATTTAAAAACTTTAAAACCGTCGTATACTAAAGAAATGTCAACAGATTTCTTGTTTTCAAGTTCTGTCTTTTTCCCCATCTTCTTGACTGCCTTTCTAGCTTCGTATTGGGTGAAGCCATACAAAAAATTTCCGATGCCAAAAGTGCCTAAATTGAACCCCCAAGCCCCCTGACTGATTTGGGAGAAATCGGAATGGTTTGATTATCAGGATAAATCTCATGTTCATCAGCTTGTCATGCTGTTGATGGGAATTTGGGGGATGACAATTAATATATGTGACCGGCTCCACAAGAAAGGGTATTTTGATGCAAAAAAAGTAAAAGTGAGCTACATACACGGTTGGAAAGCCCACAACATAAGCTTTCATTTGGTATAGAGCCCCATAGCTCCTCCTGTTCTGGAGATATGACATATTTGCATATTAATTACTTCTTTGGTGTTCAAATTACACAACTAAGAAAACAGGCTGTGAAATAGCTGGCTTTGTTGTAGAACAACAGAACGATGCACACAAAATGGTGGTTATTTCCACTTTGTTCATCAAAATCAACATTTCTGTGAATGAAACCTGAAACTGTCGGTATTAAAGATGTCATTCATGATAAAAAAAAAATGAAAATCACATTTTGACAAAATTTTCACGCTCTCAATGTTGAGCGGGCCAGTACACAATAATGCTCAGCGCGACTTAAAACCCTTTTTATGGAGCTGGTCACATATTAGGTTTTTCCTGTTTATACTGTTGTCTTCAAAATGTTGAAATGTCTCCCTCTGTTCTATTATCCATTCTTCAGGATCCTTTGATGCCATGCTTCAAGACGGAGATGCCAGATCAGTCATACCCACGGCGGCCCAAGTGCACTACGACACAGTCCGGCAGCTACAGGCTAAGCCCAAGTCTGATGCCAGCACAAGCACTAAATACACTAAGAGTGTCTCGACTTCCATGGGAAAAGATGACTTCCCTCATTGTAAGTTGAACATTTTAATTATTTTTTTAAAGACAGTTTGGACTTTGTGTTCAATTCCTTATCTAGGGTTGACTGTCATTGCCTGTATGAACTGGAAATGAAAAATGAAACTTTAAATTAAAAAAAAATGATTCTGACATTCTTCTAGCACTTTTGGTTGATACTTGTTGCAGGGAAAAAAGATAAGTTAAAAATAAAACAATGATTCGGTAGTCATTTTGTTAGTGTCCAATTGTAGTGTTTTTAAAAGTGAAAGAAATTTGAAATTCAGAATTTGTCACATGTTTACAAATACTTGATTTCTCAATTTTTTTTTCAAGTAAAATTCCAAGAGAGTCATAGGGCCACTGCAATTAGCTTATTTTTGATACAACTGACTGTTGATTGACTGTTCATATTGAGCATTTGTTTTTTTGTTCCGGAGTTACCAACAGTTGTTGATGCTACCTGCAGTGGCCTCTGCATTGGCTGGTACTGGCCAGATAGTGGCCTCTAAAATCAGTGACATTGACTGCTAATATCCAGGATTTCTTTCTTTTCTAGATCCACCTACAGTTGCTGATGCTACCTCACAGTACACCACAGCGGCTACTGGACTGGCCGACACTGGCCAAATAGTGGCCTCTAATATCAATGACATTGACTGCTAATATATTCTAGATCCACCTACAGTTGCTGATGCTACCTCACAGTACACAACAGCGGCTACTGGATTGGCCGACACTGGCCAGATAGTGGCCACTAATATCAGTGACATTGAATGCTAATACCAAGGATTTTTTTCTTTTCTAGATCCACCTACAGTTGCTGATGCTACCTCGCAGTACACAACAGTGGCTACTGGATTGGCCGACACTGGCCAGATAGTGGCCACTAATATCAGTGACATTGAATGCTAATACCAAGGATTTTTTTCTTTTCTAGATCCACCTACAGTTGCCGATGCTACCTCACAGTACACCGCAGCGGCTACTGGACTGGCCGACACTGGCCAGATAGTGGCTCCCGATATCTTCTTCAATCTACGTTTCGGTTCCACTACGTCTGAACAGCAGCCAAGTCTACATGCCAAGGAGATGGGCAAGGTACGTTGAGCAAATTGATACCCCTGTTATGAAGTCATCTATTACACATTCTTATCATTTATTACATCTTAATTGAGATCTTAGTTTACACTGATATTTTTTTCTTTTTGCAGGATTCTGTACAAGCCAGCAAAGGTCGCTCCTTCATCAGTGTGGTGGACGTTGATCTTAAAGACCTCCCAAATCTCGAACCGCTCCTGAAAGATCGCCAGCCACCTCCATCCCTCCCTCCCCCTCAAGCAGCCCCGCCCACAAAAGAGGAGACTCCAGATATCCCTCCCACCAATGCGGAACTGCACTACAACGCATTGTTCCTTAAAGATGCCCATCCTAAGAAGACCCCTCCCAAGGTTCAGTTTGACGACGAGGCAGAGATGGGAGGGGGACCTGATGCAGTGACGCTCAAGATTCTTGATAGACAGACCAGAGGAAGCAGGTATTGCGATGATTTCTTCAGAGAAAAAAAGCTTCATCTTTTATTGCTAATAATTAGATTAAAGTCAGTTACTCGTAGTCTGGTAGACGGGTGGTTAAGGCATTAGTTTAAAGCCAGAGTCCATCATTTGCAGCTATCCAAAAAGTAACTGGCGTAATTATTGTAGAAAAACATGCTTGGTTGAAAGATAGTAAGGGGACTAAACTCCTTGTGAAATTATTTTTTCTGGCAAGCTGTCATTTTGAAGAAATCAACAAAAGACAGCCTTTCAAACGGTGCGTCTTAAGAAGCGCCTTAGGAAATTCAAATTATTAGTTCATTTTGTTATTCGGCGAAGGGCGCACAAGCATTGGCATGACGCACATGCGCGCGCGGTTGCTATAATTCGTCAGATCACTGCGCGACATCGCGTAGCTGCAATCGGCTCAGTGAGAACGTGTCTCAGACGCTGAATTCAGGCCCAAATCAAAACATGATTCAGCAACTTTTCATTTGAAATCGATATGGAATGTTGTTTTTCTCGAAATATACAGCTGAAGCTGAGCTGAAACTTCATTAGGTTAGTTGTTCAGTACCCGTCTTTAGATTTTGAGCACTTTTGTTGCTTCAAACAAAATTCACAAATTACAAATGATGAGCTGTATCTTTAATGGGAGGTTGTGTGCAGTGTTGAAGTCAGGGTACTGGTGATAGATCACAAGTCAAGCTCAAGTCTTCCTGTCCCAAATCATCCCACAAGCTATTCCAATGAACTGTGATCAAGTCATTCCTTTGTTATTGATCTTCCCCTGTAAATTGTCACTGAACTCGTTCATTGACTTGTGATTGACTTACGATGTACTTATTAATTGTGGATGTTGAGTCCTGTCTAAACTATGGAAAACTTTGAAGTTTTGGGGTCATTTTGTAAAAAAATCTTTTCTCACTGGTTACTGAATGTAATGAGTTGAACTCTTCAGGGAATTCAATTCTGGCGTCTAGGCACCTCGTGTAAACTTTTGAGCAAATTTGATCAACTTGTATTTTTGGGTCAGAAGCTGACTTTTTTTATGATGCCGGCTATGGAAAACGTTGAAGTTTTGGGGGCATTTTGTAAAAAATCAAAAAGTTTTCTTTTTTTCACTGGATACTGAATGTGATGAGTTGAACTCTTCAGGGAATTCAATTCTGGCCTCTAGGCACCTCGTGTGAACTTTTGAGGAAATTTGGTGAAGTTGGATTTTTGGGTCAAAAACTGACTTTTTCGATGATGCCGGCTATGGAAAACGTTGAAGTTTTGGGGGCATTTTGTAAAAAATCAAAAAGTGTTCTTTTCTCACTGGATACTGAATGTGATGAGTTAAACTCTTCAGGGAATTCAATTCTGGCCTCTAGGCACCTCGTGTGAACTTTTGAGGAGATTTGGTGAAGTTGGATTTTTGGGTCAAAAACTGACTTTTTCGATGATGCCGGCTATGGAAAACGTTGAAGTTTTGGGGCATTTTGTAAAAAATCAAAAAAATTCTTTTCTCATTGGATACTGAATGTGATGAGTTGAACTCTTCAGGGAATTCAATTCTGGCCTCTAGGCACCTCCTGTGAACTTTTGAGGAAATTTGGGGAAGTTGGATTTTTGGGTCAAAAACTGACTTTTTCGATGATGCCGGCTATGGAAAACGTTGAAGTTTTGGGGGCATTTTGTAAAAAAATCAAAAAGTTTTCTTTTCTCACTGGATACTGAATGTGATGAGTTGAACTGTTCAGGGAATTCAATTCTGGCCTCTAGGCACCTGGTGTGAACTTTTGAGGAGATTTGATGAAGTTGGATTTTTGGGTCAAAAACTGACTTTTTCGATGATGCCGGCTATGGAAAACGTTGAAGTTTTGTGGGCATTTGGTAAAAAATCAAAAAGTTTTCTTTTCTCACTGGATACTGAATGTGATGAGTTGAACTCTTCAGGGAATTCAATTCTGGCCTCTAGGCACCTGGTGTGAACCTTTGAGGAGATTTTGTGAAGTTGGATTTTTGGGTCAAAAACTGACTTTTTTGATGATGCCGGCTATGGAAAACGTTGAAGTTTTGGGGGCATTTTGTAAAAAATCAAAAAGTGTTCTTTTCTCACTGGATACTGAATGTGATGAGTTGAACTCTTCAGGGAATTCAATTCTGGCCTCTAGGCACCTCGTGTGAACTTTTGAGGAGATTTGGTGAAGTTGGATTTTTGGGTCAAAAACTGACTTTTTCGATGATGCCGGCTTTGGAAAACGTTGAAGTTTTGTGGGCATTTGGTAAAAAATCAAAAAGTTTTCTTTCCTCACTGGATACTGAATGTGATGAGTTGAACTCTTCAGGGAATTCAATTCTGGCCTCTAGGCACCCCGTGTGAACTTTTGAGGAGATTTGGTGAAGTTGGATTTTTTGGTCAAAAACTGACTTTTTCGATGATGCCGGCTATGGAAAACGTTGAAGTTTTGTGGGCATTTTGTAAAAAATCAAAAAGTGTTCTTTTCTCACTGGAATCTGAATGTGATGAGTTGAACTCTTCAGGGAATTAAAGTCTGGCCTCTAGGCACCTCGTGTGAACTTTTGAGGAGATTTGGTGAAGTTGGATTTTTGGGTCAAAAACTGACTTTTTCGATGATGCCGGCTATGGAAAACGTTGAAGTTTTGGGGGCATTTTGTAAAAAATCAAAAAGTGTTCTTTTCTCACTGGATACTGAATGTGATGAGTTGAACTCTTCAGGGAATTCAATTCTGGCCTCTAGGCACCTCGTGTGAACTTTTGAGGAGATTTGGTGAAGTTGGATTTTTGGGTCAAAAACTGACTTTTTCGATGATGCCGGCTATGGAAAACGTTGAAGTTTTGGGGGCATTTTGTAAAAATTAAAAAATTTTCTTTTCTCACTGGATACTGAATGTGATGAGTTGAACTCTTCAGGGAATTCAATTCTGGCCTCTAGGCACCTCGTGTGAACTTTTGAGGAGATTTGGTGAAGTTGGATTTTTGGGTCAAAAACTGACTTTTTCGATGATGCCGGCTATGGAAAACGTTGAAGTTTTGGGGCATTTTGTAAAAAATCAAAAAGTGTTCTTTTCTCACTGGATACTGAATGTGATGAGTTGAACTCTTCAGGGAATTCAATTCTGGCCTCTAGGCACCTCGTGTGAACTTTTGAGGAGATTTGGTGAAGTTGGATTTTTGGGTCAAAAACTGACTTTTTCGATGATGCCGGCTATGGATAACGTTGAAGTTTTGGGGGCATTTTGTAAAAAATCAAAAAGTGTTCTTTTCTCACTGGATACTGAATGTGATGAGTTGAACTCTTCAGGGAATTCAATTCTGGCCTCTAGGCACCTCGTGTGAACTTTTGAGGAGATTTGGTGAAGTTGGATTTTTGGGTCAAATACTGACTTTTCGATGATGCCAGCTATGGAAAACGTTGAAGTTTTGGGGGCATTTTGTAAAAAATCAAAAAGTTTTCTTTTCTCACTGGATACTGAATGTGATGAGTGGAACTCTTCAGGGAATTCAATTCTGGCCTCTAGGCACCTCGTGTGAACTTTTGAGGAGATTTGGTGAAGTTGGATTTTTTGGTCAAAAACTGACTTTTTCGATGATGCCGGCTATGGAAAACGTTGAAGTTTTGTGGGCATTTTGTAAAAAATCAAAAAGTTTTCTTTTCTCACTGGATACTGAATGTGATGAGTTGAACTCTTCAGGGAATTCAATTCTGGCCTCTAGGCACCTGGTGTGAACTTTTGAGGAGATTTGGTGAAGTTGGATTTTTGGGTCAAAAACTGACTTTTTCGATGATGCCGGCTATGGAAAACGTTGAAGTTTTGTGGGCATTTTGTAAAAAATCTAAAAGTTTTCTTTTCTCACTGGATACTGAATGTGATTAGTTGAACTCTTCAGGGAATTCAATTCTGGCCTCTAGGCACCTGGTGTGAACTTTTGAGGAGATTTGGTGCAGTTGGATTTTTGGGTCAAAAACTGACTTTTTCGATGATGCCGGCTATGGAAAACGTTGAAGTTTTGTGGGCATTTTGTTAAAAATCAAAAAGTTTTCTTTTCTCATTGGATACTGAATGTGATGAGTTGAACTCTTCAGGGAATTCAATTCTGGCCTCTAGGCACCTCGTGTGAACTTTTGAGGAGATTTGGTGAAGTTGGATTTTTGGGTCAAAAACTGACTTTTTTGATGATGCCGGCTATGGAAAACGTTGAAGTTTTGGGGGCATTTTGTAAAAAATCAAAAAGTGTTCTTTTCTCACTGGATACTGAATGTGATGAGTTGAACTCTTCAGGGAATTCAATTCTGGCCTCTAGGCACCTGGTGTGAACTTTTGAGGAGATTTGGTGAAGTTGGATTTTTGGGTCAAAAACTGACTTTTTCGATGATGCCGGCTATGGAAAACGTTGAAGTTTTGGGGCATTTGGTAAAAAATCAAAAAGTGTTCTTTTCTCACTGGATACTGAATGTGATGAGTTGAACTCTTCAGGGAATTCAATTCTGGCCTCTAGGCACCTCGTGTGAACTTTTGAGGAGATTTGGTGAAGTTGGATTTTTGGGTCAAAACTGACTTTTTCGATGATGCCGGCTATGGAAAACGTTGAAGTTTTGGGGCATTTTGTAAAAAATCAAAAAGTGTTCTTTTCTCACTGGATACTGAATGTGATGAGTTGAACTCTTCAGGGAATTCAATTCTGGCCTCTAGGCACCTCGTGTGAACTTTTGAGGAGATTTGGTGAAGTTGGATTTTTGGGTCAAAACTGACTTTTCGATGATGCCGGATATGGAAAACGTTGAAGTTTTGGGGCATTTTGTAAAAATCTAAAATTTTTCTTTTCTCACTGGATACTGAATGTGATGAGTTGAACTCTTCAGGGAATTCAATTCTGGCCTCTAGGCACCTGGTGTGAACTTTTGAGGAGATTTGGTGAAGTTGGATTTTTGGGTCAAAAACTGACTTTTTTGATGATGCCGGCTATGGAAAACGTTGAAGTTTTGTGGGCATTTTGTTAAAAATCAAAAAGTTTTCTTTTCTCATTGGATACTGAATGTGATGAGTTGAACTCTTCAGGGAATTCAATTCTGGCCTCTAGGCACCTGGTGTGAACTTTTGAGGAGATTTGGTGAAGTTGGATTTTTGGGTCAAAAACTGACTTTTTCGATGATGCCGGCTATGGAAAACGTTAAAGTTTTGGGGGCATTTTGTAAAAAATCAAAAAGTGTTCTTTTCTCACTGAATACTGAATGTGATGAGTTGAACTCTTCAGGGAATTCAATTCTGGCCTCTAGGCACCTCGTGTAAACTTTTGAGGAGATTTGGTGAAGTTGGATTTTTGGGTCAAAAACTGACTTTTTCGATGATGCCGGCTATGGAAAACGTTGAAGTTTTGGGGGCATTTTGTAAAAAATCAAAGTTTTCTTTTCTCACTTGATACTGAATGTGATGAGTTGAACTCTTCAGGGAATTCAATTCTGGCCTCTAGGCACCTCGTGTGAACTTTCGAGGAGATTTGGTGAAGTTGGATTTTTGGGTCAAAAACTTACTTTTTCGATGATGCCGGCTATGGAAAACATTGAAGTTTTGGGGGCATTTTGTAAAAAATCAAAAAGTGTTCTTTTCTCACTGGAATCTGAATGTGATGAGTTGAACTCTTCAGGGAATTCAATTCTGGCCTCTAGGAACCTCGTGTGAACTTTTGAGGAGATTTGGTGAAGTTGGATTTTTGGGTCAAAAACTGACTTTTTTGATGATGCCGGCTATGGAAAACGTTGAAGTTTTGTGGGCATTTTGTTAAAAATCAAAAAGTTTTCTTTTCTCATTGGATACTGAATGTGATGAGTTGAACTCTTCAGGGAATTCAATTCTGGCCTCTAGGCACCTCCTGTGAACTTTTGAGGAGATTTGGTGAAGTTGGATTTTTGGGTCAAAAACTGACTTTTTCGATGATGCCGGCTATGGAAAACGTTGAAGTTTTGGGGGCATTTTGTAAAAAATCAAAAAGTTTTCTTTTCTCACTGGATACTGAATGTGATGAGTTGAACTCTTCAGGGAATTCAATTCTGGCCTCTAGGCACCTCGTGTGAAGTTTTGAGGAGATTTGGTGAAGTTGGATTTTTGGGTCAAAAACGGACTTTTTTGATGATGCCGGCTATGGAAAACGTTGAAGTTTTGTGGGCATTTTGTTAAAAATCAAAAAGTTTTGTTTTCTCATTGGATACTGAATGTGATGAGTTGAACTCTTCAGGGAATTCAATTCTGGCCTCTAGGCACCTCCTGTGAACTTTTGAGGAAATTTGGTGAAGTTGCATTTTTGGGTCAAAAACTGACTTTTTCGATGATGCCGGCTATGGAAAACGTTGCAGTTTTGTGGGCATTTTGTAAAAAATCAAAAAGTGTTCTTTTCTCACTGGATACTGAATGTGATCAGTTGAACTCTTCAGGGAATTCAATTCTGGCCTCTAGGCACCTCCTGTGAATTTTTGAGGAGATTTGGTGAAGTTGGATTTTTGGGTGAAAAACTGACTTTTTCGATGATGCCCGGCTATGGAAAACGTTGAAGTTTTGGGGGCATTTTGTAAAAAATCAAAAAGTTTTCTTTTCTCACTGGATACTGAATGTGATGAGTTGAAATCTTCAGGGAATTCAATTCTGGCCTCTAGGCACCTCGTGTGAACTTTTGAGGAGATTTGGTGAAGTTGGATTTTTGGGTCAAAAACTGACTTTTTCGATGATGCCAGCTATGGAAAACGTTGAAGTTTTGGGGGCATTTTGTAAAAAATCAAAAAGTTTTCTTTTCTCACTGGATACTGAATGTGATGAGTTGAACTCTTCAGGGAATTCAATTCTGGCCTCTAGGCACCTCGTGTGAACTTTTGAGGAGATTTGGTGAAGTTGGATTTTTGGGTCAAAAACTGACTTTTTCGATGATGCCGGCTATGGAAAACGTTGAAGTTTTGGGGCATTTTGTAAAAAATCAAAAAGTTTTCTTTTCTCACTGGATACTGAATGTGATGAGTTGAACTCTTCAGGGAATTCAATTCTGGCCTCTAGGCACCTCGTGTGAACTTTTGAGGAGATTTGGTGAAGTTGGATTTTTGGGTCAAAAACTGACTTTTTTGATGATGCCGGCTATGGAAAACGTTGAAG